>JAABKJ010000755.1:7231629-7943385 GCA_011634705.1 Andricus grossulariae
TTCCGAGACCGCGTGTGTGTGAAAAGAAGGTTATGAATAGTGCCAACCGAGACTTTCTCGACACCCGGAAGTGAGGTACGCCCGACTCAAAGCCCGACGGCAGACAGTTGAGGCGGGTGTTTCTCAAGGAGACTATTGGTGTGGGCACGCGATAAAACACGTCGAACGACGTGGTACAAACTTGGCCGACTCGGGCGACCATTTTCGAAGTAGCGGGTCTCTCTAGCGACCGGTCGACCATTTCTGGAACCGATGAAATTTACCAAGATGATTTCTTTTATTGTGAATGAAATGAGTGAATTAATGTAGTGCTCTAGATAAATAACTATTATTTCCTATTGTGACTTTTAAAAAGAAACGTAGTAATTTTATTGCCGTCACTCTCTTTAACAAATTCTCTTTTGCTCAAATGATCACACATTTTTTCTCGTGCTAGATAGCGAGTGAGCTAGTCAGCCTAATAGTTAGGACAGACCGGAACCAGCGGGGCTTGGATAGGGAAACCTATCTGAGGCCTGGAAGAAGAAAAATAACGAACTTCGTGGGTTGTTCGTGAGTCAAAAGAATGTGACTCACGAACTCGGCTTACTCAGGTATTTTGTGTCGCAGCTGAAAGGTAAGTGGAAGCCATTTCATATAGCTAGGTTTTCCAATCCTGGGCCATCACCTGCCAGAACGTGGTTAGCCTTTGAGCACACAAGGAATTTTGAAAACCTGGTTATAGTACCTATTATGAAACAACTTTTGGACTCTTGTACCGGTGTTCCATAAGGCATGACCATATTATGGAACAGCAAAGAAATGTGTTTTTCAACATTAATATGGCTTATTTAGAATTTTTTATATTATATTGAACGTAATAGTACAATTAACTTTTATTTCAATCGTTCATAAAGATAAATAAATCGAATAAAAGTTTTGATTGAAATCGACAAACCTAACTTATAACCGTAAACAAAGTGGATTAAATTTTATTTTTGCTTGCAAATGTTTGTTAAAGGGAATAAATTTTTACCTAAGTGGATGGAAAAGAAGGAAAACTATGAAGGCTGAAGTGAAAACTTCAGAAGCTTGGTCAAACTGAAGTGCAAATCAAATCTTAGGCTAATCAGTACTCTTTTCGTTTTTTTCTCCTTCTATTGTACTTTCACTTTATGAATAATTAAGCAGTAATATACAATTTATTTAAAATGATAGACTTTCAAATCATCACGAGATCAACATAGAAATGAGAAGGACATTAACGTAGTGGACAACATCATACCGAATAATTCAAACGGATTCTTTTTCAAGCCGTTTTTGCAGTTCTTTAATTTTATCTTGCAGTGTCTTCTTTTCCTCTGCTATTTTTTTCTATTTTCGCAAAAGTTTTTTTTTTGCAGTCTTCTCTTCTTCGAGTTCCTGTTTCTGCTCTTTTTCGAGTTGAGCTTTCCACTAAGTTATTAATACTTGTATCGTACTGCAGGATAGCAGATGATCTTATCTAAACTTGATTTACGTACTAACCTTTTCGATTACTATTTCCCTCTCGATTTTCATTGTCTACTCCAAAACTGGGCTTCCCTTCAATATTAATCGTATCGAGATCTTCTCGATCGTCTTCAAGGTCCATACTTTGCTGCTTATTTTCGCTGAAGGCTTGACGAGTCCTACCACTCAAACTATCGACAAAGTTGGTCTCTGAAAAAAGTAACATAAACATGAAGAATTATATCATTATAGTACATTAATTTGAAGGAATTTTCTTTAAACCTGCTTCACTTCTTTCAACGTCCATGTTGAAACTGGATTTTTCGATAAGTCCATTATCAATTGCAGTTGTAGGTTAAGTTACATTCATATTTTCAGAGGAACTTTCCTCTATTATTTCATCCGGCAACGAGTTATTGTCGTCCATGAGTTCCAAAATAATAATAATATCGTTATTTTCTGGCGAAACACTTTCGTAGGCAAATTGAAGAGGCAACAATTCTGAAGGCTTGTTTGGCGCTTTAGTCGGGATCAGACAGATGTGAGTATCTAGCGTTTCAATAGTCTTGATCTTGGGCCTCTTTTTCGAAGCATTAACTAGATAAGGGAAAAAAATTGTTGCGAAATTATACTCAAATAATTTATTGCTATATTCCAACACATGTAAAATAATAAATTTATTCAATTTGTGAAAAATTCATGATTTCAGTAAAAAAAAAAAAAATACATCAAACCTCTCTTCTCAACGCAGCCAGTCGACAGTCTATTTGCCTCGACATTTTTGAATTCTTGCTATAATTCAAAAGGTAGATTGCTTGAAAAAGTTTCCACATGCCGTTTTTCATCTTTGCTGATGGTATTCAAAGCTAAGGTTCGTTCAACTTGATTTTCCACAACTTCGGAAGCTGCAAGATGTGAGTGGAGTTGAGATAAAGAGCAATGATCTCGATGTTATGGGCTCTACAAAATGCAACAAGTGTGTGTTGTCATCCATCCTGTTTCGGAAATGCCGATACCCCAACCGGCTGGAAAATTCAGAATAACTTTCTTTGGAAGCCCCGCTTTGTATGCATACATCTCCATAGGAGGTGCTTGTGTACCGTCAGCACTTTACATAAATAAAGCTGTTCAACTTTCTCTCTCATTTGCATAAATCACTTTATAAACAGATCGAGCCCCTATTTCTAAAAGAAGATTTTCAGGCTTTGGACACAATAGGACATTTCTTTTGCCACAATCAAAAATCCTTGACGGCTCTACGTTTCGAAGATTCTTGCTCTCTAAGTTAGATCCTGTTTCAATGAACCACCCTTGTAAATCTTCTTCAGTGACAGAAGCTCGTGCGAGCGTTAAATACCTGCAGGGACACCATACGTATCGGCTGCTTCCCTTAGAGAAACTCCTTGACTAACTGCTTCTAGAGCCTGCTGCACTGCTTTAGAAAAATATTCTTTTCTCTTTGAATTAATTTCATTTCCCTTTTTGGTCCTGCTTTTCACTAATTTTTTCACTTTATTCACATCTTTTGCAGCTTTAACATTTCTGATCCTACCTTGAACACTATTTGCATGTACATTTTCATCACTTTGACGAACTTTCTGAATTTTTCTTTTCACCCCTGGTAGGTTCTTCTGCTCTACACTTTCCATGCTGAAAGAACTCTGATAAATATTCTAGTACTTCATTAGATTATCTAATACATATACCCTATAGTCTTTATCTCTTAGACTGTAGGCGCCTAGGTTGCACATAGAAGATATTTACATTAGAGTTAGTTTTTATGAAAAAATGTAGTTACTAAATTCGTTAAAACTGATATTGTAATTTACATGATCTTTTACGTTTACGCGAAATTCGTCGATTAGGTAAATTTCCTAACTAGAAGTTAAATTTTGTAATGCAACACAGATGAAGACTCTTTTCTCGCCTTCGACTATCAAAAAGTATTATCTTCAAGAGCTGAAAATCTCTCTCTTACAACAGCTTTTATGATTTTATTTATTTCGTTATCATTTGACATTACTTTAACCTCTCAATCTTCTCAATTGGTCCTCATACCTTGTTTCGTTTTCGCATTGGAAGTACAACTGACATTTTCTATAAATCGTAAAATAACTCGAGAAACGTTTTTCTACTTTACGGTGTTACCTGACACTTTTTAATCAATAATGAAACCAGTTCCATCAAAAAATGCAGGCTAACTTTAATATTTTCCTGACCAGATAAAAATCATGTTCCTGACAATAAAAAGTCATGTAGATAAACCATCGAAAATAACCTGACTTAAATACGAAACTGCCGTTTTCATAATTTTGGTAAAAGTGTAGGTTGCAACTTTGGAAGTGAAGGGCAAACACCTGAACTCATAATTTTGTTTTTGTCTGAATAAAGGATAGAAACAAGACAAAATGCAATTTTAAGATCGATTGTAGCCACGGGACAGTAAATAAAAAATAAAATTGAAAAATAAACAATTTTAAGGGATATAAAGGGATTTCGCGGAAAGTGTAAGTTAAAATATATTTATATATTTTAACAGATTCCTGAAAATTTTAAGATTTCGAAAATTTCATGGAAAGTCAAAAAATTTTATAGGATTTCAAAAGAACTTTACGAGATTTAGAGAAATCTATTAAATTTCTCATCATTTAAAAGATTTCTAAAGATTTAAGCATATTTATCAGAGAAAATTTATGAATAAATTAATTTCAATTTACACTGAAGAGGATTCAACTATCGTCTACTTATTTTATTGAACTATTATGATTTCCAAAGATTGCAATGGTTTTTAAAAAATTCCAAAGAATTACGCAAGATTTTGAAAATTTCAAGTATTGTCAAAGAATTGTTTAGGGTTTTCAAGATTTTAAGGAATTCTTTACATTCACAATTTCTTCTGAAGTGATTCAAGGTTTTCCTAACATTTTTCACAATCCTACAAAATTAAAAAAAAATTGTCTTAAAATCTTTCAGATTCTTTTTTAACATATTTTGAAATATTCAGAATTTGGAATTAATCTTTTTAAATAAAACCCTTTCTTAAGGTGTCAGTGACAAAAATGTCTTCTGTTGTCGGATGGTAGATATAGTCCACAGGCACTAAAAGTGACTCACTTCTTTTTATTGGAAGACGAAGAAAGATTTCTATGAGATCTAAGTTGCCAGACAGAAATTTTTGAAATATTGTTAACCCTACCTTCTTGACCTTTAAATTTGAAAAAATTCATGTTTAAATGTCTAATTTTTTCATATTTTCTCAGAACTATATCAATTTTATCGAATAATTGACCATCATTTGTGTGATATGTGTTATTGGGAATGTATTTTCAATATATTGTAACAATAATATATGAAATAATATATGAAAGTTTTTTTCATAAATAATCATACATCGTTAACGTAAGATTATATAGTCATTCTCAACTGATTCCCGATTTTTTAAACAATTATGATTCGTTCGAACATATGCTTTTTTTCAGATGATTCACGAAACATTTCATCTCACCAAATTTTCGACCGATTTTAATATTTTCAAGTACTAATTTGTTCTGTAAAAATACTCGTGAATGTTTAAACGAATTTAAATTGCATAGACAATTCTATTTCATTTGAATTTAATATAATATAAATATAATTATCAACTTATTTTGACAAATTATACCATTATTATAATTGATTGCAGAACTCATGACGTCTAGAAAATACGCTCATTTCGCGACTTACCTAATAAAACAAATATGTTAACAAATTAAAATTTGTAAAACAATTACAAATAAGTTATCCAATGACTGCTAACGCTCGTCTAAAAATATTTAAAAAATTAGTACATTCAGTGACGCTATATTTTTCGAATGCATTTTGGCCTGCTAAACTTGACAATTGCATCAATAAGTTTTGTTATGGATTGGTTTTCGGAATTAAGTATGCTTATTTTCTTATAAAAAAATGTTTTTTTTTCAATATTTTTGAAACCAGATTGGTCGTTTCTAACTTATATATGGTTCACAGAGTAAAGCTATCATCGAAACAAATTTTTTTTTTCTTTAGGACACATATTTCGAAAACCAATTCCTAAAAACGTTTACAAAATGATTTTAAACTGGTGTAAGTGAGAAAAAACTTTCCAAAAGCGTTAACGAACCGCAATATTAAGTGAAATTCAAATTTGTCACTTATGGGGTTTCCTTTGAGGACCCATGAAAGTTGCTTGAAGTTATTCACCCTCAGAATTTGTGATTGATTCGTATGCTCTCGTGATGCATGACGATTATATTTTTGACGAAATCGAGATTTGCTTGAAACTGTGATGTTTTATCTCAGCTGGTGCCGGAAATTCAGTGACGAACATGGTTCGTTTCTCCAAGTCAGGGAGAACTGTGCCAGGCCTCGAGTGCGCAACAGAAACAATTTTCGAGAATATGAAGTTCTAGTATATGCGGCACTTCTCATTCTCGACAATTGACTCTATTTCCCCAGGAGCTTTTAGCGGAGCTGATGCCGCAAGATTGACAGAGATGGTAATAAAGCACTCTTAGTGCCGCTTTGAGCATTCGGATGTAGGTCTTTCTCTCATGAGTTGGACAACGAGATAGTATGTGTCCTAGATGAACGCGGTGTGTTCGACACGCTCTGTAGCTATCTTTGGAAATTTCGTGGATCAAAATGTGGCGACTTCAATCCGGGTGATTCAAGGAAAGCAAACGTTGGATCATGCGATATCGACTGATCTTCACATTTCTGTAGAAGATGCCGTGCATCCTCTTGTCGACGATCTGTTCGTGGAAGTTTCCATCCTGTGCTTTCTTAATCTTAAACTCCGCTGCTTTGTATAGAAACGCACCTTTGCCCACTTCTTCGTATTTCGTGACTATTTTAAGAAGAGAGTATTCCACGAGCACCTTGACAGCGTGAGGTGTGAAAGTCGCGGAAGAGACTTGGAATCCATAGAACCAGTCCAAATGAATAGAGTACTACTGGGACGGCAAGCGTTTTCGTTGCAGATACTTTGGCCCTCGCCGACAATTCCGAAGACCAAATTTGTCGGATAAATCGTTTTTATCTGCATCAGAGAGTATCCTTTATAGATGTCAGGTCCTAAATGGGGCTCTGTGGAACGCCCTGGTAAATATAGTACTCTTAAGTGCCAAGGTGTCGTATAGCGCTTCTGTCAACTAACGCTGGGTCTGCGGGTATGCCATGAAGTTTTCCTTGCTTCAAAGTAACCGTGGCCCATTTTTCTATCCTAAAATCCATTCCAATCTCCCGAAGATATTTCTTGACAATCTCTGAAGCTAGATCGAATTGCTCTTCACGTTTGGCATAGATCTTAAGATCATCTATGTAAAATACATGAGTGACATTATGCTTTCGATATCCTAATTTGCCACAGAAGTACCTTCAGAATGGCGAAGTGCGAGAGATGATGGCAATAATGTGACACAGTTAATCTGGTTTTCCATAGCGGCATCGATTTCTCTATACACCTCACGATGTGTGGATGAACCTTCAAGCTTTCCAACAAACAGATGATAAGTCTATGGGAGGTTGAATCAAAAGCTTTTCGGTAGTCAATCCAGGCCATTAATAGGCAGTGCTGGTAGGATGCTGCTTCTTTGCAGGTTCTCTCGATATTCTGCTCGCCTTTCTTTAAGCCGCGTTGTTCGTACATCTGTCGTCAGACAGGTCTGATTGCCCAAACAATCCTATAATTTAGAATAGCTGTGAAGATCTTACACAGCGTGTTCAGACAATTTATTGGCCTGTAATTCTTAGGGTTAGCAAAGTTTTCCATCTTAGGCATGAGCAGTGTGCATCCTTCCATCAACCACTCCGAAGTAGGCTCTTCCAAATTTAGATACGAGGTGGACTTCGTAGATTTCTCTCCAAAATGCCTCAACCCGTCAATCAGCAGGTACTCTCAGCAGCTGTCTACGCCGTTTTTATCAAGCCACTTTGTGTATCTCTTCCCACGAAGGTCCAATTTTCCAAACAATCATGTCGTTTATGATAGCTCTAAAGCTCTTATACAGCATGTTCAGAACAAGCCAGCAGCAGAGAAATAGAGGCGACACTGAGTCCAACCGCGGGCAAGCTTTCAGTAGAGAAAGAGCGATGTTTTAGGACTCTCGAAGGTCCTCCTAAAGAACTTATATCTGAAAGATAACTTATACCAAGTTATATCCACTTCTGAAGGTCCGAATGGAGGAAAAACCTGAGAAAAACTTCCACCAGCAGCTCCTCGACAAAAGGATGCACGACATTCCACAAAAATGTGAAGGATCAGTCGATATCACTTGAGTTATCGTTTGATTTCCCTAAATCACTCCGATTGAAGTCAAGCACACAGAATCTCATTTTGGTATGCCAAGACGGTGTCATTTCCACTTCAGCATACAGTCTCCACATTTTGATCCAAGACATTTCCGATGATGGCTACAAAGCGTATCAAGCACACCACGTGCAACTAGGACACATACTATTTGTCGAGAATAAAAATTGCCTAATATACTGAAACGAACCATGTTCGCTATCAAATTTTCGGCACCATCCGACAAGAACATGACAGCCAAGGGTCGATGTGTGTCAATTTTGTAGAATGACACCGGTTTCTGGCGAAATCTCGCATTTGTCGTGGTAAATCACACCTATGGCCACGTCTCACGATCGTGAGATGGGTGGTCACAGGGGACGATGAAGGCACAACGACAGGCCAGCGAAAACCTCGTGTTTCTTGAAAACACGATGCGACCCAAGGATTTCTGCATCAATTTGCAAGTGCCTTAGCGCTATTTTTTTCTGCACGCGGGTATGAGTTTGAGGTTTCGAATCAGTGATAGTTTCGCACCTTCGTGAACACCGTGCACAAGGACAATTACGTTAACCGAAAATTGTGGGTACAGTAATGCAGCTCTGTTTTGAGATCTTACTACCTCTCCACCTTTTCCCTCTCCTTGGAAGTGATGTTGTATTCGGAAGGACCCGAGAATTTGATCACGAATATAGTTCGTTTCTCAAAGTCTTGGAGAACGATGTCAGGCCTCGAATGTGCAACGGAGACTGCTGTCCGAAAATCTGACTTCCAGAAAATTTGGTAATAAAGCACTCTTTTGTGGTCGAAATACCTCTCCACCTTTTCCCTCTCCTTGGTAGCGATGTTGTATTCGGCCAATGCTGAGAATGCGATCAGGAATATAGTTCGCTTCTGGAAGTCTTGGAGAACGATGTCAGGCCTCGAATGTGCAACGGAGACTCCTGTCCGAAAATCTTACTTCCAGAAATTTTGGTAATAAAGCACTCTTAGGGGTGCATTAGGTCTGTAGAGGTAATTCGTTCCCGCGTGAGTGGGATACCCAGATAGTATGTGTTCTAGGTACTCAGAGTATGCTTTACGCGCTCTGTACCTATCGCTGGAAACTTCTTGACATAAAATGCTCCTTCGACAAGGACTGTTTTTCTACATTTCTGTGAAAGTTTCCGTGTATTTTCTTGTCGAGGAGCTGCTGGCGGATTTTTGAAACATCTGCCTTCTTTACTTTGGCTTTTAGAAGTCAAGTATCTAGATGGAGCGATGCACTTTTCTTACTCGTGATGTTGAAATTTAGGCCAAGGCTCTCGGCAGCCTGCCCCGCGGCTTTTTAAAGGAACGCCCTTTTGCCAGTCATCTTGTGTTTCCTGACCATTTTGAGGTAAGGATCTCTGCCATTTGCATAGGTGTAAGCTGTACTTACAACAATTCGGTCATGAAGACATTGGAGATTCAGAAATCCGCATTCACCTTGACTACGTGAAATGTATAATCGCGGAACGGCCGAATTGATATGCAAGCTACTATGCATATGCATGATCATACGTGTGATCATTCGTTTACTTAATGTGGGCGGTTCGTCGTCGGTATTCAAACTGAATGAGTTTCAGCACCCCGATCTCTAGAGAGATCGGCACTGTTTGCTGATTCATTGTCGGGTGCTCTGAGTGTTCGAACATTTTGGACCGCATCTACAACTTTTTTGTGCTTTTTTTGTGTCATTGTTGTTCTCACGAGCAGCTGGAGAAAGGATTCGTCCGTCCTTGTCGAGCCCCGCATGCAAGGATAAGGCTGCATACATTCAATCCTTTGTGACTCAACATGTTTAATGAAACATGGTAGATTTCTCATATAGGCTGTACGCAAAACAAATTCTTGATATTCCACGAGACCTTGATATCGGAATATAATTTTCTGTTTCCGGCTTATCGCCGTTTTTCAGACAAGACACATTCGAGTATGTGAAAAAGTGTGAGAAAGTTTGCAAATTATAATGCGGTAGCAAAATGTTAAGGATATCATTATTTCTCAATATTAAAAAAAATATATTGAAAAAGATCGCTTTCATCAATAATATTAAGAAACGTTAAAAAATAAATCGTATCGTTAAATAAAATTACTTGATTGAAAATTTGGATGAACTTTATTGAACCACGTATTCGAGATCTCATGCGAACGACTTTTGAGGATAGGATTAATGGCGTGGAATTTTAATTACTTTCACTATTTTGAAATTCTTCAAGATTGTTTGGCCCCATCCTAAGGGATACTCCTGGATTTCTTTTCGGGTCATATATTCAATCGCGCCACTATCCATGTTTATTTTTATTCGTTTTCTAGTCGGAAATGGAAACCTTTCTCTTAATGTATATATTCCACGAAGATTTTTATTATTTTTATCGAATATTGCAGAGATGTCACCATTGGACGTTGATAATACTTGTCTTTCTTCGTTTGACATGGGCTCATAGTGATTACCTTTTTCTTTCAAATAAATTTTGTTATTGCTAGGAAAAGTGTATCTTAGAATTTTAAATCGCCGATTTGGATTCTTGTTGGGAATGAGGCGAATAAATCTAAGTTCCTCAAGATTAAATCCAAGTACTTGTACCGTAGAACGACTATCAGGAGGAGTCAAGGACCTGGACAGAAGAGGAGGTTCGGCCGAAGACGAAGAGTTTTCCAAAGATTGAGTTCTGGCAGAAGAAAATATTGTTTCTGATTATAATGAGTATCTAAATCATCGAACTTTATGAATTCAATTATAAAATAGGATGAGCTAACCTATTATTAAAAGTTGAAAATATATGAAATAGATATATTGATTTAGTAAATTTTCTAAATTAAATAAATGAATGGAAGATACCTTTCAGGAGAATATTGCCTATCAGGAAAATACAAAGGTCTGGAACGAGGAACAACAGGAACAGGCTCGCCATTAGGTAAACATTCAAATTGTGAACTCAGTTCTGCAATAAGAAACACAACATTCAATTTTTCTTGTTTCTTATAATATTTTGAAGGACTTTATTTTCTCTTCTGGCATATTTTTCTCTTCCAGAGAAAGGATTACAATACACCATGAATTAATTTGAATTTCTCCAAGTCTTCTGTATTCTCTGAATTCTCCATAGATCTTCTTTTAAAGTGTCCTAATTCTTTTGACATTTCTGTACTCTTTAAACTGTTAAGAATACACGTTAAACAATTTTAACTTTCTTCGAATATTATTTTGAGTTCTGTAAAATTCAAACGAATTTTACTTAAATTTGACAATTTTTCTTTAATTCTCTTGAAATCTTTACAAAACACCATAAATTGTTTTGCATTTGTCTAAATCTTTTTTAATCTCTCATGCTTTGAATTTTTGAATTCTCTTGATATCCTTAGAATACACGTAGACTTATTTGAACTTTTGTAGAGTATGTTGCATTCTATAGAATTGAAACGAATTCTTAGAGTTCATTCGTAGTTTCTTGAATTCTTTTCAATTTTTTTTTTTTGTAATTCTCTTGAAATCTTTACAAACCAACGTAAATTATTTTGAATTTCTCCAAGTCTTTTGTATACTCTGAGTTCTCTCAAACATTTGAAAATCTTTTAAATCCTTTGAATTCTTCTCAAATTCTCTAAATTCTTTTGAATTGCGTTATGTCGTTTGCATTCTCTATATCCTTTTCAAATTTTGTGAATTCTTTAACTAACCGAACCTAATTAAAAACGTCGTCAAACGTATTCCACCAGGATCTTTGTCTCAGATGAAAATTCTATCCAAAAAAAAGGATGTTTTAAAAGCTTTTTTGGAAATTTTTCAAACAGAGAAGACAGCAGGCAAGATCTCATTTTGACCAAAAACTCTTATTATTTTTGAAGAAGAGATTAGATGCTACGAAATTTATACATTATTTACGCTTCTTATGATTTTCAGAAGATGCATCACTTCCAGTAGCATTATGGAAATTTACGTTTCAAAAGTTTTTTCGTTAGTTTTTTATTAGGGTATATAACGGAAAAGGTGTTATTTTGAAGACAAACTTTTACCTATTTTCAAAAATAGGATAAATGCCAGCAAAGTTTGAAATTATTCACAATTCTCATGATTTTTAGAAAATAATGCATGCAGCCGTTGACATGACTGAAATTGAAGTTTCAAAATTTTGTTTTGTTGTTTCTTTATCAGAGAATACAACAGACAAGATATCATTTTGACGACAAACTATTACCTTTTATCAAAATATGCCATATGCCACTGAAGCTGGAAATTATTTACACTTCTTATGATTTTCAGAAAATAATAAATTGCTTCCGCTGAATTTTTTCATTTACAGGGTGGAAAAGCATACACAGAGTTCAAAAGAATTCACGGAATTTGAGAGAATTTAGAGAATTTAAAAAGAAATAAGAACATACGAAAGAATTTAGAGAATTCAAAAGATGTCGCAGAATAAAAAATAACTCAGTCAATTCGAAAGAATTCAGAAAATTCTGAAAATTCACAGAATTCAGAAAATTCTGAAAATTCAGAGAATTCAGAAGAATGAAGGAGAATTCGAAGAATACAGAAGATTTGAAGAAATTCCAAATAATTAATGGTGTATTCTAAAGATGTAAAGAGACTTTCAAAAAAAACTTTAAAACAGTTGAAAGAAGTATAAGTGACTTCTACAGAATTCAAAATACTCGAAGAAAGTTAAAATAATTCAATATGTATATGTAGATTAAAGCGCACAAATTCGGATTTGCCTATAGCTATAAAAATATACCTAAAATTATAGATATATTATATTATTATATGTACCAATATAATTGAAGATAACCCCCAAGAATGAGACGAGAGTAGAAAACATCCTCATTTTTTCTAGTGACAGAAAAAACTTATTAATTTCTCAATGAAGAATTTGATTAACCACACAACTGATAAATATTCTAGTGCTTCATTATATCACATGCGTCAAACTTATCCTTCACAGATATTTACATTTCATTAGAGTCAGATTCAAGAAAAGATACTTCGTTACTAAGTTTAATTAACAATGTAAATAAAGAATATTGTAATGCTTAATTAGATTATTTAAAAAATTTATCCTATAGTCGTTATCTCTTAAACTGTAGGCGCCTCGATTGCCCTTCGACGATATTTACATTTCATTAGAGAGTTTCATTAAAGGAAATTTCGTATTCTCTTTCGAAGTAATTCAAAATTTTCCTAAAATGCTTTAAAATCCTGCAAAATAAAAAAGTTTGTCTCAAAATCTTCCAGATTCCTATTCAAAATTATTCGAAATCTTCAAAACTTTAAGCTATATATCATAACAAAAATCTTGCTTTCAAATAAAAAGTGATTTTTGGCTACATCTACTATGCAGAGACAGAAGAATCTCTGTTTAATAACACTTTAGGGCGGTTTTTGGACTCTCCAAAGAATGTTTTCACTCCTATTAGAACTAAGAATGAAGAGCATTATTTTTTTCGATACGCCCTAATTTATTTCAAGTATATATAAATTCATAGAAGTTGAGATTGAGTTTGTGAGATAAATTGGAGTACATTGTTAAAAAAAGTTTCAAGTATGATATCATAAGTAGATCTATCTCATGCTTCATGTTCATACATAATTTATTACGATTTTCGCTTATACTATATGAAGACGACTGTTTACTCAAAGCTGATGACAGATTTGTTCCTTATTTTGCGTCAAGTAGTCAGGTCTTATATTCTTGTTTATTATACCTGGAATGGAAATAAGAGAAGTAGGAGATGGATGTGTGCTTTTTCATTTTCAACGCCTCTTCCTCCATATCATAATGTACCTGATTAAAATTGGTTACATTTTCTGGTTTTAGTAAATGAACATGTATCATAGATTAAGAGAGAAATACATGAAAAAAGAAACAGTATTTAAATTTATCGCTGAGTCTCATGTAGAGTCATATTTTGCACCTGCACGAAAAGAAATTTGGAACAGCTGTAGTACTATTGTTTTTACGACGAAACGCATAGTAAGGAAATGATGAGCACTACTGTTTCTACTCGAATCAGTTTTACTTTGACAGCCTCTCAGATACGTCTCCTGTAACATGGTTCGAAATGAATCGGTTGTGATTTGAGCATAAAAAAACATAATGGGAACCATGAGCTGGCTGGCGAGTGTGGAATAATAAGAATTCCTCTATATTGAAGCCTCCCTGATTTCATATTTATATTCTGGGCGGTTGCTTTAAGTACGTTCGCGTTTTGAATTTTTTTCTGACAAATTCGCTCCATAAAGCTGTTTGGTGGGGAATTTTATTTGTAATATGTCTCATGGTTTGTTGTCAATATTCTTTTTAATAAGCGAATTCCTAATGAAAGTTTCTTCATTTTGGAGATACTGAAGTGGTCTGAAGTGGAAAATAGACCCTTTTTCTTTGTTATGCAGTTTCAACACAATAGACACTAAATCATTTAGAGCAGCAATATTGGCTGTGAATCCGTCCTGCTCTTCTGCTGTTCTAGTAGCGCGGAAAACTTCTTAATCAGACATTGTTTTCCGCCCTTTGATGAATCCCACCTTTTAACATCTGCTCTGCTTGCTAAATTAGAGTGCAGGGCTAGAACTAAAGTTCTTTGTCTAACACCTACGCGAAAAAGACGACTTTTTTGTCTGAAAATAGTGAAAAGAATGAGCAATTTCTTCCACTAGTGAGAAAAAGTTTCGTTAGAAGTGGGAAAAAGTACGTAGAACAGTGGGATGAAGTAATGCTCTGTCTCGAATGAGTGATTGAATAAGCCGTCACGTGGCGCCATCTACAACTCAGATAGGTGCTTTGCAGGAGAGTCAATATATATCCATGACGCGTCCTCGTGTTGCTAGTTTTAGACGAAAGAAGTCATCTTTTTCACGTAGAGGTTGGACAAAATGTTATGTGCCACGCGTGGAGAATGGTCGACTATTTTCCCCACTCTTAACAGGATGATGGGAATCCTGCTTCACAGACTCTTGATCTTCATTTCTGTCAACCCTAAACGATACAGTTTCTTCATATGTATACAAAGACACATTCTCTCTTTGATAACTGCTTCTACGTAACCGATCATAATTACGATAATCGTAATCATAATTGTGACTTTAAACTCTCTTTCTCACAACAGGTATCGCAGGTGACACCTGTCTTGCAAGCCCTTGCCGCTTCCGTAAAAAGAACACAGTACACCTATTTTTCTTACATAGTTACAAAGAAAGTCTGAATCATACGCCAAACAACCTTCGGTTGTAGAACGGGGTGATTAGTAAGAAATCTCAAACAAGTCGGCTGTTGAACGAGTACTGAGTAGTGTAAAATAAGACAACACTTTTTGACAAACACCTTACAAGAGGTTTCCTTGTTTTCTCAAGAAGCATGCCCCATATTTGGTTGCTGACTAAATGTGAGAAAAAAGGAAACAGTTTCTCAAGCTAACATTGGTTGTATACCCAGAAGATTATTAATGTATATGGTTGAAACGAGTAGCTCCTTCCAAGGACGTAAAATAGATGAGGAACGTAACCTAAAAATTCAGCTTACCCTAAGAGTCATAATGATTATCTGTCGAAGCATGTGCTTTGAAATATATCGGTTGTGTTTCCAGCATTGAAAAATATAATGGGAAGCATGGGTGGCTTTGCCAGTGTCAACTAACCAAAATTACTCTACGTTTTTCGTATTAGTTCAAGTTGCAAAAAAATCTATTTCTGGTTCGCCATAATCACTCATGATGGATGTAGGGGGTTCATTGGAACAAGTTAATTCTGTTTTAAGTGCGACTTTCGGGGATTAGGAATCTGCCATCAAATTATCACTTAAACTTTTGTAAGACGCATAAATCCATAGATATAAGAAATAACCGGTTTTGCTCATCCTAATATTAATGAACCCTCTGACCCTTATGACACGCGCCCAACCAGAAAGCGAAGCATCCGAGAAAATTTCTAGACTTAGGTCGAAACTTTTCAAGTAATCAATCGTAGAATTAATGTGCATCTACCACCTATGTAGATCTCTTTTTTAATGTCACGGAAACTTCCCTTATAATTATTGTTATGTTAAAAGACTGAGAATCTCTCTCTTTCAAAACATTTTATGTGAACTCTATTATACATCAAAGTTGAACAACACGATTCTAAGGTCCCAGTGAAGGAAGTCAATTAAACCGAGAAATATTTTCCTAGTCGACGATGTTACTAGACACTTTCATTCATTTATAATAGAAAAAGTGTGTTGAGCGAGAGGTCGACGTATGGTATCTATATGTATTTTGGGATGCTAGAAACAAACCTGTCACTAGTTTTCGCCTGGCACGTCAGGATTTTCTCCTAGACGCGAAAATTCTCTAAAAAATCAGCTATTTTTGGTATAAAATTACCCTTTATACTGAAATCGTCTGAAAACAGGCCAGGCAGAGCATGATATATGTATGTATTACTTTTTTCTCAGTACGTCTTATGTTGTCCCTAGATGAAAAAAATTCCCTAGAAAAGCAGTTAAATCCATCTTTCCGGATGAATCGGATACCAAGGTTCATTGCACTAAAATATATGACGATATAATCCCCTGACCTGTTTCCAGATTATTTCAATATAAAGGGCAATTTCGTACCCGATGAAGCTGTTTTTCCTAGAAAAATTTACGGGTCTGGAGAAAAAGCCTGACGTGCTTGTTAGTTGACGTCAGATTCGTGTTCAGCGCCCGAAAATACACATAGATGCCATACTCTGTCATCTCGCTCAAAACACTTTTTTTGTGGGCCTCTGCTCTGGTTTTGAGAATGAGTTCCATGCATACTATTATTTTTTTTGATAGAAGCATAGGCACAGTTCTGGCTTCCATTTCACGTATTTCCATTCGCTGATATTAGGCAAGAAATCCTTGAGATTTTTCGGATAATGTCCAGAACACTTCCTTGTTAGTATTGCAGGTGATCGCCTTTCCATTTTTGAAACTTTCGTTCTTTCAGTTTCCCCAGGGCGACGCCGATCAAATATTTGAACAGATAGAAGAGTCGTTTTATTCATAGTTTTCCATGCGTAAATATTGAATTTTTTTCAGTTTTCCATAGGCTTTGTTTCGTTCTTTATTTAGAAAGATGGAAAATTCCATGATACCTTCAGTGGCCGGTATTACAACTTCTTTGTTACATTTTCGGTTGTTATTCGTTTCAAAAATAATCTTGTTGATATTGCAAGCATATTCCAGGTCGTATAAGCATAAAAACGAATCAATCAAGCGTACCTGTTCTAGATCATCTTCCCTGACATATAAACTTCTTTGAAGATTTGCGAGGTTTTTCAAAGTTGTTCCCAACGACAAAGCATTAAATGCTGTGGCATATTGAGTTTGGTCAGCATTAGGGACAGCAACAATATTCACGGCATCAATTACACGATCCTAATTACGCGGAATGAAAACGTGCTTCATTACATCTATTTCGGTGCAGATATATTTGACGTTCAAAGCATTAGCCCATGCAATTTGAAGTGGATCGAATATAATAGTCTCTCCTACTTCATGCTCTCTCAGACGAGACAAGACTTGTCTGGTTGCAACGGATGCTGTTGAATGGATCCAATATGCAGCAGGCCTGCAGTATGCTTAGACATACCGGTCATTGATTTGTTATCTTGCGCATACCAGGTAGTCCTTTTCCGTTTTAATGCGATCCTTTTTTGAACGGCGTGCAACTATTATCTTCCCGTTGTTAGCCAGCTAGTCTTTATTATAATTGTTTATTCCTTCTTTCCTTAGATATCCCAGGGTCAGTATTTTCGGTGGTCGTCCTTATGCTTGTGACGAGGTTTTTCGACTTGACAGTGTACAGTACTGTTAACCACGACCTGGCTGGCGATGGCCCAGGATGGAAACCAGGTTACAAATATTGACTGCCACTATCTGCGATTGACCTACCGGATTACACCAAATTCGTGGGTCACACACTTTTGACCCACGAAAAACCCATGAAGCTCGTTGATTGTTATTCCTAAGCGCCAGATATGTTTTCCAATCCGAGCGCCGCTGGTTCTAGTCCTGTCGCGCTCGATATGCTGACTAACTCAATATCGACACGACACAAACCACATGGAGGAGTGGGATTCGCGAAGCGAGAGGGAAGTTTATTTTTTGAGCAATGTAAAAGTTTATACAATTCGATAAAACTATACAATTAACAATTTGACAAATTTACATCCGCTTTGATACCGTTAATTTACGCTCGGAATCGACAGACCACGTTCCCAGAGCAACCTGTCACTTTTGCTATGGCCGCCCAAAGTACCCGCGTTCGCACCATGCCATTTTGCGTGCCCAACGGCGTGCTCTTATCCACGGTTCTAATTGAGGGACATCTGCCATGACTTGCTAGTATTCGGCCCTGAGTCAGGCGTGCCTCAAATGTCCAGGTTGCGATGAGGCCTCGGACAAACCACGCGGCACTGTGCGCGTAACCTTCAGATTTTTTTCGAATACAACTTATGTGCACACGAAACGCGATATCGTGTTGAAAATTGAAGAAACTAAATATGAAGCACTAATACACAATTTTTTGTTGTTGCTTTTTTCATAATTATAAAAATTTAGGACCAGAGCCGCGTTTCTTAGTGCTTCATATTTAGTTTTCCAAATGTTCAACTCGATATGGCGTTTCGTGTGAACATAAGTTGATTTGAAAAAATGGTGGGAAAAAAATGGTGAGGTTACGCGCACATGGCCTTGAATGTGAAACTACATATCTTCAAGAATTAAAAAATATTTTTATTATCTACTGTAATTTATCTAAGCTTGAGAAACGCTGTGCTACATCATGACGCGTAGTGACTGCAATCGTAGTTAGGAGATCGTCTCTGCGTTGTCATGGTGACCAATATGGAAGTCATCGTATGAGACACGGCTTGAACGTATTTCGCACCCTCAAGTGGCGAGACTATAGTTTTTTCGGTCATGCTCGCCGCTGGTATCGGCGCTGCTGTCTTGCGTCGACGATAGAACATGGCCGCTGACTTTGGTTGCCCCACTTAGCCGGTGAAGCATGATCACTGGATGACGTGATAATGTGATGAGCGCCTAAATTTGCATTACATCTGCTAGGAACAGCACCATCGCTTCTGTGAAATTCACGGTTTCGATTTGAAATATTCGAGCGAAAAGTTAAAAGATTGGCAAGTAACATTTCAGGGCAAATCGGCATGAGAAATGTTCAATGAGCGATAATAAATTCTTGTGAGATTATATTTTACTGGAATAAATGTATATACGAGATTAGTCATGTAATGCAGGAAATACAAATTAAAAATTTTTTTTATCAGATTGGCGACACAAAGTTGTTAATCTGGACCGTGTAGGAAGCTGTTTTGTATTTCCTTAGGCGAGTTAAGACCTCTGGGTAGTCGGTTCTACGAAACTGCAATATAAACAATTTGCGTGCCTGGACTTCATTTTTAAATCCAGTGAAGTGTGAACTTATGAAGTCACGAACATTCTTTACATGAGAAGACGTATTACGATATCGGCAAAGAAATTAGTCATAATTAGAGTAGGGGTATGTCGAGCAAGATAGAGAGCAAAGGTAATTTGTAATAGAGAGAGAGCATGAAAGAGTGGGAGCTGAGGACCGCTGCGACGGCAATGAACCTCCCAACGACGAAGTCGCGAGGGTTTAGACTCTAGAGATCTGTACTTGTACTCGGACGCGTCCGGTTTTTCTTTTATCAAATTGTACATCGGAAATAACTGAATAAATTCATCTCTGTAATTCTCCTTATCTAAAAACAATAGTTTGAATTTATTATGCTATTTTCACCTAAATTACCGTTTTCAAGGAGAATAGAGGAACACTCATTGAAAAGTTGGGTTTTTAAACCCTTAATTGCGGAACGGGCCAAGGAGATTTTTTTAGAGGACGGATTTCTTAGTTGATAAATTTAACTAAATTCATTGCAATAATTTAAAATCGAATATTAACTTCACGAACATTAAAATTTCGACGGTGGGATACCGCGAATCTTTTGCGAGAGAAAAGTGACTGAAAAACTGCGTGAAAAAGTGACTAAAAAACTAAGTGAAAATTCTGAGAATTCTCCGCCCGTCAGGACATATGTTTTTGTGAAGGACAATCCAAGGACGAAGGACCAAAGAAAAAAAAGAAGGCTGCTACTTCTTATTCATCAACCCACCTTCGACTGTGTCGTCAAGAAAAAGGTAAAAACGCGGAAGAGGATGGGAAAGGCCGTTAAGAAGACGAGCGAAGGCCTGGATTGGAATCGGAAGAAGAGGAAGAAAAAAGAGCATAGAAAAGCCGCGGTTCCTTCTCAGAAGGTTTTTTGGAAGGTTTTTTACACCTGGAGACTCGAGGGTACGGTTCACTCATACCAGAAATCGCAGTTGGTGGTCTGTTTGGTTCCGCTTATCATCCCCCTGGACCATAGCAGGCTCTGAGGACATCCTAGACAAAGAAGGAAGTTGCAGTACCTGAAGTAACTTCATCCCTGGTGAAGGATACCTGTAAAAAGGATTCGAGAATCCTGAAATACAAAAATCAACAAGTAGTACGTCGATTTGCCGAAATATTTTTTCTGTTTTGTTGCGAGCCAATCTCGAGTAGGATTTTTATATTCGTGGAAGTGATAAAGAAATATTGCGAATTGTTATTGTAATTATTTGAGGAATCAAAAATTTGTAGCTCAGATTGATTGTCGCAATTTTCGTGAATATAAAATTTGAAAAAGTTCAAAATGCATACGCGAAGTGGAGAAAGTAGAGCATGGAAGGGTGGCCGTGGAGCACTCAGTGTTATCACTACGAAAAAGGCGAGCGATGCAAACATCGCGAAGGCACTGGCAAGGCCAAGTGCAAGTCGAAGCAACCACAGAAGGGCCGCTCATAGATATAGGTCGGTCGGTAGTCGTGAAGCTGGTGCCGCTCGCGGCCCCGGTCAATGAAGAAAACATGCCGGTGGGCAGATTTATCAGCGATTGCTTATTTTCACGGGACTCAATTGCATCAAAAGATCGACATTATTTATTTCCGATGGTTCATTCTCGAGTAGTAGGGAACGCGTTTGATTCATTACAGGACCGCGACATTCACAGCTTAGAGGATTTGCTTAAACATCTGAAAAATACATTTACAGAGCACCGAAGTTCGAGCCAATTAAACAGTGCTCTTGCTACGGCAGCACAACGTGAGGGAGAAACTGTATTGCAATACGGATCGGGAGTTAGTAAGATACTCAAAAGCCTGATTGAATTGATCGAAGATAAAAATGATCCCGAAGCTGCACGTTATATGATAAAATCAGCCCGCGATAAGGCATGTGAAAATTGCATAATGAAGTTGAAACATGATTTGATATGGAGGGTAAGAGTAGAAAGACCAGGAACGTTACAAGAAGCAATAAATATAGCAAAACAAGCAGAATGGGATATAGAATTTGAGGGTTGATTAGGCTGAAAGGGAGTTGAAAAAAAAGGAGATCGGAATGAAAAATCCGATGAAGCGTTGAAGAATAAGGGATATTATAATAGCAATACGCGCAGTCATTTTCGTCCATATTACAGTGACGCTCGAGCTAGGAAATGTGGCGTTGTTTTAATTTCAACCAGAGTGGGCATTTCTCTCGCGATTGCAAATATCCAACAAAAAATTAGCCTGAATGTTTTATCGGTAGAAAACCCGATCACTTTCCTCGAGATTGTCCTGAAAAAAGGATGGTCGCAATAAAAATAACTTAAATTGTGATAACTGCAAGAAATCAGGTCACTCATATAAGAAATGTTTTAAACGTTTAAATATGGTAGCTGCAAATCGGGAAAATAACAGGAATAATTAGGGCGTGTAGTAAGTTCGTCAGAATGGTGCGACGGCGAGCTTGATCAAAATACATGACCGATCCGACGGGTAGTGTTAAAGTTCAATAGTACTGGAAAGGCATCCTCACCTAACGTTGATTTAAATAGCAAAAATTTAAAAAATGGAAAGGACATTTTTGTATCAGATGCAGGAACTGAATTAAATTTGATTAAAAGAAGAAAGGAAAAAACGGAGGGTAAGTCTGTAGATTTTCAAGTTAAATATAATTTATTTGGAATTACAGACCAGGGCGTAAAAACTTCTGAAAAAGTATATAGAGATATAAACGGGGTTGCTTGTCCATTTCAAATAGTGTCAAACAATTTTCTTATGACGGTATGTTGGGAATGCCTTTCCTAGCTGATTCAGTAATTAATCTGCCAACAAAAACAATAAAGCATAAATTAGGAGAATTTCCATTCACTACCCCACCTAAAAAGGAAACAACTCTAATTTTGAAAGAAAGAACAAAACAATTAGTAACTTTGCCAGTGATTAATACAGATTTATGTGAGGGTTATTTGCCTTCGATACCGACGCGTCCAGGTGTGTATTTAGAAGACTCTTTGGCGACCGTCAAGGACGGAAGTACTCGTGGTTTTAGCATTAACACTAATACCAAGGACGTAGAACTTTCAATTTCACCCGTGACATTGGAAGAATTTGAAATCACTAAAATTATTTCGGGATCTGAGAAGGAGGACAATATAAAAAAGAATTCAGAAATTAATTCGTCAAGCCGAATGAAAGAATTAAGAAAGGAACTTCATTTGGGAAATTTAAACAAAGTAGAGAAGGAAAGTCTTTTGAAAACTGTAGCTAGATTTTCTCATCAATTTTTCTTGAAAGGAGATGAATTGGAATGCACAAGTGTTATTAAACACAAAATAATTACTGTAGATGATGTTCCGGTAAATAAGGGTGACTACAAGTATCCAGCAGTACACAAAGACGTAATAGATAAAGAAACAAAAAATCTAAAAAGCCATGGTGCGATATCGCCTTCCAAATAGGCGTATAATTCACCAGTTTGGGTAGTACCAAAAAAATCAGATTCACAGGGGAATAAGAGGTGGCGAATGGTGATAGACTATCGCGCCGTTAATGAAAAAACTGTAGGGGATGCTAAACATCTCCCAAATATTGCAGACATTTTAGACCAACTTAGGGGCGCTCAGTATTTTACTGTGCTTGATCTCGCGTCCGGATTTCACCAAATCGAAATTGACCCGGCGGACAGGTACAAGACGGCCTTTACGACTTTGTATGGATTATTTAAATTTGATCGTATGTTTTTTGGGCTTAAATTAGCTCCCAGCACATTCCAACGAATGTTGGATCTTGTTTTATCAAGGCTTCAAGGGGTTAAAATGTTTGTCTATATGGATGACATTGTAATTTATGCAAAAACAATAGGATAACCTAATTAAAAATTTAAAAAATTGCTGGGTCGTTTGGAAAAAGCGGGATTTATTTTACAGCTAAATAAATGCAAGTTTTTGTGCGAAGAAATCGGTTACTTGGGTCATGTGATTTCTCAAGAACGAGTTAAACCAGATCCGAAAAAAGTTAAGGCCGTAAGTAACATTCTTCGTCCGAAGGGTCACAAAAATATGAAACAGTTCTTGGGACTAGCTGGTTATTACCGTCGTTTCATACGTAATTTTGCCACAATTGCCAAACCATTAACTTTATCAGTACAGGAAGATAGTCCGATTGTTTGGTCCGAGGGAGCTAAGCAGGCTTACGTGAAGTTGAAAAATATTCTTTGTACTAAAACTCTCTTACAGTATCCCGATTTTTCGAAACCTTTTATTATTACTACATACGCATCCGATTATGCTACAGGAGCCATTCTTAGTCAGGGAGAAATTGGGAAAGACTTGCCAATGACATATGTGTCGCGTACAATGTCTGAAGCTTATATTAATTATGCGACCACTGAGAAGGATTTTTTAGCTATTATTTTTGCAGTTAAACATTTTATACCGTATGTGTATGGTCAAAAATGTATTTTGGTCACCGAAAATAAAGCGTTGGTGTGGCTTGATCAATTGAAAGGTCCCACAATGGGATCCCGATTAGCTCGTTGAAAGATAAAGTTGCAAGGGTACAAGTATATAATAGTATATAAGCCTAGTTGGGTCAATGCTAACGCGTCCGGAATCGATCGTGGAAAACACGTGCAAATAATGGGGGCTATAACAGGGACGGGGAAAGGTGACTTTTTGCGTCATTGTTTCCTCTTCTCGGAGGGGTGATCTCCATGTGGGAGGCAGGGTCTCTGAGATTTGTCTCTGGGGGAGGTGACTTCAATTGTGGAGGGACGCTCCCCGGGAGAGGTGGTCTCAATGGAGGAGGCACGGTCTCCCGGAAGGAAGTTTTCTCTGGTGGAAACTCTCCTTCCCAATAAAAGGGTATTTGGTGGACCAGCTGGCTACGCGGACGTGTGTGAATCCGCAGAGTTTGATGAAAGGCCATGTGAGTCAGGAAAAAGGGCCAGCGGATTTCTGGGAGAATCTGTAGTGATAGTCTCGAAAAATCTGGAGAGGTGGTCTCAGTGGAAGAGGCACACTCTCCGGATTAGGTCTCAGGAGACAGGAGCTGCGAGCCCTTGCTTCTCGGAGGGGTGGTCTCAATGTAGGAGGCACGGTCTCCGAGATGTGTCTCAGGGGGAGGCAGTCTCAATTGAGGAGACACGCTCTTCCGGAATCAGCTTTCGGCACGGTTGCTACGCCTCCGCTTAGGGGTTATTCCTTCGGGACCATCCCTGGACAATTGTCCGCGACGGCTTATTAATTATTGTAACCATATTCAGCAGAAACGCTTGGTACATGGACCCTCTATCCGCAATCCAAGGACGCGTTCGGTGGCTTTGTCATAGGCCCTTTAGTTCTATTCCAAAGGAATCGAAACTATAAAACATAAATAAAATAATAAAAATAAAAAAAAAAGAATAAAAATATATATACATATATGTATATATACAGTGAAACTCGGATTTTACGTCCCTGGATTTATCGTTTCCGAGAAATGACGCCGCGAAGCGGGTAGGCTTGTCAGGAGCTGCGCGGGGTGTGTTTACCGCTTCCGAGAATTGACGCCGCGGCTAGGCTTCTCAGGAGCTGCGCAGGGTGTGCGGGGTTCACGAAGGCGTGAAAAAACAGGAACTGTTTACATTCGGAGTTTAGCTAAATCCGGTTCAGTTAGGGTAGGTCAGGTCCAAGGACAGCGCCAAACCGTCGTTAAATCAGAATTTGACTGTATATGTATGTGTATATATATATATATATATATATATATATATATGTGTGTGTGTGTGTGTGTGTCTAGGGAAATAAAAAACTGAATGATACTTACTGTTTGTTTCATCAGAAAAATTGCCCTCTTTTTGGACAATGTATTTTTTAGATAAAACACCCTCATGCTACAAAACATTCCTGCATAATTTTTAATATCATAATCATTTCTAAAGTAAATTTTAATTACACTCTTCTACATAATAAATTCTCAATTGCTTAAAAAATCAGATAAATATTTTTTCACCCTTTCAAAATTTTCCTAAAAGGGGGTAAATTGCCTTCAAATATAAAAGAACATCGTTGACTGAAAACAGGTTTGCGCATTTTATAAAAGCTTCACAATTAATTTATGTTGTATAATAGTACACTATAGTGACTCGTATTATTGTCAATATAAATTTAAATGAATTAACCTTGAGACCGCTGGCAACGCTGGTAACATAACGTATAAAGATAGATTCCGATTTTCTGCAATTTATATATGGGTGAATCTTTTATCTTTAGACATGGAAATATCTTAAAAAATACGCATCTAACGAAAAAAAAATTTCTAATAAAAACTCTAATTGGAAAAAAAAATTCTAATAAAAACTTTTTATTTTCGATGGGGAAAAGCGACTCCGCAAAAATTTACCTTGCACCCATTTGCGCCAGATGACGTTGTATTGGCGAAAAATGGCAATGTTTACTGTTCCAGGAATGCGCTTCCAAATGAAAGATAAAAATGCCGCCCGCAAACGTGTGACAATTACAAATTGAATAATAGCAAAGATTTTTTTGTCCGACCCCCCTTGAAAACGCGCCATTGCATGCACGTGAAGCAGGCGTAATGTGGCCGCTTCCAGCCCAGTGACGCTCGCACATGCACACTCCGCCGCCGGGCCAACATGAAACTTTACGCCCGTTACATGAAACTTCACGCCAGCTACATAAAACTTTACGCCCGCTACACATACACTGCACCCCGCAAGTAAAAAAATGGAGGAATTGATCTTTACCTTTGGAAAAATTGTATTGCTAGACCCTACAGTCTCCCTTCTGCAAAGTACGTTATTTCTTCCTTTCACTATAATCTAAAATTGTCAAGTACACCAAACATCCTCTATCTGCTTCACATACTTGTTTTCAAGGAGGGTAGGACAAAAATTATGGTGTGTATCAAGGACGTTCAGCTATTTTGCCTTCTTTGCGCCTTCGATAAACAATATACTATATTGAATCCCGTCAAATCAATTCTCGGTAGCAGATCTGCATGGTCTGTCCGGAAAGTATCCGACATTCTTCCAGCAATCCTCCGACTTTCAGAAGTACTCCTTAATGTAACCTCCCGCATTAGCTAACAGCTGCTTCGTCGCATTATGTTCTATTTCCTCTACGTTTTTAAATAGTTTTCCTTTCAGAGAATACTTTAATTTTGAGAACAGCCAGAAAATACTGAAATGAGAGCCAGGTCAGGACTGTATGGGGGTTGCCGAAGTTGCGCAAGACCGTGTTTCATCACAAATTGCTGAATAAGCTGTATTGAACGAGCAAGTGCATTGTTGTGGCGAAGGAAGCCACTTTGTCACAGATACGGCCGTTTCTTGGCTCAAAATTTCCGCAAGAATAGTTTTTGGAATCCCTAGGTCACTTTCGAGAGAAGGTCACTTTCCACTGAAGAAAGACCACCTTTAAATTGACAGAGTCACTCTTAAATCTGACAAGAAGAGGACGCGAGATGGGCATCGCCGATTCAACTGGGACTTTACAGAATGAAAGTACATCAAAATCCATTAGGGGCGTATTTTTTCTTTAGATCTAATGGGCCTTAGTCTCTATATCATCAGATATCATTCATATATAGTTTTTTTCACGTAGATTGCGAATCTTAAAACAAAAATAATTTATCACGTCATATTTTTGAAAAAAACGGGGTCAGAAAGTAATAACGAAAAATCGTTTTTGTCGCTTTTTGGAAAAGTTGTTAAGCACTATAGTCCAGCGGATAGTGACTATTTTTTAAGTGAATTATGCAAATTATAACACAAGCAATTCTATATTTTTTCTAGGTATATCAAACCTCAAAAACATTTTGAAGGCGAGAAACATCCGCATGTTGTTAAAAATATAAAATCCTATTTTCCGTTAAAACTATGCAAGATATGGAAAAATGATAAGAACCCAAATTGTTCATCTCAAAAATATCTATGATTTTTTACTATATTATATATTATCCATTTTTTTCTTTAAAACAAAATATAAACTTGGTTTTTTACTTTTATCGAATATTATTTGTAAATATTTAACATTATTATTCAAATTTCTTTTTTACATAAATTTGTACGAAAAGTTGATAAGTGTTTTTTTTCAAGGAAATCATGTAACTTCTTTATAATTTTCACCTTATTTCAGTTCACTGACATTGATTAACATGATCAATATACACTTCAATTGAATAGGACTTCATACTTTTCACTTTCGTTTAGCAACTATAACATAAGTTCAGGTAAGTTTTTTAAATCGTGCCTAGGTACATAATAAATCCATTATCTCGATTTTTCCGTTTGTAATACGAAATGCTCTAGGAAAGAAGAAAATGAATAAGCTACATTTAATTACCAATGACTTTTAAGACAAATTTTCATCCCGAAACTAATTTTTCTTTAAATACTTTTCTAAATTTGTTATCTAATGCCTTTCAATTGAATTATTTGTTATGATATAATATATTTACAAATTATATTCAATAAAAGTAAAAATTCAAGTCTATATTATTTTTGCAAAAAAAAAAAAAATTGGGAAACTATTGATAAGTCTGAAAAATTGCTTCCACATTATTTATTTAAAAGTATTAAAATGTTTGTAAGTGCTGCAGCAGTGGCATTGTCATTTTCTCGGAATACCGATAGTCGAAAGTTTCTCCGTATGATGCTTTCCGCGAAATGCGCCCTATATGCACTATAGGCAGGGCCGAAACTCACATGTGTGCAAAATATTAGTCTATTGGTGACACTGGAAATCCAGATATCAATTCTAAAAAAGCGTCGTAGCTCATTATTTTCTTTTAGAATAGTTGATAGATTAAGCTTTAGGCTGTTATTTTAGCTGTCTTGTAAAATATTTTGCATTGTCATTAGTAGTCCGGCAGATAACGTAAACAATTACGTATTTCGTGTCACAAACGGAGGTGTTTTTTAAATGCTTTTGGAATTGGAAATATTTCTACAGCTTTTTTTGGGACATTATCTTATTATTATGGAAAAATCGGCCCACTGTACGGACATTTTTGCATAATTTTTACATGTAAATGTTTCTGTTCACAATTAAAGAAAATATGTATCCCATTCAAAAATTATCTGGAGAAAACTCGTAGATATTTTTCAGGTGAATAATTTTATCCCCAAACGTTTTTTGTATCTTGCATAGTTTTAGCGAAAATATAATTTTTATTGGTAATTATATGCAAATGAATCCCATCTTCAAAATTTTTTGCATGATTCACTTGAAAAATAGTCACTATCCGGTGGACTATAGTGTTAACCAACTTTTCTATAAAGCAACAAAAACTATTTTTTGTTGTTACTTTCTGACCCCGCTTTTTTCAAAAATTTGACGTGATGGATTATTTTCGTTTCAACATTCGCAATCTACGTGAAAAAATTGTATAGGAATGATATCTGATGATATAGAAACCCTGTGGACCTTCCGTTTATCACAGTATTAGTGTCGGATTATGAGTAAGCGCCCAAGCCGCCAAACCCGGTCCCCGCTCTGTGGTGGCGAGTCGAGCCTCGAACGCAAATACTCAAACCTCGATATCTCGAAAACTAAGGCCCATTAGATCGAAAGAAAAAATAAGCCCCTAGTAGATTTTTATGTACTTTCATCCTGCAAAGTCCCAGTCGAATCGGCGATGCCAATCTCGCGACCTCTCCTTATGAGTATCAGTCATAAACTCATCACCATACACTTTTCGAATCATAACAATGGTTTTTAAACATTAATGGCCAAGTTTTTGGCAAAAATTAAATTAAATTGAAGAATTAAAATTATTACAAATAAAAATTTAATTTAATGCACGCGCTTTGTTCGGTGCGTTCTATCATGCTGAAATGGGACGCGTACTTGGTTACATGTTTACGCAACTGTGTACACTAGTCGACTAAGGATTCGCCGGTCCATGTGACTTATTAGGGATCCTCACAGAGGTCCCCCTAAATGGTAAATGCCTCTTCTTGACAATAGTACAACTGGATACAAAGCCAGATCACAAGGTCGGATACTTTCGGACAGACCCCGTGTTTGTTAATTTTGAAATTAAAAATATGATGAAAGGTTTACATCAAAGTATTGTAATTCAATACAAAAAATAGAATTATAAAATAAAAGCGTACTATTTTATTTGTAAAATCATTGTTTTTACACTTGTTATAATTAATGTGAATAGAAAAAAGGTGTTTCATGTGGACCTGAAACATTTTTTTTTCAACCAATTCAAAACAGAATTATTCCAACTTTTTTATTTTCATCAATATAATTAATTGGACTGACACTAATTTTATTATTAAAAGCCCTTAATATGTCAAAGAACAAGTTGTGAGTCTGAAATTTATCATAAAGGTGTTTACCCTTTGTATTAAAAAGAAGAGCAGTTATTACATGATTTCAGGATCTGAGAAGTATACCTCGAGAAAGTAGTTTAATTATCATTGGAATGGAGCGAGTCATTATTTCAATGCGTAGTTCGAAAAGTAGCTGTGATTGAGAAAATCGGTAGGCGAGATGCTGCGGATGCGGCTTTAGGGCAAATCTCAGGATCGCTTCTTGAGTGGTGTGTAAAATGTATGTATTGTGTATACTGTATATAGTCTATACTGCACACTTGAGAACCGAGTCTCTGAGTCCCGCATCGTGAACGAACCTGTGTGGCGAGCTCACCATAATTACGTGAAGCGACTATTCATTAAACTGATTACACCTTGTTCCTTCTCTCCCCACAGCTCAACTTCTTTAACTTACCCACACTATCTCTTCGTTATTTCCTCTGTACTTGAAATGGTACCACTCCAAGATTTCTGATATTTGTGCAGAAAAACCTTGTGGCAATCGCCAAGAAGCGCAGATAATAAAACTTTTCAATCAAACCTATAAATACGTTAATTAAGTCGTTCAAATCTCCCCTTCTCATACTTCGCCTACCATCCCATAATTCCCCCCTCTAACTTCCAATACTTTCCCTCCCGACCACTAATATCCCACCCCATACATCCGCCTTCACTTCCTATTCCGCGCCCTACGTCTCCCTCCTTTACTTCCTCTCTCTTCACTTCCCTGTCCTACCTCCCCTCTCCCACTCACCCTCACTCCAATATTTTTCCTCCCTTCACTTCCCCAGCCATTAATTTCTCTACTTTCCATCCCTCACTACCCCACACTTTCTCTCACTTGCCCTCTCGGGCAAAAAGTGCAACGGATGGACGGACACCCGATTGAAACTATAAGGGTTTATATTAACCCTGCTAGTACCAGGTGGGGTCGGATCCGACCAGACTTTTCATTAATTCTAGTCCAGCGCATGCGTGGGAAGGAGGAACTTCTCTTCCGCTTGGGTAACCTTTTCTTCAGTCTTGCTCTAGCCATCAGAGAAGCTATACGTACTTCCGGTGCATGACATGTCAACGACAAGTGTGTGGGCAGCACACACAAATATCATGTCCCCAATGTGCTTCTCAAAAAGAAGAAGATACTTCATAGATAAGCGAAAATATTTCAAATGGTTCTTTACTATTTTGTCTAATTGTTTAACAAATTATGCAAATTTGCTTTATTTTTTCGTCTTCTTGACATTAGTTGTAGACGTTACTATCAGCATGAGTGATTAAAACATTGTAAGTAGAACACCTCCGAGAATGCAGGACTCGGATTTGAAAAATAGCAGCTATTAGATGATATGGAAGAAGTCTGAATTCGAAGTATTAATGGAAAATTTAATGAAAATAGTTTTATTTTGCTGTATTTTGTTAACAAACGATTTTTTGATATTATTAAAGGAGTTTTTGTGCAATATGAAAAGGTGGGGTCGGATACGACCCCACCTAGTTTTCTGGGCCTCTGGTCCCCATCTGGTACTAGAAGAGCTAAGGACAATTTTTAGAAAAACTAAATCTTAAATAATTGTAGATAAAAATGATTAAATAGTTCATGCTTATTCTAAAGAAAAATATCCAAGATTTGATAATTTTATGTAACTCAGGCATAGTTTACGCGTTTTATCAGCATCTGTTTAATTCTGAAAGTAGCCGTTTACGCAAAAGGAGGACGGACAGTGAATGTGCATGTACGGTGTGGCGCGGAGTAAGATTATGATCATCAGATGATCATAATCGTTATCCGCGTGTGCACATTCGCTGTCACCCCTGTAAGATTATAGAACGCGTCAACCTAACCTCAAATGTCAAACGCGATAAACTTCCAAATCATACCTTTGTTACATAAAGTATCGTATGCACCAATGAGGCAACCGTATTTTCATCATCGCGTGTCTGCAAAACTCACGCTGGTATGAAGAGACTGTTTCCTTCCTAGGTACACAATATACTATTAGTATTGAAGGTAAAGAGTGAAATTAGCTTTAAAACTAATAAATTTACTTGATCTAGTGCAGCGGCCCCCATCTAATAGCAAATTCGGTTATCATGTACTGGTGCACGCCAGAGCACTCCGACCTGCTACTTCTTACTTCTTCTCACGTTCTTCTTTCTCCCTTCGACCCGCTTCGGAGCAGATCGGAGTGCTCTGGAGTGCGCCAGTGCAGGATAACCGAATTCGCTATAAGTATCACTACAATTTGTTCTTCACGGGATCTAAAACTTTCTGCAGAAATTTTGTTGGAGGAAAAAGTGTTTTGCATGCTGGACATGTCATATTTTGTGGGAAAGAAGCCGAAAGACGAAACTTGTATTAAAGTATAATTGCATTTTGTATGTAAACTTCAAGATTGATGGATAAACCTCATAAAATAAATGGAGTGCAGTTGCAAAGCTGGATTGGGGAAAGCGCAAACACGTTGTTGCATTCTTATTTCGATTGTGTATGTAATTTGATAAAAGATGTCATATATAAGCATTTAAGTGTGAAATACAAAAATTATATAAACTGCAAGACTAGCCGTAATGAATGATGACTTTATCTCCTTGTGGAAAATAGTTTTTTAAAACAAAAAATTCGTAACTTAGGATAGGTTGCACTTTCATAACAAACCGAATAATAGAAACACGATTACTGGAAATTAATTTGGTCGAAATATTGAATTGACTTTTTATAGATTCTAATTCTTTGCAGATTCATGAAAACGGTCTTCTTGGTCTTTGCAGACTTGACTGGAGCACCCAGACACAGAAAAAAACGATTTGCTTTTCGTCTTCGTGAGACTGAATTTCATTCCTCTAACATCCATTTCTAAACTAAAACGCGTTTTCTTTGATGACACTTTCTTAATCACGGCTATTTTAATAATTTCGTTTCACTATTTTCAATACATTTAGCACGTATTTGAAACTGACCCACTTTGACTAGTAATATTTTTGACCACTAGGTGGCGTATGGCAGTTTTGCGGTTCTCAATGGTCAGATTATCTTATATTGCTTATAGTATAGTAAGATTACAAAATGATGAACGAAATATGGAACATATTTTGAGAATACAAAAATAAATCTGGACACGAGAGCTTTAGATTACATAAATCCCAAGTTCCTCTATACGGTCTTTGAGTAACTTGAAAGTTTTCAACATCTTCTAAGACTTAGCAATGGCTCCTTAAAAGCCTATCTATTTCATAAGGACCCTTCCAACGGGAAATCATTTTATTTGGGACCCCAAGTGTCGAATCTTTCGCTTTTGATTTAAGTCCATCTAAATCGCGTACTTCTTCTTATCGAAATATCCAATAAAACACTTTATCATTTCTTTTTATTCTGTCGTTTTCACCAGATACAATTTAGTAAATTTCGTGAAACTGCCTATTACTGAACTGATCCCAGATGAATCATTCCTGTACAGGAACCTTGGAGGATCCTGGACATGTTGCTGCACATAATCCTGCACACGAACCTGTACAGGTAATCTTGACGGTTCCTATCCAGGAATTTAGTGAAGGAAAATGTAAATGATCCTGTAAAGGAATCTGCACCGACAAAGGAACCTGCATAGACAAAGGTACCTGTATGGGTTCCTATACAGGTTCTTTTACGAAGAAAATTGAGGCGCAGGTTCCTGTACAGAACGTGTATAGGATCTCTTACAAAAAGCCACCAAAGGAACCTATACGGAAACACGTATAGGTTCCTTTACAGAAAGCCATCAAGGAAAACTCATGTAGCTTACCGCTATAAAGTTGCCTTCCCTTGAAGATTCAACTCACCATCGAGAGATACCCACACCTCAATTGACTTTGTGAAGGAATCTGTACCGGATCATTCAAAGGTTACCTTGTATGCGAAATATGTAATTTTTAGAATAAATCACTATGTATGGAGCCAAATCGTCTGATGGAAATCGAAATCTTCTTCATTTACGGACCCCAAAGCAACAAAAGTAGTATTATCTAAAATTTTTAAAAATGGCAATTACAAATATTTTTGCAATAGCTTCTTAAAAGCTGTCAAAATGACTTTATCCTGCCATCATTAAAAAAACTTGATTATGATATGATTTAAGCACATGAAACTTTACTTAAGACTTATTCTTAAAGAAATATTGCATAATAAATGGTCCTAAAAATAAGTAAGTTTTCGACCTCCGAGTTATTGAAAAAAAGTAACAAATATACTGAAAATTCACAATTTCTACTGAAGTGGTGGGATGAATAATTTTCCAAAACAAACAATATTTTTCTAAATATTTATTCTTTATTTACATTTGACAACCGGCCAGGGTAAGTCGTGGGCGCTGTGAAGTTGTGTCGTTCCGCTGATTCTCTGGCCACACGACCAGAAGGGTCATGGGGGGAGGGGGGGGGTCAGGGTTTCAGCGGATTGCTAACAGAAATAGTGTAACTTCTCAACAAGCAGATGAACAAGTGGAATATATAAAATTCAGTTATTCATCCTAATATATAATACAAAATCGAATAAGCAGTAGGAGGATTGAAAAAAACACTTTCATTGAAGCTTAGTCAATAAATAAATATCACTAAATCACTTTCAGTGAGAGTTTTGTAGTTATGCACTAGCACCATCACTGCTTTTCTTTTTTTCTCCTGAAAAAAATTGCAGATGCTCAAAAGTCAAGTCTCTTTATATATAGTTATTGGCACTCAAAACATATATTTAAAAAAATCTATAGTGACTTTATCAAAATTCTGAAAAAGTCAACAGTTCCCAGATTAAATTTAAAGCCTTTTTTTTTAGATAAGCTACGATCTCGAAAGAGTGCTGGGATGATAAAGTGTTGTATCTGCTCCCCATTCATAAGGATTTTCATGGGGTCCCAGTGTGACAACAGTTCCTGGTCCAATTGATGGATGTGATGCTGCACTGACCATTCCTGGTCCAGAAGAAATGTAGCTTAAAGTTGGTCTCGGCTGATCTCTCAAACGAGCATGTTTCGACTGCTTCTTATATCTGGAAGAAATTTTGAGTTGTTAGTTTCATATCCTTCGTTAAAAAAAATTAATAAGTTTTTCTTTAATGTAGGGTTCTATAAACCACGTTAGCAACTTTGGACTAGTTTTTACTCCCACGTCCCCCCTCGTTGACAACCGTAGTATTGTTTGAGCACTCCCTCCCACACCCCACCCCCAATAAGGAGAAAAGAACTAGTTTCTTGAAAACAGGGGAAAGAAAAAGAATTCTTGAAAAAGGGGGAAAGGCAGTAATAGGAGAATAAGTTCTTGTTGAACTAAACTTGTTCAAATTTCATGACGTTATTTTCCCTGATCCCACCCTACCCCCTGTTTTCCACCTTAGTTTTTGGCGTGACCCCCTCCCCCGCCTATTGGTAACATAGTTTATAGGTGCTCCCTAAAGCACAATTACTAAATTGAATTTCACTTACTTCGAATGCATGCAGCATAAGGTACAGCTAGAAACAATAGTAGCTATTCCAACCAGAATAGCAATCGCCAGAACCCACATTTGGGTTTTGGAAGCATCAGCACGAGCCACAGTGTTGGCACAATTGGCAACCTTCTCCACGTTATAATTCCTGTAAACTTTTTTCAATTCTTCATTGTTCGGATCAGTGAGCAAGGTCTTCATCTCCTTAAGATCATACACCTCCTTTCCCACCATCTGGAAGCATGAACTCGTAGATGAAAAGTCTAATGAATTATCATCCTTGGAATAAAACTGAGTGTCATAAACATTGACACTGATTGGTAAGGACAAAGCCTGCTGGACGGCTTTCTCGAAGTTCTCCAACTTCTTCCTCACTTCAGCTGGAGGCTTCGAAAATACAAATTTCAACATGTCTCTATCTCTCAGTAAAAATATCCTCAGTGTTACATCCGTCTGTCTTCCAATTTTTATTGAATTATTAGCAGAAACTGGAATTTCCATGTAGCCATCAGAAAAGGTTGCAAGTGATCCAGTAGTTCTAAGTTCACCAGTTTCAGAATTCAAAGCTAAATGTGAAGGGATTGCCTTCTGAGACATTGTTGGATCAACTAGAGAAATGAAAGAAACATTCCCCATGATGTAATTAATTGGGAGAGCATCAGAATCGGGATCATGGGCATCCAGGGTTATCAAACTGGTATCGATTGGAACGTTTAATCGAACTCCAACAGTAACATTTTCTTTCTTAAATTGTGGTTTGTTATCATCTATATCTAAAACCTTGATCAAAATCTGCCTTTCCGATGGATCCTGTCGATTATAAGGTTTCAATGCTTGTAAAGCTTCTGATTTCTTCGAGGAATACTTAAAGCACTTTACAGTCAGCAAATGTTTTTCAGTCGTTTCTCTATCCAATCTTTTGGTCGACTTTATGATTGCAGAATTGTTCTGTAGACGTTCTATTGAAAAAATCCCAGCCTCATTTCCATAAATAATCGCATAATCAATCATCCCGTTATCCCCGATGTCTTCATCAATGGCTTCGATGATGCCAACTGTGGATCCAACTGGTAATTCTTCTTCTATATGCAATTCTACTGGAGGACTGTAGAGATTTCTTTTGAAGTGAGGCTTATGATCATCAATATCAATAATCATGACTTGAAGAACTCGAGTCGCTTGTTGAGGCGGATCACCCAAATCTTGAGCAACGAGGATCAAAGTATAAGAGTCTTTTGATTCTCTGTCCAGAAGTTTTCTGGTTGTTATTAATCCAGTTTCACTGTTGATTCTAAACGAACTTGAGTCACTTCCGAAGTTACCATCTTCTAAAAATTTGAAGGTGATTTTGCCATTCGGCAGGTTTGGATCATCAGGATCAGAAGCTACAACTTGGAAGACTGGACTTCCAATTGTTGAATTTTCTGCTATGAAAGCAACTTCTTCAAGAGTTGGTCTGATGAAAAGAGGAACTCCGTCATTACTGACAACATCTCCGATGTATAATGTTAGGAACACATCTGAAAACATTACTGGGTCTCCACTATCTTGGGCTCTTATTCTCATGATGTACGGTTCGGTTCTGCCTTTTCCGGTTAGTTCCCTGGCTGATGATATTTCTCCTGTTGTGTGATTTATCTTCAGTAGACCTAGAATTTGAAAATAGGAAATTTTCAGCTTTGGAGACGATGTTATTTTGAGGAAAAATTTATTTGAGAGATTTGTAATTACCATTAGCTTCTCCTTCATCGATTATCTCAAAATGAACACGTCCTCCTGTACCCTCGTCAGGATCAACAGCTGTGATGTTCACAATGCTCACTCCTTTGGCAGCATTTTCTGGAATAACTGCTGTGTAAGATTCTTGGGGAAAACTTGGAGCATTGTCATTGACATCTAGGATGTCAACTGTCACCAAAGCTCTGGTAGTTTTTTGTTCGACTCCACCTTCTGGCATGTCTGATGCAGCGACGAAGAATCGAAGGACTGATTGTCTTTCCCTATCAAGAGTTGTATTCTGAGCAATCTATAACAAAAAATTACAATTAGAAGATGTAATGAAATTTGATACTGCTTGATAAGGAAGCCTCCAAGTATTACCTGAACATTTCCATTGATGGGATCAACCTCAAACATGTTGGCATTTTCTCCAGTTAGTACATATCTGACTTCCCCATATCCTCTCTTCTTTTCCTCTTCAGTATTTGAACTATCCATATCAGTAGCTTTTACGTTGAGAATAATTTTGGAAGGTTTGGCTGATTCAAGAATAGCAATTTTGTAATCTTTGTGAGTAAATATTGGGCTGTTATCATTAATATCTTGAACTTCTATAATCACATTGGCTTCAGACATGTGACGAGTGATTTCATAATCCCTAGCTAAAGCTCTAACTTTAAATTTGATTAACTTTCGATTAAGAGTTTCATAATCAAGTCTTTTGCTCAAAACAACATTTCCACTTTGCACACCAACGTTGACGATACCTTCGTCATCTTCTGCTCTAATCAATTCAAATCTTTGAACAGGATATCCTGTCATTGGTTCTTTGGCTGAGAGCATCAACAAAGTCGCTCCTAATGGCTGTTCTTCAGGCACCGTAATTTTGATTGTTGGATTGTTCGGTGACCAACCAGGATTTGTGAAAGTTGGATTATCATCACTGTAAGCTTGGATGTAGATAGTGACTTCAACATTAGCAACTTGATTTTCTTTGTTTTCCATTGCGTTCAAATCTTTTGCTTGAACTGTTAAAATTACAACCGCAGCTACTTGATAATCAAGACCTCTGTTGACTGTTATCATTCCTGTTGTGGAGTTTATTCGAAAAGCTGATTTGTAATCATAGGGTGTTGTACTTTTGAGAGCTACTCCAGTTTTGTCGACAGCGTTGATTGGCTCTATGATAGAGTATTCGATATTTGCATCTGAGTCTGGATCTGAGGCTATTACCTTCAAAACTGAATCACCTAGAATTTGAATTTTAGTTAGAGAAAATTTAGCATTTGAAGGTATTAAAATCTTTTTATATTTACCTAAGGCTGCTCTTTCAGAAACGTAGACAAGGTAAGTTGAATTTTTGAAAGACGGTGGTTTATTGTTAACATCAATGATGCTGACCGTGACTGAAGTACTTGCAGTTTCTCTAACAGGACTTCCTGAGTCGATGGCAAAGACTATTACTTCATATTTATCACCTCCAGTTTCGAGATCCAGTCTAGCGTCTGGGGAAACTGTTATGATGCCAGAGCTGAAAAGAATATCTTCCATTAAGAAACCGATTGATACTAAAGTTGATACTGTCTTATCTGATAAAGTATTTTTCTATTTTCTAATTAAAATCCGGAATACCTCGAGTTGATAACAAAGTTGTCCTTGGCGCCAGAAGCAATCTGATACTGTAACAAACTATCCCTTCCATCTGGATCATTAGCAATCACTCTAATGACTTCAGTTCCAGGTGAAGCATTTTCCAAAAGTCTCGCTCTGTAACTATTAGGCCCTGGGGTTCCAGCTTTATAATTCCCTCGGAAAATTGGTTTCTGGTTACCAGGGACACCCACTCGAATGAAGATTCTGGTTTCTGCATATAAGGGTGGCTTCCCAGCATCTGTTCCATGAATTGTTAATTCGTAGATTCCTCGTTCAGTATCTCCTGAACGAGCTGGTTTTATCATTGTTAGCTCTCCCGATTCCCGATTTATCTGGAATGTTAGGAACGTCAGTATTAGAAGAATAAAAGGTTTCTTTATAAATATTCAACAAATGATCAAAATCCTGATAGAATTACATATTGAATTACCTTGAAAACGTTTTCAGACATGCTGTTGTGACTACTAATAGAATAAGCTATTTTTCCATTGCCATGCATGGGACCATCAACATCAGTTGCCCTAACAAACATCTGAGGATCAAAACTAGTTGCTCCTTCCCTCACAGTTCTGGAATACTCTTGCTGTTCAAAAATTGGTTCGTTGTCATTAACATCTTCCAATTCTATCAGGATATTCACGGTTGATACTTTTCCACCTCCGTCTTTGGCCTCCATAGTTAAAGAATAGGATTTCTGAGTTTCATAATCCAGTTCTTTTGCTACTGAAACTCCTCCTTCTTTTGGATCTGCTCTAAACTTGTCTGCTCCGAATCCTCGAAGGCTGTAGGTCAAATCACCGAAAGATCCACTGTCTCGATCTGTTGCAAAAACGTCTGCAAAGTGAGTCCCTGGTTCTGCATCTTCTCGAACAGAGAGTCTGTAGACTGATTGTAAAAAGTGGGGACTATGGTCGTTTGCATCTAGAAGTTTAATATGGATTCTGGAAGTTGCAACCTGAAAATAAAAATTATAACAAAGAATAACAATAAATATCTTGATGTTTGGATTTTTTTTATGATGATCAGTACGTACCACTTCTTCAGCTACTGAGGCAGTCACTTCGAATTCCAATTCTCGTAAAGAAGGATCAGGAACATCGTAATCTAGGACACTTTCATCTCTGGCTCTTATCACTACTGGAACTCTTCCTTGAGCTTCTTCAGGACTAACTATAAAAGCGTCACTGACTCCTGGGTAATTAGGAACGTCTCTTAAGGCCAATCTGTACTTTGCATTGTCACCAACATCTCCATCACTTACAACCATATTCAGTCCTGAAAATAATTAAAAAGTTTATTAATTAACAAAAATAGAATCTCATAAAAACATGTGAAGTTCCCACCAAGAAAATTAAAGTTTTACCAAAAAGACGAATTTACAACACTTTCAACAAAATTTGTCAAAAAAAATTTATTTTCTACCAAATAGTTAAATTTTCAACCAAAAATATGAATTACAAACAAAAAAGTTAATTTTGACACAAATAGTTTAATTTTCTACCACTTTGTTGAGTTTCCAAGTCAAAAAGACGATTTTTCTATAAAACAGATGAACTTTCAACTAAAATGATGAAGCTTCAACCAACAAAATTAATTTTTTTAAAAGTAGTTTAAATTTAAACCAATTAGTTGAGTTACAAAATATCAATTATCGATTAATAATATAAGTTTTCAATCAAAAATGGAATAGTAACTTCTTTTGTTAAAAAATTTTACTAATAATGAATGAATGACGAATTTGAAAATTTCAACAAAAGAGTTGAATTTTCAACTAAAATAATGAATCATCAAACAAACAAAAAATGAATTTTCAACAAAACAGTTTAAAATTCAGCCCGAAAGATAATTTTTTAACCAAAAAGATTAATTTTCTACAAATGGAAGAGTTAAATTTTCAACTAAAAAGATGAATCTTCAACCAAAAAGATCAATTTTTAACAAAGTAGTTCAACCTAGTAGTAACAGTTTTTACTAAAAAAGATCAATTTTTAACAAAATAGTCACATTTTAACAAAATAATTAAATTTTCAACCAAACACTAGAATTTTTAACCAAGAAAGATGAATTCTAAACCAAAAATGTGACATTTAAAAAAAACTTTTAACCAAAAAGAGATGGATTTTCTTATGGGGTTCTATTAATTCAATTTGCATTTAAGCGAAAATCGAGAAAAAGGGGAAATTTCTTGAAAATAGGGGAATACTACTACTACTTTGTTGAAGTTTTTCTTTTTTGTGGTGAAAATTAGTTTTTTTTACTAATAATTAAACTTTGAAAATTAACTTTTTTGTTAAAAAGTTATATTGTTAGGCTGAAAATTCAACTTTTTGTGAATAAGTCGTCCTTTTGGCTTTAAAATTCAACAAATTGGAAGAAAATTGAACCATTTGGTAAAAATTTCAACTTTCTTGTAAAAAATTCGCTTTTCTAAATTGAAAAGTATTGTTTTTTAATGAAGATTTACCTATTCCATTTTTGGTTAACACGCGATGTTTTTTAGTCTGAAAATTCAACTATTTGGATAAAAATTTATATATTTAGCTGAAAATTCGTCCTTTTTGGTAGAAAATTAAATTTTTTTGGTTGAGGATTAAACTATTCTGCTGAAAATCCGTCTTTTTGGGTTAGACTATATTGTGTCTTATCAGAAATTGAAATCTTCTTTTGTTGAAGAAACAACTATTATATTTTTTATTGAAAATTAATTTTTTAGGGTTTGCAATTTAATTCCTTCCTTGAAATATCAAATACTTTCTTAAAAATTCATTTTTTTGATTTAAGATTCGTAATTCCAATTTTGGTTAAAAATTGATTTGTTTAGTTTAGAAATTCAATTATTTGGTTGAAAATTTATGTAGCTTGCTGAAAAGTCGTCTTTTTTTTGTAGAACAATTATCTTCTTGATTAAAAATTCAAGTTTTTGGTTAAAAATGTATTATTTTGTTGAAAATTTCTTTTTTGGGTAATTAACTAATTTTTTAAATGTAAAATACAACTATACTATTTTTTTGAAAATTCAACTATGGAAAATTCGTCTTTTTGTCTTGAAAATTCAATAGTATGGTAGAAAATTCCACTATTTTCTAGAATATTCGTTTTGTTTTATATTACAAATTAATTTTTTTTATGAAAATTTAACTGTTCTATTTTTTTATGAACACTGATCTTTTTAGTATAAAAATTCAACTATTCGGTTGAAAATTCGTCTTTTTTTGGCAAAAAAAAAATAATAATCTTCTTGGTAGAAAATGTATGTATTTTGTGAAGAATTTGTATTTTTTAGTAGAAAATTAAATTTCTTGTTTGAAAATTTATCTTTTTGTTTGGAAGTATAATTATTTGATTGAAAATGAGACTGTTTTGTAGAAATCTCGTCTTTTTAGCTTGAAAATTTAATTTGAATTCCAAGTTGTTAACATAAATTTCCTTAAAATTTGGTTTAAATAATAATAAAATAGTTTAGGGTATCCAACGATTCTTAGGAACAAAATTTAAGCTCTTTCCTAGGTTTTCCAGGTAAAGAAATCAAGTTTTTCCGTTTTTTTTTTCACATCAAGTAATGAAATAGCCGTTTGTTATACATTTGAAAAAATTAGCTATTTCATTTTTTATTGCTCAACATTTTTTAAAGAAAGCAGAACCATAAATAAACAACTTTTTAATTTTTTGCGAACATAAGTAATTGTCTTTGTGAAATCATTTTTAATATTTTAAAATCTTTGTAAAGTCATTAAAATCCTTGAAATCTCTGAAATCTATTGAAATCTTTTTATATTTTTGTAAAATCTTTGAAATCCATGAAATCATTGAAATCATTGTGAAATTTTCTGAAATTATTATGAAATCTTCGGAATATTTGTGAAATCTTTCTTTAATTTTTGTTTGTGAAATATTTTGTGTTCGTTTATTGAAACTTTTTGAAATCATTTAAAATCTTTGAAATGTTTCGAAATGTTTTGAAATCTTTATGAATTCTATGAAATATTCGTGAAATCTTTCTAAAATCTTTTGTATTTGTTTGAATCACTGGAATATTTTAAATCTTTGTGAAATCTTTTTAAATCTTCTAAAATATTTTGAAAACGTTTATAATCGTTGAAATGTTTTGAAAATCTTTTACATCTGATGTACTATATTCTTTTTTAAATCTTCAAAATTCTTGTATTCTTTTGAAATCTTCTTGAAATTTGTATGCAATATTTGTGAAATTTATGAAATATTTGTAAAATATTTTGTATTAATTTGAAATCATTGAAATATTTTTAATTTATGTGAAATCTTTTGTAATCTTCTACAAAATATTGAAACCGTTTGAAATCTTTGATATGTTTTGAAATCTTTGAAATCTGGTGTACTGTACCCTTTTTGAAATCTTTGAAATTCTATTATTCTTTTGAAATCTTCAAGAAATTTTTATGAAATCTTTGAAATCTTTCTGAAATATTTTATATCTTCGAGAAATCTTTTAGAATCTTTAAAATTTTGGTAAAATCCTTATAATCTTTATGAAATCTTTGGAATATCTGTGAAATCCTTCTTTAATTTTTGTTTCTGAAATCTTTTCTGTTTGTTCGAAATCCTTAATATCTTTTGAAATCTTCTCAAATTTGTTGAAACTTTTTGAAATCGTTTAAAATATTTGAAATGTTTAGAAATCTTTGAAATCTGGGGTACTGTAGCCTTTTTGAAATATTTGAAACTCTATTATTCTTTTGAAATATTTAAGAAATATTTATGAAATCTTTTATGTCTTCGAGGAATCTTTTAAAATGTTACACAAATCTTCGAAATCTTTGTGAAATATTTCTGAATGTTTTAAAACCTTTTAAAATCGTTTTAAATGTTTGAAATGCTTTTAATTCTTTGAAAGCTGGTGCACTGTACTCTCTTTAAAATATTTAAAATCCTTTAAATGTTTTGAAAGTTTTAAAACCTTTGTGAAATTGTTGCAAAATCTTTGAAATCTGGTGTTTACGCCTTTTATAAATCTTTGAAATCCGCGAAATCTTTTTGAAGTGTTGAAAATCCTTTTAAATATTTTAAAATCTTTGAAATCTTTTGAAAATATTTTGCAACCTCTTGAAATCTGATGTACACTCAAAAACCAAGTGGTCAACCCCTCGAAAAATCCGTTGTATAGTCCTGGCTAATTCTAATTCTGAAACTGAATTAAAATCGAAATTTTCAACTAATAATTTTAATAATTTGTTAGTTGAATATCACAAAAAAATTTATACTTTAATATTCTATATTAGTCGAGACGAAATAAAAGACTTATGGAATTATTCACAATATTAAATTCTGTTCATTGCAATCTATAAAATAATTGACAAAAGATAAATTATATCTTGATACATAAAAAACTTTTCAGTAGCAAGATTTCTTCTAAACGAGATGTTTTTCTCATAATAGACTACAAGATTTAAATTACTCTTCGAATTTCGATAAAATAACTGTTTTAAAAGCAAATAAAAAATTCAAATTCAAGGTTCTCGTAAACAATTCAAGGAGATTTCCAGGTTTTCAAGGTTTGAAAAAAATTCAAAGAGAATTCCAGATTTTCAAGGTCGTTGGACACCTTGTTATTGCAAAAGTAAAACCAAAACTGCAAAATTTCCGGCTATTTCCTGATGCTGAAAATTCCAGACTTCCCGGTTTTCCCTGTCAGTGGCCACCCTGATTCAAATTACAATTATTTTTCAAAATAAATAAATGATGTAATTGATTAAATTTAGTTTCAGAGCACTCTACAAGGGATTAGTGCCAAAGGTTTTGAGATTGGGTCCAGGAGGAGCAATCATGCTCGTAGTTTATGACTACATGCATGCTTACCTGACAGTTAAATTCAAGGATTAGTATTGTTATCCATTTGTGATAAAAGTTGCAGAATCTCTTTTTAATTTTTTTTTGTATTACGTTACAAAAAAACAACAAATACACTGCCTTCTTTATACAACATTCACATCTTATTCCTTTTCGCAGTCCACAGTCAAATTCATTAAAATTTGTATAAGATACAATAAACAAAACTAGATATCTAAAACAGAATCGAGCCACTTTTCAAGGTCTATCGATTTTATCGGTGCTGAGGTGGATTCGCTTTTTGATTCTGCAAAAAAATAATTCTTCATTCAGTATTTTTCCAAGTAGGTAGTTCTTATTTACAAAAATAGTTTCTTAAACATTTTGTATGATTATCACCGAGAAATATAATTAGGATTTATCCTCTCTACGACTAATATTTTTGTAATTATTTTTATACTACAAATAAGGATGTAAAAAGTGGTAATAAAGATATTCATAGAGAATATTCGTAACTGGTAAATTAATCTCTATTGTTTTCTTCGCCTCCATTTTATTTTACCCAGGAAACACGGTGCAAAAAGAGCTAAAAAAGGGAAAATAAGCTGATTTTTTCATAAAAAAAAGGGGAAAATGGGGGAAAGATTAAACATTAACTTTATAAATGTAGAAAAGAAGAAAAAATCTTTTTATAAGAAATTATATATTTTTAACTAATGTTAAATGATTTTTGAATGCTTTCTGTCCATTAAATTTTTTTTTTTTTCAATTGGACAGTGTCTACTCAAACCCTGGATGAAAATTTCCTGACAATTCCAGATTTTTCCAGGTATAATTTTTCATAGTAAGCCAAAATATGTATACGTTTCGCGAATTTATTATAATAAATATAATGTTTTTTTTCTTCAGTTTCTAGAGGTTCAATTAATATGCTTAATTTAGAAAGCTTTGACAAATTTTATTACAAGATATTTTTAAATATATTAGCACCATCAATTAATTAATTAAATAATTAAATATACTGAGAATATAATTAATCATTTCTTGAATTTGTCTCTAAAGTCCATGAATTTGAATAATAATTCGAACCAATTTTTATTTTATCTTCTCATACGTAAAATTCAGTGAATACTTAGGTAAAATTAATGTGGGTACTATGTTAAATTCAATTAAAACCGCTTTAAATTCCTAGCTTTTCAAATAAAAAGATTACATTTTCAACTAAGACAAACGAATTTTCAACCAAACAGAAGAAATTTTCTAAAAAAAAAAGAAGATTTGTCAGCAAAATACATGAATAGTTGAATTTTCAACTAAAGAAGATTAATTTTTAAGAGAGTAGTTGATTTTTAAACTAAAAGAGATTAGTTTTCAACCAAAAATGGAATAGTTAAATTTTCAGTTAAAAAAATTAATTTTCCACAAAAAAAACAAATTTTCAACCAAAGTATGAATTTTTAACAAAAGAGTTTAAGTTTCAACCAAGTAGTTATATTTTCAACCAAAAACATGAATTTTCAAAAAAGAATAATAATTTTTGAACAAGTAGATCAATTCTCTACCAAAAAATACGATTTTTCATCAAAATAAATATATTTTTAACAAAATAGTTCACTTTTCAACTAAAAAAGACGAATTTTCAACCAAATAGTTGAATTTTGAACTTAAAAACATTAATTTTCAACCAAAAATGGAATAGTTAAATTTTCAGTTAAAAAATAATTTTCAACTAAACTGTTGAATTATTAACTAAAATAATGAATCTTTAACTCAAATAGTTGAATTTGAAACAAAAGAGATTTATTTTCAAATAAAATGATAAATATTTAACAGGAATACTTGAATTTTCAACCAAAACTATGGAATTCAAAACAATAAGATTAATACTCTAGCAAAAAAGACGATTTTTCAACAAAATACATAAATTTTTAACAAAATAGTGGAATTTTCAACTAAAAGAGATACATTTTTAGCTGAATAGTTGTATTTTGAACTAAAAAATATCAATTTTCAATCAAATATGGAATTTTCCACTAAAATGATGAATCTTCAACTGCAATAGTTCAATTTTAAACAGAAAATATGAAATTTCAACTAAAATGATAAACCTGTTATTAAAATAATTGAATTATCAACAACAAAAATAATTTTCAACCAAGACATTAATTTTTACTGAAAAAGATGAATTTTCAACAAAACACAAGAATTTTTAACTAAAAAATATAAATTGTCAACTAAAAATTGAGTCGCTAAATTTTCAGTTAAAAAACAAACAATAATTTTCAACCGAAAAAGAAACAAATTTTCAACAAAATAGTTAAATTTTCGGCAAAAAAATTCCTTTTCATCCAAAGAAAAAACAAGTTTTCAATCAAATAGCTCATATTTCAACCAAAGAAATGAATTTTTAATTAAAATGCTGAACCTTCGACAAAAAAATTAATTTTCCACAAAAGAGTTTAACTTTCAACCAAGTAATTTTATTTCCAACCTAAAAGTTGAATTTTCAACTAAAATGATAAATATTTAACTGGAAAACTTGAAGTTTTAACCAAAAAGAAGAGTTTTTAATCAAGGATTAACTGAACAAGAAAAGATCAATTTTCATAAAGAATAATTTTCTACGAAAAAGGCGAATTTTTCACAAATTACATACATTTTCAAAGACCTAGATCAATTTATAAATAAAAAATATCAATATTTAACAAAATAGTTGAATTTTTATTAAAAAAAGATACATTTTCAACCGAAAATAGAACGGTTAAATTTTTTGTTAAAACTCTTATTTCAAAAAGACCCAAAAAGAAAACAACGGATTTTCAGCAAAAGAGTTAAGTTTTCTACTGGAAGTTAAAAAAATTGATTTTCAACAAACTAGTCATTTTATTTTTCAAACAAAAATAGTTGAATGAAAATAAAAAATACGATTTTTCAACAAAATGCATCAATTTTCGAAGACAAAAGATCCAATTTCAACTAAAAATGGAATAATTAAATTTTCCGTTAAAAGAAGTCATTTTCAACAAACAAAAAAACGAAATTTCATCACATTAGTTAAATTTCCTATAAACTAAAACAGCAAATTTAATCAAGAAGATTAATTTTTTTACCAAAAAAGACGAATTTTCAAAAAAATGTATCGACTATTTACTACTAAAAAAATCAAATTTTTACTAGAAATTGAATCGTTAAATTTTTAGTTAAAAAAGTCATTTTCAACAAAAAGAAAACGAATTTTCAACACAATAGTTGAATTTTCGATGAACTAGTTACATTTTCAACCAAGAAGATTAAATGTCTACATAAAAAGACAAATTGTCAACAAATTACATACATTTTTAACGACTAAAGATCAAATTTCAACTAAAATGAAATTTAAGTTTTCAGTTTGAAAAGAAAGTAATTTTCTACAACAAAGAAGACGAATTTCCAACAAACTAGTTAAATTTTCAACGAAAGAAATAAATTTTCAATCAAAAATATGAATTTTCAGCTAAATTGATCAATTTTAAACTAAGAAAGATTCGATCAAAAGTGAAATAGTTACATTTTCAATGAAAAAAATTCATTCTTGACAAAAAAACAAAAACAATTGTTAACAAAATAGTTCAAATTTTCAACCAAAAATAGAGTTTTAAACCTAACAGATGAATTTTAAAGCAAAGAGATTAATTTTCTACTAAAAAAGTTGAAATTTCAATGAAATACTTGATTTTCAACCACATTGAGGAATTTTTAACAAAAATAAATAAGTATTTGAGCAAAAATGAGTTACATTTTTAATTAAAAAAAAAAAATGTTTAGCCTAAAAACGAAGTTTCAACAAAGTAGTTAAATTTTCAATTAATGAAATGAATATTTAATCAAAATATATTTTCTACAAAAAAGAAGAATGTTTAAAAAATAATGACTCTTCAATCAAATTGGTGTATTTTTAACTAAAAAATATCAAATTTAAACCAAAAATTAAATATTTACATTTTCAGTTAAAAAAATCAATTATCAAAAAATAAAAATAAATGTCTAACCAAGCAGATAAATTTCTAAGCCAGGAGATTAATTTTTGACCAAAAAATACCAATTTTCAACAAAATGCATGAATTTTCCATTAAAAAAGATAAACTTTCAACCAAAAATGGAAAAATTGAATTTTCAGTTAAAAAAAATTAATTTCAACAAAGAAAAAATGAATTTTTAATAAAAACGTTAAATGTTCAACCAGAGATGGATTTTCAACTCAAATAATCAATTTTCCAACCAATAAGACAAAATTTCAGCAAATAAACATTGTTCAATCAAGAAAGAAAAAAAATCAACATTTTTGGAATTTTCAAGTCAAAAGAAGAATTTTCTGTAAAAAGTTGTATTTTTCAACCCGAAAATATATGAATTTTCAAGAAAAAAAGTTCATTTTCAACCAAACAATTGCATTTTTAACCAAAAAAGAGGCAATTTCAAACCAAGAAGACTAGGTTTCAACCAAAAACGACAAATTTCCAAATAAAAGAGATACATTTTCAACAAATAATGGAAACCTTACCAAAAAGTTGAATTTTCAACAAAAAATTATTTTTTTAACAAACAAGGTTCGACCTTTAACCATGTTGTTCAACTTTCAAACAAAAAGATGAACTTTTAAAGAACAACGTAACAGTAGATATTTCAAAATTTTAATAAAACCAAAAAAGAGGAATTTTCGTGGAATTTTTCACCAAAATAGATGACTTTTTAAAAAACTTTTCAAGTTTCGAGGAAGCCACAAAAAAATAGAAATATAGGCAAATAAATTACTAATTTATTATCCTTGACTACATTTCAATAATGGAACATACTAGAATGAATGTCCTCTTTTAGTTTTCTTCACCATTCAAAAAGAAGAAAATCACCTATCGCTTGTTTAAAAAAGTTAACTGTTTTTTTTTTGTAATGTTACGGTTACCGTAAAACGCAAATTTTTCTTCGTTTTTTTATGATTATCTCGAGAACTGTTAGTACTATCAACTAATTGACGCGTTCACTGACTAAAAAAATTTCATAAAAAATTAAGCAAAAATATTTTTTAAAGAAGATCTGGTTGAAAGAAATTGAGGCCACATTCGAATTTAGCGCAAAAAGATACGTTTGAAGAGAAAAAAAAAATTGTCTACTTTTTCTCAAGGTCCAAAGTAAAAGAAACCAAGCCCCCACTGTTATTTCCTTAAAACTAAAATCACCCAAGGCCAATTGCGTTCAGGCCGGAAGTATCTAAAATTAAATGCCTTCACACAGGAAGCTTTCCGTTCTAAACACTTACCAATGTTAACTATTCAAAAATAAATACTTTTAAACAAGAAGGGAAAAAACTTTGAAATCATGTCTAAATTTGCCTTCTAGTTTAATCAAATGAATCGTTATGATAAGAAATTATTTAGGGGAATCCTCCCTACAGTGGATAATGCAACCTACAGTCAATAATCGTTAATTAAAAATACTGTTATATGGGAAATAACTCATTTAATCAATAGTTAAGATACTGTACGTGTTTACAAATTAAAATTATTATTTTTTGATTTGTTCTCTTAATTAATGATTATCCCCTTGAGGTTGCATTATCCACTGTAGGGAGGTTTCCCCTAATATTAATTAAATAGATCGTCGTAGAATAAAATAATTTCTTCAATATATTACTTTTTCTATCATTTCTAAATATGATTCGTTTCAAATTAGAAAGTATGTTAATACATAGATCATTTCGATATTATGTGCAAAGAAAATTTGTTTTAAAACAAATTGGAAGCTATCATATTCGAATTTTAAATAGGCCTCTGTATGGAAAATTATATATCTCAGACGAATACACGTGTTTTGTGAAAGTGGATCTAATTGAATAATTGGCCGTTTCTAAGCAAACTTCTACGTCTGCCGATCATAAAGTTACTTAAACGATAAATATAAGATCACTTCGGAATATTAAGTTTCCTTTTCTTTAAAAAATCGCACTTTCAAATCTTTTATTCGGGAAGCAGAAATTTATTCTTATAGGTTCTTTTATTCGAAAAATAGCTGTAAAATTACTAATAGAAAATTTCCGAAAGTTCAAACCATCGAAAAAAAATAAACTACCGAAGAGGCTTTTTAACGAAATTGAAATATTCCAAAAGTAAAACTTAACTAAACCAAACGAAATTTCAAACCAAATTTTAAAATTCCAAAATCTTAAATTCCTGATGAATTTTAAATTAAAGAGATTAAATTTTTAACAAAAAAGTCGAACTTTGAATGAAATACTTGCTTTGCAACCAAATTGATGAATTTTCAATAAAAAAAAATCAATATTCAATCAGAGGTGAAATAGTTACATTTTTCATTTGAAAATTTATTTTTTAAACTGAAAAAGCTAATTTTCAACAACAAAAAATGCATTTTTAATCAAACAGATAAATTTTCGACCCAGAAGATTAATTTTCTGCAGGAAAAGATGAATTTTTAACAAAATAAATATAAAGTCAATCAAATAGTTCAATTTTTAACTAATATAAAGATTAATATTGGACCAATAATGAAATTGTTAATTTAAAATTTTCAAAATTGATTTTTATCCTGAAAAAATAATTTTCAATAAATTAAATATATTCTCAACGACAAAAGATCAAATTTGATCTAAAAATGGATAGTTAAATTTTCAGTTAAAATTATTTTTCAACAAACTAGTTGAAGTTCTATCTACAGAAATAAATCATCAACCCAAAACATGAATTTTCAGGCAAATTGTTGAATTTTCAACTAAAAAAAAAAGATAAATATTCGACCAAAAATTAAATAGTTAGATTTTCAATTCGGAAAAATAGCAGTAAAATTACTGATAGAAAATAGAAAATTTCCGAAATTTCAAATAATCGAAAAAAAAATAAACTGCCGAAGAGGTTTATTAACGAAATTGGAATATTCCGTAAGTAAAAGTTGACAAATCAAAAAAAAATTCAACCCAAATATAAAAATTCCAATATCTCAAATTCCTGATGAATTTTGAATTAAAGAGATTAATTTTCTAACAAGAAAGTCGAACTTTGAATGAAATACTTGCTTTTCAACCAAATTGATGAATTTTCAATAAAAAAAGATCAATATTCAATCAGAAGTGAAATAGTTACATTTTTCATTTGAAAATTTATTTTTTAAACTGAAAAAGCTAATTTTCAACAACAAAAAATGCATTTTTAATCAAACAGATAAATTTTCAACCAAGAAGATTCATTTTCTGCAGGAAAAGATGAATTTTTAACAAAATAAATATAAAGTCAATCAAATAGTTGAATTTTTAACTAATATAAAGATTAATATTGGACCAATAATGAAATAGTTACATTTTGAATTTAAAAAATTAATTTTTATCCTGAAAAAATAATTTTCAATGAATTAAATAAATTCTCAACGACAAAAGATCAAATTTTACCTAAAATGGGATAGTTAAATTGAAAGCTAAAATTATTTTTCAACAAAATAGTTAAAGTTCTATCTATAGAAATAAATCATCAACCAAAAATATGAATTTTCAGTCAAATTGACGAATTTACAACTAAAAAAAAGATAAACATTCGACCAAAAATTAAATAGTTAGATTTTCAATTCGGAAAAAGCAGTAAAATTACTGATAGAAAATTTCCGAAATTTCAAACCTTCGGAAAAAACTAACGAAAAGGTTTAATAACAAAATTGAAATATTCCAAAAGCAAAAGTTAAAAAAACCAAACAAAATTTCAACCAAAATTTAAAAATCTCAAATTCCTAATGAATTTTAAATTAAAGAGATTAATTTTCTAACAAAAAAGTCGAACTTTGAATAAAAGACTTGCTTTACAACCAAATTGATGAATTTTCAATCAACAAATATCAATATTCAACCATAAATGAAATAGTAACATTTTTAATTTTAAAACTTATTTTTTAAACTAAAAAAGCGAATTTTCAACAAAATAGTTAAATTTTCAACAACAAAAAATGCATTTTTAATCAAGCAGATAAATTTCCAACCAAGAAGATTCATTTTCTGCAGGAAAAGATGAATTTTTAACAAAATGAATAAATTGTCAATCAAATAGTTGATTTTTCAACTAATATAACGATTAGTATTGAACCAATAGTGAAATTGTTATATTTAACATTTAAAACATTAATTTTCATTCTGAAAAACATTTTTCAACGAATTAAATAAAGTCTCAACGACAAAAGAACAAGTTTTATCTAAAAATGGGATAATCAAATTTTCAGTTAAAATTATTTTTCAACAAACTAGTTAAAGTTTTAACTATAGAAATGAATCATCAAGGAAAAATATGAATTTTCAGTCAAATTCATGAATTTTTAACTAAAAAAAGAAGATAAATATTCGACCAAAAATGAAATAGTTGGATTTTGAATTCGGAAAAATAGCAGTAAAATTACTGATATAAATAGAAAATTTTCGAAATTTCAAACCCTCATAAAAAAAACTACCGAAAAGGTTTATTAACGAAATTGAAATATTCCAAAAGTGAAAGTTAACAAAACCAGAAAAAGTTTAAACATGCAAAATGTAAAATTCCTGAAATTAGAATTTTCCCGAAATGTCTAAATGCTAAACCTTTCGAATTCCCCCAAAAAATTAATATTCAATATCTTTTATGTGTTAAAATATAACTTTATTTTATGTAAGCGCAATTTAAAATTTAAAAAAACTCATTTAAATTTCAAATTATGCAGTATGCACGTATATAAAAATTATTAATGTAACAGAAAATATAATAACGTAATTTATTTATTTTGGGATAAAATAATTTTGACTAAAAAGCCAAATCCTGAATGTGGAAAACTTCTGAAAAATCCAAATCACAAAAGAAAATAAAACTACCGAAAATATTTATTCCCGAAATTCTTGAAAATAGTAGATTGCGAAATTTTCAAAGTTGAGAAAGAAAATAAAAAAGTAAGATTTAATAGTACACTTGAGAAGAAATACCCCATGGAGAGTAAAAAATGATTCAAACCGAAAAAAAACTGAAATTTTTTTTTATTGGAATTTGAAAATCCGAAAATTTAATATTTTTGAGAATTCGGTAATTTACTATTTTCAAGAGTTTAGAATACGTGCTTTACTATTATTTGAGAATTTGAAAATTCGGCATGTTACTATTTTCCGGAAATTAAAAATTTATGTTTTAAAACTTCGGGAAAACATTTTCGGTAGGTTTATTTTCTTTCGGAAAATTTCTCTTCCGGTATTTTTCCGTATTCAGGATTTGGAAAATTCCGAAAAATTATGTCAACCCCTAATATCTAAAATTTCTGGTTTTCGTAAAAACTTTCTATTTTGGCAATTATATTTTCGATATTTCTCACATTTGGGATTTTTATATTTCGGCAAAAATTATGTCACTCCTAAAAAAAACAGGGAAGAAAAATTGAAATTAAAAAGTGAAAGCCATTAGAAAATATTACCTTTTTTTGAAAATTTCTTGTGATGCTCGATTTCAGTATAACTTATCGAAAAATACATTCCAGGTGCAGAATTAATGCACCAAAACGCGTAAAAACACAATATTCGTAAAAAGAGTTAAGATTACTTTTCATGGACAGATTTTAAACATAAAAAAATGGTTTATTTTGAAAATGTTTTTGAATAAACTAAAAAAATATTCTTTACAACTGTTCCTTATTCGATTTTTAACAATAAATCAATTGTTATCTGAATCAATCATTTATTTATAAATTTTTTTGTTTGAAAAATAATTTTTTAATTATTTGAGTCTCTAACCAATTTATTTTTAAAAATCGTGGTAGAAGACAATATTGTGAAAAAGAACAGATATTATCTTTTATGAAAAAATTTTAAACATAAAAAAATATTGTTTTTGTTTTCTTATCGCCCCTTAACAAATTTTTAAATATGATACGATTTTGACGAACAGCTTATTTTCTTAGGAAAATATGCTCGAAAACTTAAACTCTAGTTTTTAATAGTAAATAAATTATTGCCAAATAAAATTATATTTTAAATAAAATTCTTCGTTTAAAAAACTGTTATGTAATTATTTGAGTCTCTAATTTATTTTTAAAAATCGTGGAAGAACACAATATCGATAAAAAGAACAAAGATAATTTTTCATTAAAAATTTAAAACATAAAAAAATATTGTTTTTTTTTCTTATCGCTCCTTATCAAAGTTTTAAATATTACACGATTTTGATGAACAGTTCATTTTCTTGGGAAAAATATGCTCGAAAACTTGAAGTCTAATTTTTAATAATAAATAAATTATTGGCAAATGAGATTATTTTTTAAATAAAAATTTTCGTTTGAATTTTTAAAAAATTATTTGAGCAATTTTATTTCTTTTTTAATTGAACGAGTTCAAGTTGTAGAGAGGGTCGTTTTCCCGAAATAATAAGATATTCATCGAAATCGTATAATTTAAAAAAATAGGTAAAAATAAGAAAAACATTTCGGCCAAAAACAAAATATTTTGAAATGAACAATTTCTTACATTTTAAATTTTTTTCATGAAAAATATTCTTTTTACAATATTTTATTTTAATTTATAAGTATTGAATATTATATGTATTATGCCGGTCTAAACAAAGGGAGAATTTAAATGCATTAAAAAATTAAATTAATTACAATGAAAATTATTTATTTAAATAAATAATGTTGATTTAAACAAGAAGTGTTTATTTCATTTTCTGTTGTTAACGGATTTTTTTACTTTAGGAAATATGGAGTAAAAATCTTATCTAATCTAACTAAAGGTATTCCAAATTTATTTGATGTTAGGATAGAAAGTGAGTTTGTGCTTCCATCTATTAAACCTAAGTGAAGCTTCCAATCAAGAAGTTCCGAGAATAGATGATCTGACTTACCGACAATTTTATTGACCGTCAGTCGATAAACGTAGAAATTTTTCGAATTTCTTTCAATAAATCGACAAAAATAAAAAATAAACTAGAATAGGGTGCCAGGAAAATCTCGAAAGAATCGTTGTCGCTTTTCCTCAATGCCGATTGGGCAAAAGAACTGATAAAAACGCAAGATTTATCAGTGTAAAATTATCACTTTTTTAGTTAAAATAAATTATTTTCAATAAAATAGTCAAATCTTCCATCAAACTTATGAAGCTTTTATTGAAAAAAAATCATTCTTAACAAAAAGTGTAATAGTTGACATTTCCACAAAAAAATATTTCAATTTTCAATAAAAAACTGTTAAATTAAACCAAAAAATACGAATTTTCAACCGAGAAAGATTTCTCAATCAATAGAGAAAAAAAATCTCAACCAAAATGTTGTGTTTTCAAGTCACAAAGACGAACTGAAAAAAATTGAATTTGCAACACAAAAATATGCATTTTCTGCCAAAATAATTGAATTTCCGAGTAAAGAAAACAATATTACATTAAATAAGTGAATTTTTAACCGAAAAAGATCAATTACATAGCAAAAATGGAATAGATACATTTTTAGTACAAAAAATTAATTTTCAACAAAACAAAAACGAGTTTCAAGCCAAATTTGATAAAATTTTTAACCAAAGAAATGTAATTTTAACTAAAATAAAAAGAGAAAAATAAAAAAAGAGTTAATTATTTAAAAAATTAATCTTTAGTAAAACAAACTAATTTTCTATGACAAAAAAATAACTGTCAACAAAATACTTGTTAGTTAGGGAAATAAGTTGCTAAGCAAATAAAATACATTTTCAATGAAATAGTTAAATCTTCAACCAAACAAATGAATTTTCTACCAAAAATATTGTCTATAAAAAAATTAAGTTAAATTTTTACTTCAAAAAATTAACTTGCAATAAAAAAAAACTTTTTCAATCAAAGAAATGAATTTTCAACCAAAAAAGAATAATTTTTAACAAGATACATGAATTTCCAACCGAATATTTTAATTTTTATTCGAATTTTTAACACAAAATACAGAAATTGTCAAACAAATAGTTGAATTTTCAACCGAAGAAGATTGATGTTTTGCAAAGTATGAAATAGTTAAATTTTTAAGCCAAAGAAATTAATTTTATACCAAAAAAGATTAATTTTTAACCAAAAGAGTGAAGTAGTCACCAAGAAGATTAATACAAATAATTCAAAGTTTCAGCAAAATACAGAAAATTTCAAACAGTTGAACTAACAACTGAGAAAGATTAATGTTCAGCCAAACACGGAATAGTTAAGTTATCTGTTTAAAAAATGTTAACAAAATAGTTAAATTTTGAAAAAACAAAAAAATAAGATTTCTCAACTAAAATGATGAATCAACAAAAAAAAAAGAATTGTTAACGAGGTAGTTCTACTTTCAACTGAGTAGTTGCATTTTGAACCAAAAAAGGCTTTTCAGTCGTTATTCGCGATTAGCAAAAATCTGGAAAATTTAATCAAATAGTAGGAGAAAAATCCTGAGAAGTCAAATTTACAGAATTATTCGAGCAAGAATTGATTTAAATACCATGTAAATTCAATATGTAAAGAAAAGCTTAAATTTTGAGAAACTAGGAAAAAGTAACAGTTTGTGCTAAATTTCATCATAAATATAAATGTCCTATTTTTCATACTTTTGAACTTTAAAAATAATATTGTAATATAAAAACCTTGATGAATAGTTAATTCGAAAATACCATGAAAATGTATTTATGTTTTTTTAGATATTGAACAAATATTAATATATCATATGCAACATTCTTAAATCATATACAATTTTCTGAAAAATTCATAACAAAATGTTGGAAAATAAACAAGAGCTTTTTTCTAAAAAAAAAAGGGTACTTTATGCGCGCATAATATTCAATTTAAATAATTTTACCTCGGCTTTATTATATCAATAATTGATGTACTTACCTAATTATATGTAATAAAATTATAATAAATATAAATAGAACAGAAAGAATAAATTGAAAAAACAAAAAATTATTTTTTAACGAGATATTAACCAACATTGGAGTATGTGAAAAAATTAGAAAACTGATATTTGCGACTTATAATTTTTATTTTTTTTCAGGAGACATTCAATTAAAATCAATAAACCTAATGTAAATGAAAATTTACAAAACGGTATTCGAACAGGCAAAAACAGTAATAAACACTACAGATCAGACAAGACTAGTAGATCAAAAAACGTCATTACATCGGTAAACAAATTTTTTTCCCTAGAACTGTTCAAAAAGTCATTTAATGATGAAAAGTAACATTCCAAAGACCATCGTGAATTTCATTTTATAATGAAGATAAAATTAAAAGATTAAAGAATTGTGATACTTGAATGAATTAAAACTTATATTAAATTATCCTCGTTCTTCGTGAACAGTTCTTTACAAATAATTCAAAGATTTACAAATCCAGTTCAATCTTGTATGCAATTTTCTTAATCCTAACTATCATGTCAAGTACGGTAAAAAAGCTAGCATCTTTTTCGAAAAGAGAGCTTTAATTTTTTTTCAATTTCAAACCGACAAGTCTGTTTCATCAGACTGGATTATGACCATAAAGCTAGAGCTGTAAATTTCAGATAAGTGGCTCTTAAGTACTGACAAAGCAGCAAAATTGAAAAAAGGAACGGCGAAATTGATGATGAATAAATGCAACGTTAGACGAGTTCCGAATCTTATCCACGTAATAGCAGTCATTATATTATTAATTTACATGAATTTATTACAACTCATTCCCTTAATGACGAGAACTGCGCATTCTCGAAACATCGGGTTACTTCCAAAACTTAAAGTATCAATTCATTAATAATTAAAATGGTTAGTTAGTGTTGATGAATAAATGCAACATTGGATGAGTTAGGTGAAGGATTATCGCAATATTATGCACAAAGGTATTCTTTGTTTTTCTGATGAATAAATTTAACGTTGGAGGTATCCAAGTATTAAATAAACGATAGTAATCTTTATATAAAAATATTTTTTAGTTTTGATGATGAATAAACGTAAACGCTGGATGTGCTAAATCAAATCGACAAAGTCGATACTATTTGGGTCGTCTGAAGAAAAAAATTAGTCCATGCAGATGTAAAAATTGACCCAAGCGGGGCTGTTAGAAAGACATGAGAAAAGATGGCTACATGATAATATTTGGTGTCGTCACCGGCGGAAGTTTCTCTTGGATCAAGGACTATTCGAGGAATTATAAAACGATTTTAAAAAGACCGAAAGAGTAATTACCCTAATCATACAGAAGCATTAATCTTGGGCTACGAGGTGTTATCAAACACCAAATGGAAACTGTATCATTTTCGTCTGGGTTTCAAGTAACCTTCCAGGAACTAGGGCCTGCCATGAGGTTCAACAGATGTGACGCCAGATGGCGCGTCATGTACTTTCTGACAAATTTTACAACTGGAGAGGAAGGAAGAACGCGTTGGAGAGCGGGAACAAACAGATAACGGGTGGCCACAACATTTCCCGAATTATTATAGGATGAAAATTGGAAGCGCATGAATTGTTGTGACATAACAAAATAAAATACATTTTAACGTAATTACGATCGAATATAACAAAGGAAAATATGATAAGGAGTTTTTAGATAACCCAAGTACTTGGGTGAATCCTGCTTTTTAAAGAAAAACCGCCATTATGTTTCGCGACGCGAAAAGTTATTTAGTTTTACTTCATTAAACATTGCAATACATTATTATACGAGTTTCTGCTTTTAACCAATCAGATTAGACTTCCAAAATAATTAAATTAAATTGCGATCGAGCATTACTCAGAAAATTAGGTTAATTAGGATTATGCAAATCGAAGAGCATTATCAACGGTTGTTAACCGAAACTTTAGAAAACGTTGTGAATGGCAAGAGAAAAAGTTAATTTTTTTTTTTGACAAATCGAGTTCAACTTAGGAAAAAGCAATAAATTACACGTCAGTTCTCGTGTAACCACAGAGTTGAGCTTTACAGTTCAGTTGAAAGTGATAAATTTTACCTTGAGAAAAATGTCAACTCTCAAGCTTGATGAAATTACTTGGAAAATTTTGATGAAAATGGTCGCAAGTGGAAAATTCCGTTACCCTCTTCTTTTGTAAATACGATTTAGTGCTACTCAGGGAAAAAGTTAAAAGTGGGTTCATTGCGAATAGATGAGTAATAATGAGCGCACCCTCTTTTAGTGCAAATACGATTTAATGTTATTCAGGTAAAAGGTTAAAAGTGAATTCATTAAGAATAGATTAGTGAAAAATATTTTATAAATCATACAATCGAGTTCTACAATAGGAAAAAATGATAGCGAGTAATCATTATAATGGTCAGAGTGACTGCTAGTAGAACCACTGGCAGGAAGTAAAAGATTTTTCAGGTAATTGAAGTAGTGTGGGCTAAATATTCCACTTTCAACGTCTTGTCGGGTTTACTCATGAGCAACATGGGGAACGACAGAGTTCGGGTGAATTCCGACGGCGTAAGTAGGATTTTTACTTCCTGGTGGAGGGTTTTGGCGGATCATTATTAGTTGTGAATCAAGAAGAATTCACCACGAATTCACTTTATGATGGTAAGATTGGGGAATTTATTTTACGTATAGTAGCATTTTAGGTTATAACCAGGCTTCAGCCACGTGGCTTTGTTAACCAGACTTCAGCCACGTGGCTTTGTTAAATTAATATTCTTTAGATGGCGTCGGAATGCCGAATAGTTTAGGTTAAATTTGAAAACTTACAGCTCATTGCATCGCTTTATGAAGTTATTACCATGTTAATTTGCAAAATGATAGTATGAAAAGTTCCTGCGACCAATAAAATGATTAATTGTCTGCTGAATCATGTGTCGGTCTTAAAAATATTTCTTGATCAGGAGAACCCTTCCCCTTCGGTACATTTCAATTTCAGGTAAAATAAAAGGATTTTAGCTAGGAATTCAACATGTGTATAAAACAATATTATAACTTATCGAAAATTTTTGTTGGATTTTAATTGATTTTACCCTCTTAAAGTTTTAGCTTATTTTGATATCTCTCAGGCCTTATGCCATGATAGTCACTTGAGCATATCTTGCCTAGTTTTCTTTTTCTCTTGTTTTCAGTTTAGCTAGTCACAGGACGTGAGGACTGAGTAGTGGTAGGCCAAGATTTCTATTTTTTTTTTAGTATCCCGTATGGTTAGTCGAGTGGGCGACACAAGATCTTGTGGCCCCTACATCTACGCAAACGGCACTGGAAGGAGGTGCAGCGGCAACTGCTCCTGGAGCAGGAGCGAAGGCTCCATATCCAGCAGCAGACGCTTGACTAGCTTCAGCGACAGCAGGTGTGGCAGCAACCGCATATGTACATGCCACCACAATTCGTCTACAGTCTGTCGCCTACGGGGCCGCAGTACACGCAAAATTTTCGGAGGAAATTTTTTTGGTCAAAAATCACAAAAGCGCTATAGGCTTCAATAACAACAATATCATTACAAATTTCGAGAGTAAAATTTCTGCGGACAAATTTTAGACGACACACTTGTAACCATCCGGATTAGGCCATGATGTGACGTTGTAATTTTATTAATCAATGTTCCGTCCCATCAGGGGCCCCCCAGAACACACATGAACCAGGAATCTCTCTCGCGTCACGAAGCCCCCTGCGAGGCTTCCTTGACGAAGCTAATGACCCCACCTACCCCGGGTTGGACGAACACGACCCCAGGGGCAGAACAGACCCCCTACGGTTCAGATTCTGAAGACATCCTTATCTTCAGGGTCCCTCCGGCCCTCTCACCTCCCAGGAGAAGGGCCCAACAATCCTACAGGACATCCCACACTATCCCAGGGTGAAGATAGTGCGGGTGGACGAGGTCAACACGGCAGCAAGAACCCTAGTGACAGAGCAACTCCGGGAGAAATGCTTCAGAGACGGGGCCCGAACGGTGCGGCGCCCCTCATTGAACGAAAACATCAACCCGTACTTATTAATATAGAGACATTACAGTCTATCTGGCGCCCATTTTTCGTGTAAAAGTTAAGATCGCAAATGAATGCTTGTTATTCTGTAACGTTGTGGTCGTCACTCGTTTTGGATCCTCCCCAGATTGGATAAAGTAAACAATAACATTCTAAACTGTGAAAAACCCATTGTCAACACCAGTTCAAACTGAGATAAATAATTAATGAGCACGAAAGTACGATAGAGAACGTTGTCTTCCTTTCAATGCTCCTGAACACGTGGTTTTTGAACGGTGACATTATGGTGCTAGTTTTACCCTACCACCACACTGTATTACCAACTAATAGTGTAGCTACTTTTCACCCTGAACAAAAAGGCGCTAAGCAGAACTATGCTCGCGCATTAACTGATTCAGTGTTTAGTGAGTCCCATATTGAGCAGTCTAGGACGAATTCTATGCGAGATATTACACGCACTCATACCACGGGTGACCCTAATGGTAAAATGTTTTTTGTACGTTATGAATTTTATGGTGCCCCAGCGACCGTACATTATGGAGTTAATTGATTTATAAAAATCAATTTAGTCGGCTGGCTCGAGTAAATCGGCCGGAGCACCGTCGGCATCCCGATCGCGCACCTCGTCCGCCGTCGCGATCCAGGGATCCTGCAACGTCTCAAAGCCGAAGGTGGAGATAGGAGTTTCTCGGTGAGACCCTTCTTAGAGAATATCATAGGATTTGATGAAATTTATTAAATTATTAAGACGTTAAAACTTATTTGTAACGTATCATTCACGAAATATATTTCACATCGTGCCTGCCGTGGTCGGTGCTATAATTCTGCCAGAAGATTTTCGAGCAAGTGACCACGATTCAATTCAAAAAAAGGCGAGATTTAGGACCTTTTTTGTATCTTTTATTGTTAATTTTGTAGAATAAATTCTTTCGCTTCTAGTTTCGTTTTTTTTTGCAATGGCGTCCGTTATCCTTCCGGATTTCGATAAACCTCAATGCAAAATATTATGGTCGCGTGTAAAGTTAGATATCAATAAAACTGAACTAAAAATTAATAATATTCAAACATACTGCTTAATGAGCATAGAAAGATCGCGTGATCAGAGTAATTTTTCTTTCTCTTGAAAAGAGAAGGTTTATGAATGTTTTTAGTGGGCAAATTTACCGTCCAGGTTACCACCCTTCAGCTCCTGAGAAATCGGAATGAAATTGTGAATTTTTTTTCAATAATTAATACCACCTTCTGTGGTAACAGAATGAATTGGATTTCAAGGTTTGAACTACTTCGCTTTTTAAATACAGTACTTGACACTTACAAACGATAAGTTCTAAATGTTCTGGAATTTTCAAAAAGGTCATGTCGAACTTACTCAATGCCTATCTAAAAAGATTTTTCTCGTTTTAATTCTAAAAATTTGGAACACCAGTTGATCCAAAAATGTCGGTAAGATAGGAATCAGGTAAGTATGACATGGCCTTGCCTAAATATTGTTCTACAAATTTCCTACAATTACACTGTTTTATCCTTTGGATCTATAGCTTAAATTCACATTGTACGCTAACGAAGTGATGAAAAAGAAATAATTGGACCTAAATTCTTGAGCAAGTAAATTTTTTTAAATTTAACTTGAATTTCGCAGTTTCTTTTCGGCAAAATTATGGCTCACCTCGAAGAAACCATGCAGATGACCAAAATCCGTGGAGGCGGACTTTGCAGTTTTTTGTCGGCAAAATTATGACTCACCTCAAAGAAATCATGCAAATGAGCAAAATCCGTTGGGGTGGATTTTCCAGTGTCGCAGATGAACAAGGCCACGGATCTATCGACGCATGAATACAAGCCAAAAAAATTTGCTTTATTATCTGCCGTCGAGCAGCTGGGTGAGAAATATCACGTCTGCCTTCTGAGACTGTTATCTTCATCAAATACCTAGAAATCCACAATTCTTATTAGTTATTATCCGAAATAATCATGCGCAAAAATTAATATAAATTTGAGAGTTCAAAAAATTTGAAAGTTTTCGGAGCATTTTAAGATTCGCAAGCTTTATAATTTGAAACAGGGAATTTTGTATATGAACTACAATTCTGAATTTCAACAGAGATTTATAAACTTCCTTTCTTCTTACTCAGAATTAAAATTATATTACAAAATTCCCGTCCCAAGTTTAATAATAATTATTTACGAAAATTCCCTGTCTAAATTATATTTTATCACGGTAATTCCCTGCTCCAAGCCACAAATACATTTATTACAAAAAATTCTGTTCGAAATTAAAAAACATGTTTAATCCACAACATTTTCTATCATAATTCAGAAATATAGCAACTTCCTTTTTCTAAAATTTGTAAGAGGAACCGGAATTTTCCAAGTCTGATGAATTCTACCTTGAAACAGAGATTATTTTGGTAAATTATCTTTTTACATGTCAGAATTTGAATTATTTTCCAAAATTCCTCCTTTACGCAAAAAATTACCTGTTTCAAGACAAAATTTAAAATTCTTGACGACATTCCCTGTTCAAATTTAGAATTGTATTTATTTACAACATTTTATATGAGAATAAAATTATAATTCTTTACCAAAATTCCCTATCCTCAAGTAAAAATTATAATTCTTCACGAAATTTTCTGTTCTAAAGTGAACCTAAAATGAAAATCATAATTATTTACGGAAATTAACAGTGTTATCAGAATTATAATATCTTACAAAATTCCCTTCATTAAATTCAAATTTATAATTCTTTACAGGAATTGCACTGCCCCAATTGTCAAAAGTAATACCGAATCAGAAAATACGATTTTATAAAAAGCAGTTCATTCATAAACAAAATAGACGAAGTTTTAACGAAATACGTGATTTCTTATCTAAAAAGGATCAATTTCCAACCATAAATGGAACTGTTACATTTTAAATTAAAAAATCAACCTTCAACCAAAAAGAAACGAATATTCAACATAATAGTTACATTTTCAAGCAATTAGACGAATTTTCAACCGAGATAAATAAATTGACGTCAAAAAGGTAGAATTTGCAATTAAAAAGGACAAATATTCAACAAAGAATACGAACTTGAAACAAAAAAGATTAATTTTCAACCAATGAGATACATCATCAAGTAAAAATGATTTTGTAGCAAAATTGTTGAACTTTTAACCAAGCAGTTGAGTTTTCCACCAAAAAAGATTTTAATTTGAAATTAAACACAGCTGTAGTTTTAACCAAATTGATTTAATTTCTACCAAAAGAGATGAATTTTTAAACCAAAGACAAATTTTGTCTTAAACGGTTGAATTTCCAACCAAAAAGATAATTTGTCAATGAAATTGTTGAATTTTCAAACCAAACTGACGAATTTTTCTACAGAACAGTTACATATCCAACTTGAAAATATGAATTTGCAACAACCAAAATACATTTTTAACCAAACAGTCGACCTTTCTATGAAAATAGTGGAATTTTCAACACAAAATGACGAATATACAAAATAACAGTTAAATTTTTAACTAAAAAGAACGATTCTTTATAACCAACTTGCTCAATTTTCATAAAAATACTAAAGTTTTCAATTAAACAGTCGATAAATAAATTAAAAACTAAGAGTTCTGTCAAAAAATGGCTCAAAATTTGAATTTTTGACTTTTTTCATATTATTTTCGATGAATAAAATAAAAATGAAAAGTCCTATAAGAACGAGTTTAAATAAATTTTGTAGGACTTTTTGAAAGCTGTTATTCCTTGTTGATTTTTTTTCTCATCTCACGTGTTCGGTTCGAAATTTAAATTTTTTGCATAGCACTTCTGACAAATAAAACTAAAATGACGAAATTTGAATATTGTAGTATCAAATTTCGGACAATTCTAATACTCTCTTCTTTTTTTGGTACTTTCTGTCGTTTTTCCACAAATTTTTAATTATTAATTTTAATGTCACTTCTTATGATTGAAACCAAAACTACGCGTCGTATCAAAAAGTGACTTATAAAAAATTCGTACATGTGTTTTAGGTGCACATTTTTTATTCACTAAGTTTTTTATCGTAGCTTGTGTCGTTTTTCCAAAAATTAAATTTTTTCATTTTTGACGAATAAAACAAAAGTTACCCGTCCTTTCAAGAAATGATTATCAACAAATTTGTAGATATTTTTTGGGAGCACAATTTTTGTTTATCTTTTTTCGTATCTTGCATAGTTTGACCATAAAATAGGATTTTTGATTTTTCAAGAAAATTCAAAATTTTGTTGTGATAATCTTGTAGGGCTTTCACATAGTTCTGCGGTATCAAATTTCAAAGAATTCTAATACTTTCTCAGTCATAAATAATGATAAGAATGTAAAAGGTTAAGTTTTTCACAAAAAATATAAAAGTTCAATTTTCAGTTGAAAAGATTAATTTACAATTACAGAATAAATGAATTTTCATCAAAATAGTTAAATTTCCAAACAATGGGATAAACCTTTTACCAAGAAAATTAATTTTCCACCAAAAATTTGAATAAAATTGTTGAATTTTCTACCAAAATAGTGAAAATTTCAACCCAAAAAGAAGAATCGTTAACAAAAATATTAAATATTCATCACAACAATACATTTTTTCCACTAAAAAAGATGAATTCTGGACAAATAATATAACAGTTTAATTTTCACGAAAAAAATGTTTTTTTTTTTTAAACAAAACAGTTCAATTTTACAAAAAAAAATTAATTGTTGAACTTACAAGCCAAACAGACGAATTTTCAACCCCGAAAAGTCTACTTTTTAACAAAGCAATTAATTTTCAATCAAAATAAATGAATTTTAATCTAAGAAAGATCAATATTGAACCAAAAGAAACAAACATTCAACAAAATATTTACATTTTCAACCAGTGAGATGAATTTTCAACTATAAAAAAAATTTAACCAAGAAAATTAATTTTTAACAAAATAGATTAGTTCTTACCAATGAGATGAATCTTCAACAAAAAAATTATTATTTTTAATGACATAGTTTTCAACCAAAAAGACAATTTGTTAATGAAATTGTTGAATTTTTAGCTCATACAGACAAAATTTTCTACCAAACACTTGAATATTCAACATGAAAATATGAATTTATAAGAAAAATAAAAAAAAATTCGACCAAATAATTGAATTTTCTGATAAAATAGCGAAATTTTCAACCCAAAAGGACGAATCTTCAAAATAAGTTGAATTTTGAACCAAAACTGATTCCTTAACTAAATTGTTGAATTTTCATTGAAACAATGTTTTTAACTAAAAAGATGAATTTTTGAACGAGAAATATTAAAGTGTAAATTTCAATAAAAAAGATACATTTTCAAACAAAAAAAGTCATTTTCAGCAAAATAGTTGAAATTTTCAACCTACAAAACGGTTGAATCTTCGACCAAAACAGTGAAATTTTCAAACCAGAAAGACGAGTGTAAAAAAAGTGATATTAAAAAAAAAACATTTGTAACAAGCAGATTTGTCAACAAAACGAGATGAATTCCGAACAAAAAATATAATGGTCTACTTATAAATCAAAAATAGTTGTATTTTTTCATTTGGTTCTACAATCCAGATCGCATATAAGCGAAAAAAAGAGTTTCTCGAGAAAAGGTGCGTGAGGACTGAAATCTGTTTATTTGAGGTTGTGTTTCACCGATTGAAATCGACTCTATTTTTAAAATTTTACATCTTATTTCATGAATTTGAAAAAAATTCAGAATTGAAAATTGTGAAGGACTAAAGTTTTTCAATTGTTTTGAAAACAAGCCTTATCGGGAGAAGCTTCTAGAAACTAGATTCTATTTGACAAACGTGACTAACGGCCTCCCGAATTATTGATCAAAGATGGCTGACACAGAATTATCACAGAGCCTCCGAAACATTTCCACTTACCTCCAACTTAACTTCCGTTTTTAACTGGAACTATGAGCCAAAGTAAAATGATGCACATCTCGGCAAAATTTGATCTCCACGAACTCAAGAAAAAGCATCTTCTATGTTCGAAACATCCGCCATGATTGTTTTTTCAGGCACGACGCAGAAGTGTGAACACACTTCTCTTGGACACACTGGAGGCGATTTCCTCACTTTTACACCCATTCTGTAACAGGCATGAAAGAACAAATAACAATTTATAAAATATTGTTGAATAATCAAGAGAAAAATCTGCAATTATTTGACCTTTTGGACACACGTTGTTTATCCAAAAAATTCACTCTTTTAGTGCTTCGGAATTTAAATAATATTTATCAGAAAGAAAAACAGTGTGAAAAGAATGGTAAAAATGTGATTAATCTGACTTACGTACTTTGTTGCAAATGCTTCGGTCTCTATTTCCGTTTTCCTTGCGGAGCGGGAAACTTGTGGCAGCGAAGTGAGGAGAAACAAACGCGACACGCAAATGGGAGAGTGAAGACTCGAAGAGGACTGGGAAAGTGCGAAGACAGCGTTGCCACAATGAGCGGCGGCGTCACGAACTTATAAAATTTTCGCGCGAAATTTAAATTTGGTTATTTTTAGATGTTTAAATAATGGTAGCTATCGGATTTTTAACAGAAAATTGGATATATTTTGCCAATTCAAAAGATCTCACTTCTCACTTTCCGTCTTTTATCTTTAAATAAAAAACACTAAGAACACTAAGAGGACTAGGAAAGTTGGAAGACTAGTGACTCATGGTGAATCATGAAAACCAAACTTTATGCAAAAAAATGGAAAATTCCTTGCATTTTATACTATTTGAAAGAAAAGCTTTATAAATAATCATAATATCAGAATAGAATTCATTGTCCTCGACTGACTTTTTTCTTTAACTAACTTTAAGTAAAAGCCAGAATGATTTGGATATCATTCTTCAAAAGCTATTCAATTCAATAATAAAATGATTAACTTATGGATAACGACTTTATTATTTAATTGAATAATTTTTGAAGAATAAAAAATAATATCGAAACATACTTTTGGCAAAAAAACATTTTTTTTCAATTTATTAAAAAAAATTATGTTTCCTCCTATGATCAAAAAATACATGGTCTAGCCACGCGCAACTAAAAAAAAGTTAACCAAATAGGAATCAATTCTACCACAGCCAGTCATATTAGATATATGAGCGCGCGAAAATGAAGTATGTTTGAAATGACGTAAATGCCATTAGCGAAGATTTCAAGTAAAAGATAAAGAAATTGTACAATTTATCAATCAAAAAGTTAGTTTGAAAATAGTGTAATTTGTGCCATAGATAATATAAAATATTCAACAATATATAACATCTTATCCTTGTAATGTAGAAGAAATATGGGCTTACTCTAATTCCTTTACATTCACGCTCCTTAAGGAGCGAGAAAGATAGATAACCTGCGTTCCGCCGGCTCTGTTTTTAATAATATTCTTGTTTAATAATGTTTAGAAAGTTGCGGATTTTTTCTGAAATATATCAACTCTTTGTCTACTTTTTACTTAGAGTGTGATAATAATTACTGAAATTTAACCAAAATAATTGTTCAATCAAATCATTATTGTTTTTAACTATCTTTTCCTACAATAATGCTAGATAGTGGCGAGTTTTTCTAAATTTTCCTCTTTTTGTTAACCTTCCAACTGAAATGTTTGACATGAAGAAAGGAAAGACCAAAGATTATTACTGAATCTTGGAAGAACTCTTGGGTTTTCCGAATAGTAATAAAATGCTTACAAAAAGGTCAAAATTTCAGGAAAACTCGCCACTATCTAGTATTAGTGTAGGAAAAGATAGTTCAGAAACCATAATAATTTTATTTAACAATTATTTTTGCTGAATTGCATTAATTATTACCTCGCTCTAAGTGAAAGGTTGACGAAAAGAGGAAAATTTCAGAAAAACTCGCCACTATCTAGCATTATTGTAGGAAAAGATAGTTTAAAAAAATAATAATTTGATTAAACAATTATTTTGGTTAAATTTCAGTAATTATTACCCTACCCTAAATACAAACGAGACAAAGAGTTGAATATTTAAGAAAAAACCGCGACTTTCTAACTCGTATTTTAACCCAAATCCGCCCAACAATTTTTTTTCGGCAAACAAAAGCTGAAATGGGGAATACCCTCCGCAGCTCAAGGTGGCCAACTTGCAGTAAACAGTAGCCTAAAATTATTTGGGTCACCTCTCTGAATAGTATACAGTGGGTTTGCCCGAGATTTAAATGTGAAAGACCAGGATAAGTCGTTTTTCATGCACAACTGCTCGCCGTACCATATATGACCTCGTGGGTGGATTCGGGTTAAGAGGAAATGGCTATAAACAATAATACAGTCTTAAACAATTTATTCAAACTTCTAATTATCAGTATAAATTAACATTTTTTGTATTAGAAATCCAGATACTCAAAAATAACTAGAAATGTCTAATTATATTGTTTTAGAGTAACAGAACAAAAAATATACATCAATGTTATGTAATAAATCAGAGAGCGATTGGCAACTTCCGAAACAGTTTGAGACACTGAGTCCTTTTTATAGTAAAAATTTCAAAACAAAGAGACTAGACGGTTTGTTTACATTCCTTATTGCTAAAAAGAAGAAAACAAAGTAAAGGGGAGAACAAATTGCGAAGCACAATTTTGTCTATTTTTAGTTATTTGCTAATACACTGAAAACAACGAAATGTCCAAAAATATAAAGCAATCGGTTTTATATTAATTGGGAAGGGGCAGGTTTTTTAATGTTTAATTATTGAAAAAACGAGTCCTTTGTGTTTATAGGAGAGTACAGGCGAGACTACTAACGTCGAGAAGCATTTAAATCTGCCAACGAGAGTCGTAAACAGCGCGGCGTCGCGTACTGTCTTACAAAATGGATATTTCTGCCAATTTTTAATGAATGATCTAAAAATGTGTAGAAATATTCCTTCAATAATGAGGAACAAATGTCTGACTGAAAGTTGTTTCAATTTTAAAGTTCACTCGATACTTTTCTTTACCAAACCTAAAAAAACGTGCTTACCGTCAGGTCTCAATTTCCAAATAATTATTATTAAACAATTGGCAGTTTTTACTTTTTTCTGCATCTTTTCAGGCATCTCCGGGGTATAATGCATGTGTATACCTAATTTCAAACAGTTTCAATCATATTTGCCCGAGTAAAGGCGATTTATGTTTTAAAATATAATTTAATTGGGGAAAAAATTTTTCCCACTTTTTTAATTTTATTATTAAAAATATACATCGGAAAGAAAAACTTAAAATATAAAAAAGTTCCATTTCAACATTCTCTACAAGTCCATATTTTTTTTAATTTAATTTTTTGAACTTTAAAATTTGGATATTACAAGACAATTGGACAATACTTGTTCACGTTTTTGAGCACTCGCCCGGTTCCTGCACCCCGGCCTTCAATTGTTTTACATGCAATTATTTTATTTGAAAATGAAGTTCAATAAAATACCATGAAATTAATTTTTACTTTAATAACTTTTATTTGTTCACGGCTTCGCAGGGACACTTTTCATGTTAAAAAAGGTAAAAACTGATGAAAAAAGCGATTAAAATAATCAGTTACTGCATAGTAACACTGTAAACAATTATTTTGGGATTTTTCCCAAAAAATATTGGAACGCAATATAACCAATATTATAGGATATTTTCCCGAAAGTAAATTCGGAAAAATTTCCAAATTTATTTGGGAATTGTACCTTAAACATAGGACATTTTCCTAAAAACAATTTAGGAAAAGTTTCCTCATTTATTTGGGAATTGTACTATAAAAATAGGACATTTTTTCAAAAATAAATTAGGAATTTTACTTTAAAAGTAGGAAATTTCCCCAAAAATAATTTTGGACAAATTTCCTAATTTATTTAGGAATTTTATTTTAAAATTAGTAAATTTTCTTAAAAATAAATTTGGAAAAATTTCATGATTCATTTGGGAATTTTACTTTAAAATGAGGAAATTTTCCAAAAATAGACTCTGAAAAAATTCCTTAATTATTTTGAGAATTAAACATTAAAATTAGAACATTACCCTACCAATACATTTCTGAGAATTTTTAATTTAAAAAGTAAAAATGTTGTATTAAATCATTTATTAAATTTCCCTGACACTTTACACTCCATTCGCGAACCTGAATATTGACGAATGAACTTCAGTGGATTGATGAAGCTATTCATTTGACTGGAACTTATCTATCTCCTTGATGAGATTCGTCACCTTAGTGGACCTTTTTATTTTTCGTCCATTAGCTGTCCTTTGTTTCATTTTTATCTTCCCTCTTACAAATATGAAATGAAGGAAAAATGTATGTGAGTGTTACCTTTCAAGAAACTCTAATTACTAGGGTGAAAAGAAGCGTACTTCCGATCACAACTTTTGCTTCCATGGCAATATTTTAGTAAATTAAAATATAACATCTGCAGGATTCATCGTATAAAGAGGTTCCTACCAAAAATAATAAAATCAATTATTTCATGAGCACTCTAAAATAAACTCAAAATTCAAATAAAAAATATAATGTTTCTGTGAGTTTTTTTACATTGCAATATAATTCAGTATGTAACTTTTATAACGAGCATTAAACATTAATATGTATGACTTACCTTAGACTTAGTGCAACGATTATCCTTATAGTCACTGCACAGAAATATACCGTCACTCGAAAATACAGAGAACTTTTCGGAACAAGAGGTCAAAGATAACTGACCAGCAGGATGCAGTTTTATACAGTCCATCAGTCTTTCATCCTTCCTGGTCAGAATGGAAAGTTTTATCATGGATACGATGACTCATTTTCACCCTCAACTTAAACAGTGGCCAAAAGGTCAGTTTGCTAAACTTTCAGGTATACCGATCGACCGTTGATATATATATATATATATATATATATTCTTTCTATTCCTTTCGAATAGAACTGAAGGGCCTATGACAAAGCCACCGAACGCGTCCTCGGGTTGCGGATGGAGGGTCCCCGTACCAAGGGTTTCTGCATATGCATAAAAGCTTGCATATCAATTTGTCAGTTCCGCGATTATACATTTCACGCCATCAAGGCGGACGCGCACTTCTGAATCTCCAGTGTCTTCATAACCGAATTGTTTTAAGTACAGCTTATATCGTTGCCAATGGCAGAGGTCCTCTTCTAAAAATGGTCAGGAGCCACGAGATGATTGTTGAAGGAGCGTTCCTCTACAAAGCCGCGGAGCAAGCAGCTGAGACCTTTGGCCTGAATTTTAACATCAGAAGTGAGAAAAGTAAATTTCTCCACCTAGACGCTTCACTTCTAAAAGCCGAAGTGAAGAAAGCAGAGTTTGCAGCATTTCACAAAAAGCTACTCGACAAGAAAATGTGCAGAAACTTTCACGAAAATGTAGAGAAGCAGTCCTTGTCGAAGAAGAAAACTTTTGCTTTCCTCAGATCCTCAGGGCTAAATTCAGGTACAGAGGGTTTTATTTTCGCATGCCGGGACGACGTTATTTCCACCTTAGCATACCGCGACCGCATGTTATGTCAAGAAGTTCCAAGCGATAGGTTCAGAACGTGTCATACACACGCTGAGTACCTAGAACACATACTATCAGGGTGTCCCACCCACGCAGGAACGACGTACATATGTCTACAGACGTAAAGTAACCCTGAGAGTGCTTTATTACCATCTTTGTCGCTCTTACGGTGTTGGCCGCAACCCTGCCCTGTCGAACGCTCCAAGGGAGATAGAGTCAATTGTCCAAGACGAGAAGTGCCAAGTTTTCTGGAACTACGGGTTTCGGTCAGTCTCATCAGTCTCGGTTGCACACTCAAGGCCTGACATTTTTCTCCAAGACATCGAGAAACGAACTATATTTGTGATCGAATTCTCGGTTCCGTCCGAATACAACATCACTGCCAAGGAGAAAGAAAAGGAGGAGAGGTATCAAGACCTTAAAAGGGAGCTGCAAAGACTGTACGCAAAATATTCGGTACGAGTAATTGTCCTTGTGATCGGTGCTCTCAGAGGTGCACTTGTGAGATGGATGCAGAATGCTGTCATCCTTGGGTCGCTTCGTGTCCTCAAAACACACGAGGGTTTCGCCGGCCTGTCGACGTGATTTCGTCGTGTCCTGTGACCACCCATCTCACGGTTGTGAGACGTGGCCATGAGTGTGATTTATTGCGGTCCTACTGGGAGCCGGTGTCATTTTTAGATTGCAGTTGCTCCCAGTGGGACCCTGCGGTGGTTGATTAACTTTTTTTTTTCTAATTATATATATCACTCACGATTTATTCAGTTGGCTGCAAAATTCGTTCCACAGATGCTGACGGAAGAACAAAAGAATTATCGTGTGGAAGTCGCCCAGGAAAATTTGGAATCAATTAGAAACAACTCTGAAATGTTCAAAAATGTAATAACTGAGGATGAGACATGGTTTTATGGCTATAACCCCGAAACAAAGGCCCGATCTTCGCAGTGGAAGATACCTAGATCCCCGAGAGTGAAGAAAGCGCGCCAGAGTCGGAGACACCTAAAGGCAATACTCACTGCTTTCTTCGACCAGGAAAGTGTTGTGCACCATGAATACGTTTTAAAAGGTCAGACGGTAAACAAAAACTGTTTACCAAGAAGTTATGACTTGACAACGTGACCTGCCCATTCATTGCAGCTTATTCAGCAATTTCTGGTGAGACACAGCCTCCATATTGTCCTGACCTGGCTCCTTATGATTTCTGACAGTTTCCCAAATTGACGTATCCTTTGAAGGGAAACGATTTCAAGACGTAGAGGAAATAAAACAGTATGCGCTGAAGAAGTTGTTAACTATTTCTGAAGTTGACTTTAAGTAGCGCTTCCGAAAGTGGGAGGATTACTGGAAGAAGCTTGTGGCTTTCAAAGAAGAAAACTTTAAGGGGGATATCATCGCCATTGGCCAGAATTAACTCTTACTCCTGATACACCAAAAAGTCGGATACTTTTCGAACATAATTGGTACCTGCTGAATTCGCTTTTGTAATTGCCTGATGAATGTCAGTGTTAACAACTCAAAAAAAAGTTAGGTTACTATCTACCTTACAGTACAGACGACACGTACGTGCCGACCGGGCAACCGTCAAATTGTCAGAATTAAAAATTTCCCAATGCATTTTGACAACAATAATCTTAATATTTAAACAAAAATAGTTACCTAGATTCTCTGTGAATCTCGATTCTCATTTTTTGAAATTATCATCTACAATGGTTCACCGTTGCACTTATAACAATTATTAAGTACATCATTAATGCCATATGTCCAATCGTTTTCCGGGTAAGCGCATACTCGTTCGGTTCTAGCCTCGTCGTTATATTCCTGGCGAGTCAGGAATTTATAAGATAAGCGCTGAGAAAAATGGATTATACGAACTGGATAATAGAATTAAAGAATAATACACCGTATAGAAAAGTATATTAGCGCGTATAATCTATAATATTTTTCTAATACATGAAGATGTTACCAAATATTATCTCTAGATGTTAAATTCTTATAATCTTCAGGCATTGAATTGTAACTTCTCTGATTTTTAAATATCCAGGCGTCTGTGTAGTCTCAGATGGAACGTCGCATCGTGGCGCGTGTCATATGCATCCATTTGCATTGAAACAAGTGATAATTAAGTTATAAAATGATTATTAGTGCTAAATCACACGTGATTTACATTTAGAAAATGGGTAGGCTTATATTTTTTTCATTTCACACCACTGTCACTTGTACAAGTACGGAAACTTAGCCTCCTTTACTTTCGTTTTTGTAGTCTTATGATACCCACTTTCCTGCTTATTGTGTGTTTAAAAAAATGAAATTTGTTTCCAGTTCTACTTCCGAGCTCATCTTACAGAATTTGTATAGGTTTATAAATACGTTTGCACAAATTATTATATACATTTGAGGTTATCTAATGGACCAAAATTCTAATATGAATATTAGATTTTGAAATCTTTGATTATAGATTTTATTATCTCAGATTATAAAGCTTTATAATCCAAGATATTAATCGCGTATTATCTATTTCTTAATATCTATAGATTGTAATTCTAATAATCTGGATCGCTGCCCCATAGTTAATGGTCCAAGATTATATCCGGTAACATATTTTTTATTATCGGGTATAATCCATTTTTTCAGTGAGGGTAAGGAAAATGATGCATAGGAGGAGGGATAGATTTTAGATCAATCTAGGAGTTGCATGATGGTTATTTAAACAATATACTTGTTCCAAAACACCTCTGCGACTCGACTTGCTGATCAATCTCTCTAACACTGTTCATACATGCAAACGCAAAAACCATTAGGAAGATCCACATGCAAAATTAACACCAACCCTATCCAGTAAGCAAAACTTCCATCTGGGTTTATGGGTATCCACAAATCTCTCGTTTCAGGATCTATTACTTCAAACTGACCAAACCATCTCAACACATATCTTTCACTCTTATCAATAAGGGTTTTCTATATACACTACATTATTTGACACAACACTCATTTACTGACTTTATCCATTAGCGTTTCATCGCATACATTCGATTTTACCCACGATTTGAAAATCACTTTGTTCACAAATGGCGGCGATAATGCTGCTTGAAGTTAAATAGGTGTGATTTTCATTCAGGAAGACATAAGCTATGGTATAAACATGGATCAACAAAAAATGTGAAAATTAAGAAAATAGTGACATTGTAATGAAAAGTAAATTTCATTCATTTTATTCTAAACATTGATCAGAAGAAAATAAACAGACACAAAAAATGTATAATTTCAAACAGTTTTGCAAAGTACAGGTATAATTGTCGAAAGACTTTTTTTCCTAGAAAATTAGTTGCATGTATATAAAACGAAAAAATGTATTTTTCAGCAAATATTAGGTAGTTGATGTTTTATAAGCTATATCGAGTTTGTGGTTGTGATAGATGCTCAGAGAAATGAGTCAGGCTTGGAAACTGTTATGGCACAAAGATATCGCCGTGTGTTGAGTCAAGGTCGCCATAAATTCATGAGAGCGAGCTGTGCTGACAATATTTCTAAATTACGTCAACCTGTTGCTGAAATTAATTCAAATTATTCAAAAAGTAAAAGCAAATTTCTTATAATTTTATATACATACATACATACATATTTATTGTAATCTGTTATATAATTTTATTTCTATTTAACTAAACAGATATCATAGGCCTGCGCAAATTGAATGGCACAAAACAGTCTCGACGTACTTTTGTGCACTAAATAGGAATCTGGACAAAAAATACCTATTTTCACGTCATTTTCGGAGCCTGACTCGTGTTCATCGTGTAAAAATACAACGAAAAAGCCATAACCAGATGAATTTCGGGCATTTTTCGTACGGCGCACGTTTTTTAAAAGTTTTTAGAAGTCGTGTTTATTGCGTGTTTATTACGTTATAAACAAATTAATGAACGAAAGTTATTTTTGGGATTGGCAATGTATAGCACATTCAAACCCAGCGTTTTTGTACAAAATGTGAGGCAAGCTAATGTTTCATTATAATTAGTTGAAAATAGATGATATTTGGCTATTTTTTAAACAATTTCTATAAACAAATTCACAGATCGGATATTTTTCAATGAAAAGGTTAAATTTTTTAACGGAATCAACTAATAATGTCTTTCTGATAAATCTTTGCTATGATAATATGCAAATTCACAAGAATTAATAATTATTAAAACAACGTTCACAAAATAAATTCAGCGTTTGGCTATTTTTAACAAATATGGTCAATTTTTATTTACGGAACAGACTAATAATGTTCTTGTTTGATACATCGGAAAATCTTTAAAAAATGGTACTTCTAAAAAGTTAAAAAAAATGTCAAATTTGTTGTTAAACAAAAAATTAACCAAATCTTTTATCGAAAATACAAACACTCAAGTCTTTTCGTAATTTAAAAATCTTTCAATAAAAACAAAGAAACTCAAAATCCGATGAATAGTGTGGGCTAAAAATTGATTTGTCAACAGAAATTTTTTTTGCCCCACTGTGGGGCGTCTTGCTATTCTCGCATTGATAACTATTTACACTATTTCATGTAAAAATGCCTGGTTTCTTATGCCTAAATTACATGAAATATTCGCTAAATAAATTGTAACATTGTTACAAAATTCGCAACACATTTTTCTCTTGAAGGAAATAATAACATAATAATAACAGGGAACAGGATATAGTATACTAGTAACTATAATCTAGATTCTGTGACGGATTGCAAGTAGTTACGTCCGTACAGTTCAGACATGGTCAGAAGTCCAGGCATTATTTGATGACTATTCAATTGCCCGACAGCTTGGATTTATTCACAGTTTTTTATATTGATGTCCACTGCGCCAGGCGGAAAGGAGGGAAATATTATGTATAGTTTTCATTTGTTTGATAAATTTTTTGTACAAAACAATCAAACATTATAAATAATATTTCTCACTATCTATAACTTCCGCCTGGGACTCACTTTACAAAAATTCTTTATAATTTTATACAGTCTTCAGACGTCCATTGATAATAACTATTCAATATACCAGGGCCCCGTCCGAAGCTTTCGTTTCGTTACGTTATTGCGTCACCCAAGAAGTACCGAACATTTTGTTAGTAAGAAGGAGTGCATTGCCATGGATAAAAATGATTTCAAATATGGTCCAATTCACAAATTTTTAAATCCGAATTAATGTGGTTATCTGCCGTTAAAGTTTTGATTCATATGAACCTTAAATATTTGAATCTCACTTCAATCCTTTTTAATCCCAAGATATCTGTCAATGAATGAATACATTTTTATTCTCTTGCACAGGACAGAAACTGAAGGCAAGTTAATCATCCTGTTTAATGCTGTGAGATGAGGATGAATGTTGAAGTCAACTTAATTCCTCCGTAAAATATAATTAACAGCATTTCAATCAAAAAAAAATCTATTTGACTCAAAGTGCATTCAAGACAATCCCAAACAATTCCTTTAAGGACCAAATTAATAACACTTTGAAATCAACGAATGCCGGTTTTTGCCATATGTGAAATCATTTGAATCCATTTTAATACACATCTTACCGGGTTGTTTCCTTTTGGTTACATTTGGACAGATCTGAACAAAATTAAAAAGAAAATTGTTACAACGTCATATTTTATATGTTTATCTTTTAATATTTACATGAGATGCATAATAAGTCTAATAAAATATTGTTTACATTATTTGTTCAGAGATAAAAAACTTGTATTTTTGAAATGGCCGCACGCACGAAATTCACTGAAAATCTATAAGTTACAATAACATCCAAAAACTATGGGAACATGCATTTTAGCGATCGGAGAATCCGAAAAGTCATTCTCCGAAAAGTAAATTTAAGTCGGCTTAAGTTGTTCTTGTAGAGAACGGCTCAATTATGTATGTATAAAAATGTAATACATGCATTTTGAAGACATTGAGAAAATAAAAACAACAAAAAATCAATAAAATGGGAAAAAATTAAATAGGGGGAAAAACCCAAATGTATCGGAAATATTTCTGATATTTTAGTTTAAAATTTTCCAATTATATAGTCGGATATATTGCCGACGTTTAGTTGGAAATTTTTCCTACTATTGGTAGGAGAAATTCACACTTTGACAGGACAAATTTTCGATCATTATGGTTATAAACTACTCGTCTGTTTTCGGAAAAAATTGCGAAGATGTAGTCGGATATCTTGCCGACGACACGAAATATTTTGAAAAGTAATGATTAATTAAGCGCACAATTTATCCGCAGACTTATTATGGATATACTTATAATTAATAAGTAAGTCATTTCATTTATGTAAGTAATCGTAAGTTTTAATGTTTATATGACCAGTTGCTTATCTATCACAAAATAGCGAAATGCATTCTCGTACACTTAAATATTTGATTATTATGATTTCTTTAACTTTATTTTGCTAAAAGTTGATTACCACAAATTGAAAATATTTTAGCAAATTTTTTTTCTGTCTCAAGTTTTTTTTAAATTTCAACATATGATGACAAAGTGTGACGATGACCGAAAAATGGTACCATTTTTGAAGTTTGACAAACAAATATCCTTTCGATCCCTTATTATTCCAAAATTATCCGCAATGAGAATTTTCAAAATTTTCGAAAATTGAAGTTTTGAAAGTATTTAATTATCTCAATAATGGTAAAAGATATACCAAAAATAATAAAATTAATGGTATTCTCTGAAGGGAGATGATGTATTGAAACTTCTGATGTGATTGATGTGATCTGCAGAATTTCAAAACTTCCCAAATTCAAAGTTTTAAAAATTTATAAATATTTGAAGAATAGTAAGAGAGATGCAACAAAAATATCTTTTTTTCTATTTTGTAAAAATACCCAAAATAGAATTTTTGTAATTCGAAATATCTCATTGTCGCCAAGAAATATACGTACAAAACAAAGGAGTGAACTACCAGGCTACATCGTTTTTAATATTGAATAAAGTAAAAATTAGTATTTTTCACTTTTTTTATGTTGGGAAAATGTTCATACTTCAGTAAGAAAAATGGATTTAAATGGAAAAATTTCAAAACAAGTGAATAAATTTCCATTTTGCTGTATTAATTTCCACTTTTTACCGGAATAATTTCCTATCATTAGGAAATTCGTGAGATCTTCTGATATTTTTTATATATCTCCTAACCGTTTCGAAATTACTTAATAAATTTGTTCAATTTATCTGAAATTTAGGAAATATTTTCAGTTTTGCCAGAAATTTCATGCTTCTTAAGGTTTAAAACAAATTTCCTACTACATAGTAAGCAAAATTTTAGAAATTTTCTATGGTGTAGGAAAGAAATGTAGGAACCACAACAGAATCGTGTCGTTAGCTAGTTCTGGATGTCATGAAAACTTTTTTGTTTTCATTAAAAAATAATTTTTTATTTGCTCTTCTAAAAAATGTGTGTTGAACTCATAAAACATTTTCCACGTTTTTTTTCATCCCAGGGGTAAAATTGTTTAGTTAGAAAAATTATTTTGTTGAGAAAATTTGCAACCTTTGCGTGATTTCGTCTAAATATACTCACCAGGGTTTAGGTTCTAGGAACTAAAGTGAAAAATAATTTGTTTGCACTTAATTTTCAAGGTTTGTGGTCTTCAATGATATTCATCTCATATAACACAAGCTGTGTCAATGTATAGACAAAAAAAAAACAATTGATACATTATTTGATTATTTTGTTACAAATCAAACAGTTACAATTAGATTCAGGTGAGGCTCGAAAAACATTTTTGTTGCAGCAAAGGGACCGTTCAAAGACTACTTCAAAGAAAACTTCCCTGTTTTCAAGAATATTTTCCTTTTTGCTGTTTTCTCACTTAAATGCGAAATAAATACCAAATAGAACCCAATAAAAAATTAACTGTTTTCTTGAAAGTTCATCTTTTTGGATTGAAAATTCTATTATTTTTGTACACATATATAATATTATACGACACATAATATAATTTGGTGGGAAAGTTTCTTCTTTCTTCACTGAAAAATCTTTCCTGAGTGAAAATTCAACACTTTTGGTTTAAAACTCGTGGTTTTGATTTCAAAATTCATCTCTTATGGTAGAAAATTGATTCTTATTGTTTAAAAATGCAACTGTTTGGTTGAAAATTAATTGCTTGCAATCGAGAATTCAAGTTTTTTCTTATAAATTCGCCTTTTTTGTTGAATTCAACTGTTCTTTATTTAAAATTAAAACACGTTTTCAAATTTTTCGCTGACAATTATTCTTTTTGGTTAAATTTGACAGTTCTTGATTTCAAATCAAAATATTTTTTTGGTTGCAATATCAACTATTATATTTTCCTGTGAGAAGTAATATTTTTCCGTCAAAAATTTAACTGCTAGGTCGAAAGTTTGTTAAAAATTCATTTTTTTCAAAGATTCTTAATTTTAGTTGAAAATTGATCTATTTTGTTAAAAATGTAATTTTTTTGTTAAAAATAAAACTATTTTGTTGAAAATTTCATTATTTTGTTGAAATTCAACAATTTGTTTAAAAATACAACTGTTTTTGGTTGAAGTTGATTTTTTTGGTGTTAAAAATTTGACCATTTGGTTGAAAATTCATCTTTGTAGGTTGAAAATTCAACTATTTGGTTAAAAATTTAACTATTTTGTTGAAAATTGGTCCCTTTTGCTTGAAAGTTATTTGGTTTTACTATTCGGTTGATAATTAATTTCTGTTGGTTGAAAATTTATCTTTTCGGGTTTAAAAATTAACTGTTTTCTAGAACATTCGACTTTTTAGCTTGAAAACTCAACTATTTCGTTGACAATATGGTACCTATACATTCATTGTATTTAAAAGAATTCATTTTCCTATTATCGTGCAAAGTCTCCCTATTTCCCCTGTTTTGAGAACATTTTGGGCTGTGAGGTCTGTTAAAATATTACATGTGTATGTTTTGTATTTTATTTTAGACGCTTATTGAATGCGATCGAAGAAAAAATGTTTGAACCTTGTGGTTTTCATCTTTGTTTAATGATTTGCCACGAAGAAGGAAAACATGTATAGAATAACGTAAAGTAGTTTTTGAATAGCCCTAAAATATGTTGCTTGAATCAGCAAAACGGTTTACCAAAAATATTTGTGCCACAATGTCAAAAGAATGTTGTTCTTCTAAGAAACCATCTTTGTTGAAACTTGTTGCTGATTCAACCAAATCTACTTGTAGTTGATGTGTTTATGAAATATGTAGGATTTAAGACCGGATGCTACATTTATTTATGTTTGTGTATAGTTGAAGCTGAAGGTTAAAAAACTTTTTTTTTTCTTAGGAAAAAAAATACCTGTGCTTTTGCAATGTTAGAGGCTTGACTCTGGCAGCGTCACTTCGTATCGTATCTCCAACGTCTGACTTTTCTTCCTCGACATTAAGAACGAAGAACTCGCTGACTCGGATTGGAAAACGTTGTGCAGGCGCGCCTTCGAGCTTGCGTCACGAAGTGAATCACATCCTCCATTCTCTCTCGCGAATGGTTTCTCTATTCCTTCAACGTAGGCATACGGTCTACGTGCAGAAAAATATCTACACTGAACAGCAAATGGATGCATTTCATAGAGTCCTGCATTCGAAAACAACCTTCCATACTAGAAAGAATATTTATCTTTAGAATACAATTAATTTTTGCGAATATTTCATTAACAAATTAAAAAAGATCCATTTTATCTGAATTATAATTTTGGTCCGAATATTATCGACTATTTTCAACCGTCGGTTTTAGCTGCGATGTGAGTCTCGACTCGGGAAGAGTCCAGATGTCAAGCCATTTCGAACGCGGATAGTATTCGGATGGGTGACCATCTGCGACGTATGACCGAATTGTGCATTCGCTGCGTCTTAACCAAAGCCGAACGGGAGGTTTGACGCCGAACATGATTTTGTGCATTTGATGGGTAGTTAGAATGTTTGCTTGAAACTCGATTGTCGAAAAGCCGGCTAAACTCGGAAGGTTGTTTTCTGCAGTTTTTTCATCTTCCCTGGCCAAACATCCAGGCAAATGCGAGTACTTCAAATAAACTCAGATGCAGTCACGGGTTATTGTTGGTTGTGATTAAATTCATACAGTGATTCTAAACCCACCTTAGTATGGGGTAAATGTTCACAGGCCCATACCCAGTGAAGTGGAGTCGTCTGGCGGTATATGTACTTATGCTAAAGGACTTAAATGATACTTTAGCAGCCAAAGTGAACTGCGTATAGATCTCTCTTTCACCAGGGTTTTAAAAATAAAAAGGCATAGTACAATAGGTTTTAACCGCAGTGCTACGGGACTTGAATGGACCAACCTTACAAGACAATAACAATAATCGACTGCTGTCAGCATTTTCTCACAATCTGGGAAATCAGAAAAAAATTACCGCATCAACGTTATCAACTTCTTATCAAATTTGTCCGCGCACAATCCCACTTGAAGCAACATGAATTGTTGTGTCCCCCTTGCATAGAAATGCTTTATCATTGCATTGATTTGCAGTAAACAATTTTGCACTTTAGAGTAAAATGATTGAATTTTGAAAAACGTGATGCACTATTTGAAAATTATCAATTTTCAACGACTTAGTTTCAAAAATACAAATTTAAGAATTCTTTAATTTTGAACCAACTTTTGAACTATTTCATTTTTAACGTTTCAAGTTTGCATTCATTAATTTTGAAAGTTTCCAATTAAAAGTCATATCATTTTCAACGGTTACTACTACTACATGATATAACAGATGCCATATGAACGAATCAATTTCAAATCAGGTAGGTAGGTATAAAGTTCAAATCATAGAATCTCTTCGCGGCAAAATATGTGCTTATTCAAAGGAAATTAGGTGAGATATATTTTTCCGACTTCAGAACAAAAATTTTTCTCCGAAGTTATAAGTATTTAAATTTTAATGTTAAAAAAAACACTAATCCTTTCTTTAAACATCCATAACTTATGACATAATTAGGATATTTGGGTTCCCGTTCCTGACTCCAGTGTCGTCAATTGTTTTTTTCTTTCGAAATTCGTCGGAAAATTAACAAAATGATGGTGGTTTTCTGAAAATTTTGAAAGTCGATTTTCTCAACAATACCTCAGTCTTCTCTCATCTTTTCGGTTAATTTTGCATTCTGCAAGGAAGACATTCTGTAACTTTCACGGGGGCCAAACAATTTCTGTAGCCACGAGATTTTGTTTTCAAAAGATTGAATTTACGATTTTTTCTTACAGGCGGCAGGTTCGAGAAAATGATTAGAAAAAAAATTTTCTGATTTTAAAAATTTCTATACAAAATACCTCCTACTCTTTTATGATATCTTTCACCATTCGCGAGGAAAATTCAAATATTAAACATTTTTGAACAAAAATTCTCGTGGGCACGAGAATTATTTTTCCTGCATAAAATTTGCAGAATATGTTCATTATATATAAGTAGGTATTTGAAAAAAATTAGGCAAAATGCAGAAATCGCGCAAGCCAAACTATTTTTGTGGCCACGAGAATTTTTTTTGAAAAATTGAATCTTTCAATTTTTCTCGAGAACGATACAAGATATTATAAAAGAGTTGAAGATATTTAATTGAGAACTTCTTAAAATTAGCAATATTTTTCCAAGTAATTTGTTTACTCTGTCGTTGTTTGTAAGAAATATGCGAAAATTCAATTTAGGGAGAAAAAAAATTCTCTTGACCAGAAAAATAGTTTGGCCCGCATGAAACGTACACAATTTCTTCTTCATTCGAGTATCATTTCAGCAAAAAATTTAAACAAAAGAAAGATGAAGTTTTCGCGAAAATCTACTCTCTTAAAATGAACCAGTGAAAGCTCACTGATTTCAGGGGCCTCCCCCACTTTCAAGCGAAAAATATTATATCCCCAAATTATTGCAACCAGGTCCCAAATATTTCTAACACAAACACTAGTACAGTAAACTTCCGTTTATTTTAAAGACCGCTTGTTTTAAAGTTCACTTAGTTTAAACCTCCCACACGCACTTATTTTAAGTTGCGCAGTTTCGTCATCTCGTACCACGGTCCCTGCACACAATCCTCCGCGTCAGTGGATGACCAATAAAAAAAAGAGGCCCGAAGAGCGCCCTCGCTGGTTTAAATTGAGTATTTGTTCACGACGTCATAGATACTCTACCTCAAATTTCGTATAGTTGATTGTATTTAGCGAAACACTTGAAACACTTGAAAAATATTACTATCGAGACCTTTATAACGAACCTTTACTTTTCGGAGATTTTCTCCAAAAAGTCGTATGCAGTTGCAGCACCATGTACTAACCTCCCTGACGACTGACATTTCCACCTATCGACGTCATGCAACAAAACTCACCATTCCGCGAAATATTCTCGTTTTTTTTATTCTATAATATTGATTTTTAGTTGGCAAATGGTCGTATGCCAACAAAAACACTTGAAAAACACTTATGCATGCATGCAGATTAATGGACCGCGACTTTTTCCCCTGAGCAATAAGTCGGATATCCACTCGCCTAAACCGTTTCCATAATATTGCGTAATATGTGTACTCGCCAGAGTACTCGCGTATTCTGTCCTTCCGAGGCGAGAGTTGCAACTGCCTCTTGCCCTACGCGCTGAGAAACTGCCTGGGTCAGCAGTTCTAGGATTATCGAGTGTATTTATTTGTATTATTATTGATAGTATTCATTATTGATTTCAAATCACCCGCGCTTTTCGGCTGAAAAAATAGCGACCGGCGGCGCATCGATACAAGAACGGGTCAGCCAATGAGCGTCGTTGATAAAACTAAACTTCCGAATCGCGGTAGAGGTGGCGGCCCCTCCAGCTTTAAAATAATTAGTTGGGTACGTTTCAAGGACCTTAAAATAAGCGGAAGTTTACTGTATATAATAAAGTCCGTTTTCGACAGTTTTAAGTAACATATGGACTTGCTAAATGCAATGACGCGACACGCGCGGACCGGGCGATTGGACTGGAGGTTCATGTCTTCGCCGCGTGGAATGCTATATCACTGGCTGTATCTATTATTGCGCGTCACTGGTATATCCAGTAAAGCTGTTTTAGTCGAGTCACTTACTGATTCCCCCATTCAAAGTTGGAAAAACCGCAGTCCAAAAGTTTCAACTCAGCCAGATCCGAAACAGCATTAAGTTTCTGCTAACCAATCGTCTGAACTTTTGAATAGGTTTGTATGCTAGGTTGGTCCAAAAAAGTGACTGTGAAGTTCCTGGAAAAAAATTCCCTTCAAGTTTAAGCTAAATAGGATATTAAGACGTGCACGCAAAAGCTCAGAACATCCTATGATATTAACATGGGAAAGTTTTTATTTTCGGAAAAATGAGAGTCACATTTCTGAGTTTAAACTTAGATTGCAAGAAATAATTAAAATTTATTGTGGATTCTCCAAAGAATAATTTCCGCTGATTTACTTTGAATTGTGACCCCCCCCCCCCCCCCCCCCCAAAAATGCCCCACATAACTGAAATTGCAATTTTGCGCTAAAAGTGACACACATTAGCTCTGTTTTCTCCTTTTTTTGTTATAAATTATTTTTATCCGACAACTGAAATGTTTTTAGGAACTTCAAATCTAACTTTCAATTGTTACTACTTTTTTTACGTTTAATCGGATAATTAGTCATTTATACGAGAACTGCTCTTTGTTTCGAGAATATAACAATTCATTAAATAATTATTTATTATCTGCTTGTAACTTTTTCTTAAAGAGAGGTTGAAAAGTCTGTTTTTTTTTAATTTGGTTAACTTTGTCGGTTATCATTAACTATCTACGTAACTGTTATCGAATTCTTTAAACAATTAATTAAACATTAATTGTACATTTTTAAGGAATGAGCACGTTGGGTCGTTCTACTCCTTTGAATCACCAGGAGCGGATGGCGTCTATCTAGTGCTCTTACAAAAAGGCATGCATTATGTCGCCCTCTCCCCCCACTGACGAAATTATTTAGGGCAAGCATTGCCATCGGCATGGAAGGATGGCAGAGTGGCCTTCATTCCCAAACCTGAGAAGGAAGGCTACACTGCTGTTAAAGACTTCCGGCTGATCAGTGTAACGTCCTTCATCCTGAAGACGCTGCAGAAGCTGGTCGAGAGATATATCAGGGATAAGATGCTTTTAGCCTCACCGCTGCACACAGGGCAGCACGCCTTTCAGGCAGGCTGCTCTGTAGAAACTGCGCTGCATGTTGTCGTGGCAAAACTGGAGCGCGTGCTGTGGGCACATTCTTGGATATACAGGGTGCCTTCAGCAATACCGCTCCAGAAGTCAGCTTTCGAGAGGCTTCATGGTGTGGCGTCCCAGACCAGCTAGTAAGCTGTATAGGAAGCATACTATACCGAAGGCGACTCGAAGCTAGATGGGATGAAAGCCTAGTCCGGGGAATAGCCCCGCGAGCATGCCCCCTGTGGTGCACTGTAGTGTACTTCCTTCGCAGGCAAAATTATGGAAGGGTATTATACCCAGAAATACAAGGATGACTTTGTAATCCTAGTCAGGGGGACTCATCTGGCCGGCGCTGCGCATCGTAGAGCACTGGTGCGACAGCTCAGGGCTCTCGGTAAATCCGAAAAAGACCAACCTGGTCATTTTCACGAGAAAGTAGTCGGTTAAATATTTGAGGATAATCCTAGATAGAAAACTGAATTGGGCGAAGCATCTTGAGACCCAATGCAGGAAGTTTGTCATGACATTTTGGTTTGACGCAGGGTCAGGCTGTGACGTTTACAAAGGCTAGTGTTTAGGGGTGTGACGGGAGCAATGAGAACTGCGCCCACAGCGACGATAGGATTCATGCTCTGTGAAGAACCCCTATATTTTGCGATAACTGCCAGGGCGGCTCACGCGATGGGCTACCTGGCAAGAGCAAATAGATGGACTTGGGGGACTAGACACACTAGGCTCCCAAGTGAAGTCAGCACGCTGCTGATTTTAGAAATAAGGCTAGATAAAATAATAATACGCTTCAACTTCACCAAGACTTTTCGCGTGTGCATCTCAAGCAGGAATATGTGGAAAGCAAATGTTAACCTGCTCCATCTAGGGGAAATATGGTACACAGACGGCTCCAAAGGAGTGGAAGGGTCAGGAGCAGGAATATTTTACAGCGCGGGAAGGAGGGCTTTAGGGATCCCGCTGGGCGGCATGCCAACGTTTGTCAGGCGGAGGTCCAGACATAACATCAGAGCAGGTTTGGCAAGGCAAAAAGGCATCAAACCAACTTGCATAAAAGAACAAAGTGCCTCTCATATGGGATTCTGGACACACTGGGATCAAGGGCAACGAAAAGGTGGACCACCTGGCAATCAAAATCTGGATCCAGAAGTAACACCGGGAATACTGTGAACAAATCCAGGTTATACTCACAGGATAGACAGAGCCAGGAAAAGCCTGGGTTCACCCAAGAAAGACATAAGTACAGTGGTTCAGATCCTTACATGGAACAACCATCTGATCTATAACATGCACACAAAGGCGCTAGGCTCAGGTAACAAACCCTTGGTGCCCACTTCATGGGACTTAAGGATATTATAACGCGAACAGTGGTTGACATACTGGGCCTTAGCAAGAGGTCTGGAGTTAACTTTTGAGAGCGAATAGTTAAGGGTGTGGCACAACAGGCTTTATAGCTTGAACGCCAGGGAGGCTCCATCGGGGCTCCCTACCCGAATATTTAAACTAGCCACTTATCAGCAGATATTCAGAATGAGTTTATGGTTGTTTGGGCAAATGAAGTAATAAATTTATTCCTTAAGAACGCAAGAAAACAAAGTATTATTCACTGATTGTGGATGCAACTCCAGATTCCGCTCATGTTGAACAAACTGCATTTTCAATTCGCTATGTCAATTTCACCAATGAGGGTGAATGAAACTCTAAGGTTAAAGAGCGTCTATTGGCATTTGCTGACTACACAAAAAACGGGGCAAGCCACTGCCCAGCTTATAATGTTAAAACTGAAGGAATTTAAAGTTCCTTTGGCAGATTGTCGAGGGCAAGAATATGACTACGGCAGCTATATGAAAGGTGCCTACTGAAGAGTTCAGGCGAGAATATTGGGTGTCATTGGATGGCTCCTGAAAGCAATAAAATAAATATATGTAGGCAGCAAAGCGTGTATAAAGGTAAATGGACAACTGAGCGAATGGTTCGATATTAAGCTAGGTGTTAGGCAATGATGCGCCACGTCCTTTTGGATTTTTATTATATTTACGGATATGTGTCTAAGAATGGCCCTATTCAACGAAGAAGGTGTGGATCTGGAAACAGTGAGGGTGCATGGATTAGCGTTTGCAGATGATTTGGTCGTTATGGCAGAGTCAATCGAAAGCTTACAGAGAATGTTGAGCAAACCGAATACTAGCATGAAGTATGTACATGGGACTTAAAATTAACGTGAATAAAACAAAAAGTATGTTATTTGAAGGTAAGGGTGAGAAAACAGTATGCAACATTGCCTTAGACGATGAGAGCATAGGACAAGCTGGTAAGTACGTGTACCTTGGTAGTCTTTTTAACATTGACGGAAAGATCGATGGAGAGATAGCCAGGCATATAAACGAGAGTAGGAAGGTTATTGGCAGGGTAGAAGCCATTACCAGAATAAAAAATTTAACAAACAAAGCTGAAATTGCAGTTAGCGAATTGAAAGATGTCTGGCACGAAAGACCTCTGATACTAATGACCCTGAGTGGAAAGCTTTACATAATGGCTTTGTGAAGCTCTTCGCCTAGGGTGTTTGCTAGAGAGATTGACCAGCGACCTGGGTCGGATCAGTGCTGCACAACTATCGTGTTATTTAAATAAACAGCAAGAAAATTGTAGAATAATCTAAAATTCCCCCCCCCCTTTACCGCCTCGTACACTTCCTACGAAATCCTTCATCCCCGACAGTATAATGAGGCTTGAAGTGGGCAAGTCACGATTACCCCGGAAGACATACGGCTTAATGGTATAATGATAATAATCATAAAAAGCTGGATTTTTTTTTATTCGGTACGTTTTTGGTATTGAATGCTAATTAAAAATTAAAATTAAAATAAATACAACTTTCGTTTCATAATTTCGTCATAACTTCCTTTGATCTCGAAAAAAATATTCCTAGACCTTAAATTTCTTAAAAGTGTATGATTAATTTATTTAATAGCTGTAAAGTCTACGAAGAGTTTTTTTAGGACTAAGAAAATCATAGATTACTTTTCCAGTTCGATCTAAAGATATGTCATACAGTCATACATAATATGGTAGTGGAACCAGTGATCGACCACCAACCAATGATCAACCATGCGTCAGGAAGTTCTCGATGAATATATAATAAGGCGGTTGATATTATTCTTATCATTTATGATTCAGACAGCCTTAGAATTGTGCGAAAATTCACACCCCAGTTGTTCAACGGATCTCAACTTTTTAAGACCCCCTGAAGCCGAAAATAAAGTTTTGGCGATGGCGTCTATCTGTCCGTGTTTTCGTGAGTTCGCTAACCAGCATTCCTTGACCAACGATTATGGCTTTATCCATAGATCCATTTTAAAATGTTCTTCTAACGATTTTTTATAGGACTCGTCTTTTCGATTTTATGCATCGAAAATTATTAAATCAAAAATTTTAATTTTGAGACAATCGACGACAAATACGTAAGAAACAATTCTCCCGTCAACGATTTCGATTTTTGAGTTAAACGACAGAAAATACGAGAAAAAGTCTCTAAGAGGAATTATAGCTTTCAGAAAGTTCTACACAATTTCTACTAACCATTTTTTAATAGGACTTGTCATTTCGGTTTTATTTCTCGAATATACTATGGAAAAAATAGAAACTTTAAATTTTCAGGCAAACAACGTGAGATACGGATGAAAAGTTTTAAGGAGTTACAGCTTTTAAAAAGTTTTACCAATTTTTTAAACCCATTTTTTGATAGGCCTTGTCATTTTGGTTTTATTTATCGAAAATACTGTGAAAAAATCGAAAATTTTAATTTTGACCCACACGACGAAAAATACAGGGAAAAATTCAGGGAAGAATTGCAGCTTTTAAAAAGTACTGCAAAATTTGTTTAAACCATTTTTTGATAAGACTTGTCATTTTTGTTTTATCTATAAAAAATTATCGAAAAATAATGCTTTATTTAGTACAATAAAATACAACAAAATGTCCGTCCAAAATCGAGCGCGAAGCCTGAGTATCACGATAAGAATGTGTACCTCAAAGTCTACAGAGCTTTGAGAAATTTCATCTTCAACTATACTTAATTAATAATTAAGTAGAAAAATTCGATTATAAAGATGCGTAAAAAACAGGGATCTAAAGGAGAAGTTTATGCTGAAGTTTTATTCAAGTATTCCGAGTGTAAAGCATAAATATTCGAGCGCGAAGCTCGAGATCCGACAGAGGTGCGTCCTAGGCGCGTCCTAGGCGTGCTCAAACGCCACCGTCCGACCTTGGAATTTGTAGATAATTTTTCTGTAATCCCCTGATCAGCCACGAAAAATTACGTTTAGAGGTTAGGTTTCATTACTATTTTTAGCGACGTAGCCTGGCCGATCGTAGGGTTTATAAAAACTGGCCAATGAAAGGGTTTTCGTGGCCAAGCTTGTAGGTTGGATGTACTTTTTTACAAAATATTTTATTTACCTTAGTGAATTGTTTTCTCGATGAAAATCATATGAGGATAATAAACTATTAAATGTATTCAACTGTTCATTTAGTCAATCAAAAGTCGCCAACCACTGCTGTCCCAATACCCTACTAAACGTTTTTTAGTTTTAATAACTAGCTGTAATTCTATCTCGAGTGTTTCCACTTTATTTGTATTTATATTTGTATGGTGTTCATTTCACGAGCACTTTGCTTCCCGTTAGCAAATTTACTTGCTTCCTCATAGAGGAGGCATTTGTGATTTTTTAGATAATAGACAAACTAAAGTTTTCATTTTGATCAATTTAAGAATAGAAATTTACAGAAAATACAAAATTACAAAAAAATACAAAAAATTTTCAAAATACAATGACAAATCAGACAAATAAAATTTTGTATTTAAAATGGTACTTTTTCGAGCTGGAAAAGGAAAGGGGGAAATTATGTTGCACCCTATCCCTTTCCCAGCCTTATGTTAAGTTAATTTAGGTTAAGAGTGAAGTTTTAAATGGAAAAAAAATAATATTACCATAGCTTCATTAATGTTGAATAAAATGTTCTCACATCAACTTTAAATTACGAGAATGAGAAATTTTGTACTGTAAAAATCGATTTTTAATATAATATAAATGACCATAACTTCCTTACTCTTCAATAAAATGTATTATTATTATAGGTCAATCGATTTGTCTCGAACCAAGAAATCTTTTATTTTCTTGAATCAACTTTGAATTATGTGATTGAAAAAAGTTTTACTATAAAAAACCGATTTTCAAAATATTGTGGAGTGCTAAAAAAAATGCAATGAATAATTTTAGAAATCCTTTGGTCAGTTTCAAGATATTAGTACTGAAAATAAGCCCTCAAAATTTCATCAATTTATCTGAAACCTTTTTCAAGTTATCGTGTTCACAAAAAAGTGTGACATTCACACACACACATATCTGGACTATTGATTAAAATTTTTTGGAAAATGTTACCATTACAAAGCTTCCTCTATAAGATAGCAAAAATTAACTAAATCTTCAAAATGTCTATTATGCTTTTTTTCAAAGATTTCTGACTTGAATAAGAGTTATATTTTTTAAATTTTAACTTTGTATTATCACTTGATACCATATACTGCAAATAAAAATAAATTACTATAATTTTCATACCCGTAGGAACATTTTTTTGAATTCTCAAAATTCAAAATATTTGACCTCGTTGCAACATAGAAACTTTTGAGCATTAGCCATTTCGATTTTCAAAAATGTTGTATTCTCGACCCATCCTACTACATATACATATATGTGTGTTATGAAAATTTCAACAACAAAAGAACAAAAAATTTTAGACAATAAAAAGAATGTTTGAAAATATTTAAAAAGTGGTTCAAATATCCAAAAATACACATGTGCTTTATTTATTTCATGCCTTATTAACAATTTGAGCCTAATTTAGGTGTACCGTTGCTACTAATGGCCAGATGCCAAGTAGACGCGGATCTAAGGGTCCAGATTAGAATGATCAATAGAAAAATCAAATAATTAAATTTCACATTTTAAAACTTCAGAGGAAATATAGAAGTTTCCAACTGAAATTTTTATTGGCACATTTCCAGCCACGAAGAAATGGAGTAAAGAGATTAGTGAATTCGGAAATATGATGCGTGATGCGGATTACATCGTGGAACCATAAAGTTGTGTTTAGATAATCGGAATCCCCGAGAAATACTTTAAAATATGCGAGAATATTTGGAAATATTTCGGAATACTTAGGAATATTAAATATATTAAGAATATCTGGGAATATATAGGAATATTGACGGAATATATTAATAAAAAACTCAAAAGAGCTTTTTTGTTTAAACAAATGAAAATATTTTGTTCCGCGTATAGCAACTGAAACATTTGTGGGATCCACAAAACAGTGTGCACAGTTTTAGGAGGCCCATGGGGCTACCAATTTTGTGCGTGAAAGCTAGACGGCCTAATTTTAGAAAGCAACCAATCTTAGCTTCAGCCAGGCTAGACCAACTTTCTTCAGAATCATGTAACCAAGTTTATGCAGTCGAAAATCCAGTCCAATTTATAGTCATGAAAAAAATGGACTTTATTGTGATTAAGAGAACTTATTATTATCTTAGCATTCAAAATAACAAACTTAATGGTGTTGCCAAAAACAAATACATTCAAGATCAAAATTTCAAAATTCAAATTACCAATCCAATATGGTCAATTTGGGATGCTAAAAAATAAGATTGGGATTGCAAAAAAAACTGCTGTTTTAATGCGGCACCACTACTCCAACTTGATAAGAATTCATTTAAAAACGATACTGAAAATTAAAACAAAATTGTGCCTTATATTAATGCTTTTTAAGTTTAAAAAGTTGCCTTGATTTCAGATTCCATTTTTCGAATTCCTTAGTTCGCTTCGAGGGAACCTTTTGAACGTCCAGTTTACCACTGTCGGTTGACTTTGCAGATTACTCGCAGGTTCCCATGGCTGGCATAGGTATGAGGCTTATTAAAAATAAATTAGCCGCCACGGACGAGATAGACGGGGTAAGAAGAGAAGAGGAAAGCAGAGGAAAAGCATAAAGAAGGAGAAAATGTTTGCTCTTTGCTTCTGTAGATACTTAAACGAAATGAAGAAAATAAAAATTAAGAAAACGAAGAAGAAGTAAAGAATAATGTCAATAGGGAAAAAGAAGTAGCAGTAGTAGAAGAAGAGGAGGCAGAAGAAGAAGATAAAGAAGAAAATGGAGGAATATTGCCGCCCGGCAATGCAGCAGTTCGTTCCCCGGTGGACGAAGGAAGGTAGAAAGTGACTTAAAACTTCCTTTGGAACCGGTCGTTTCCTTGGACTTGGCTGTAACCCTGCTTCGAGAATCCTGAGAGCTTGCCGCGATACCTGTTCAATCTATTCACTGTTCAGTCGAGTTCTACAAGATGGACCCCCATTAACACGCAACTTTTAAACATTAAATTTTTTCAATTTAACACTATGGGACTTTATCGTCCCATTTCGATATTCAAAGGACTGTAATTAAATCTAATTATAAATATGCCACTTTGCGACATTTCCTTATTCATGGAAGTCAACAAAAGTAGGGAAATTCACCGCTCATACCCACCCAGCAAGGAAATGCAAAGAAAAACTATTTTTGCAAGACATGGACGAAAATTGCGATATTCCGTGACAGTGAAGTGTGCGCAAAGTGCCATATTCCTTTACTGTGGGATTAGCGTCCGGGAATATGGTATTTCCACATATTTTTCCAGTTCCGGAATATTCCCGCACGCTAATCTCATATCAGAGGAATATGGCACTTTGCGCATACTTTACAGACACGGAAAATGGACAATTTCATGCATTTCTTGCTAAAAAGCGTATGTAAAACATGTGAGACGCTTTGCACTCATGTGAAGTTTGCAACACTCGTAGAATAGTTAGTTCCTCGCACTTGTTACAAAATATAATATTTTTAATTTTGTTTTTAGACAATGTGAAAAGTGATACTATCCTATCAGGATAACCTTTTTTTTTCTTCAAATTTTTAAGATGTCTTTTTTAGTTCCCATAGAAGCTATATAAAAATAATATACAAATCAGATTTAGAAAAAAACGCTTCTTGCCAAAGGTTAGCATTTTTTAATATATGAACAAAAAATATCTTATTGTATTAAATGCACGGTATGTTCGATTTTCGAGGCGTGTATAGCTCGCGGGAAGGGATCACTTCTGAAACAGGGACAAAAAGGGAGAAAGCAACGTTTCCTAACAGCTGCTCTGGCGCACTTCGAGCAAGATGACTTCTTTAGCCGCTGCCACTATAATGCCACTATTAAAATTTTTTGGGATCTTATCACACTTTTACTGTACGAGTGTAAGGCAAAATTGCAATACCGGTATTGGAAAGTGAATTTTCAATGGGGGTATTGCAGCTTCAAAGAATATACGCCGTGTATCATACAAGTATTGCAATTTCACTTTACAATACCGGTGTTGTGATTTCGACTTACACTCACTTGCGCCCATCTAGCGGATGAGTGATCCTCTATTAGAATAAGATGAGAATGGTGTATTTCCAGTCTAGTGGTAACGCATTCGACTTAGAGCTTGGCGGTTAGGGTTCGATTCTCCGTGCCTGGGAATTTCTATTTTGTTTTTAAACTTTCTTCTGCAACATTGCATTACATGTGTGGCAATATAAAAATACCAGCATTTATAAACTACAATATCTTGTATTGAAACGTCACCTTACGTCTCGGAAATAAATTTCTAATACATTTAATAGGAAATTCCAGCAGAAATTTTTAGTGTGCATAACCGTAAATTAGGGCTAAGCGGCGAATATTTGGGGGAAAGCGGCGCACCCTTCATTCTGTATTTAACACATGATATTGCTTCTTTTAGCTTTTTCAATTAAATTTTGACAATTGTTAGCTGCAAGCCTCTACATTTTTCACCTAGATGAAGCAAATATCGCATTCAGAAAATCAGAATCGAGGATGCGCCTCTAAGCCCCAGTTTACGGTACGTAATACTTAAACGGCCCCTGACTACATGTACAAGCAAATAAATGTAATGCATCCTTTCCCTTTTACCCAGGCATCCCTTTTTCTGTTGTTTATCCCATTCACTATCGCCAACTATTTTATGTTCGAATAATAGAAGAGACCTTTATTCATTTGAATGAACAACTTTTTTCATCCTTATTTTTCTTTTATAATTCTTAAAAACCAAAAAATAAATAAAAAGTAATCATTAAAATTTGTATTCTATTTCTGCAGTTGCATGCAAATTTGGTAGTCAATATTAAGGCTTTTTCGAGGCGCAAAGATTAACCCATTGACAAAGCTTTTATCACGTATCAAGACCTGATTTTCTCAGAATAACATTTTCGGTAAAACAAAAACATGAGGTTGAAAAATATTGAAAATATCCTTTTTTCCTTTTGTCAGTGTAAAAGCTCCCTCTCTGAGAAAGGAAATTTATTTTGATGCCTATAAGGAAGAAAAGTGCTCATAAAATGAGCAATTGAGCACAAGTAAATATACCCATAGTACTTCGCAGCGGTATTTTTAGTTTAGAATAAACAAAGTATAGATCGAATTGGAATTAATGCTAAAATTTCTGCGCGTATGGGGGAGGGGATTGAGTAGAGTGGGGTTTTTGTGCTCATTTTCGGGACTTTTTGGGTTCTAGTGGTACATATTAGATCGGGGGTAGAGTGGATTTCAGCTGACATCGGTTCAACCCAGATTAAAGTAACACTATACTTTATATAACATTTCTTTACTAGTTTTCCACGTCTAAAAATTGAGTTTAAGTTAACGCGTCGATAATAGGGTCGTTGTATGATTTACTTACAAAAATTGCATTTTTCAATAATAAGTTACCTACTCTTCACGTGGGTGATTGAAAATGCCATTTAAATACTGTATTGCGGAGGTAATTAAAAAATAAATTAGTAATATTTTAAATAATACAATGACCTTATTGACTAACTTCCGAATTTCTTGGCGCAGCGCTTCTATCAAGCGGTGACTGTATTTGCAGATCTAAGAATGTACCGATTTTAGAAGGATATAAAAAAAAAACTTCACAAAATATGTCTCCTTACAGTCAAAATGATTATCAATTTTTATATTTTAAGTTAGAGTTGAAAAACAAATAGTGTTTTCTGCAACGACCTGATTGTAGTCGGAGGAATATGCAGGACGATTGTGAACCTGTGTAATTAAAGCTAAAATATAAAAAAATAAAATATAAAATATAAAGCCAAAATATGAAAAAATAAGATATAAAGCCATTAAATATAATATATGTAATAAAACCTATGTAATCCACTTCTAAGAGTATTATAGGCTCATAGTCGTACAGTCCGCCCCTCCTGCCGTATAAGAGGCTACTTTCAGAACTAAAAATACGCCGATAAAATGCGCAACTCATGCCAGCGTTACATAATAATAATTTAGGATTGTTAGGAAGCTCGAAGCGTAACAACTTCAGAATCTTCCTCTTAGACGGCGCGACGATCGTTCTTTATTGCGATAAAATGCGTTTTGCTGGTTCCGTCCCATTCGAGCGATGGATGTGGCAAAAGCCACATCGTACTTTGCGATGGCCTTTTTCCTGTCTTTGTCATGCAAATCATGAGAGGGTGAAGGAGTAACAAGGAAAGAAATAGCGGGAGAGAAAGAGAGATTCAAGCCAGTCAGCCATACAGCGATCCACGCAGCCCTGCGCTGTTTTTCGTTCTTTTGGATCTTCTCACCGGTTCTGTTCAGGGCTGTAGCTACATGTCGACCTTACTGAAACCGGCTCTGTTTTATCACATGCTTACCACATGACAACCGGATCCGATTTTACATTGAGGAATAATATGGAAACTTTACGGATGCGCATCTTCAGACGCTCACCAATGAATGAATTCAAAATTTAATAACAAAATTTTTATTCAATTAAATTTATTATGATATGGATATTCTTTTTTCTTAAAAGTATGAAAATTTTGCTTGTAGAAATTGATAAATAATTGGTGACATGAACCTTTAGTCGTCTAGTACACGCGTGTCGCCGGTCAAATCTTTGCATCACTCGAAGGAAAACGAACTTTATTGTGTACTTGTGTTTGTGTTAAACCTATTTGGGGCCTGGCTGAAATGAATAGGGGATTTAATATCCTTCGCTTAAAAGTGGAGAGGCCCCTGGTCACTTGGGCTCGACTTTGAGCGGCGCGACACGTTGACGTAATGACGGGCCTTCCCACAGTTAGGCGCAATATATTATATCCTATTATATTGCAGCCCGGCCCTAATTTATTGCTGTGAAAGTGAAGTGCGGTTTTAAAAAGATAATCTTGCAAAGGTCAGCACAAAAGTGATGAATGATAGGTATCATACCAAACCAGCTGGCTTACGACGACGCGTACGATCAGATAACTACTGGTACCGAGTAACCAGTGAACCTCACTGATTAAACAAGTGACGAGATTCCACTGAGTGAACCAGTCACTGACATACTTTTCGCTGTTTCAACCGCTGAGATTTCGCTGATTCAATTTAAGAGAACACGCAAAGAAACAGTTTTTAAAAAACATCAATTTCGCACATGGACATATTTGCAGTTAGATTTTTATTGAAGTCAGCTTATCTCGACCCAACCAGAAGCAAGAAGTATGTCACTGACACTTAGTGAGATTTCACTGGTTCACTCAGTGTATTTTCGTCACTGGTTTAATCAGTGAGGTTCACGGGTTATTCAGTGCCTGCAATAATTAGGATATAATATATTGCGCCTGACTGTGGGAAGGCCCGTCATTGCGTCAACATGTCGGGCCGGTCAAAGTCAAACCCAAGTGGCTAGGGGCCTCCCCACTTTCAAGCGATAGAGATTATATCCCCTGCTTAGTGTAGCCAGACCCCAAATATTGCTAACACAAGCTCTAGTACACAATAAACTTCTTTTTCACTCCAGATATGCAAATACGTGATCGGCGACACGCGCGTACGAGACGACTGGAGGTTTATGTCTTGGCCGCGTGGAGCGCTATATCACTTGTTGAATCTATCATTTGGCGTAAATGGTATATTCAGTAACACTGTTTTAGTTGAGCCAATTAATGATTCATCCAGTCAGAATCGGAAAATCACTGGTTAGCTAGTGATAACTCAAAGTACTGATTCAACCAGTGACAATATTTCACTGTTTCAGTTCCAGAGAGTGCATAAAAATGATTGCGATACAAGATAAGGTTATAAAACAGTATGCATTTCAAGTTGGTTAAACCCGAATCATGTTGTGGTTATATTTACATAGTTTATTTGGAGAAGCAAGCTAGCACATATTAAAAAGCTATTGAAAGTTAAGATTTAAGTAATAATTAAGGGGAGGAGCCAACCTAAACTATTGTGTGCTTTTGCTTTTCAAATGAATAGTATTTCGATAAAATTAATCGTCTGCGTACAAAATTTGAAAACAACAGATACAATAATACTCCTTGTAATATAATTTAAAGTTTTGGAAACATTTTCAAGTACCTGATCGTAGTTCTTATTTAACCTTCTGTTACTGTGCTTCCCGTAGAAACACGTATTTAGTAATGCATAGCAACATTTTTTTATAACGGTCGACAGTTAAGAGAATACAAAATGATTCACTTTAACTTGCTAATTCACAGATATCGACTGACGTCACATAAGAAAACTGCCATATTCTTGGTTACAAATTCAAATTTTTATAATTATAAGCCTAGAGGTTAATTATTTCCAACGATGGATCAACCTACAAATAAATTGACCCCGCTGATGGAAAAGCAAAGGGAAAATAAAAACCAAAAATTACTGCTAAACGTAACGAATGATTGGCACCAAATTTCTCGTGATGGATTACTCAATACTTAATTTCGTTTCCGAAATTTATTTTTATTTTCATTTTCGAATTTTCATTCACCGATAGTAAAATGTTTCAAAATAAAAATGATATCCGATAGATCATGTTCTTGCACATAAGTAAATATTTTCTAATCATTAATATCCGTCTATCCGATTGCGGAATATCATTAAGAAGTACTTTTTGCTAATATAGTCAAATTTCTAATGTTATGCGTACAAAAACTGTATCATTGATTTTTTAATTAAAAATTGAAAGGTTATTCCAGACATATGCTCACTTTTATAGAATGTACATTTTCCAAAATCTTTGTCAAGGAGATTTTTTTGGTCCCATGACGCCTTCACTTCGAATCGGTTTTCTTAATAGAAAAAAAATTCTATAAGACAATTAAATTTTGTTTCCATGTGAGCCTTCTTGTGTCGTTTATCATTTCATCATGGTTGATAATTTCACATTCCCCAAACGTGTTATTAATCTGTTATTGATCAATCTGCAATTTTGGGAAATTATAAAAGACATAGAAGGGGCACGTCTGTCTCTTGATGACAAATTTTGATTTTGAAAAATAAAACCAATTTGATAACTTTCCATTTTTTTAAAGCGCTATAACCGTAGTTCTTATTGTATGACGTCGTGTGGCGGTAATTAATTATTTATTAACTAAATGATATGTAAATATTATCCTTCCAATACCAGAAATTGAACTGTTTATTGGATGTTCTCTACATTAAAATCATTAAGCCTTGATATATGTATTCAAATTTTGTAAAAAAAAAGAAGTTATTCTTATACAAGAAGAAACAGGTATTTTTATTGCTTAAGCCATCCCTGATGATCATTTGTCCTTTTTTCCCATTGCGGACTTTAGTCATCTGATATTGTCGGTCGTCGTCGCACTTATAGCAGCGTGTTGGAAAGCCTTCTTTCTCATGGCCTGATGCCAGTTACTGTCTCTGTTGCGCTTACAAGCCAATGATCTTCCAGCCTCGTCTTCTTATAGAGCCCGTATCTCTGTCCTTGTTCATCTTGAAGGCGAGATCTTGTCTCTCCCCTCCTATTCTTTTTCTCTATCACTTGTCAACTTTTGCCGCCTCCTCTTCCTCTTTCTGTTTCTTTTGGACCTTTCTTTCATTTTTTTCAAACAACCAGTGTTTTTGAAGTACCTAACAGTAAACCTTGAGCGCGCTTCACTGTAGCTAAATAAATTCATACGGTACTTCATATTCCACTTATTTCCAATTGTGTTGGTGAAAAAGATTAATAAAATGTTAATATTATTTATTTTGCTGTAAAAGTAGCTAATACGTGAAAATTTTATAAACAACGCGGTCTTATTTTCTGCAATAAAGAAATTCCTGTCTCGATTTCTACATTTTATGATACTTCATTCGAAATCCTTGCAATTGAATTAGACCGTGAGGGACTTTACTGAACCTTGAGTAACATTGTACAATTTTACAAAACAGCAATGGAACCCGAAACATAAAACTGTTTGATTAATGTAAAAGTTGAAATACTTTTTCAGTTTCCCTTTATCTTTTGGGTAAAATTTTTTTTAAATTCGAAATTCGAACATTTTACCATCCCCCTTATGAACAAACGTGTACTTTTGACGACCCCTTTTTTTCCTTTGTCAACGTGGACTTATTTCATATTTGATGAAAATATGGATATTATTGGTATTTAATAGCAAGTAAGCCAAAAGGTGTCGTGAATTGGCTGTAAATTCGGGTTTTCTTGAAAATATAAGCTTAATGATAAAAGGTAGCAAGTCCAAACAAAAATTCGTTAACATATTCTTAGTTTTTCATGTTTTTATGAAAAGAAGTTCGCAGATTCAGGCGAACGCGTGACCACGTGGACTTTGGTCCGAACCCCCTCCGTTCCCCTCGTGGACAATCGTGGACTTTTGCCAAACCCTCCTTACCCCAAAACTGTTCAAGTGGTATATGAACGCCCCCTATGCTAAAAATATGAAAACATTTTATAGAACTGCTTCAGCAAAATTATTTTGATCATTCGACTTTTTTCGCATGCGCATCGTCTTGTTCTCTGAAAAGACCTGAATTTAAATGAAATGTGGAACCCTACACATTTTTGTATTTTATATTTTATTGAAAAATTTCATGCGGATCATTTGTATTTTTTGTGCACAGTAACTAAAAATTGTAATAAAAACTTATGGATTTCTTAAAAAATCGTATTTCATAATTGTGTAAATGCTCCAACTTTCTGAACTTTGGTGGGATTAGGATACACCCTGCCGAAACGTAAAGATTCGTTAAAAACTGTCAAGAAGTCGCGAGATGTGTCTCGCCGATTCGACTAGGGCTTCACAGGGTACATGAATAAGTACCTAAAAATCCATTACGTGCGTATTATTTCTTTTGATCCAGTGGGCCTTAGTTTCCGAGATATCGAAGTTTGAGTGTTTGCGCTCGATATATCGGAAACTAAGGCCCATTGGATTGAAAGAAAAAATACACACCTAATGGATTTAGATGTACTTTCTTCACCCTGTCAAGCCCCAGTCGAATCGCCCACGCACATCTCGTGACCTTTCTTTGTAAGATCGAAATTTTGGACTGTTTCATTACACTCTCATAGTGATTAAAATCCATTAGAGTCGGGTTGGGATTAAAAATCGGCCTATAAGCAGATAAAAAAAGCTTGAGAATGTTAAAACGACCCAACCTATTAAGTGTAATGGCCCATAACGCTGAAAATTATACCGGCCCGTCTGGATTTTTCCAGATTTGCAGATGACCAACCCGACCCTGAAATCCACTGTATATTAGATTCCTTATATAAATATCGATAAATAAAATTGTAATTTAAGTAATAAAACGACATATTTGTGCAAATAAATATATTCTAAAATAGTAAAAAAAAATTATTGATACGTGCGCAAATTACCCTTGATCGGTTACATGGCACAAGTCTACGGGATTTTCTGGGCAAGAAAGAGATAAATAATAAAAGAAAAGAAAAAGCTGACGATGTTATGACCTCCAGAGATAAGGGAAGAGAGAGAGAGAGAGAGAGACAGGGAAAGCAATAGAGAGAAAACAACTCGTTTCCTCCAGCGAAGCGAGCTTACACGAACGTTCGAGGCAAGTACGCTCACGTGAGCTAAGAGTGTCGTCTCACTCGGTATGCAGTCTAGAGATACAAAACTTTTCTTTTTCTCCATCCCTATCCCACGTTCCTGATAGTCTCTCTCTCTGTCCGGCGCGTGGCGGCTCATTCTGTCTCTCTTGGGCATCTTATAAATTGCACGGTATTTCAATGAACCTGTCCTTCATATTCTATCTTCGTTTGTCCCGACAAAACATTTATCTATCTATTTTCAAACACACGCGTTCTCTCATGTTCCTATCTTGCAACTTTTTGTTTCTCTTTTGCGGCCGCGATACCCATAAAACAAAACGATAAATACTTTTTGAAGGATATTCTACTTTTGGGGTCTAGATTTCGAGTTTCAACAGCCTTAATGTCATGACAAATATAAGTTAATAATTAATATATGCGCACCTAAATAAATATAAACAGTACAAAATCAATTATTGAAGCGTGCGGCAAACTCCCATCAACGTACCTCTATCGCTCACTATCTCGCGCCCCTCTTACTCCTCCCCATGACCACCTTCATCAACTTCTCTTCTACCTTCACATTTCCTCCTAACCCTTTTTTCCTAACCCACATGTATCTCTCCCTTTACTACTCAGTCTCCTATACACTTATCCCCATAAATACTATCGCACCTCTCATCTTCTCTTCCTTTTGCACCATCATCCTACCCTCATTTCTCCTCAATCGTATTGTACCACTCTTGCATCTCATCATCATCAGCTGCATCTTTTATTCTCCCCTCCCCCTTGTTGTCCCATCTCTTGTTTTTTGTGGGATAAGGATGAATCTGAAGGAGCAAGTGGGGTCCCATGGGATAAGAATGGCCCTGTCGGATAGATGGAGTCCCGCGATATAGGTTAGATCTCGAGGGTTCGGGGCGTCCTGTAGGATAGGAAAACGCGTAAGATAGGGGAGTCCCGCGAGAAAGGTCTTTTCGATATCCGAGGTCTTGAAGGATGGATAGGGTCTGGTGGGGTAGATGTTGTCCCATAAGTAAAGGTGGCCCCGATTGATAGGTTTAGTCCACCGAGATAAGAATGGTCCTAAGGGTAGGTGGGGTCCTGAGGGATAAGAACGACCTGTAGGATATGAGCGTGCAACAGATCAGGAAGACCCGGTGGACAGTGGAATTGCAAGAGAGATATGAGGTCCATTGGGAGAGCTGGGACCTTGAGGAGTGGGTGAGGTCAATGGCACTATACGGAATACACATCTGCAATGATATGCATATAATTTAAGCACAAAATTAAAAAGAATCATCGGAGGACTTTTTAAACAAATTAATATTTTCAAATCGAAAAAATTTGTTTCAAAATCTTTAATATATGTTACGTGTAATAAGCTACTTTTGATGAAACATGATGTAAAAAAGTCTCATGAAATATTTCTGTAAAATTATTACCCACAGTTACTTGTTTTAAGAAAAGCGTTATGGCGATTACTTTTATTTCGCACCGAAAATATTAGCGGATAATAAGAGAAAATCATATCCTAAAATATTGACACTGCAAAACCCGTCGCAGAACTCAAGGCAATCATTGTACACAAATATTTCGCAAGTTCCCATTGCGTGACTAAACTTTTGGGTTGAACTTGGTTGAGGGGAGTTTCGAGAGAGTGGTGGGGTCCCGCAGAATACGGGAGTATTCTAGGTCTTGCAGATTAAGAGTGTCCTGTAGGATAGTACATCTCGTGGGATCGAGGTGTCCCAAGCGAGAGGTGGGTACCGTAGGATAGGTGCGTCCCAGTTTATGAAGTCCTTTAAAATGCAGAAGTGCCAATAGAGAGGTGGGGTCCCATGGAACAGCTTGGAACCCGAGAAATTGGTAGGGCTTCTCAGGATAAATCGGGTTCCTAGGGATAAGTGGTGTCCTTTAGGATAATAGTGTCCTATAGGTCAAGCCGTTCGATGGGATAGGGAAGTCCCGAGAGAGAAGAGGGTCCCTCAGGATAAGGATGGGGTCCCGTGGTATAAGAGGGTGTCGAGGGAAAGATTGGATCCCAAGAGATAGGTAAGGTCACGTGGAATAAATAAGGTCCTATAGGATAGGGGAATAACAAAACAGAGGTGGTGTCCTGCAGGATAGCTGGGGTTTCGACGGGTGGGTGGTATCCCTTAGGATAGGAGCGTCCGGTGGGTTAGTATATCTCGCTATGATTAATGTATATGAGTTTAAAAAAGAGACACGAAAACTAACTGTGACTAGAACTAACTAGAACTAACTAGAAACTGTATACGAAGAGTAAAATAAACAAATGATAAAAAGGAGAACCAGGGATCTAGACAAGAAGCCTTTTTACTTTTGAGTGAGAATCACTCTCTCTTAACTGGTCTGGTATATAAAATAGAAGGGTTTCAGCCCAGGACTATGAAACCCTAAAAACTTACTGGAATGAACGAAAATAAAAGTACGTTTTTGCCTACTGTCCAAGTAGTTTTGCCGCTCTGCGTTTTTCATTTCATCGCTGCTACAGTGGTACAGTGGTACTACTTGTGGTGGAGAGGGTATCAGAGTTGGTAGGAGCCCGGATGAAAGACTATGATTGGTCATACCGAACATATGATGCTTAAGCGAAACGAAATAGGTCATTCCTAAAAACACTACACTATCCAGGAAAATGTCCCTAAATCCCAATCTCTAAACCACTCTATAGAAGTCTGAATGAAAGGAATAATTGCTCTGAGTAAACTCTGTGTTTTATTTCATTACCTGAATCCCATAATCTAATACCGTGGAATAGGAGAGTCCCAAGAGAGAGGTGGGATCCCGTGGAATAAAAGGGGTTTGAGGAATAGGGGGCTCCCACGGGATAGGACCCTTCCGTGGGATATCAGGGGTTCGACGAATGGGGTTTCCGAGAGAAAAAATACAATGGATGGACGGATACCCATCCCAAAGTTTTGAAGTTCTGCATTTTTCATTTCATCGCTGCTACAGTTAGTAACAACGTATCATCACGCCAAAACACGTATATACATTCGAAAATACTTGTGGTGGAGAGGGTATTAGAGTTCGTACGAGCCAGGATGAAAGACTATGATTAGTCATACCGAACTTTTAATACTGGGAACGAAAAGGGGATTGATGATGTGTGTGGGAAAGTATTGGGTCGCCATTTTGCGAAGAAACGACTCCTTCGAGATTCATACAATCCCAATTGCATCAGATACATCTAATGCTTAAACGAAATTAGTCATTCTCAAAAACACGACACTATCCAGGAAACTATCCTTAGTGATCATACGTTATTAGTGAATGGTTATGTTGATATGTTGGGCATCGCTATTTTTCTATATCTTCAACCTGCTCAAAATTGAATTGCAACATAAAAACCATGTTTTTCCTGTGCACAATTTAAAAATAATTTGTTATCTCTTTATACTAGTTAAAAGCTTACCTGCTCACACTGTTAAATTTTTTGGGGTTTTACACACTATTGCTATACGAGTGTAACATAAAATTGCACTACTGGTATTGGAATGTAAAATTCCAATACGTGTATTGCAGTTTCAAAGAATACCCGCCGATTACCGTATCAGTATTGCAATTTCACTTTACTTAGAGCTTGGAGGTCAGGGTTCGATTTTCCATGCCTACGAATTTCGATTGCTTTTTAAACATTGTTCCACAACATTGCATTACATGTGTGGCGATATTTCAATACATGTATGGCAATATAATAATACCAGAATTTGAAAACTACAATATCATGTTTTGGAACATTACCTTGCGTCTCAGAAATAAACTTCCAATACATTTAATGGAAAGTTCCAACAGAAATTGTTAACAGTCAAAAATGTTTTTTATGTAACATCTGGACAATATTCTTTATAAATTAATTTCGCTTTATAACTAAGAACCCATTTTTCAAGAATTTTTTAAACACCAAGATTTATCCGGAAAGTTATTTAATACAACTTTTTAACGGTCTGAAATCGTCGGAGTATATCTTTTGATTTTCCACTTTCGTTGGTTTCTCCCAGACATCAAAGAAAAAAAGACACTACGTTGTCACAGTGTCTTTTTATTCTTCGTTTATGAGAACATTCAATTCTATGATCTCATTAAAAGATTTAAATATTGATCTTCTCTATCATAATATCCGATTGAAGAATTCTTGCTTCAAGATAACAAAAGTTTCATAAATTCATCAATTTCCACCGCGCGTTCCGCCTATGGAAAGCTGTAAACCTAAAATTAAACTTCCTTTGCTCTCACTTGTTCGATCTTGACCATCGACATGGCAGGTGTGACATAACCGGTACTTATCGTGGTATTGGCGAGAGTACGAGTAAAGGTTTCGGATCGTCGACCGATAAACAAGGAACGATGGAGATACCAACATACAGTGTTTTACGCACCCACACACGTGTGTGTATACGTATGGCGTAATCGCGAATCGTGACCGAGTAAAGAAGGAGTTAAACGGTATATGGCGGCAGTTGTGCCGTGTACTTGGCAAGGCCACGGGGATTATCCGGGAGTTAGTGCGACTCTACATCTATATGTATGTTTTTGTATACGACTGTGTGATGTATGATCACAAACATCGGTCAACGAACGCAGGACGGAACAAACGAATGCAACAACCTGCCTATGTATTGTATGTACGAATGAATGAAATGAATCGTGCTACGCATCTACCCATGCAAATTTTTATACACACATGAACACAACAATGTATGACCCTTACGGACGGAGGTGGCGCGCATTGTCCAAACGGTTTCGTTTCAACTGGATATATGACACCCATGTGTGCATGCACCATCCTCGGCTTGGGAGCACAACGATCGGATTTTATCATCGCTCGAAATCTGGATCCCCGAGTCGTGGCTGCTGAGTCTGCCTGGCGCCAACTCAACGCGTACTCACGTATTTCTTTTCCGATGCTGCATACATTAAAAAGAAGAACGGTCGATCGAACACAAGATCGCTGCTTCGATCAAGAAAGACTGCGGAAGTCATGGGTATATGCAAGTGATCAGGTGCCAACACAGGGCCGTAGCTTCAGTGTTTGACTGAAATACTTATCTTCTTCCTGTTTCCTATGAAGAACACTTTATTTCAAATGACCAGTTGTAACATGTACCTTATATGATATGGAATTATTGATTTAATGTTGCTAAACCTTGATTCGGCAAACAATTCAAAATTGCAAAATGAAACAAGCCTTTTTTTATTCCTAAATCGGACAGAAACACTGCACTGCAGTGCTTTTATTCACGAAAAGATCAAACTTATCCGCCGTCAGATCACAGCTTTGTGAAACAATTGACAGCTATTATTATTGGACGGCGGATAAAAATATCTGTCAATTATCCTGCTCATCGCCCTTCCCCTAGGCCCTCGACGTCACCACATTCCGCACCACCCTTTCCTCAATTCACTCACCACTCTGCCTCCCCTAATCATCACCCGTTCCTCATCAAGCTTTTCTCTCCACTTTCATATTTCCCCTCTCCTCTCACTTCATTCCCCTTCCACTCATCCCTCCTTATCTTTTAATAACAAGACATAGTTTTGCTGTCTTCGCGCTCGCATTCTAGGTTAAACTTTGAACGGAAGTTCTCGAAAACCTCGGGGATTTCTCTGGAATTACCCGAAAATTGACATACGAAAATTCACCGCGATTGCTTGCTGAAAAAAAAGATAAAAAGTTTGATCCTATTCTTTTTTTCCAGGATAATATCCAATTGTATTATGTTTTATTATAAACCTATTTAAGTCTATCAATCCTGTTATGTATTCGAAACATACCTTATCTAATACTTTTGATATCCTTATCTAGTCTAAGCCTATCAAATATAATTAATTTCTATCCTAATTTCTTCAAAACCTAACTTAGGGAAAACTATATGCAAGAGTAGGTAATTTGAATTGATTGCAATATGCGAACAGAATTGTTTTTTGAACTTTAAACATAATATTTTGCATAATATTTAACACAACTGGAAGACAGTTTATCGAGGTATGAGAAGAAATAAATGTAAGAGATAAAAAAAATGATCTATAGCATTGAAACCACCGATATGACTTTCATATTAATGGGTTGAAGAATTAATTGTACTATTCAGCGTGAAAAACATTTAGAAACTTGTTGTGATCTAATACCCTAGCATAGTTTCCCCTATTTTAATTCTCAACTGCTTACGTACCAGGAATTATTTCCAGATATTTCTAGAATTTATAAAAAAAAACTTCTTCCAGCTACTGCGCTTTGCACTTTGAGCAAAATCACTTCTGGCATGATGAGTTGTCAATTGGCAGACTGATCATGAGTAGTAAATAGTGATTGGACCAGCCCTAAGCGGTAAGTTGCCATACATTTCTGATCAATTATTATTGAGGCTCCGAGAAATAAAGGATTAAAAGAGGATAAGGGAGGATGAACTTCTTGGAAAACGGAATGGGATAAAAAGATATTAGAAAATATACACATGTTCATCGGGAAAATTCGAATTTCAAGGAAGATTTCTGATCCTGTATTTTCTATCGTTCTCCACTTCAACCAGGTCATGTGATATAATAGGACAATATCCAAGTTACCGCTTCCCAGCAAATTTTGTGAAATTCACTGAAAAATTACTCTAAATGCATTCTGAGGAAAATTTTCGTACGTATAATCCTATACTATACTTGGAGATTTGGAATCTTGTCAACCTGGCAATGAGCTCAAAGTTACGATACTAATAATTCATAATTAAATCAAATATGTATTGTAATATAAACATGATTCTATTGACAAGGAATTCTTCTCACTTTAACTAGATTAATTTTAATTAGAGCGAAATAGTTCGCAGACACATTTTTTGGTCAAAGATTTAATATATTAAAAATTAAAAAATGTTAACTTTTCAAGATTATACATTGTTATTGTGCATATTAATGTTTCTAGATTCACCAACAGTCGATTGAAAATCTTTCTCTCAATTGTACCGAAACGATCGACTTTGCGGTGTGAAGAAGATCGACGAGGCCGTGTTGGAACGGTAAATATGGTAAATGACTTAATCGAAGAACTGTCAGGTGATACTCGCATCCACTTTTTTTCGCATTCCTTCGTAACGCCATATAATGCCTCAGCACGTGTCGCCCTGTCTTCACATTCCCGAACTGGACTTGGAAATTCTATAAGGTTACGCGTTTTTTGCAACAATTCACTGGCACGTTTGCTCGGCACAGGCGCACTTCTTGTTCTATTTTAGAAACACGATCCGAAGGGTAGAATTTCATTTTGCAAATTGGATTTAATTTGCAAAGAAAAATATTCTCTCTCTAAATTTAAATCAGTGAAATTTACTGGGAATCCGTACAATATAATAATAAAATCCATACATTTTTTCGAATTCGATCTTTTCAATCAAAGCTCTCAAGAAACTGGCTCAAGTTTATAATTAAAACTTTTTCAAATTGAGAAATGGTCTGGAAACATGATGATTAAGTAGGGGAATGTAGTAAAAGTTGGGACGAGTTTGGTTTTTGGCGCACTACTTTTTTCAATGATAATATTTTTGGGCTTTCATTACACCGTTTTGAAGGTCTATTGAATAGCTTACTTTTTGTGAATGAAACAAATAATTGCGATACAAACAAAATGTACAGCCAATTTTCTGAATGTCTTCCAATCTGCCAAAAAAATGTTTGCAGTGTAAGTTTGGACACCTCTTAAAACATGAAAAATAAGTGTAGAAAATAATTTTGAAACGTCACAGTGAACCTTTTAGTCAATATTTATTTGTTCAGTTGAGTTTTTACATAAAATTGAGCACTTACAAATCTTAGCTTTACCCATTTTGCCAAACCCTCGAAATCAGTGATCCTCCGTTCACTTTTTCGCTTCTAACGAGACATGCTGAAATGTCGAGTGTGAAAAGTACATAACAATGGCCGAAAGTGCGATTATTTTGATTATTAACACTCAAGATTTACCCCAAAGACGATTCTCAGTGAAAAAAATAGCGCATAGGTGTCAAAAAACGTGCCCAACCTATACATTTAACGGCATTTTTGCATTGTTGGGGGAAAAAATGAAAACAAACAAAAAACGATTTTTACTATATGCAAAAGCCTCTTAAGACATAACAATTCATTTAATTCATAACACATTGAACTCATTTACCTCGAAATTTCGATGAAAAATATTCAGTTAATGGCGGTTGAATGATTTCAACACGATCGTTTCTCTACTCCTTGCAAACACACTGTTTGGTGCAGCTGCAACAAGTATGAACCATATCTCGTCGAGGTAACATAAAAAGTCAGCTACTATTGATACTAATATGTCTCCGTAATAACAGGTGGCACCAGTGCAAAGATATGGAGGAAACGCATTGACCCAACCTATACAGTGTCCCAATCTGTATGACACTCCCCTACCTATACGAGCTGGAAAAGAAATACTTGCGCTTTGACTGTGGCTTACTTAAATTGAAAAGCGTTGATCAGTATATTATATATTATATATTTTATATAGTATTATGTACATTGTAAACGTTTTTGGTTATAGATATTATGGCTTTTCTATAAAAACAACAGCAACGTTTAATGACTCTTTTAGAAGCCTACATGGTTCGGGGTTTTTCTTAAAGTGAAAAGTTTAGAAATGAAGAAAACTAAAATATTTAATTTTTAAACCCATTCTATGGTTATTATAGGATTTTAACATATATCCACTACGCCCTGCTGCCTATATGCTGGCCCCATCCCTCTACCCTACTAAGAATTTTTGAAAGAGATGGTGAGGGGGCGGTTCTGGAAAGAACACACGGTCAAACTTTTGATTGTAAACTTTATTATCATAATATTTTTTTTTGCAAAAAGGCTAGCGCAGATATTTTAGCGTCACTATTGCAAAACTTAATATAGTAAATATCAAATTGTAAAGTTAATACTTTTAATGGAATAAAATAGTAAATGATTAAATAATTGTACTTCTGTCAAAAGAAAGTTTCTATAATCAGTATAATATGTAGAATAGAGAATTTCTCATTTTTTCTATCGAAAATAGAAAAGTATGCTATTGTCGGAAGAGAAAATATAAATAAAAACCAAAATAGAAACCAAATTCAAATTTTTTGAATTTTTATATCAGATACGTAAGGCGATTAAGGCCTCTTAATTTCATTGATAAATTTGAGCCCCCTAATTAACAGACCTTATTTTTATTAATGGGATCATGGTTTTAGGTGTTTGTAGGTAGAAAGAAAAAATGTCAGGATTGTGCGAAACTCGACGGATTGAAAGAAATGACACAATTCAAGAATTTCGAAAATTTTGTTCATGTGCAATTTTCTAATCTTACTGTTTCTTATGAATTAACAGTGTAGTTCAAGTGTCTAACAAGTATTTGCGAATTTTTATTCAAAAAAGATTAATTCACAAGAAAAAATGTAATAGTTGACATTTTAATCAAGGAAAGATTTTCATTTTAAATCTAAAACAGTTCAATTGAACCAAAAAAGACAAATTTGCAACAAAATACTTGAATCCTCAACACAAAAATCTGCCCGCAGTGCGGGCACATTCTCATCGCGCTCATTGCGCGCGGCTCGCAAGTTTGAGCGCGCCTGTAATTTGGTGATTGTGACTTCTCTTTTGTTAAAGCTCCTCTGGCTTTAACGAACACATTCTCATCACGTATCTCTATTTTTAAATATGGGTGAAAAAATATTTATCTCAGGACTGACTTGATCAGCTGGTATACTCGTTACATGGCCTTAATGTATTTTCAAAAGTAGAAAAGCCTTACACAGCTGCCAAGCGGCTGGGGACATCCCCACTTCTCGAGAAATATTCTATATCCCGTTCTACAATGCGGCGGTTCAACTTTTTCGCCACACCCTGATGTGTACGGGTATCAATGACCCCCGTAGCTAAGAATGCAAAATTTTTTTAATACCCACTTTTCAATTCCTTAATCTGTTCCAAATTATACGAGCCAACGACAAATTATCCACAATAAGTATTTATGTCAACTTTCAAAAACGAATTTAAATAATCGCAGTCATCACCTAGCATGCTTTTAGTACTTTATAAATTTGCATATGGAACTGCATAAAGACACAACCAACATACAATTGTGTACTTTAAGAAAAAATTATTACTTTGTTTCATTTTCCAGATTTGAGTTTACATTTAGAGTGTTCACCCAATGGCGACTTTCTTTCCGGTTTTCTTCATTACAGCACTTTCAATTCTTCTGACAGAAATCGTTCTCCTGTCATGTCTTCTTCTCCTGCCAGGTCTACTTCTCCTACCAGTTACACTTCTTCTACCGAGCCTTCTCTTCGTGTTAGGTCTAGGTCTCCTCCTGCCAGGCATCCTTCTTGGTTCATTCTTGGATTCCAACCTGCAGAATTTTTATCTATTCGACTCGTTCCAAATACGAATCCGCAGCGGGTATTCGAAATTCACAAATACACTTTTCATGCCCATTAACAAATTGAATTGCAAGTAGCATGTAATGCCCCTGCCCCATGCCAATCGAAGAGCGATATGTTTTAACAACATCCACTGGTGACGTCGCGGCAATATTGGAGCGTAATAATACAATTCTTCGTGGATTATATGCGCGTATTAATGCACTGCAAAACAAGCGCAAAAGAATGTGGACAGCGGCGAGGTTACCCGGCTGAACAGAGCTGAAATCAGGGAAAGTATCGTAGGCAGAAATAAGCCAATCTTCAAGAATTATAGAGTATTACATGTAAACGACATGTAAACCAAAATCCTCCATACGATAATAAAATTTCGGAAAATGTAAAAGTAAAATGGCATTATTTGTGATCCGAAATCGGATCAAAATCCTAAAAATAACTGGTGAATACAATAAAATGTCAATGGTATGTCGTTCTCAAAGCTTATGTCTTAGATATTTCTGCAGAAAAATATCATGCAATTAGTTGATTAGTGCTACTAAGATTTTTTATTAGACGCCGTCAAGACCACGATCATAATATAATGCAATTTCTGTTGTTAGCCCTGCACATGAAAGAATACTCTATTGTGAATTATTACGATTTACCATAAGTATTGTAAGCGATCAGAAGGCATAGCCCCGAAATATATGTAGATCATCCGCTGTACATGAATGACAGAAGACTCCAGCATCGAGAACGATAGTCGAGACCAAAAGTCGTAACGCCTCTCTTTGAAGGTTCATTACTCAGCGAGAAAAAATCGCAGAATTTTTAGTCAAAGACAATGGCAGTTTTTTTTACAAATATATTGACTATAGTAAGCAGTAGAGGTAAAAATCTAAAAAAAAGTATCTCGGCTTCACCTCTGGATAGAGATTTTATGCTGAAACGTAGTCTGAGAGAACCTTATTGATTCAGCTGTTTGATCTCTAAACTTGAAAGGTGAATTAAATTAATAATGATTGGGAAAAAAGCTTATGACTAATCACGATATTTAGAAGTTTCAATACTGGAAAAGACGTAATAAAAAAACATCCTTCTCGACATTGTGTAATGTAACGGTGACCCAGTTCCCTTAAAAAAAGGGACATGCTGCATCCTCCACCAAAAGCCATATAACTTATGCACTATACCTGTTTATGCGCATGCGACACAAACGTGTTCACATTTCAGAGTCTATTCTCATTTATCGAAGTGGTTTTATAAGTCGCAGTATTCTATACCACCGTCTGAGTTGTGCACCTCTCGCTACTTTATTACTGACATTTCTTAATTGTTTATACTCAACTGTGACTGATTTCATCTAAGTTTTCAACTGAATGCTGGAAGGTAATTATTTATTCTTTTTTGTTATGCATAGGCATTCATTGTTCTATTTAGCATTATATTTTGTTTGATTCAGAAATCAATCATTCGCTGATTTGCTGTCTAGATAAAAAGGAAACTATACATACAATTTACAATTCATTAGAAAAATTTAAAATTGATCTTCATATTCACTGAACTCTAAAGGTGTCATAGTTTATTTTAAAATTACATTCCTATTTACATATATGTTTCATACATTAAAAGACATTTAAATAATACATTTAAAGGGAACTACCATTTGGCTTTCGATATGAACAGATATCTTTGCAATCTCAGTCAAACTCTTAGCCCCTTTAGTTCATTTTTTCACACGTTGATTGTCTCTATACATTTCATATTTTCTAATTGATCAATTATAAATTATCAATTAATTAAACCTTCACTGAAACCTTGTTTATCTGAAAAATAAATAAACAATATGTTTAATTAATAGTAAATACTTACTCAAATCCAGTCAAGAAATAAAACCATATATTATATAATTATATCTGTCTCAAAAAAAAATAAATATACATTTTACTACGAATGAAGTTTAAAAAAATTTCAAGCAATCGGAGGGTGCCCATTTAAAAAACTTGATTTTCTATTAATAAAAGTTTCACTGCCCCTGTCCCAATTTATAACTTCAAATATAATAACTAACTCCTTTTTTTATCAGGTAATTATGTTTTCCTCAAGAAAAAATCTAATGGGGTCAAAAATAACAAATTTTTTTGAATGTCACATTTAGAATACCAAAGATGTTTTTGTTTTCCAAAATATTTCTTTAAATTCTTCAACTTGAAATAAGTAAGAACAAATATATCAACAGGAGTATAAATAATTCATGTTTTTGCATTAGGTTTGGTTGAAAAAACAAAATTTTTATCATTGAAAACAGAACTACACGGAAAAGTGGCGTATGGGGATCCTGAAAAATGTAACTAATTTGAAATCAAATGATAAATGCCTTGGCCTTGCGCGTTAGAAAAGTATGTTTGAAAAAATGATCATTTTCGTAAATTTAATATTTTCATAGATGCCAATTTTTTTTACATATGTGGTGATTATAAACGCCTTCATACATTGGTACCGATTTTTATTTGCTGATTAGGAATTTTTACTTCAACCACCAGTTAACTTCACTTTGTTGATTGCTGAGGGGAAAACAAGAGACCAAATGCATAGAACAAAACTTTATTTTTGTAATATCTCCGTGATAAATAATAAGTATTACCTTTTTATTATGTCATTAAATAGATCTTAAAAAATAAAAACTATTTTTCTATTACACTTATACCAAAAAAATTATTTTTTACGAACATATTAGCAAAATAGGGCAAAAATGAACTGAATTCCATGCATTTGCTCAATTGTTTCCCCCTCAGCACTCAACACAGTGAAGAAAGCTGGTGGTTGAAGTGAAACTACCTAATTCTTATCAGATCGCCCATGTTTAACAGAACCCTGTTTTGAACAAAGCTTTCTAAACCCTACCGAACAAGAAGAAAATCGTTCATTTCTTGAAATGATACACAGTAAAATATTGTTCAATTTTCAATTAGTATATACAAGCTGTATAAACTTGGATTTCAGTTAAGAAGAAAATGTTTAACACATATATTTTCCAAGTAACAGTTTATTTTCATTGAATTCCAAAGACTAACCTATACTTCACAAAAAATCTTTAAGGAATACAGTTTATATACATTCTTGTACATTTCACGGTACTTTTTCACGAAACTCGAATTTAAATATTTTATTGAATTAATATTTCACATAGGGTTCCCATATAGGTTCTCGAACAATCACGTTTCCCATTGATATAGAAGGTAACTAGGTATGCATCCTCTGTAAAATAATAATTTCACGATTAATTCAGAATCCACGGTCCATGACATTACCCAAATGATAATTATTTATTTTAATTACAATAATTGTTTTCGAAGCCCAGCTTGAATTCCGCGCCAACTACGGCCAACTAGCGCGTGGCCTTAACGCACGCGTAGCAGCTCAAAGCGCCCACATTGTCATCAATTGGCATCACTGGGTTTATTCTACGCATATGGATTTCGGTAGTGGTCGCAGCATGGGCCTTTTCTTGTGGGATCTGTGTCACAGTTACATTTGACAATGCCGAGAAGGACATTTTTTCATTACGACTTTTTCAGTATTGAAACTCATTAGGATCGTGATTATTCAGAAGTTTTTTTCCCCCAGACATTATTCACTTTATTCAACTTTCGATATGAAACTACTGAATTAAGCAGCTTCTTTCTCGCTATATTTCAGATTGGAGTCTCGATCTAGAGGCGAGATAACAATTGATCATTCTTCTTTGATGTCCAGGGCTATGAAAAACACTGATTACCTACCTAAAAATTCATATACAGGAACATCCGAGGATCCTGCACATGTTCCTGTACACGAACCTGCACTCGAGCCTGTGCAGGTAATCTTGATGGTTCCTGTGCAGTGATTTTGCGAAGGAATTGCTAAATGATCTTGTACGGTCCTGCAAAGGTTCTTTTGCGAAAAAATTTAGGTGCAGGTTCCTGTACAGAAACGTTTATACGTTCCTTTACAGAAAGCCATCGTGAAAACTCATGTCGCTTACAGCTACAAAGTTTCCATTATTTTATTCCGTTGAAGATCCAGCTAACCATATATAGGATCCTGAATATGTTCCTGTACATGAACCCACGCCTCAGTTGACTCTGATAAGGAATCAGTATAGGATCATTCAAAGGTTAGATTGTATAAGCAATTAGATTGTATAAGCAGCAGTAGCTAACTGAATATACAGGCTTTATTTGAATATGAATATGTTTCTTTATTATTGGAAGCTGTTGCTATTAGACGTGAAGACATTTGTTCGTACCCACTGTAGTGTAGCCTCGCCTATAGAAAAGTTTTTATTGCTACATGATTATCAGCCTATAATCTTCACCTATAATATTCTAGTACGATAATAAATACAAATTTTTTTGATCTATTTCAGTAAGAGAGAGACTGGGACATTGGTGAAAGATTGAGGCTTTAAAATAGATAAAACATTGACATTTCATGCTATTTACCAGTCACTTGCAAGATTTTGATCGGAATTCTGATCACAAACAATGTCATTTTACTTTTACATTTCCCTAAGTTTTATTATCGTGTGGAGTATTTTGGTTTACATTTCGCTTACATGTACTAGTCTATAACTCCTCAAAATTGGGTGATTTCTACCTATGAGAGTTTCACTGATTTCATCTCGGTTCAACTGGGTAACCTCACCGCTATCCATGTTTATTTTCGCTCGTTTTGCAATGCCATTAATACGTGTATATATTCCACGAAGAATTGTATTATTACGCTCAAATATTGCCACGACGTCGCCAGTGGATGTTGTTAGAACGTATCTCTCTTCTTTCGGCATGGGAGCAGGGGCATTACGTGCTACTTGCAATTCAATTGGTCTATCGGCAGGAAAAGTGTATTTGCGAATTTCGAATACCCGCTGCAGATTCTTGTTTGGAAGAAGACGAATAGATTTAAATTCTGCTGGGTGAAATCCCAGAATGAACCAAGAAGGATGCCCGGCATGAGAGATAAACTTGGCAGGAGACGTAGACTTGGCAGGAGACGTAGACTTGGCAGGAGACGTAGACTTGGCAGGAGAACGATTTCTGGCAGAAAAACTAGAAGTGCCGGAAGGAGAAACCCCAGGAATGGGTTCGCCATTAGGTAAGCACTCGAAATGTGAACTCAACTCTGGAAAAAGAAACAAAATATTAATTTTTTTTTTAAACTTCACAATCGTATGTTGTTATTGACTTTGTGCAATTCCATATGCAAATTTGGAAATGACTGACTGTCGATAAGTTCTTTTTGAATCTCATAATTTGGAACAGATTGAGGAATCAAAAATCAGGTATTAAAAGAAATATTTTTCTTCTTAGGTTATTGATTAGGCTTATTGATTTATAGGTACACATTAAGTAGGGTGGGGCGAAAAAAAAATTATGGAACCAAAAACTTCTGATTTGTTGAAAATACAACAGAAAGAAATGTGGAGAGTCTGTAATATCATAAACGTAAGTACAGTAAGTTTTTGAAAAATGCAGGGAGCAATTGCACTAACAGCAAATGATATTATCTAATACAAGAGATTATCATACAGAAGCGATCGGTCACGTGAACTCAGGTAGTTGAAAACATGTCATATAAAATTTTGTTCTTTGCAAATCGAATAAAGTTCTGTACGAGTTTCATTTTTTTTTATTACCCACACTAACACATCCTGGATTCACCCAGCATGAATTCAGACAAAAGTCGTACTCATTGCGGACAAATTAAAATAAAGTTTGGTAGGAAATAGCAATTGGGATAGAATGCGGATCAAATCACATATGTTATGATTTGCGTATAGCTGAAAAAATATACTTGAAGTTATAGATATATTACAAAGTTATATTTACCAATAGAATTGAGGACAACCGCCAAGAACATGACAAATGCATAAAAAATCCTCATATTTTCTAACCAGATGAAAAAATTATGAACCTATTATTCAATAATTTTATAACAGCTGTGACTGATGAATATTCTAGTACCTCCTAGGCTGATAAAATATATATATATATATATACATCATAATCGTTATCTCAAAATTTATGAGCGTCTAGCTTGTCACTCTGAGATATTTGCATTTCGTCAAGGTGTAGGCTTCAAGGAAGGAAATTTAATTACTAAAATTCTTCAAAAGTGAAGCTATAAAGAAGTCGTCTAAAAACAACAGCATCAATTCATTTAAAACGATTTTAAATATAGTTTGAAGAATTTCAGCAAATGTAAAGGGATTTCATTGAATTGTATGGGAAGCGTACATCATATTTCGGGAGTAAAGTGGAAAGCCAGACAGGAAAATTGTACATATTGGGAAATATTATAAACGATATCCATTTATTTAAGATATTTTTTTTGTATAAAATAAATGAAAGTTATATATACATATAATTTTGTCCCTATGTATAAACTAGTGATGCATATTGATCATTTTTGGACAAAATCGAGATTTGCTTAAAACATAGTTAGATGAAACTGAAATGTAATGGAGATCAGGAATTTTTAATGAAAAAAGTCTATCGAGACGAGACGATCATGTCGATTGAGTGGTCGTTCGCCTCGATGTGATGAGTATGGTGTTCAAGGTTTTAATTTAATCTGACGAGATTTTAGAAAAAGTTTTAAATGATCGATATGCATCACTAGTATAAACAGTAATATAATTTTTACGCCTGAAAAACCCCGCGTCGATATCTCATTATGTACACACAGAACAGATGTACAGATGAATTATTACGATTGTCAGTATTTGAAACTTTCAGATAATTTGTTTTGAAGGCAAAATATGGGCTATGTTTAGAATAAGCGTGTTACTACTGATAATCCACACAATGAAACTATGAAAATACTTTAAGGGAGAAGGCTCAATTGGTTTAAAATGTTTGCAAAAGACGATCTTAACATGAATTTCTTGAACCTTTTCCTGTACGTATGATGTCCTTTTAATATTGTCTATCTGACGGCCCTACTAAGCAAGGGCTGACAATCTGTATTCCTTTATTCCTTGCCAAAAAATTCTCATTTCGATCACAAGGTCAAAACGTCATCATAAAATTTGTAAGGGATCTGTATGGAACTATTTTCAAATATTGCTAATTGTTCAAATTTTTACGTTAAATACAAATAGCAGAAAATTGTAAATTTTTACAATTTTATTCACATGCTCTTTTATAAATATTTTCTCCTATGCCTCGAAGCACTTTAATTCCATTCATAAGGGTATATACAAATACAGATAAATAAAAAGACATCAAATTTCGAAGAAAAGGTTCAAGAAGTTCATGTTAGGAAAGTTTTTTGCAACATTATATGTCAAACGAACCTTCTTCCTTAAAGTATTTTTTAAATTTATTTTCAAAATGGTGATCGGAGTTAACAATTTTTTTAGAAACTCAGATAATTTTGTTACTCAATAGGATTAAAATTAAAATTTTGTAAAGTCTGTCGTCGAGACAGTTTTATTGTATAAGCACCCACATTTTGTAGGCTTAGCTCCTATCTGATTTCGAAATCTGCCTTATCAGCTATAGCACGATCATTTGAAATCTAGCCCAATCCTCGATTTTAACAAAAATTATCAGAAAGTTTCAGATAATGACAATCTTAATAATTATAATTCATCTGTGCATCTCCAGTGTGCAAATGAAAACCCTTTGCATATCTTGGAATCCTTTAAACTATATTTAAAATTATTTTAAATCAATTGATGCTGTTGTGTTAAGACAACTACCTTATAGCTGAGTAACTGGATATAATAGATATAATTAATAGAATTAGTAATTAAAGCATATGAATTGTGGCATCAGTTTAAAGAAATTATCCTAATTAAATTTACTTCTTCAAAACTGAATCTGATGAAATTTAAATATCTCAGGAAGATAAAATTGAAGCTGATAATTTTTGAGATAACGACTATGGGGTATATGTCTCTTATAACCCAATGCAAATCATAATATGTGCGATTTAATCTGCATTCCATCCCAACTGCTATTTGCTACCAAATCTAATTTAAGTTTGTCCGAACTAAGTACGAATTTAATCTGAATTCACGCTGTGGGGATCCAGAATGTGTTAGTCAGCGGAATAAAAAATAGAATTCGTACATAAGTTTTTCATTTTGCAAGAAATAAAATTTTACTTTGTATGTCTTCAACAGAACTTTTTACTATCTTTCAACTCGTTATCAAATTTGTTGAAAAGAGTCCAAATTTGATCTCCATTTTAAAAAACAAAAATTAATTTGACTTTTTTTCAAATTTGGACCTATTTGATTTTGTTAAAATAACCTAGTGGAAATGCTGAGAAGTTTTCCTATTAAATATAAGTATAATTTCAGGATGAAAAGAATTACCAATCGTTACTGTATGCTAATTTCTTGCGCCAGATAATATCGTTTGCTGTTAGTGTAATTGCTTTCTACATTCAAAAAAAATTTACCGTACTTACATTAATGATTTGCCAAATTTTTTTCGGATGTATTTTCGATATTAGAAAAGCCTTAAAGACCTGCAAAAATGCTTTTGTCATTCCTGTGAATTTTGACATTGTTTTTCGATTTTTTATGGAAATTTTTTCTAACGATCGACCCATGTTTATTCTCAAGGCAGTACTTTGAATCTGGCTATTTTTCGATCTCGGTAGGTTTCATTGTTACCAACGTTCTGAAATTATGCCTCTCAAATGCCAGGCGTACTGATGCACAGTAAATAACGTTCTACTTTGTAACAGGCAAAGTGGCCTCCATCCACTCTGCCATTTGGCAGCCTCTCTAGCTGGCCACAGAGTAGGAATACGTCCAGACTAGGGTGGACGGTCCCTCTGAGGTCATTAGTTAGATGCACAGATTCGAGGTACTGCCCTGGTGTGTAATGTAAGTGTTTGTGTGTGTGTTCATTACTCGAAATCGGCCAGCGACTATCGAGAGCGGTTCCCCCCTAGGTGACCCAAGCGCAAGAAGATCGCTGACTCATTTTCGAGTCTTCTCAAAATCGGCTTCGACCCCCAAGTTTAGGCTTTCGAATGGCCCATTTTTTCTTGGTACGATACCAACTTTTTCTGAGGGGACCTGCAGTTTGAGGTGGGTTCGAAACCAACGAAGCCCCGGTAGAAGTACATAGAAATCCATTTTCAAACATCAAGTTACATGATTTCCCTATATACGCGAAGCTTATCTCCTGCCATACAAAGCATATAACAGTTCTGCAGTCACCACCTCGCACTTTGTCGATCATTTCTAAATTTGTGTGTGGGAATTGCACAAAGTCAATAACAACATCTGACAGTGTAGCTTAAGAAAAAATTAATACTTTCTTTCTTGTTCCAGATTTGAGTTCACATTGCGAGTGTTCACCTAATGGCAACCAAGTTCCTCTGGTTTTCTTTCCGGCACTTCTAGTTCTTCTGACAGAAATCGCTCCCTTCCCAAGTCTACTTCTCCCGCTGATCCTTCTCTCCGTGTTGGGTCTAAGTCTCCTCTTGCCAGGCTTCCTTCTTGGTTCATTCTTAGATTTCAATCAGCAGAAGTTAAATCTATTCGGCTTATTCCTAACACGAATCCACAAAGGATAGTTGAAACTGGCAAATACACTTTTCCTGCCTATAAAGCTATTCAGTTGCAAGTAGCATGTAGAGCTTCTGTGCCCATGCCAACCGAAATGAGGTATGTTTTAACAGCATCCACTCGTGACGTTGTGTCAATATTTGAGCGTAATAATAATATTCTTTGTGGAATATAGACACGCATTAATGGCACTGCAAAACGAGCGAAAATAAACATGGAAAGCGGCGAGGTTACCCAGTTGAACCAACATGAAATCAGTGGAACTATCATAGGCAGAAATCGCCCAATTTTGAGGAGTTATAGAATAGTACGTGTAAGCCACATGTAAACGAAAATACTTAACACAACACTCGAACTCCAAAGATACGAGAATCTCGGGAATCGGGAACTCCGAAGATACGAGCGTGAAAGGGGCTCCCACTCCTGCAACGTTTAGATTTCGATGGTAATGAGTGAGAACACACACAGGCCTACTACGCGCATACGCGCGTATGCGATTCGCTGTGAACAGACGTTGAATTCCAAACAGCGCACATTCGCGCGCGCCTCACTCTCGGATAGGGTGAGAATAAAGGGGGAAAATTCAGCTCGCTTCTTTGGATTCGGGAAGCTCGTATCTGTGGAGTGCTCTTACCTTTGGAGCTCATATCTTTGAAGTTTGTGCGTATAATTAAATTTAAGAAAATTTGAAGTAAAATATGACATTGTTTGTGATAAGAAGTCGGATCAAAATCCTGGAAATGTCTGGCAAATACGATAAAACGTCAATGTATTATCGTTCTATTTATTATCGTACGAAAATATTTCAGGAGGAAAATGGCAATAGGCTCATGATTACGTACCAATAATAACTATTCCATAGGCGAGGCCACATTACGGTGGATAGGAAAAAAAGCCTTAACGTCTAATAGCAACAGTTTGAAACATTAGAGAAACAGTTTCATATTCAAATAAATCCTGTATCTTCATTTGGTTATTGCTGCAGAAAAATATCATGCAATTAGTTAATTAGTGCTATCAAACGTTCTGTTAGACGTCGTCAAAGCTACTATCAATAGATAATCATTTTACATTTTAGCCCTGGACATGAAAGAATAAGTATTCTCTATTATCAATTATTACGAGTTATCATAAGTGGCAAAAACTGTGTAAAAAACCAGGAGTGCTCCACAAGTCAACAAGTTGGGATCACAAATTTGAATAAGTTCATAAGTATTTTTCAGCAAGTACTTCACAAGTGGCAATTTTTCTTATATAATCTAAGAACTCCAAATCATGAATATATGTTTACATAGAAAGACAATGTTGAAAAAGCTTATCTAAATGAAAAAGGAATCTCGAGAAAATAATATAAACTGTCCATTGATACCACAAGATCACTGCACTCATTGACAAAGCATGACTAAATGAAGAATTGTATTTTATTTCCCACATTTGTCGTATGGTGATTTTTAGCAAAATTTGTTAAAATTTGCTTGAAAGAATTTTTAAGAATATTTTTATTTTGTCTATATGCAAAATTACTCATCTCTAAAGTGGACATGCGCGTGTATTGCACTGATTAAAAAAATATATGTTTCAAAGTGCGCATGCGCTAATATTATTCTCGCACACTCTGCTGTGTCTTGCCGTTTTTTGGCCAATTTTCGCTATTGCTAAAAAATAAGAGATGTTGCAATGTTGCTTGCCACAAACGTGACTTGTCCCAATTTTGCCAATTTTTTGTGAAATTCAAATTTTTCCGAATAAGAAATGCCGCATTGTGGCTCGATGACTTATTGACTTACCACAAATGTGACTTTCACAAACGTGACTTGTCGTAATTATGCCAATTTTTTGCGGAATTCAAATTTTTCCGAATGAGAGCACTGCCAAAATGTTATTGAGAAAACATTTAGTTTTTAAATAGTTACCCTAATGTGTTTTGAAATTCTTTATAAACTTCATTAACAGTAAAATAAATATTTCGTTTTTAGATGGATATAATATATTCTTTCATTTTTCAACTGGCTTTCAGTTAGTATTTACTATTCATTCAACATATTGTTTATTTATGTCTTAGATAAACAAGGTCCCAGCGACGCTTATAGACACAATACAAGACGATTTTTAGAAACTGACAGTATTAATGAAAAACAAAGAAACTTGACCGAAAAATGTGTAAGATTCTACTTTGAAAATATCAACAGAGATTTAAAAAAATTTCGCAAATACTTCAAAAATTACTATAATTTCACAAATATTACCACATACTTAAAAAATATTTCAAATATTTCGCAAAGATTTCCAGAGATTCCACAATGATTGGCTAAGGATTTCAAAATGATTTCAATAATTTCATAAATATTGAAAAAAAAATATTTCACTAGTATTACCAAATATTTTGCAAAGATTTACAAAGATTTCACAAGGATTTATGGATGTCTTTGATTGCAGAATTTTAAATTGTAAATCCTGAAAAAGGAATTCCTAAAAAAAGGCTTCGATTCGCATACCCTTCGAGTGTAAGTCTTGAAAATAGAATAACTTGAAATTCCATACTTTTCCAATTCATTAATTTCCAGTTCTTGAAGCAACATCTTTCTTCAGAATTTTTTGTCGTAGAGTCTCAAGAGAAAAGGGTTGTTGTGGAAACATTTCGATCACATCGTTGATGTGGAGGGGCAATATTTCTGATTTTCTTACTCTGAGAGTAACAACTTGTGGATTTTCGCATCGTATATAAAGCCGTGCGGTAATTACGAAGCTGATAGAGTGTTACGAATAATATCCGACAAACCTGAGTGGGAACTAGACGATCATGCTTTCCAAAAAATAAATCTTAGTTTGGCTCGATTGACATTGATCTGTTTGCTGCAAATATCAACACAAAGTGTCAAAAATTCTTGTCATGGTTTCCAGATCCTAACGCAGTAGCAGTAGATGCTTTTACCGCATGCTGGTCAGAAGTATATTTCTATGCATAGTTATCGTTCTGCAGTACCATTGACTTTGCCTGACGATTTCGGGAGCGACTCGAGGGTCAAAAGTTTCGCAAAGGTGCTGCAGTAATGAAGCCGCAGAGACCAAAATACGACTATGCTTGGGATCCAAACACAGTATTGTCTCGGGATAAATTATGACCAAATGAAAACATTTCGTTAGAATTACTCGGTGAAAAACAAGTTAGACGAAATAAAAATTTAAAATGATGCATAATAAATCTTAATTGAAAATTGAATTGAAACTATTGAATTTAATCGTCTTCAGTCAGTGTTATAAATAACAACATTTTCTCGCAATGAAAACGTGTATGACCTTACAACTTTACAGAATTACATTCATCAAGAAATGAAAAATTACGAGATGGCGACGAGAAACATTTGTTTATATCACATAAAAAACCTCATCAGGTAGTATCTATCCAAGCTCGGAATAGATGGATAAAGGAAATACTAAAGAAAAGTGGCATCGGTACTACTGTGTATACAAAACACAGTTCTCGATACGCATTAACTTTCGCAGAAAAACACAATGTTGTTAGCGTAGAAATAATTAGGAAAGCTGCCGGTAGGACTGAAAAGTCAAGAGTCTTCGCATGGTTTTATAATCGACCTTTGAGCGAAAATTTTGATTTTTCTTCCAATGTGATCGCCAACTATTAGAAAATGGTTTACTTGAGAGATTTATAGTTATGTTACGTCTATTAAACGAAAAAGTATACTATTTTCTGGTTTATATTACGAATAAAACGTCATCCAACTTGAAAGAACTACATTCCTTGATCTTGTGGACGAGACAACGTGGTATAATTGGACGATTAAACGAACTTATTTGCAAGTGAAGTTCGATCTTACGATTACGATCGAACATCATTTAGCTCATTTAGCTCGTTTTGCAGGACCAATAATGCGCGTATATATACCACGAAGAATTGTATTATTACGCTCCAATACAGCGACAACGTCACCAGTGGATGTTGTTAGAACATATCTCTCTTCTTTAGGCATGGGAGCAGGGGCATTACGTGCTACTTGCAGTTCAATTGATTTATCAGCAGGAAAAATTTATTTTCGAATTTCAAATACCCGCTGCGGATTATAATTTGGAATAAGTCGAATAGAGTTAACCCTATCAGGGTGAAATCCAAGAATGAGCCAAGAAGGATGCCCGGAAAAAGGCGACCTGTCCCTAACACGGAGAGAAGGCTCGGCAGGAGAAGTAGACTCGGCAGTAGAAGTTGACTTGGCAGGAGACGTATACTTGGCAGGAAAACAATTTCTGTCAGAAGAACCAAAAGTGCCGGAACGAGGAACCCCAAGAAAAGGTTCGCCATTAGGTAAGCACTCGAAATGTAAACTCAACTCTGGAACAAGAAACAAAGTATTGATTTTTTCTCAAAGTACACAATTGTATGTTGGTAATGACTTTGCGCAGCTCCATATGCAAATTTAGAAATGACTGACTGTGAATAAATTTTTGTTGACTTGTATAATTTGAAACAGATTAAGGAATAGACAAGTAGGTATTAAAAGCAAAATTTGCATTCTTAGACTATTGATTAGGCTTATTGATTTATAGGAACATGTTAGATTGGGGCGAAAAAAAATTATGTAACTACAAACTTTTAATTTGTTGAAAATACAATAGAAAAAAATGTATAGAGTCTCTTAAATCATAAACGTAAGTACAGTACCTTTTTGAGAAATGCAGAGAGCAATTGCACTAATAGCAAATAATATTATCTAATGGGAGAAATCATCATACAGAAGCGATCGGTCACGTGGACTCAGATCTGATGGAGCCTCCGATTACTCATCGCTTACTTACTCGTAAACAAAAAAAAAATGTTATCCTGGAATTGGATTATTTAACAGGAAAAAATCTCAGCTTTTTAACTAGGCTATTGAAACAAAAATCAAATAGGTACAAATTTGAAAAATAGTCAAATTTATTTTGGTTTTTTGTGAATGGAGATCAAATTTAGACTCTTTTCAAAAAATTTTATAACCAGTTGAAAGATAGTGAAAAGTCCTGTTGAAGACATTTAAAGTAAAAAATTTTTTCTTGCAAAACGAAAAACTTGTGTACGAATTACATTTTATATTAAACCACCTAAGGGGCCATTCATTAATCACTTGAGGTTTCTGAGACGAAGGGGTTTTTTTAAAAATCTCTACATGACCTTAACCTGGGGGGGGGGGGGTTGAAACCGTTTTCACGTAATATCTTACTACGTCAATTATTGTTTCAATCCGAAAGATCACAGTAGCTACATTAATTCTATTCAAACTACCCATTTTACAATTTTAAAAATCGCATGTTTCAGTTTTTCTGATGATATGTAACTATACAACGCTATTTAGATAAATTCTAAGTTAAATATCACGTAAGAAAGGGGGGGTCAAGAAATCTTATGTATCTTTACGTGGGCTGGGGGGGGGAGTCAAAAATGGTAAAAATCGTCCTTACGTAACTAATGAATGGCCCCTCACACATTTTGGATTCCCGCGACATGAATCCAGATTGAATTCGTACATAGTTCGGACAAACTTAAATCAAGTTTGGTAGGAAATAGCAATTGGGATAGAATACATAGTAAATCGCACATATTATGATTTGCATATAGCTGAAAAAATTTACTTGAAGTTATGGGTACAATTATATGATTATGTTTACCAATATAATTCAGGATAACCGCCAAGGATATAATGAATGTATAAAAAAATCCTCATCTTTTCTAATCGGATGAAAAACTTATTAACGTATTATTCAAGGATTTTATTAACGCTGTAACTAAAGAATATTCTAGTGCCTTCTTAGGTTATAAAAGATATATACCTGATAGTCGTTATCTCAAAAATTATCAGTGTAGTAGAAGAATGGAAGATTTTCAGAACATCTGCAATTCTCTTAAGCCATTTTTTTATAGTACTCGTTTTTTTTTTCATTTGATGTATTGAAAAATTTGATTTTAAACCAAGCGAGAACCTAGAGTTCACGAATATTTCAATGATTTCCCTAAGATTTTAAAACGATTAAAAATATTTCGCAAAGGTTTCAAATAGATTTCCGAGAGTGCACAAATATTGTAATGATTTCCAAAAGATTTCAAATAATATGCAAAGATTTCGAATAAATTAAAAAAATTTCACAGACTTCCATGATCACAATGATTTCATAAATATTACCACATACTTAAGAATTATTTCAAATATTTCGCAAAGATTTTCAAGGATTTCACAAAGATTTCAATGATTTCCTAAGGATTTCAGATACACTACAAAGATCTCACAACGATTCTTATTATCTCACAAAAATTTCAGCTAGATTTCAGAGTTGACAAAAATTTCAATGATTTCCCAAAGATTTCAGATAGATTTTAATAATTTCAGAAATATTGAAAAAAAAAATTTCAGAAGTATTATCAAATAATTTGCAAAGATTTCCAAAGGTTTCACAAAGATTTATGAATGTCTTTGATTGGAGAATTTTAAATTGTAAATCCTGAAAAAAGAATTGCTCAAAAAAGCCTTTGATTTGCATACCCCTCAAGTGTAAATCTTGAAAATAGAATAACTTGCAACTTCATACTTTTCCAATTCATCAATTTCCAGTTCTTGAAGCAATATCTTCCTTCAGAATTTTTTGTCGTAGAGTCTCAAGAGAAAAGGGCTTTTGTGGAAACATTTCGATCACATCGTTGATTTCGAGGGGCAATATTTCTGATTTCCTTACTCTGAGAGTAACAACTTGTGGATTTTCGCATCGTATATAAAGCCGTGCGGTAATTACGAAGCTGATAGAGTGTTACGAATAATATCCGACAAACCTGAGTGGGAACTAGACGATCATGCTTTCCAAAAAATAAATCTTAGTTTGGCTCGATTGACATTGATCTGTTTGCTGCAAATATCAACACAAAGTGTCAAAAATTCTTGTCATGGTTTCCAGATCCTAACGCAGTAGCAGTAGATGCTTTTACCGCATGCTGGTCAGAAGTATATTTCTATGCATTTCCTCCTTTTTCATTAATTTTACGCACTTTACAAAAAATCAGTAAAGATGAGGCAAAAGGAGTTTTGGTCGTGCAAATGTGACCCATGCAAGCCTGGTTCCCCATGTATAAGGAGCTTCTCGTATCTGAACTAGTTTTATTAAAACCACAGAAAAATTTACTTGCGTCTTCTTCAAGGGACACATATCCAGAGTGGAAATCGCTTACCCTGGCTGTCGGGATTTCATCAGGAATGCCTCCAGACGTAAGGAACAACGGAATTAGCGTTAGGTGCAACACTGAATCATTATGACGTCAACCATACCACAATATAACAAGCCGTCAACACTGTGGTGGCGTCACTGTCAAGAAAAATAAATCTGCCTCTACGAAGCTTCAGTACGAAATATAATAAATTTTCCAGGAAACTGCCTAGAAAATATCAAGAAATATGGTACCCTGAATAGTTATCGTTCTGCAGTGTCATTGAGTTTGCCTGACGATTTCGGGAGCGACTCGACAGTCAAAAGGTTCTGCAAAGATGCTACAGAAATGAAGCCGTAGAGACCAACATACAACTATGCTTGGGATCTAAACACGGTATTGTCTCGGGACAAATTATCACCAAATGAAAACATTTCGTTAGAATTACACGGTGAAAAACGAGGTACGCTACTCGAATTAGCCACAGCTCAATGAGTTCAAACCTTAACAAAAATCAAATTAGTCAAAATAAAAATTTTGAATGATGCATCATATATCTTAATTGAAAACTGAATTAAACATTCTGAATTTGATCGTCCTCAGTCAGTATTATAAATAACATTTTCCCACAAAGGAAACGTGTGTGTTCTATCAACTTTACAGAATTAAATTTATCCAGAACTGAAAAATTACGAGATGGCGACGAGACATATTTGTTTATATCTGTCTGTATCTTCCCAAATTCTAAGCAGATGGATAAAGGAAATACCAAAGAAAAGTGGCATCGGTACTACTGTATATACGACACACAGTTCTTGACACGCATTAACTTTCGCAGCAAAACGCAATGTTGTTAGCGTAGAAACAATCAGGAAAGCTGCCGGTTGGACTGAAAAGTCAAGACTCTTCGCATGGTTTCATAATCGACCTTTGATCGAAAATTCTGATTTTGCTTCCAATGTTATCGGCTCAGAATTGAACAATGGTTCACTTCAAAGCTTCGTAGTTATACGTATAAAAAATGAAAAAGTATACTATTTCCTGGTTTACATTATGAATAAAACGGTATCCAGCTTTCAAGAACTGTGCGATCGTATAATTACGATCGAACTCATTTAAAGTTAAGTTCGTTTAATCCTGCAATTATTGTGAATGTTTTTTCTTCGTGAACAATTGACATTAAGAACAAGAAGTATGAATGTTTGTCACTGTGAAATTTCCTGATTGTAAGAAATGTTATATTATTATTAATAGTATACTCTTTGTGGGCAACAATAATGATCTTGAGGTTTCTTTGCCAGATTTGCGTACAAAAGTGATAAATATTAATTCACTACAAAAGAGTTTTAAGTAAATATTGAAAAATCTTCACATCCTATTTGATTCTTATCTTAAACACAATAATCTCTAGGAAACAATTCGGTCTTGCGATTTCCTCACAAATTGTTAGAATCATTTCTTAATTCATAAAAACAATACTAACTATATGGCAACCTTCTGTTTGCCAAAGAAAGAAAAGTTTTTTTTAAATATTTAATTTTAATTCTATTGGTGAATATCATACTATAATATATCTATAATTTGTAAAACATTTTAAAGCTTTTTGCAATTAACAATTTGTCTCACGTGATCCCTGCGAAAGCCTGCACTCTTAAGTCTGGATGAGTCAGCTGGGCTAATCAAATATAAATTTTAGCTCTGTCGGACTGCCAAAATTACGAATGTTATCGTATCATCTGTATTTTTCTTGCACATGATTCTGACGACAACGGATGAAAATCAAGGGACACGTCGGATGTCAAAAGAGACCACTTCAGATTGATTCTGGAATTCAGACAAATTTTCCACAGATCCAATTCTGTCCAAGATTTCAGACGGGTGATCTTAGGTTCAATCCTTGTTGTGCGCACATGTTTTTTTTTATTATGACATCCACGCACGGCTGCGCAAAATTGTATCTGTTCTCCTAGAATATCTGTGCATTTGTGCATGAGAAAGCATTACATTCTGTAAAAAAAAACATGCAAAATAAAACTTTTTAAATTTTGCCACTAGGAGTTCAAAATGTATCAAGGCAAACAATAAACAGATATTTTGTTTCTTTTTGAAGAGTTAAGTTCAGAGTCCGAATTTACGCCTAACAGCGCCATTATTCCTAGTGTTACTTAAAACACTTGCAAGATCGAATCACTTTGAGCCCGTGCTAACTGAAGAGAAAATTGTATTATCAAGATTCAATGGTGATGTCTTTGCAATACTGAAAAGTAAAAATACTTTTTCTGGCATATATATACATACATATGTTCACCAGTTACCCGCTGTGGTGCGGGCAAGAATAAACATAGCAAGTGGCAGGATTGACCCATTGACCGCAGATGAAATCAAGTTATCTCCAGTAGGGAAAGCACGCAAAATCAGTTATATTTTTAAAGTACATTGTCTGAGACCATGATCCTCTATACCAATTATTCAATAACAAAAATAAATGTAAGACGACAAATTAAAACTTTTTGTGATTCGCAGTCGTCTTAAAATGTTACAAGTAACTTGCTATGCTACAAGATCATAATAAAACGTGAATCTATTCTGTTTTTCAAGGCTTCCATCTTTTGTCATTGTCCCACTTTTCTAGTCATTCCTTTCCAAAGAAAAAAGAATTTTCAACCAAGTTGTTCAATTTGCAACCAAAAAAGAGGAATTCTCACTCAAATATCTGACAAATGTTATTGTAGCCAAAAAAGGTTTTAATTTTGAATAAATGGAGTTAGATTCAACGACTTAGTTATATCAAATTATAGACACGTGCTTCCTTCCGCTTGTCTTTTTGCTCTCTAAATAGCAGGACCTAATTTCTTTTTTTCATTTTTTATATTTCTGGATTTTAATAAAAAGGTAGATAAGCTGTTAAAGAAATATATGAAATATATCATTTGATCCCTGAAAAATGTATCACGTATGTTTTAATGTCCTCTTGTAAACTAACTTTTTTGGTTGAAGATTCATCATTTTAGTTATGAAAACTTGTCTTTCTTGTTTAACATGTACCTATTTTGTTAAAAATTGTCTGTCTTGGTTAATCAAACTTTGTTGAGCAAACTGTCCAATTATCAGCTTGACAGAAAAAAGTATTTTATGTATATCGGTTATGGAATTTTTCGAATTATTTTTTCAAGAAAAATCTTATGAATCTTTAAGAATCTTTATTTCAGACAATAAAGTGAATACGTGAATTTTATAAGTGTATTGAAATGTGCTGGAAATAAAAACAAGAGGGGTCGAGAAACAAAATATTTGAAATTCAGAACAGAACTATACGAGAAAACAGCACATGTAGATACTGAAAAGTATAATTGATTTTAAATCGATTGATAAACGCCTTGGGTTTGCGCATAAATAAAATATGTTTGAGAAACTCATTATTTTCGTATCTTTAATATTTTAATAAATGCCAATTTTTCACGTATCTGGATACCATAACTACTTCCATAAATTAGTACAGCTTTTTATTTGCTGATCCGTAGTAGATAACGAATGTCTCAGAAACCCGTGGTTTCAACAGACCATTTCAAAACATACCGAATACAAACAGAATTATCTTGGATATCAATTATCTTGGGATATTCTACAGTAAAATCTTGTTAAATTTTTAATAACTCCAAAACCTAAAAGCAAACCATTTTTCTATTTGTGAGGAGACAAATTTAAGTATCAAACAATTTTTCTTTTTGAAAAAGAGAAAAAATTTTATGTAACGATTTTTCTTACCCATTCTAGATTTTAGCATATAAATTTTCGTCCAAACTTATTGACAGTTCTTCTAACAAATATAAAGGTTTCATACGAACACAAAATGCTTTAAGATAAGGTAGATTTTCTAGTGAAAAGAATGCATCGAAATCATGTATGTGCCTCATTTTGAAAATATGAGTTGTCTCCACCCACTTATAGTGAGATTTTTATTCAGAAAAAGCTTTGACCAAAAAATCCTAAATCAACTTTCCATTCTTGTATGAATACGTTAGGCCAAAGTTATCTCTATCAAGGCAGAGATAACATTTTTCCTTGCATATAGAATCAGTTTATGTTAGCTTCTGTATTTGTAGAAAAATGTGATGATTGATAATAATTTAGACACTTAAAATTCAATAATTGTAAATGTGAATTTTTAATTAAATGAGCAATTTGCAATTCAAGATATAAAACATACAGTGATCAATAATTAACAATATCTGACTGTGTATTATTCCAAGAAATGAACAATTCTCTTTTTATTCGGTAGCTTTTAGAAATGCTTGTTTAAAATTTGGTTTTCTTGAACATGCGTTATCTACCAAGGAGCAGCAAATAAAAATCTGTACCAGTGTATGAAGATGGCTATAATTACCAGATGCGTAAAAAAATTGACATCTATGAAAATGTTGAAATTACGGAAATAATAATTTTTAAACATATTTTTCTAACGCGCGCAACCAAGGCATTGATCAATCGATTTCAAATTTGTATACTTTTCAGGATCCTCATGCGCTACTTTTCCATGTAGTTCTGTATTTGGTCATCAACGCTTTTAGGTTCATCCAAAATTAATTTTAGAATAATGCCAACAAAGTCTGTCTAAAATAATATAAATCACCGAACTGAAAAATTGTATAAAAAATTGTATAAAGCAATTGATAGTGAACGTCAATCTTTGGTTACTGCAGTATTCTACAAATAAATTGTTGTTAAAAATTAAATTAAATTTTGAGGACCTTTTTATCTGGCCTTCTACTTTAACTAATTTTTGAAAGTATCATTTGAGTTAAAAAAAAAGTTCTTATTTTCTGTCAGAAGACATTTTATTTATTGGTAACCCTAATTCTACTTATGATACGACAACAAAGAGAACTTCAATTAAAATCAATTACAATTTCACTTTTCACGATGTTAGCTTGTCGACAGGAATGAATATAATTTCATCGAGAGCGGAACACTTCCGGCAGATTATAACTATTTAACATAAATGATGATTTTGAAAAATAAATTTTAGTTTGTTGTAAATAATGTTGACTACAAAAAACGATTACCGAATCCTTGTTTTTTTTATTCATTCGTAGATTCTTTTCGCAAAACGTTTTTTTTCTTATCAGGAAAACATTTGCCGTAAGACCGAAAAACCTTCTGGTAGAGTATATTTCAGTCCGTTCTATACAAAATGCTGTTTTCTTAATGTTGTTTTTATGCATTATTCTGTGTGATACAAATATTTTATGACTGTTGATCATATCATGTGAAACATTGTATATTAAATGTGGATTCATGAGAAGACCTATTGTGTTAATTATTGTTTTTTATCAATGATCGTGAAAAATCGTATACATCAATACACTACCATTTTTTTCACTAAATTTGCTGGTTTTTTAATATTAAAAACCTAAATCCGTCTTCGGGACAATGATTTTTTATATATAATTTTTTGAGCAGTGTATATTCGTAAGCACTTGTACACCCATCTATATTCGTTTCGGGCATGTAAAAATATCCAGGAAGCGAGATTTAGGGTTAGTGATGCACATTAGCAAGGCAGAACTGCTATTCTTCATGTATAAATTAGAACAAAAACATTTCAGCACTTCATATTTTACTGTTACGTTTTCCTAAAATTAATTATAGAGTGGAGGAGGTTCGTTTACACGTTGTTTGCGTGTACCGTTCTATAACTCTTCAAAATTAGGTCTTTTCTGCCTACGATACTTTCCTTGATTTTATCTCGGTTCAACTGCGTAACATCACCGCTATCCATGTTTATTTTCGGTCGTTTTGCAGTGCCAATAATACGCGTATATATCTGCGCAGGGGCATTACATGCTACTTGCAATTCAATGGGGTTATCGACAGGAAAAATGTTTTTGTGAATTTTGAATAACCGCTGTGGATTCGCATTTGGAATACGCCAAACAGATTTGATTTCTGCAGGTTGAAATCCAAGAAGGAACCAAGAAGGATGACTGGCTGGAGGAGACCTAGACATAACACGAAGCGAAGGCTCAGCAGGAGAAGTGGACCTGGCAGCAGAACGATTTCTGTCAGACAAACTAGAAGCCCGGAACGAGGAACATAACGAAGAGGATCTCCATTAAGTTACAAGAAACAAATTATTAATTTTTTCCTAAAGTACACAGTCGGATACTGGTGTGAATAAGTTCTTATTGACACGTATGATTTAAAACAGATTAAGTAATTAAAAATTAGGCATTGTAAGCAATACTTTATTTATTAGGTACATGGCTTGCTAATATAGGTACACAATAGGGTGGGGCGAGAAAACAGAATTGTGGAAATTAAAAATCGAACTATATGGAAAAGTCGGCCATAATTTATGTTTATCGGATCCCGGTTTTTAAACAACAATTTAAAAATCTACAGGATTTACGACAAAAATTGTGCAGGTGTTCAAAGCTTTTCTAATGGTGAAAATACATTAGAAAATATTTGGAAAGTCTGCAGAATCATAAATATAAGTACACTAAATATTGAAAAAATTCAAATAGCAATTATAGTAACAGCAAACGATATTATTCAACGGAAGAAATTAGCATACAGTAGCGATCGGTCACGTGGACTTAGCTCCGGCAGAGCATCCGTTTACTTATCGTTCAATTTCTCGCGAAGTTTTTCAACTAGGATCGTGAAAAGGGCTCTTCAAAACATGCGAAGTAAAATTCTGTTTTATGTATGACGAAAAAAGTTTATCACGAATTTCATTTTTTATTACACAAACTAAAACATTCTGGATTTCCACGGCATGAATTAAGATTAAATTCGTACTCAGTTCGGACAATCTCAAACTAAGTTTGGTAGGAAAGAGCAATTAGGATAGATTGCAGATCAAATCGCATGTATTATGACATGCATAAAGCTGAAAAAAATGTACTTTCATTAATAGATATGTTATATAATTATATTCAGCAATAAATTTGAGGATAAGCGCTAAGAATATGACCATTGTATAAAAAATCCTAATTTTTTCTCAACGGATGAAAAACTTATTAACGTAGTATTCAAGAATTATATTAATGCTGTATTTGAAGAATATTCTATAGTCTTCTTGTGTCACAGAAGATATGTATCCTATGGTCACTTCGTACATATTTCAATCACCAATTCTATGAATTCTATCTAGATATTCTATCTAATTACTCAGCTATAAAGAAGTTGTCTTAAAACAACAGCATCAATAGATTTGGAATTATTTAAAATATAGTTTTAAGGACTTGAAGGGATGTTAAGGGATGTCGGTTCCACAGTACAGGTGTAAAGATTAAACATCAAGACTGCCATTATCTGAAAACTTAAGATCATTTTATTTAAAGCTGAGGGGTGGGCTTAGTTGAGACAGCGCGTCTTACAGCTGATAAGGCAGATTTAGAAACTGGAGAGGACTTAAGCCTATAAAATGTGTGTGCATATGGAATAAAACTGTATTGACGTCAGACAGTAATTAAATTTTCTTCCTTGAAGCTTACCCTGATGAAATGTAAATATCTTTTCTCATATTTTGAAATACTTAATTTTGGTTTGAATGGTCTAATAAAAAAGCTCAGATTTTTTTCTACGAAATAGTCCAATTGCAAGATATTTTTTTTTGTTCTCGAGTAATTAAACGATGAGTAACCGGATACTGAGCCAGAGTTGAACAGAGCTGAAATCAGTGAAAGCATCATAGGCAGAAATAAGCCAATCTTCAAGAATTATAAAGTATTACATGTGAACGACACGTAAACCAAAATCCTCCACACGATAATAAAATTTCGGAAAATGTGAAAGTAAAATAGTATGATTGGTGGATTGGTGATACGAAATCGGATAAAAATCCTGCAAATAATTGGTAAATACAATAAAATGTCAATGGTATATCGCTCTCAAAGCTTATATCCTTCGCCAATGCCCCGGCTTGTCTTGTGCTGAAACAGATCAAATAGAATTTTTATTTATAAGCATACGAAACTACTTTAGAAGAACAATTATTATAGGCTTATAATTGCGTACCAGTAGTAACTTTTCTTCAGGTGAGGCCACACTACAGTAGATAGCAAAAAATATAAAAAAAGTCTGATGGCAGCAGTTGATAACAGTGAAGAAATATTCTCATATTAAAATACTGCCTGTATATTCAGTTAAATATAGCTGCAGAAAAAGATCATGCAATTAGTTAATTAGTGCTAATAAGATTTTTTATCATACGCCGTCAAAACGATTTACCATAAGCATTGTAAGCGATCAGAAGGCATAGCCCCAAAATATATGTAGATCATCCGCTGTATATGGATATCAGAAGACTCCAGCATCGAGAACGATATTCGAGAACAAAAGTCGTGACGCCTCTCTTTGAAGGTTTACTGCTCAGCGAGAACAAATCGCAGAATTTGTGGTCAAAAACGAAAAAATTCAAAATACTACAGTTATAAAATCATGTCAGTTTGATTTTCTTGAAAATTCTATTGTCGTTGCTTTGACAGAAAATGTGTGAAAAAATAGGAGAAGTGTCCCTCAACTTTTAATACCTCAATTTTAAAGTATTTTCCAACATGTACTTTACAAAGGGCTGTTTTGCGGTCTAGATAATAAGAAAGACATACATACAATTTACAATTCATTTAAAAAATTTTAAGTTGATCTTGCTATTCATTAAATTTTAAAGGTGGCATAGTTTAGTTTCAAATTACATACCTATTTACATATGTTTCATACATAAAGAGAGATTTGATAAAAAATGAAAGTGAACTACCGTTTGGCTTCAGATATCAACAGATATATGTGCAGTGTGAGTGAAAGTTTCAATCCCTTTTGTTTATTTTTTCACACCTTGATTGTCACTTTACATTTTAAATGTTGTTATTAATTATTTAAAGCATTGTTATTTCTATCTGTAAGGCCCTTAGCGTTATCCAAATTTCCTTGGTCTTTTTCTGGATCACTGACAATGGATACAATGATAAACTGAATTTCTTTAGGCTCTTCTTATATTTTCGATGTAAAATCATAAAAATTGCTTGAACTAGTTTCATCCTTTTTTATTGGTACTGTTATTTTTTGTAAATCGTCTTTTATCGTTTCTGGAACCCTCGCTGGAACCTTGTTCATCTAAAAAGTAAATCGAGAATATATATTTAATTGATAATAAATACTGATTCAAATCCAGTCAAAAAATAAAACAATATAATATATCATCAAATCTGTATTAAAACAAAATATTTATTTTACTGTGAATGAAGTTTAAAAAAAACTCCAAGCAATCTGAGGGTGCCCATTTAAAAAACCAAATTTTCTATTAATAAAAGTTTGACTGCCCCCCGTCACAATTTATAACTTTCAATATGATAACTAACTCTTATTCTTGTCAGGTAATTATGATTTAGTTAAGAACAAATCGAATGGGGTCAAAGATAACCTTTTTTTTCTTAATTGTATAATTGGGATACCTAGGTTTTTTATGTTTTATAAAATATTGCTGTAAATGCTTTAAGTCGAATTAAGTAAGGGCAAATATATCAACAGGTGCGTAAATAATTCATAACACATATATTTTATAAGTGACAGTTTATTTTCATTGAATTCCAAAGACTAACCTATACTTCACAAAAAAATCTGTAAGGAATACAGTTTATATTATATTTTCTTGCACATTTACTTCATCATTCTTTTATTACTAGAAACATTTTTATATCATTCTATTTTTGGGAGTTATAGCCAGTTATTATTTTAGCAATGTATAAATTATTTGTTTTTGATAAGTTTATCTCGTGTAAAAACTTCTGTTCTGATGAAACCCCCACGCATTGTATTTACTGTAGAGAATATTTTTTGCAACAAAATAAGTGGCGTTAATAACAAAGAATAAATATATAATTATACTTGTTATCTACAACGAATACATATCGCAAACACCAACCAAGCTCTTTTACATGTACGGTGAGCAATTAAATATTCAATTGAGAATTAAAATTAATACTTAACACAAAATTAATTTTCGAATAGTATTTGTAACTCATTACAGGATGGTTCGAAGTCAAAATTCCTTCCTGAAGTCGATTTGAAAAATACTTTTTCTTTGATATCATGTTTAATGACGTTAGAAGACAAAAAGTAAATTTTTGAGCTGGTAATTTTTGTATTTTATATATCTTTAAAATTAACTTTTATTTCATTCAGAAAAAAGGATATTAAATTAGTTTTTAAATTGCACCTCAAATTAATGTTTATTCAATAAAGATACATTGTGAAAACTAGAGATCTATTTTATTGTATCATTTATTTCTTGTCTTGTTTTTGAACATAATAATTTCATGCTGTTATTTTCAATATAAAACAAATGAATCTGGGTTCCCATTAGTAGTATCATTTTAGCACCACTCGTTACTGTTTTTTCTGAGTATTATTGTAATACCTGAAACTATTTCTGAAATAATCTTCGTTTTTACAGTGACGTATTTGAGTTCAGAGATGAACTTAAATTAAGCAAAAATTTATACATGAATTCAAGTGAAGTTGATCTGTATTTGAGAAAGCGACGAGGATAGTGCTTTCCAGAATTATAAATAAATAAATAATGATACCCTGATATGCAAAATAAAATATTCCAAAATCAATTCGAAATCAATTTGTAGTCAGTACTTATTTTCATTAACATTTGAACATTGAATAGTTGATCGCACATATAAATGAGCTTCGTTGGTGTTTGCGATTTTTATTCGTTGTAGATAACAACTATAATTTTACATTTAATATTCATCATTGACGCGGCTTATTTCGTTTCTGAAAATATTCTTCACAATAAATACAATTTGTGGTAGTTTCAATAAACAGAAGTTTTACACAAGTTAAAGTTATCAAAAACAAATCTTTTATGCACCCTCAAGATAATAACTGGCTATAACTTCCACAAATAAAATTATATAAGACCCTTGAAGATGATTTAAAGCTCAGCTTGTGTACAGGTTCTTTTGCAGGATCCTGTACAGTTTTCTTCACTGAATTCCTGCCTAGGAATCCTCAGGATTACCTGTACAGGTTTGTGTGCCATTTCGCATACAGGAACATGTGCAGGTTCCTACAAGGTTCCTGTACAGGAATTTTCTATTGGATATCTATTGATTGTAGTTTTGACGACGTGTAATCTAAATGTTGAGTAGCACTCATTGACTAATTGCATGATATTTTTCCCCAGCAGTAGCTAACTGAATAAACAGGCTTTATTTGAATATGAAAATGTTTTGCTATTGTTGCAAACTGTTGCTATTATATATTAAGATATTTTTTTCTATCTACTATATTATGGACTTGCCTTCAGAGAAATGATTTAGGCTTTAAAAACGATAATACATTGACATTTTATTGTATTTACCAGTTATTTGCAGGATTTTGATCCGACTTCGGATCACAAACAATGTGATGTTACTTTAAAATTGTCCTAAATTTTATTATCGCGTTGAGGATTTTGTTTTACATGTCGCTCACATGTACTACTCTATAATTATTAAAGATTGGTTTATTTTGGCTAATGATAACTTCCTTGATTTCATCTCGGTTCAGCCGGGTAACTTTACCGCTGTCCATGTTTATTTTAGCTCGTGCTGCAGAACCATCGATACGCGTATATATACCACGAAGAATTGTATTATTACGCTCCAATATTGCCACGACGTCACCAGTGGATGTCGTTAGAACATATCTCTCTTCTTTCGGCATGGGAGCAGGGGCATTACGTGCTACTTGCAATTCAATTGGTTTATCAGCAGGAAAAGTGTATTTGCGAATTTCAAATACCCGCTGCGGATTATAATTTGGAATAAGTCGAATAGAGTTAACCTTATCAGGGTGAAATCCAAGAATGAACCAAGAAGGATGCCCGGCAAAAGGCGACCTGTCCCTAGTACGGAAAGAAGGCTCGGCAGGAGAAGTAGAGTTGACAGGAGAAGTAAACTTGGCAGGAGAACGATTTCTGTCAGAAGAACTAGAAGTGCCGTTACGAGGAAACCCAGGAAGAGGTTCGCCATTAGGTAAGCACTCGAAATTTAAACTCAACTCTGGAACAAGAAACAAAGTATTAATTTTTTCTTAAAGTACACAATCGTATGTTGTTGTTGACTCGTATAATTTGTAATAGATTGATGAATCAACAAGTAGGTATTGAAAGCAATTCTTGCATTCTTACATTATTGATTAGGCTTATTGATTTATAGGTGCACATCAGATTGCGGCGAAAAAGAATTATGTAACTAAAAACTTTCAATTTGTTAAAAATACAATAGACAAAAATTTAAAGAGTGTCTAAAATCATAAGCGTAAGTACAGTAAGTTTTTGAGAAATGCAGAGAGCAGTTGCGCTAACAGCAAATGATATTATCTAATGCGAGAAATTATCATACAAAAGCGATCGGTTACGTGAACTCAGATCTAATGGAGCCTCCGGTTACTCATAGCTTACTTACTCGACAACAAAAAAATGTTATCCTGGAATTGGATTATTTAATAGGAAAAAATCTCAGCTTCCTAACTAGGCTGTTGAAACAAAACTCAAATAGGTACAAATTTGAGAAAAAGTCACATTTATTTTGGTTTTTTGAGAATGGAGATCAAATTCAGACTCTTTTCAGCAAATTTTATAACCAGTTGAAAGGTAGTGAAAAGTCCTGTTGAAGACATTTGAAGTAAAATTTTGTTTCTTGCAAAACGAAAAACTTATGTACGAATTATATTTTATATTAAACAGACTAAGGGGCATTCATTAATCACGTGAGGTTTCTGAGACGGAGGGGTTTTTTCAAAAATCTCTACATGACCTTAGCCTGGGGGGGAGGGGTAACCATTTTTACGTCATATCTTACTACGTCAATTATTGTTTTAATTCGAAAGATCACAGTAGCTACATTAATTATACTCAAACTACACATTTTACAATTTAAAAAATCGCGTGTTTCAGTTTTTCTAATGATATGTAACTATTCAACGCTATTTAGATAAATTCTAAGGTAGATATTACGTGCGAAAGGGGAGGGGGGGTGGTGGTCGAGAAATCTTATGTATCCTCACGTGAGCTGGCCGGGGGAGACAAAAATGGTCAAAATCGTCCTTACGTAATTAATTAATGGCCCCTCACACATTCTGGATTCCCGCAGCATAAATTCAGATTAAATTCGTACTTATTTTGGACAAACTTAAATCAGGTTTGGTAGGAAATAGCAATTGAGAGAGAATGCAGATTAAATCGCACATATTATGATTTGCATATTGCTGAGAAAAAAAAACTTGAAGTTATGGGCACTATTATATTATTATCGTTACCAATATAATTCAGGATAACCGCTGAGGATATAATAAATGTATAAAAAATCCTCATCTTTTCTAATCGGATGAAAAACTTATTAACGTATTATTCAAGGATTTGATCAACACTGTAACTAAAGAATATTCTAGTGCCTCCTTTGGTTATAAAAGATATTACCTCATAGTCGTTATCTTAAAAATTTATCAGCGTCTAGCTTATCTTTCTGAGATATTTAAATTTCATCAGAGTCAGTTTGGAAGAAGTAAATTCAATTAAAATAATTTCTTAAAACCAATACCGCGATTCATGTGCTTTGATCACTAATTCTATTAATTTTATCTGCCTATAATATATAATTACTCAGCTATAATGTCAATGTCTTAACACAACAGCATCAACGGGTTTAAAATAATTTTAAAGATAGTTTAAAGGATTTCATTGGATGCAAAGGTATTTCATTTCCACACTGGAGATGTAAAGATAAATTATAATTATTAGGATTGTCATCATCTGAAACTTTCAAATAATTTTTGTTACAGCCGAGGGATGAGCTACGTTTTGAATGATCGTGCTACAGCCTATAAGGCAGATTTCGAAATTGGAGTGGAGCTAAGCCTACAAAATGAGTGTACTTATATAATAAAAATGTCTTGACGTCAGACTTGACGAAATTTTTATTTTAATCCTATTATATATATACATACATATTATCCTGTTCGTTCGACATATAATGAAGCACAATACTTTCTTAACTAAGTTCTAGGCTGAATTTGATATTCATTCTAAAAACAAAAATAAATTGGACTTTTTCTCAAATTTGGACCTATTTGATTTGGTTTAAATAGCCTATTAAAAATGCTGAGACGTTTTCCCATTCAATATAATTATAATTCCAAGATGAATAGAATCACCGATCGCTACGGTATGCTTATTTCTTGCTTTAGATAATATCGTTTGCTGATAGTGTAATTGCATTCTGCATTTTTCATTAATTTACCGTACTTACATTCAGGATATGTCAAATTTTTTTCTAATGCATTTTTGACAGCAGAAAAACAGCCTTAGAGACCTTAAAAAATGCTTTAGTCATTTCTACGAATTATTAATTTTATTTTTTTTGTATTTTTGAAGGCATATATTTTTACACACACTTTTACACACCAAGTTACATGATTGCCCTTTATAAATGAACCTTATCTCTTTCTATATGAAGCATATAACAGTTCTGCAGTGTGCGCCTGTCTTCGAAGGTTTACTACTGGGCGAGAAAAATTGTAAAATTTGGAGTTGGAGACAAAAATATTGTTCAACCTCATAGTTATAAAATGATGTCGGTTTAATTTTCATTAAAAATTTGTTGTCCTTATTGTGGCAGAAACTGTGTAAAACAAAACAGAAATCCTCCAGAAGTAAAAAAGTTGGTATAAGAAATTTGAAAAAGGTCATGAGTATTTTTCAGCATGTACTTTACAAGTGGCAATTTTTTTGAATTTATGTTTTATTGTAATAAGTAGAGTTAAAAATGTAAAAAATAATTATCTCGGTTTTGGATGATCATGTCTTGGGAAATGGTATGTTATGTGAATCTATATTAATGTATGAATATCCACGGGAACAAATGTATCGTCTATGAGCCACATTTGAAGAGTTGTTCAGACTCGCAAAAACTCATGAGAAGTATAAATTTCTGAATTACATATATTTATATAGAGAAAAATTGACATTATATCATAATATAAACTGTCTATTGCTACCACAAGATCACTGCACTATTACTACAAAATTAGAGATGTTGCAATATTACTTATCAGAAACGTGACTTGTCGCAGTTTTGCCAATTTTGTGTGGAATTCAAATTTTTCCGAATGAGAAATGCCGCATCGTGACTCGATGCCTTATTGATTTACCGCAAATGTGACTTGCCGTAATTTTTTGAATTTTTTGCGGCTTACTCTGAAAAGTGAGATTGTTCAAGGTGAGCGGTCGAAGTCGACCGGATAGACGCGACTTTTAGGAGAGAGGGAAGACTCACGAAATCTTCCCTTTCCACTTACCACTACATTCTTATGAGGAAAGGGATAGGTCGTAGATGCGGCTTACGGTCGAGTATAGATGAGAAGCGGAGATGTAGTGGTGAGTGGTGGGAGGTGTTTCACGGGATCTCGAGTGAAAGCCTGATTTCTCGGGTACCTAACACCACTTAGAATACTTACAAGACCGGGTCCGTTTTAGCCCATGCCAACCCAAAAGAAAGTTGTATTATCAACATGCAATGGTGATGTCTTTGCAATATTGAAAAGTAATAATACTTTTGCTGGTATATATATTCATATGTTCATTAGTTACCCGCTACGGTGTGGGCGAGAATAAACATAGCAAGCGGCAGGATTAGCCCGTTGACCGCAGATGAAATCATGTTATCTCCAGCAGGAAACTCGCGCAAAGTCAGTTATAATTTTAAAGTACATTGTGTGAGACCATGATCCTCTATACCAATTATTCAATAACAAAAAGAAATGTAAGACGACAATCTAAAACTTGTTGTGATCTGCAGTCCTCTTAAAATTTTATAAGTAACTTGCTATGCTACAAAATCATAATAAAAAGTGAATCTATTATGGTTCCCAAGGGTTGAATTTTGTTTTCATTGTCCCACTGTTCTAGTCATTTCTTCCCAAAAAAAAAAGAATTTTCAACTTGGGTCGAAAGGCTATATGATTGCAACAAGTGTGAGTACTGCCCTCGCTTCGCTCGGGCAGCAAACTTCACGCTCTTTGCAATCGTAGCCTTTCAAACCTAGTTGTGCAATATACTATTTGATTTTTAGTCTTCAAACTGAAATCGCAAGAGGAAGAAAAATTAATAATATTATTGGTGCATCAGGATGGGTCCAGGAACAAAATATTGAAAATTCAAAACAGAACTATATGGAAAAGCAGCACATGAAGATACTGAAGAGTATAATTGATTTCAAATCGATTGATGAACGCCTTGGTTTTGCGCATGAATAAAATATGTTTGAAAAACTAATAATTCTTGTATCTTTACTATTTTAATGGGTGCCAATTTTTCACGTATCTGGAGATCATAACTGCCTCCATAAATTAGTACAGCTTTTTATTTGCTGATCCCTAGTAGATAATGAATGTCTCAGAAACCCGCGATTTCAACAAACAATTAGAAAACCTACCGAATATAGACCGAATTATTATTTTCTTGGAATATTCTACAGTAAAATCTTGTTAAATTTTCAATAACTCGAAAACCTAAAAGCAACCCATTTTTCTATTTGTGAGGAGACAAATTTCAGTATTAAACAATTTTTCTATTTGAAAGAGAGAAAAAATTTTATGTAACGATTTTTTTTACCCATTCTAAATTTTAGCATAAAAATTTTCGTCCAAAATTACTGAAAGTTCTTCTAAAAATTGAAAGTTTTCATGCGAACACAAAATGCTTTAGGATAGGGTTGATTTTCTGGTGGAAAGAATGCATCGAAATCATGTATGTGCCCCATTTTGAAAATATGAGTTGTCTCCACCCACTTATAGTGAGAGTTTTATTCAGAAAAATCTTTTACCAAAAAATCCTCAATCAACTTTCCATTCTTGTATGAATACGTTAGGCCAAAGTTATCTCTATCGAGGAAGATATAACGTTTTTCCTTGAATATAGAATCAGTTCAAGTTAGCTACAGTATTATAGAAAAATGTTATGATTGATAATAATTTAGACACTTAAAATTCATTAATAGTAAATGTGAATTTTCAATTGAATGAGTAATTTTCAATTCAAGATATGAAAAAATACAGTTAGTAATAATTTAGCAATATCTCACTGTGTATTATTCCAAGAAATTACGAATTTTCTTTTTATTCGGTAGCTTTCAGAAATGTTTGTTTAAAACTCGGTTTTCTTGAACATGTGTTATCTACCAAGGATCAGCAAATAAAAATCTGTACCGGTTCATGAAGACGGTTACAATTACCAGATGCGTGAAAAAATTGGCATCTATGAAAATATTAAAATTACGGAAATAATCATTTTTTCAAACATATTTTTTAACGCGCACAACCAAGGCATTGATCAATCGATTTCAAATTAATTATACTTTTCAGGATCCTCATGCGCTACTTTTCCATGTAGTTCTGTTTTTAGTTATCAACATTTGGCTTTTTTACCAAACCTGATGGAAAAACAAGAATTATTTACAATCCTGTTGATATATTTACCCCTACTTAACCCTCGATGAAGAGACAACGCTTTTATGTTCACGCAAAATAAATTTTAGAATAATGCCGACAAAGTCTATCCAAAATAATATAAATCATCGAACTGAAAAATTGTATAAAGAATTGTATAAAGCAATTGATAGTGAACATCAGTTTTTGGTTATGAAATAACGTTCCGATAATAAATTCCAATGATGTTAGCATACAAAACAATTTTGTATGAGAGAAACTGATGCACGCAGTATTTTTCAAATGAATTGTTGTTAAAAATTAAATTGAATTTTGAGGACCTTTTTATCTGGGCGTCTACTTTAACTAGTTTTTGAAATTATCATTTAAGTTGAAAAAAGTTATTATTTTCTGTCAGAAGATATTTTCTCTGTTGGTAACCCTCAGTCTACTCATGATACGACAAAAATGAGAAATTCAATTGAAATAAATTAAAATTTCACTTTTCACGATGTTAGCTTGTCGACAGGATAAAATATAATTTCCCCGATAGCGGAACACTCTTCCAACAGATGATAACTATTTAGCAGAAATGATAATTTTGAAAAATAAATTCTAATTTGTTGTAAATAATGTTCACTACAGAAACCAATTGAATTTTAAAGGCGAATATATTAATTCACATGAAAAAAGATCAGTTCCACCTAAATATCAACCATTCAATATTTAATTTTATTTACCAGTTATTCTCTAAAAGTTGATCTGACTTATGATCACAAACAACTTCATATTACACAGTTAGGTTTTCTTAAAATTAATTATGGTGTGGAGTTTTCTCGTTCGCTTGTTTGTGTGTACTTTTCTATAAGTCTTCAAAATTGGGTGTGTTCTGTATCAAATATTGGCACGACATCACCAGTGGATGTTGTTAAAACATATCGTACTTTGATTGTCATGTGCGCAGAGGCATTATATGCTACTTGCAATTCAATTGATTTATCGGCAGGAAAAATGCTTTTGCGAATTTTTAATAACCGCTGTGGATTCGTGTTTGGAGTACTCAAAAAAGATTTAATTTGTGGAGGGTGAAATCCAAGAAGGAACCAAGAAGGATGACTGGCAGGAGGAGACCTAGACCCAGCACGAAGAGAAGGCTCAGCAGGAGAGGTGGACCTGGCAGGAGAATGATTTCTGTGAGACAAACTAGAAGTTCCGGAACGAGGAACATGAAGAAGAGGATCTCCATTAAGTGAACGCTCTGGATGTAAATTCAACTCTGATACAAGAAACAAATTATTAATTTTTTCATAAAGTACACAATCGGATGCTGGCGTGGATAAGGCAAATCATAATATGTGGAATTCAATCTGCATTATATCTCAGTTGCCATTTACTACCAAACTCAATTTGATTTTGTCTGAACTGAGTACTAATTTCATCTGAATTCATGCCAGAGGACTCCAGAATGTGTAAGTGTGCGTAATAAAAAATGGTAATCGTACGTAATTTTTTCGTCTTCCAAGAAACCAAATTTTACTTAATATGTTTTCTACAGCACTTTTCACGATTTTTCAACTGGTATCAACAAGCCCTGTCACTAAGAATGCAAATTATTTTTCTAATACACACTTTTTAATTTTTAATTTAATCTGTTCCAAATTATACGAGCCAACAAGAACTTATCGACACTCAGTTTTTATGTCAACTTTCAAAAACCAATTTAAATAATCGCAGTCATCATCTCGCACGCTTTCAGTTATTTCTAAATTTGCATATCGAACTGCATAAAGTCAATACCAACATACGATTGTGTACTTTGAGGAAAAACTAATACTTTGTTTCATGTTCCAGATTTCAGTTCACATTAAGAGTGTTTACCCAATGGCGACCTTCTTCCTGCTTTTTCCTCATTGCGGCACTTTCAATTCTTCTGACAGAAATCGTTCTCCTGCCATGTCTACTTCTCCTGCCAGTTCCACTTCTTCTGCTGAGCCTTCTCTTCGTTTTAGGTCTAGGTCTCCTCCTGCCAGGCATCCTTCTTGGTTCATTCTTTCGCCAATGCCCTGGTCTCTCTTGTACTGAAACACATCAAATTGAATTCTTGTTTATTAGCTCACGAAAATATTTTAGAAGAACAATTATTATAGACTCATAATTGTGTGCGAGTAGTAACCTTTTTCAGGTGAGGCCACACTACGATCATAAGATAATAATTTCTGTTATTATTCCTGGATATGGAAAAATACTCTATTATCAATTATTACGATTTAACATGAGTATTGTAAGCGATCAGAAGACATAGCCCCGAAATATATGTCGATCATCCGCTGTAAAATGAGATCAGTTTGGTTTCCGTCAAAATTCTTTTGTCTGTGCTGTGACAGAAAAAATGTGAAAAAAAAAGGAGAAATGATCCTCAACTTTTAATACCTCAACTTTGAAGTCCTGCACTAATGAAAAATTTGGTATATCAGAGATTTAAAAAAATTCATTACTATTTCTCAACATGTACTTTACAAATGGCAGTTTTTTGTATAAACATATTGATTATAGTAATCAGTAGAGGTAAAAATGTAAAAACAGTTATCTCGGCTCTGCCTCTGGATAGAGATTTTATGCTAAACCGTAGCTTGAAAGAACCTTTTTGATGAAGAAACATACATACAATTTACAATTCATTAAAAAAATGTAAAGTTCATCTTGCTATGCATTGAATTCTAAAGGTGTCATAGTTTATTTTGAAATTACATACCTATTTACATATGACTCATACATAAAAGGAGATTTAAAAAAATTTATAGGGAACTACCGTTTGGCCTTAGATATCAACAGATATCTTTGCAGTCTCACTGAAACTCTCAGTCCCTTTAGTTTATTTTTTCACACATTGATTGTCTCTATACATTTCAAATTTTTTTTATTAATTGATTAAGGCATCGTTATTTTTATCTGCGAGGTCCTTAGCGTCATCTAAATTTCCTTGGACGTTTACTGGATCACTGACAATGGATACTTTGATAAACTGAATTTCTTCAGGCTCTGTTGATATTTTCGATGTAGAATCATATAAATCGCCTCTACTGGTTTCATCCTTTTTTATTGCTACGGTCAGTTTTTTCAAATCGTCTTTTATCGTTTCTGGAACCCTCACTGGAACCTTTTTTATCTGAAAAGTAAATAAACAATATGTTGAATTATTAGTAAATACTGATTCAAATCCAGTCAAAAAATAAAACCATATATTATATAATCATATCTGTATTAAAAGAAATATATATTTTACTATGAATGAAGTTTAACAAAATTTTGGGCAATCTAAGGGTACCCATTTAGGAAACTAAATATTGTATTAATCAAATTTTCACCGCCCCTGTCCCAATTTATAACTTTGAATATAATAGTTAACTCCTATTTTTGTCATATAATTATTTTTGAATTTTCCCAAGACGTTTAAAATGATGTAATGTGTAAAAAATAAAAGATAGAAAGTAATTATGTTTTCGTTAAGAAAATATCTGATGAGGTCCAAGATTTTACATTGAGTATTTTGCATTCGTTCTGGAAACGAACCATTTTTTATTTATTTTTTTTTCCTGCAAATATTTCCTATTTGAAAGGATTTGGGATAAACAAAGCCAGAACAAGGAATGTCGAAAGCAAAAAATTAAAATCTTCTTCTGGAATAATTTGGCTTCTTAAATTCGTGGGTTGAGAAAAAATATTTAGTTTTTAAATACCTACCTTAATATATCTATTTTGAGATATGAAATAAAATACAATTAACTAATTTTACAGAGTGAATAACAATTTCAATTATTTTACCTTCATAATATTTGACTTTCCGTTTTCGTTTTTATCGTATTCATTCACAAACTGTGGAGTTGGGTCTATGATCTTGTTTATATCATCAGGATTTTGTGGATCAGAGATTCGGTCCAGGTCCAAATTTCGCACCGTCTGCAGAGAAAAATTGTCATTTAACTTTTTTCATTTAAATAAATAAATTTATATAAAAATGTTCTTCTGGACAATTAAGTCTAAAGTTTTGTTCCAATTTCAACTTCTTTTGAAATGAAATTTACTTTTTGAAAGAGATTTGTTATAGCCAATTTTATGTATAGTTTAATTTATTTTGTATTAACCAAAAAAATTGAAGTTTTCAAAAATAATTGGTCCAATTTTCTTGCAGCTGCTGACATTTATGTAAAACTTATAATTAAAAATACTTTGAGACTTTGTTCAATTTTTCGTTCGGAATATGCGTCGTGAATATGCTTAGCTACAATTTTTTGAAAAATCAAAAGTATTTTTTGAGTTATAAACAATTTAATATTTTAGTCATTTCGTGCTCTGAAGAGTATGCTATTTTCACATAATTCCCTCATTAAATTACTTGGCAAAATTCATCCCTTATGATACAATAAAACACAATAAAATTTGAACTTCTTAAGAAACAGGTGTGGTACTCTTCAACAATAACAAAAGATTATTTTTCTTTGATGAAGCATCATAAAGAAAAATTTTTCTAAAAAATTTGAAATTGATTCTGTTCGAAAAGCAAAATCTGCTGGCTAAAAATGGACGAAAATCTGTATTTGTTTATAAAATTTCTTTTTAACAATTAACACTTGTTATCAAGTATTAACATATGGTATATATGATTCATTGTCGACAAATTTTTTATTAATTCTGTTAAAGAAACGAAGTCTTCAGAGCGCGATATAACTAAGATATTTATTTGTTCATCAGATTTGTTCATAACATTAACAATTACTTTGGATTTGAAATTGAATTTGAGTTATGAATTAAAAATGATTTTTAATTCATAAGTCCATCTAGTATGGAAAAGACGTTAAAAATTTTCTGTTATTCTCAAATGATAATACAGATTTCTATAAAAATTTGATTGTACCATCTAGCATAATAATGCGTATATTTTCTTAAATAAAGTGTATTCTCTCGATCTCTCTAGTACCTATAAGTAAATTTTATAAACAAGTAATAGTTTTCCTTCTTTAGAAGAAAAAAATTTGGATGAGCTGATATTTATCGAAGTTGCTTTTTAGACTTATTGAACTCCAGAAAATTGTTAGGACCTAACATTTAGCTTTGTTTATAAATAATGTAAGTTAAAAAATATAGAATTTTTATGCAGCCCGGAAAATGGGGAAAGAAAGAGAAGAAACTTCATTTCAGAAAATATACGCATTATTATGCTAGATGGTATAATCAAATTTTTAAAAGTATCTGTATTATCATTAGAGAATAACAGAAAATTTAAACGTCTTTTTCAAACTAGATGGATAATTAAAACTCATTTTTAATTCGCAACTTCATCTAGTCTTAAAAAAAAGTTAAAATTTTCTATTATTCTCTCATGATAATACATATTTCTTTAAAAATTTGATTATACCATCTAGCATAATAATGCGTATATTTTCATGAATAAAGTTTCGTCTCTCAATCTCTCTAGTAGCTTAATGAGAAAAACACCCGACCGGAAATCACAATTTCTCTGTTTCGAATCCCAGCGGAGTGAAACGTAAAGATCTTTTTTTTTCAGAAAAGAATTTATTCTTATAAGTAAATTTTATTAACAGGTAATAGTTTTCCTTCTTTTTTTAACAAAAAAAAAAAAAATTCTGGATGACCTGAAATTTATCGAAGTAGCTTTGTTATAAACAAGTAAAGTTAAAAAATATAAAATTTGTGTAAAGACCAGAAAATGGTTAAAATAAATAAATAAAAGTTAAAAATATCGCTTCAAGTGATATTTTCTGTTAAAATAAATTACCTTCGTATAATGTTCAGTCTCGTGGAATGCTTCGGCTAAAGCAGGATTGATTTCTATTAATGGTTGGTCTCCATTTCTAATATAAACAGGGATGTAGCCCGGGATGCTGGGTAGTATTTGTAAAGGCAGACCACCTGGAAAAAATAAATTCAGTAAACCTCAAATGATCTAATTAACCCAGAAGCCATTACACCTAATCACAATTTCAATATTTTAAAATTATAAATTTATATTATTTTTCTGCACAATATTACGCCACTTTGCACAACATTACTCCACTTTGCGCAATATTTCTCCACTCTGCGCAACATTACTGTACGTTGCGCAATATTGCTTCACTCTGCGCAACATTGCATCACTTCGCGCAGCATTGCGACACGGCCCCAACTATTTACGTTCGGAGAATACTTAAATTTTCAGTTGAAAAAAAAAATATGGAAAAAAATCTTAATAAATTATTTAAATATTGAACCAAAACAAAAAAGATTTTTCAACTAAAATGATGAATCATCCAACAAAATAAATTTTTAAAAAAGTAGTTCCGCTTTTGGTGAAAAAATCTATTTTTTTTTTTTTTTTAATCTAACTGTGATTTTAAATCAAATTTTTTTCTTGTTGAAATAATATAAACTATTATATTTTTCGTTGAGAATCAATCTGCTTTGGTTAAAAATTCAGCTATTTTTTTTGTCGTTCGAAAGTAACTTTTTCGTTGAAAATTTATATTTTCGGTTTGAAAATGCAACTGTTTTATAGAAAATTCGTCTTTTTGGTTTGAAAATTTAACAAATTTATTGGAGATTTTTTTTTCTTTCTTGGTTCAAAATTTGCCTTTTTCGTTTCAAAATTGATCTTTTTTGGTAAAAAAGTCTAAATTAATTTGGTTGAAAATTTAGCTATTCTGTTGATTTTTTTTTTCAATTAAACTATTTTGTTAGAAAGTGCAACTATTTAGTTAAAAAATAATTCTCATTTTTGTTGAAAATCAAACAATTTTCTTGAAAAGTGTTTTTTTTTTTGGTTTGAAAATTTATCTCTTTTGATATAAAAATGTCTGAAGAGTGTTCAGCTATTTTTTGTAAAATTCGTCTTTTCTAGTTAAAAATTTAACTACATGGTTGAAAGTTGCAGTACTTTGTTCAAAATTAAATTTTTTGGTTAAAAATTGACCGTTTTAGTTGAAAATTCATCTCTTTGGCTGAAAATTTTACTACTCTTTCAAATTATTTTTTTTAAAAGGGGGGGGGGGGATTGAAATATTTTTCTGGAAAGTTTAACTATTTTGTTGAAAATGAACTTTTTTGTCGGAAGTTTTAATCTCTTGTTGAAAATTAATTAATTAATTAGGCTTTTTTATTTCTCTCTTTCTGATTGATAATAATTTGGTCAATTTATAACCCAGATAACGAATCTCAAGTAGCGAGTGATTATCGCTTTGGACTTATATTGTGATGAAATATTAAAATCGAAGTATTTAGTTAAAATCTAATTCGTCCAAATTAATTTCAATTATTTATTATTTTGATTTTACATTTGATAAAGAATAATTATCAAAAATTTAATTTAATTTTAGTATTAAAGACGGAACAACTGAAAAAGCCCGAAAAAGAAAATTCCCGAAAAAGAAAATATTCGAAATAGAAAACTCTTGAAATCACGCCCAAAATTGTCGACAATTTAAAGATCCTGATCATTTAAAAAATAAATTTACAAAATACATATTCCGCAAATAAAAGTATTTTATTTATTATGTTGTCTTTTATTAATTAAATTTTTTTTATTGTTTCGATTTCGGAATTTTATAATTTCGGAACTTTGCTTTTTTACTAAATTGTCTTAAATTTTGTTAAAAACAGACTCTAAATATTCTCAATAATTTTAACTTACTTGAAGAGTATTCAACAAATATTTTATGAAAGAAAATAAGTCCAGTAAGAGGTTTTTAAAATTACAACGGCAACAATTATTTATAGTTCAGAATATATTTTTTAAAAGTCTCAAAATTTTAACAGCAATAGCAATTAGAAACGGCAATAGCTTTTCTGTAAAAATTACTAAATTTTTCTGTAAAGTTTACAGAATTTTCGGTAATTTTCTAAATTTACGGATATTTCCTACAAAATTTACTGAACTTTTCTGTAAATCTTACAGAAAGTGACCGTACATTCTTTAAATTACGGAAAATTGTATAATATCTGGAGAAAATTTGGTAAGCTTTGCAGAAAAGGTACATTGTCCCTATTTTAACTGTATAATTTCACATATTTTTAAAAAAAAATTAAATAAATTCATGGAAAAACAAAAATTAAACTTTCAATACAAGAAAACAAAAGAAAAAAAACGAATTTTTCAACAAAATAATTAAATTTTTAACTACGATTAGGTTTCTACCGAAATAACTGGAGTGATCACATTTTCAGTTAAAAAAAATAATTTCAATGACAAAAAGACGAATTATTCAACAAAATAATTACGTTTTCAAGAAAAAAAATCAATTCTCATAAAAAAGGATTAGCTAAATTTCCAGCTTAAAAAATTAATTTTTAACGAAAATAAATCAAATTTTCAATATATAGTTAAATTTTCAGTCAAGAAAAATTAATTTCGTACAAAAAAACGGAATTTTCAACAAAATACATCAATTTTCAAATAAATAGTTGCATTTTCAACTAAGAAATAAATAGTTATTCTCTCAGTTAAAAAGATTGATTTTTTACAAAAAAGAAATGAATTTTCAACAAAATACACGGATTTCTAACTAAAAAAGAAACAATTAAATTTTCAGTTAAGGAAATTAATTTTGTATAAAGAAAAAACAAAATTTTGAACAAAATACATGGATTTTCAGCCCAATAGTTGAATTTTCAATTTAAAAAATTAATTTTGTACAAAAAACAAACGGAATTTTCAACAAAATACATGAATTTCTAATTAAAAAAGAAAAAGTTAAATTTTAAGTTAAGGAAATTAATTTTGTATAAAAAACAAACTAAATTTTCAACAAAATACATTGATTTTCCACCAAATAGTTGAATTTTCAACTAACAAAGAAATAGTTGAATTCCCAGTCTAAAAAATTAATTTTGTACAAAAAGCAAGGGAATTTTCAACAAAATAAATCAATTTCGAACTAAATATTTGAATTTTCAACTAAAAAAGAAATAGTTATTTTCTCAGTAAAAAAATTAATTTTATACAAAAAGTTAATTTCAAATCTTCCTTTAGAATTATTATTCATGCTTGAAATTTTACAATCCAATATTTTTCAATTTGAAATGATTCATTTATTTAAATCTTCAACTAAAAATTGGACAATTTTAAGATATTATATTGAAAAATAATAAAAATAATACAAAACGAGATTGCTGTAATATGATTCCAATTTTTGAAATTGTAAAATTTTAAGCTTTTCAATTCGAAATTGCTTTATATTCTCATCTAAAATTATTAAACTCAAAACTGACTATCAAGGCTTTTAATATGAAATCTTGAAACATTTAATAGTGGAATCGTCCTGATATTTTGAATATTTGAATTTAAGATTACAATACTGTGAAATTTTAAATTCAAAACCTCCAAAAATTAATCTAAAAATGAATTTAAAAAAAACTTTAGTTTCAAGAACTCAAAGATTAAACTGTTTTAGAATTGCGTATTCAAAACTATGATTTTAAATAAAAATTATACAAATTTTAAAGACGATAAATGCATTATTAATAAGTACCATATCATGTAGTATCAAGTGAAATTCAAAACGACTGCGTAGATTTTTTATATTAAAAAATATGACTTGTCAAAAAAAAATCACTGTCATTGTCGCCGTTCAAAATTGCAAAATTTAAAACACTGCGAGAAATATTGTGAACCTGGTGTAATAATTCTCTCCCGGCTTTATCCCGGTTTTCTCGGGTGGGTGGCCCCTGAAGTTATTAAATTTCCACTTCAGATTAAAATGATCAATTTTAATAAGCGTGATGCACAATTTAAAATTATTAATGAATAATTATTTAGTTTTACGATCCTAATTTAAGAATACTTCAATTTTAAATGAAGTTCAGAATTATTTAATTTTTAAAGGTTCAATTAAGCTTCAATTTATTATTTTTAAAGGTTCAATTAAGCTTCAATTTATTATTTTTGAAGCTTCCAATTAGAAAGAATATAATTTTGCACCTTTTTAGAATAATTAAAATTGGAAGCTTTAAAATATTTTAAATTCTTCAACTTTGACCGGAGAAAATATGAGCAAATGTTTTCTTCGTATATAAATCTCATTTTTTAATAATAAAATCTATCCAATCACACTAAATGTAATTTTATACTACATGATATGATACCTCCTAATCATTTTTAAAATCTTTACAAAAATGTATAATTTAAATTTAAAGATATAGTTTTGAATATTCAATTCGGAAATAGTTTAATTGCTGAGGCCTTGAAAACAAAGTGGTTTAGTTTCAAAAGTTTAAATTCGTAAATATTTGTTTTGAAGTTTCCTTATTTTTAAATGCTCGATCAGAAATGTTACTAATTTTTTAATGTTTAGTTTGTTATATTATTTATTTTAACTAGATAAAACTAATTTGAAATATACAGTTCTTAATGCTTTTTTTTAGAATTACATTTTACATTTTCACGAGCATTAAATATGAAATTAAACGGTTTTAGCTGTTTCCAGTTTTCAAATTTCACTATGTAAAAAAAGGATTGGATGGTTTTTGTGAAGATACTGTCGTCTTCAACGATTTCTGACTCTTTTAATATTGGTTTAAAAAATGTAGTCCTTAAAATTACAAAAAATTAAAAACCCTTTAAATCTTGGAAATCCTATTAAAATTCCTTTTCATAACCCTTGAAATATCATAAAATCACTTCAATTCTTTACAATCCGTTGAAATCCCCAAAAAATCCGTTGAAAAAAACCGTAAAATTTCATGAAATCTGAAGATACTGCCTGAAAAGCTGGAAAGTTTATTGAAATACCTTGAGAGCTTTTAGATCCCTTAAAATCATTGAAATCCTCGGAAATCTGATTGAACCCGCTGAAATCATTTAAAAGTATCTTGGAATCTTTTTAAATATTATAAAATCTTATAAATCCTACGAAATTCTTCCAAATCTTTCGACATTCTAGGAAATTCTTTAAAACCGCATACAATTTTTGAATTCCTTAAAATCATTAAAATCTTTGGAAATTCTTCAAAAGTTTTTAAATCTCTTGAAAAATCCATGGAATCCTTAGAAATACCCTAAAATATTTCGAATTCTTTGAAATCATTTAAAACACCTTACAATTTCTTAAGCACTTGAAAATTTCTGGGTATCTTTCAAAATACCCGAAAGTCTTAAAAATATTTCAAAATCATTTCAAATTCTTGAAATCTATTGAAAATATTCGAAAATCCCATGAAATTATATGAAATCTGATGATATTCCTTGAAATCTCTTAAAATCTTTGAAGCCCCATGAAATCCTTTGAGATTCTAGGAAATTTATTTAAACATCTTATCGAGACCCTTTAAATCCCTTAGAATTACTAAGATCCTCGAAAATCTTATAAAATCACTTTAAAATCCTTTGAAATATTTGTAAATCCTCTGAAATTCCTTGGAATATTTCTCAATAACCTAAAATATTATAAATACTATGAAATCCTTCTAAATCTTTCGACATTCTAGGAACATTTTTTTAAGCGTATGAACATTTTTATGAATGTTTTAAAATACCCTCCAGTTTTTCAAATCCTTTGAAATCCCTTCAAAATCTTGAAATCTATTGAAAATATTCGAAAATATTTTCAAATCTTTGAATTCCTTTGAAATTCCTCAATTCTTGTGAATAAATTCTTTGAAATTAAATCTGATGATATTATTTGGAATCTCTTGAAATTTATTTTTAAAACAACTTATTGAAAACCTGCAAAATCCCACAGAATTACTGAAATCCTTGAAAATCCCTTAAAAATCCTTTGAAACATCTGCAAATCCTCCGAAATTCCTTGGAATCTTTGCGAATATCCCAAAATCTTATAAATCCTATAAAATTCTTTCAAATCATTCGAAATATTATTATATGCTTAGAATTTCATTATATCTATTGAAATCCGTTAAATATCACTTACAATCATCGCATAAAAATCCCTTAAAATCTTTAACTTACTCTGGAGTCCCTTGAAATCATTAAAAATACCTAAAACCTTTCAAATTCTATGAAATCTTTCTAAATTCTTATGAAGTTTAGGAAATTCTTTGCAATCTCATAAATTTTGCTTTAATCGCTAAAAAATTCTTGAAATATTTAAAACAATATTGAATCTCTCTTGTGCAGTCCCTTGAACTGCCGTAAAATCTTTTACATATTTTTAAATTCCTTACAAAGTTGAAAAAATTTGAACATTCCTTAAAATAATTAAAGTCCTTGGGAATTCTATGAATGCCTTTAAAAGCAGTTAAAATCCTTCGCAATCCTTTAAATCCCTTGAAATCTGTCGAAATCCTTTTAAATCTCTTGAAATGTTTCAAATCTTTTGAACTCTTTCTAAAAAATTGAATAGAACGGCTTCTAGTGCTGGTCTGCAAGACTTTTATCGAGTCGGATGGTGAATCTTAGTCCGCTTCCGAACGCTAATTTTAACGAATAAATAATAAAATGTCCATTTTTTTAAAATCTGAATATATTTAAAGGAAAGAACCTGCGCTTTCTTAGACAAAAGAAAAGAACATTAAGTTCGAAAAAAATCTGATAAAATTTTCATGATGAATTGGTGATTTGAAAAATATTAAATACTTTAAATTAAAAAGAGTTCTAATGCTTTCAATGCTTTGCTTCTCTGGACCCGCGCCTGATATCTTTAGAATATAAAATTACTAAGTAACTTACGATATAAGGTAGAATTCGATCCAAAATTGTCTCATCCGAAGTATTTTCCGCAAGTTCGAGCAATACTTCTAAACTCTGAAGTTTCGATTGTGAATGATGCAAACCTCTAATACAAGAAGTTACAAGTTGTGTAATGATGACCAATCCTTCCAAATTTTCAAACGATTTGCTACATTCTTTCATTTTCTCGCTATCTCCCTTTTCTTTCTGGTGATCCTCGCTCAAACTAGTTTGATCATCGAGGCTTCTCTGGCTTTCTATTTTCGTGTCAAGGGGTAATTTGGAGTCTTTATTGTCTACGTCAATTTTATCCGAACTCTGATCGCTATCGATATCGACCATCGTATTTTCTTCACTGTGTCCCGAATCGTCCTTTCCAGATTCAATATTCACTTCAATTTTGACATTCTCGGATTTTTCCATTTCACCCGTTTTTCTCTCTCCTTCTTCGGTTTTTAAAATGTTTATGATATTCGCGATGTCAGTTTTAAGTCTAATAATCTTCTCATCGGGAGAAAGAATCGGAGCAGCTGAGAAGATCAACATGTAGGATTGCAGAAAATTGTAAAAGTACTCAGGGAAGACTTTTCCTCGGGCCTGAGAAAGATAAATCTCTGCACTTTTTCTATTTGCTGGATTTTTCTCCAACATGGAAGTTAAGATTTCTCGGATTCCTTCGTCTTCGATTTTATCGAGGTGCTTACTCGCCGAATATTCTCCGCTCCGGTATGCTTAAAAAATAATTGTATTGTAATATATACAATTTATAGAAGAAGCGAATTTGTATTGAATTATTTTAAACTTGTTGAATTAATGTACCTAGAAGCTGAGAAAAATCGAAGGGGGGATGTCCTTCATTGTAAAGTTCTGTTAGAGCACAGCCTGCGGAGAAAATATCCATCATTGGATTGAGATCGCCTGTCTTAAGTTCCTGTTCCTGTAGTAAAAGTGTAGTGTTGCTCACTTCTGAAGAAAGTGTTTTGACGAATCTTTCAGGAGCAATATAACAGGTTCTGCAATTACAGGAAAGTCAATTCAGTTACAAGTTAATAAACTCTGTGTAAACAGAAGCGAACTGGGATTTATCAACCAGTAAAAGGCATATAGAATATCTCTGAAAGCGTTTCTTGGCAATTTTGTTGAAAGATTTACAACATATCCAGGAATTCAACAGGATTTCAAAGGATTTAAAAGTATTGCAAAAGTTTTCAACAGCTTCCAATGGAGTGGGGTAGTTTCATATTTCTAAATATTGGTTTTTCCTTGTGAAATTAAAAGAGCTCTAAAAACTGAATGCAATTACTCAAGAAAACTTTTTTCTAATAATTTTACCATCAACATACAAATATTATTTTTTGATCCTTTAAAATTATTCTTTTTTAATTTTTCACCTAAAAATAAGGCATGTATGAGCGGCTAGCACGCCGGAAGTAGTAGCCAGCCAATCAGCTTTCCAAACAATCTAAACAGGATTAAATGGGACGCTGTTTTCCGGATGTGACTTCTCAAGGTCACAGAATTGTTTAAATATGGTTTTCGATACTTTTTTCAATATTATTTTTCTTCTTAGAAATAAAGAATTCAAAATTTGTTTGATATAATACAATTTAGAGTTTTATGCAGCATTTAAAAATGTATTATCTTAAATTCATGCAACTACCCAATTCATATGATTTTCAAGGTTTTTAATTATTTTAAAGAAAATAATGGTTCTATAAATTTCGAAGAATTTCACAAAAATTGAACGATTCTCAGCATTTCAAATATTTGAAGAGTTTTTCAAATATTTCAGAGATTTTCACATGATTTCAAATATTCCATGTGATTTTAAAGAATTTCCTTGAATTACAGAAGATTTCGAAGGATTCGTAAGATTTTAGGATACTTAAAAAAATTCCAAGGAATATCGGAGATTTCCAAATATTTCAAGGGATTCCAATGGATTTCGAGAATTTCAATAATTTTAAGAGATTTTAAGGGCTGCCAATAAGATATTGCAATGAATTCCCTAGGATCTCAAAGGATTCCATAGAACTTAAGGTATTTCCAGGAATTTAAAGTAATATCATCAGATTTAATGAATTTCAAAGATTTGAAGAGATTGAAAAAAATATATTTCTAAAGATTTTGAAGAATTTCAAAGATTTTAAGATTCCATAGGATTTTCAAAAGATTTAAAGAACTTGATCGGTTAGTTTTTCGGAAAATTCCATAATACTCTTCAGTGACATTCAAAAATTTGAAGGGATTGGAAAGGATTTTAAGAATTTTTAAAAGATTTGAAGTAATTTTCAAGAGATTAAAAATTTTACAAAGAAGTTTCAAGGACTTTAATGAATTTAAGGGATATAACAAAATGGTATACGGTTTAGCGAATTTCTTTAATTTTTACATGATTTGGAAGGATTTTATAAGACCTATATGGTTTTTGGGACATTTTCCAATATTACAAGAGATTTTATTAAATTTCTGAAGATTTTAAGGTTTGTAAGGGATTTTAACAACTCTCAAGTAGTCGTCCATATATTCATAACACATTTAGGGAAGTGAGGGTTAAGAGGAGCTGTGATGGCTCTGTTACGATGGGGGATAGTTTGAAAAATGATACGTAACATTTTTTTAAATGTAATTTTAAAAAAAGTAAAATAATATAAGACGGTAGGGAGGAGTGAACACATTTTTTTTAATTATGTTTTTGAGGTATCCTATCAGTATAACCCGTGAATCGAAAAAATTTAGTTATCACTTTTGGCTACTACAGAGGATTTGAAAGTGTTTAAAGTTTGAAAAATTAAAAAAAAATTGTCTATGGGCATAATTGAAAGTTGTAAAGTTTCTGTAAACGAAACGCTAGAAAATATATTTGAAAGACATTTTTTATGTTTTAAATAATTATTCCATTAACCAAATACAAAAAAAAACTTACAAAAAAGCGTTACGTAATATATGGACGATACCCAAGGTATTTAAATCAATTTTTCAAGATTTCAGGAAATATCAGATTTAATGGAATTTCACGAGGTTTTCGAGATTTTATGGAATTTCCACGGATTATAAAGATTTACTAATTTTATAATACTTCAATGAGTATCAAGGAATTTCATAAGATTTAAGGGATTTTAATGGAAGTTCGAAGCTTTTAAGGGTTTTAATTTTTTTTAATTTTAACGGCCGCTGCTTTTGTCCCTGATGTCTTCCGGCCCATCGGTAATTGAATCAATTTCAAACTTTACCTTCTCCTCGATGTGTCGAAAAAGTAAGAGAAGTCAGCCGGATTATCTTCTGGTAAATACGTAGGTTTGAAACTCGCAAAGTCAGTTAGTAAAACCCAATTCCAACTAGTTATCATTATGTTTTCGAGTTTGATGTCACCGTGGCAAACTCCGAACTGTAAAGTTATTGTAGAATTATTTAATGTAGATAGTATTATTAACTTTAATATATTTATATTTGATTTATTTTCTAACCTTGTGAGCTTGATGGAGTGCATAAAGAACTTGGAAAGTAATCCACTTCTTTTCTATACTCGATAAAAATGGTCTGGTACTGATACGGTCATAGAGAGAATACTTGACGTACTCTCGCATTATAAAACCAGCCTTTTCTGTGAGCTATAATTATCAATCAAGAATTAAGAAAGAAATTATGAACGTTCATGAATGAATTTCACGAATTAAATTATAGTCTACTTACGATCATTCGTTGAAAGGGTAAGCAATTAACTGCGGATGCTAGTTTCGATCTAATTTCCTCTAATTTATCTTTATAAGTAGACAAAGGTAAAGTTGGATCATGAATGGCAAACACTTTAACGACTATTGAACCCTCTTCTCTACGAGCTCGAGCCACTTTAAAAAATCTTGTGCTTCCCAAACTGAAATGAATGAAAATTAATCGCTATTTATTCTATGAAACTAAAAGCTAACTCTCAAATTATTTAATCTATGTTTTGAAATTTACAAATACTTTTTAAATCTACATGACACGTTGTAACAACGTAAATTGGTTACGTTTTATTGACCAGTGGGTTATATTAAAATTCAATTCTAATCCTAAAGACCTAAGGAGAAACTATGCGTTTAGAGAATATTAAATAGCGAAAAATGTGAAATATTTTATGGTTATTTAAAAAATTGAGAATAAAAAAAAACGCTAACGTGAAGCGACTTCGTACAAATATGCCTACGCGAAGTGTAAAACTTTACGAAGCTTAATGGTCGCAGTGCTAGTGCTCTACAAAATTATATTTTGGTATTGATTGCAGTATCAGGATTTTATTTTTCGAGGTTCTTCTTAGTTTTGAAATTCAAAGAAAACTAAAAAAATTCGTATTGCTTGTCCTTAAAAAAATAGAGGTAGATGGACTTCCCGGGTATAATTACAATATTATATTTTTTAATTAATTATATTTATTAATATTAAATTTAATTATGTTGTTTGGGTAAAGGTTCATTTTGTAAGTTGGAAATTCATCTCTATGGTTGAAAATTGATTTTGTTATATAGAAAATTAAACTATTTCATTTTCGGTTGAAAATTGATCTTTTTAGTTAATAATTAAATTATTTAGTTGAAAATTCATGTTTTTTGTTTGCAAATTCGTCTTTTTGGTAGAAGATTAATCTTGATGATTTAAAATTCATCATTTTGGTAAAAAATTTAATTATTTTGTTGAAAATTCAACAATTTTGTTAAAAAGTCATTCTTTTCAGTTAAAATTTGTTTTTCATTTTCGGATGAAAATTTATCTTTTTTAGTTATTTCGATTATTTAATTGAAAATTCATGTGTCTTTTTTTCAAATTCGTCCTTTTAGTAGAAGATTAATCTTATTGATTGAAAATTCAACAATTTTGTTGAAAAATCATTCTTTTCAATTAAAATGTGTCTTTTTGTCTTAAAAATTCGTCTTTTTGGGTTGAAAATTCAACAATTTTTTTCTTTCTTGACTGACAATTCTTTCTTGACTGAAAATTCTTTCTTGATTGACAATTCAACACTTTTATTAAATAATCATTCCTTGGGGTAGGAATTTCATCTTTTCTGGTGCAAAATGCAAATTTTTGGTGGAAAATTAATCTGTTTTTTTGTTGTTGTTGAGAATTCAACTGTTTTTTATTTTTAATTAAAATCCTTTTTGGTTGATATTATCAACTAATGCATTCTTCGTTGAGAATTCAACTAGCGCTTGGTTAAAAGTTGAACTTTTATTGTTAAAATGCATTGTTTTGTAAAATATTTATCATTTCAGATGAAAATTTATTTATTTTGTGAAAGATTCAATTATTTTGTTAAAAAGTTATTTTTCATTGTCGAAAATTTAACTGTTTTGTTGGTCATTCGTCTTTTTAGACAGAATATTCAACTTTTTGCTAAAAATACAACTGTTTATGGTTAAAATTTAATCTTTTTTGTTTGAAAATTCGACCATTTGCTTTAAAATTTATCTTTGTAGGTTGAAAATTCAACTATTTTGTTCCCATTTTTTCCCTTTGGTTGAAAATAAATTTTTTTAAACAGAAAATTAAACTATTTCACTTTCAGTTGAAAATTGATCTTTTTAAGTTAATAATTCAATTATTTGGTTGAAAATGCATGTGCTTTGTTGCAAATTCGTCTTTTTGGTAGAAAATTAATTTTAATCCACAATTAAAAAAAAATCATCCTTTTGAATTGAAAATTCTTTGTTTTTTTTTTGGCTTGAAAATTCAACTATTTTGGTAAAAAATTCAACTCTTTTATTAAAAATTCGTCTTTTCGGGTTGAAATATAAACTATTACATTTTTCGTTAGAAGAACCAAACTTTATTAGAAATTCGACGAACAGAAAAATTGAAATTCGAATTTTCTTACATTTTGTATAACCTTTTAAAAGTTCATGTTGCAACTCCTTACAGTATCAACATTTTATAGCATTTATTTAAATATTTCCAAATACTTAAATCGTTATTTTGATCATTCCGAAAATTCAAAGCGTTGTAAAGTTTTTTAGAATTTAAGAATAAACATTTATCAGCTTAAAAATTTGAAGACTATAGGTTGAATATAGCTTGAACTATTTACACTTCCGAAATTTAAAGCGTTTTAATTTGGTTTTTCCAAATCATGAACTTTAGGCGTTTAAATTGCTAAAGCGAAAAACATTCAAAATTATACAATTACAATTCAAAACTAAAAATAAGCAAGCTTGAGCGATGCAAATTTTAAATAATTTTTAGTTTCTGTATTTTAAACGCTGTTTTAATTTGAAGTTCCCTAATTTATAAAGTTTCTTTGAAATTATCCTTTAAGTTTTCAATTTAAAATTGTTTTCAATTATTGAAACTTTCAATTGGAAATTGTTTGATTCTGAACAATTCATGTAAAGAAGAGATTCTTTAATGTTTAAATCTTAAACAGCGATTTTGAGTGTTCTAAATTAATAGTCGGTCAAATATTAAATTTCTTTTTTCAATTATACAATTTTGAATTATTTAAATTAGAACCAAATCATTTTGGATTTTATTAAGATGAGATTGCTCCAATGTTAACCTTTTCTATTTTGAAATTATTTAGCTATAAAAGATTTTAATTGAAAATTGTACAATGTTGAAAAATTTTAATTTCAAACTTCGCGTTAGGTTTAATTTTGGGAGATCAGTCCACGTTAGTGTATGTATAGCATCAGCCTAAAAAATATAAACTATTATTTTTAATATATGATTGTAAATTCAAAATCAACACGACAGTGATTAATTGTTCATTATAATATGTTCATTACAAAACTAAAATTTAAATTCCAATGACGTCTCCCAACATCAAAACAATGTGTAATTTTTTAACTTAAAACCCTTACATGAAACGTAAATAACCTCTTAAATTTTGCAACATGAAAGTCATTTTTGAGAATAAAATTGAATTTTAAACAATAGATTGTTGGTTTTAAAGAAACAGTATTGTCGGCTATCTTACCTGATGTCAAAAACCAAATCGCTGTGATCTGTCAAATAATGCTCCACCGGGAATATTTGACTCGGGGCAATTCCTACCAGTTGGTTCCCCATTTTGACTTAATATTATATGAACTGGATCTGAACTCGATGCTTTTTTGAAGAAGGAATGAAAATGTTAATGTTCGAGGAGCAAATGCATCCTGAAAAGCACCCGATCCACTTTCAAATTTGGAGGTTAAGTTCCCAGGAGATGGAAAGATCGGAAAGGCATTCAAGACGTAGTGGGAATCCAAGGGACGCAGCGCCTGTGCACTTCTGATTCAGAACAATGTGTGTACTACAGTGTAATGCACGTACACATCACATCCCACAACCAGCCACGATTAGGGCGCTTCACACAAAACAACACAAAACGAAAAACTTTACTCACTTTGCTTGATAAACAAAACAAGTGTCTTATTATCAAGAATAATTATTAATAACCTAGATTGTGAAGTTTAGTATGTAGTTAAAGTTTGAAGAGCCTCGAAAACAGCTGCGTGCGGCGCAATACATCTGAATAATAAAGGTACTGTTTCTATTTCCTATATAATTAAATTTCTTCCAACTTTCACTCCTCCACTTTGTTTGAAGTGGGTTTCACTCGAGCGCACAATTTCAGTGATTCGCATCTATATGTTTTCATGTATATCTATAAGTTTTTATCGAGGTTTTCATCAATTTTTTTTTTACAAATAACCTCCAAAATTACAAAAACAAACATTTCCTTTTTGGTTTATATCATGAATTTCAATAAATTACCAGTAGAATTATCGTGCATATTTTTTATATATTATAACGTATCTATTTAATATATTCGCATCATTTTTTTTTTACAAAAAGTACTTAATAATCGAGGTTTTTTTATGGCAAATGAAAAGAATTAAAAACGAAAAGTAGGTCAGCAATATTTGCGAAATAGGTTAGAATCGTTTAGAAACTATAATTTAAAATAGTAGATTAAAGCGTATGGTAAAGGTGTAATGCTAAATTTTTACGGATTGTTTTTAAAAATTAAATGTAATCGAGGATAGATGGTGGTCGGAATAGCAAACATATTATCTTGGGTACATTCATACCACTTTGAAAAAACCAGTTCTCGTCCGATCACTGAAGTTAAGCAAAGTTGGGCGCGGTTAGTACTTGGATGGGTGACCGCTTGGGAATACCGCGTGACGTACTCATTCTTTTTTTATAAATATCGCAATATTTGCCCAATTATTCAGTATACATTTATTAAAGGTAGATTTTATAAAAGTACTTGTTTTTTTAGAATTTTTTAAATCTATAATATGGAATATGTAATGTATATTTAAATATGGAAGGCTTCAAGAATGAACAATTCGTAATGAAGTGGCAAAAAATAAACGATTTCAAATTACGTTAAAAATTTGTTTCCAATCAGAGCTACTGCAGGCCAGGAAATTCTAGAAAGTAAGGAAAATTCAAGGAATTTAAAACTGGTCAGGGAAAGTTAGAAAATATCAGGAAAAACCTGACAGAGTTAGAGAATTTTCTTTAAACTGAAGTTGAAGTTAATTTTATTATTTTGTTAGGAATTTAATAATATTATTAAAATTAATTTTTATTGGTTGAAAATTAGCGTTTTTGAGTTGAATTCAACTGTTTTGTTTTAAAATTTTAACATTTTTGGATTTAAATATCAACTATTACATTTTTTTGCGAACTCAACTTTTTTTATTATTAAAAATTCAACGACGTAGTTGAAAGTGGAACTACTTTGTTAAAAATTCATTTTTTTAATTAATGATTCATAATTTTAGTTGATAAATATTTTTTTGTTCAAAATTTGACTATTTTGTTCACATTTTTTTTTATCTGAATATTCCATGTTTGGTTGTAAATGTATCTTCTTCAGTTGAAAATTCAACTAGTTGGTTGAAAATTCATTTCCTTGGTTAAAAATTTAACTAGTAGATTGAAAATTCATTTATAACTTCAAATATTTGGTTCAAAATTCATGTATTTTGTTAACAATTAATTTTTGTAAGTAGAAAATCAATTTTCTTGGTTGAAAATTCATTTTTTTGGCTAAACATTTTTTTTATTGAAAATTAATTTTTGTCAACTGAAAATTTAACTTCAATCTTTTGTCGAAATCTCTTTTGATAGAAATTTAATCTTCTTGGTTGAAAATTCATCTGTTTGGTTGAAAATTTAACTATTTTCTTGAAAATTTATTTTATTTGGTTGAAAATTATTTTTTTTTACTGAAAATGTTACTATTCGATTTTAAAGTGAAAATTTATCTATTTTTGGTGAAAATTCAACTATTTTGTTGAAAGTTCGTCTTTTTGGTAGAAAAATAATCTAATGAGTTGAGACTTCATTTTTTTATTTTTCTGAAATTTTAAATATTCTATTTTTGGTTGTAAATGATTAATCATTTTAGTTAAAAATTAATTTCTTTGGTTGAAAATTTAACTATTTTGTTGAAATTTTGTTTCTTTATTTAATTAAAAATTAGGGTTTTAATTGAAAATGTAACTATTCCATTTTTAGTTGATAATTCATTTGTTTTGTTAAAACCTTATCTTTCTTGATTGAAAATTTAACTCTTGTTGAAAATTCCTCGTTTTTGATTGAAAAGTAGTCTGTTTTAATTGAGGATTGAACTAATTTCTTGAAAATTCGTATAATTTTTGTTAAGAATTAATTTTTTATCGAAGATTCATCATTTCGGTTAAAAATTTAACTATTTTGTTGAAAATCTCTTTTTTCGGTTGAAAATTCATTGTTTTAACCGAAAAATTAATTCTTCCATTTTTGGGTCCAAATTTATCTTTTTGAGTTGAAAACTCAACTATTTGGTTGAAAACTCATATATTGTACATATGTCTTATTTAGCGTGACCAGACGTCCCGATTTTTCCTAAAATGTCCCGCTTTTTGCCTTAATTCGGCAGTGTTACATTTTTTGTACAGAAATATATCTATTCTTTTAAAAACAAAAACGATAGTACTCTGGAAAATTATTTTATTTTGAACTGCTTTTTTTTAACATCCCAAAAATAATTAGCTAACAATGAAAAAATTAGAAATTAAAAATTATATGCTAACAAATTTTTTTTCTTCCGTAAAGTTAGGTTTCCTAATTTTAGTCACCCTAGTCTTATTCTGTATGACTGTTTGTCACTAAAAATATTTTATATAAATTTAGGAACAAACATTTTTTTGTATTAATATTATTGATCTCCTGGATGTAAGGGCTGTTTTTATACCTAATTGAAAAATTTAGAACGGTCAGGAAAAATGAAATATTGGTCAGGGAAAAGTCAGGAAATTTCAAAATTGAGATTTTGCAGCAACCCTGTCTATTTTCGTTACTTTTGGTAACCCTTTTTAAAAAATTGTGATCTACCTTTTTTAAACTTAGAGTTTCATTTGCAGACTTTTTATTACAAACTTGATTATTCTGATTAAAAATGTTGTGTTAGTTCGGTATGTATTATAGTTTAACAATTATCAACTGAATAACACAGATGAAGATTAAATACTTCTATTGGAAGAATTTTAATGATAAAAAAGTGATTCAGAAATACACTTATGAGAGTAAAAACCTTGTGACTCCTCAAAGGGGGAAAACGCATTAAATGTAGATATCAAGAAATCTGTTGGTTTATATTATTACCTATAAAAATTTTGTTTAATAGAATGTTAGGTAAAACTCAAAGTTTCAAAAATGCAATTTCTTGCACTTCTCTATTAATTTTATTAATTTATAATTTATTAAAGAACTAATTCAGAAACACTCTTAGGATACTAATTAATTTTGAATCCTAATTAATATTAGAAGATTCATATTTTGTCTTTCGAGTTTATTTTATATATTTCAAAAACTGACTTCAATTATGAATTTTAATTTTGAATTTTCATTTCTTAATCATAAAATTTCATTTGAAAAACCGCTGCAAAGTTGTTTAAGCGCGTTCATTATTGTATTTTATATTTATTATGCTTGTGGTTTTTATTATTTATTATTTTATATTATTATTTATTGTTAATAGGTCATAAAATCGATTCTTTTTATCATAACGAATAGGTCTTGTACTTACAATATTGATATATTTCCAAAATTAAGAAAGTTTTTCTCTGACAACATTACAAAAATTAAAAAATCTGTACATATCATAATTTTATTTGGTCATAGAGTGTTTCTAAATACATCAATAGATTCACATTGTCAAAGCGAATAAATTTGGTACTTATTATGTTGCCATATTTATAATATTAAAAAAAAAAATTACTTATAAACTAAAAATTAAAAACTTCAAAATTCTTAAATATGAAATTTTGTTTACCGAGATAGCTATAATAATTCTATGGAATTATATCAATTTATTACCAACCGGTGTTTGAGAAATTCGGGTCACAGGGCCCAGTATTACAGTAAATACTGCGATAAAAATTTTGAATTTTTCAAATTCATTTTTTGTCGCACATAGTCAAACGCACACATACGGAAAATCGAAAATGGTTTGAAAACCCCATTTTTGGACCTCATTTTTAGTTAGTCTTCTAAAATACAGTATAATGAACAGAAAATAGTCAAATGACTTGGTCAAATGACCAATTATTAACACCTGAAAATGGCAATGATTAATTTCAACAAGTTTCTTTGTAAAAAATTTCTTTATTGTCTGCAAACTACTTTACAAATAGTCGTTTTACACATGTTATAAAATTATCACGTACTTTATAATTGACATGAGTCACGTTCCTCTCCTTTTTTTCAAGAGATAATGAGGTGGGGAATAATAATTTAAGACAATAAAGCAATTTAAAGATGATTTCAAAATTTTGCAGTAAATGATTTAGAACCATTTGGAAAATCTTCTTTCTAGTCCAAAATTAAAATATAATTCGGGAGAAACCAAAAAAGTTTGGCATTTTGCCCAAAAACAAAAAAGAATATTTAATGTGGAAAAATCACGTTCTTAACTAATTCTATTCACGTTCCGTTTAAGCCACTTATACTAACATATTTTGAAGTGCTGGTTACGAATATGATCATGAAAATATTCGCAAATTATATTTTCAAGGTCAACTCGAAAAATTAGAAAAAGAGATACCCTTCCCTTTTTCCAGATCACCCTTTCCAATTAAAATAAAAGTTTTTATAAGCATTTAAAATTTATGAATGATACCAAATTTCAGAATGTTCCAGTGAAAAAATGTATGATTATTTTTTGCTATCTTAATGAAAGTTTAATAATATTATTTACAAAACGGACAAAAAGGGGACGACTGAAAAATCTTGGAAAATAAAATTCTCGTCACTGTAAAATTGTCGAATAACAAAATTCCCCAATTGGAAAATTCCAGAATAATAAAATTTCCGAATAGTTTATAATCTTATCGAATTGTAAAATTGCCGAATAATGAAATTCCCGACAGTTTATAATATTACCGAATGTGAAAATTCCCGAATAATAAATTTCCCGACGGGACGACTGAAAAATCTCGAAAAATAAAATTCCCGAATAATAAAATTTCTAAATAATAAAATTGCCGCATTATAAAATTCTCTAATAATAAAATTTCCGAACAGTTTATAATATTACCGAATTGGAAAAGTCCTGAAAGAAAATTGCCGTTAAAATATTCTAAGTAGGAAAATTCCCGAATATAAACAATTACAATATTTTTATGAATAAAGAAATTTAATTAATTTTATAAATAGAAACAATTTTTAATTGTTTAAATTCGGGAATTTTTTATTTTGTATATTTTATAATTCGACAATTTTCTGTCGGGAATTTTCAAATTCGATAATATTATAAACTGTTGAGGAATTTTATTATTCGGAAATTTTCCAATTTCGGAATTTCATTATTCGGGAGTTTTCCAATTCGGGAATTTTACAGTGTCGGGAATTTAATTTTTCGTGATTTTCCAGTCGTACCTTCCTGACAGAAAATTGTTTAATTATTCAATGTCCGAACCAGAAAATTCCCGAATATGTATGAACAATTAAAATTAAAAAAAAAATTAATACAATTTTAATTGTAATAATTTAATTAATTTTATAAATAAAAAACATTTAATTGTTCAAATTCGGAAATTTGCTAGTTCGGATATTTTATAATTCGGCAATTCTCTGTCGGGAATTTTATTACTAGGAAATTTTTAAATTCGATAAAATTATAAACTGTCGGGAAATTCATTATTCGGGCATTTTCCAATTTGGGAGTTTTATTGTTAGGGATTCTTCAGTCCTCCTAACCCTAGAAATGATTTAAAACTAATTAAAAGATTAACCTTAAATTTGTAAGTAATTTAAAAAATCAATCAATCCACAACTTTGATATAATTTACAAATTTAATGCATACATTACATTGACATCCTTAATACAATTTCGTTGAAAAACAGAACAGATAAAAAAAATCAGTTATTAAAAACTCGAAATTTTATTGACATTTTTGTCTTTATTTGTCTCTCTTCAAATTGATATTTTACTTTTGAACTAGGAAGAAGATATTCCAAAAGGCTTTAAACCATTTACTGCAGAAAGAATTTTAAATTGTGAATTTTGTATGTCTTACGTGGACCGCAAGACATAAAAAATTCACAATTTAAAATTCTTAATCATCGTCTGTCGAAGAAAAGGATTGATTTGTTACTTATCAAATCATTACAATTTACTGCAGAATTCGGAAAAGTCATCAAAGTAAACAACTACCAAAATTCCTAATTTGATGCTAAATTATGTCCGTGTTCGAGATAAAAATAATGGTTCTGTATGTTTTTTTTTCTAGAAGTATAACAGTGATTTTGTTTTCTCATATTGATTTTAGAACAGAAAATAGTATGCGAAAACTAGAAGAAACTTCCTGGACAGAGAAGTTTAAATTTAAAATAAAATATTTATAGATGCTCCATACATGTTTCCCTCGATCTTTTCTTATTTTCTATAGTCCTAGATGCTATTCGCATGTATTATTATAAAGATCTCTCATATTTAGTTACTAGTGAGCATAGATAGTCGCAGGAAGTAGTAAGAGGTCGTAAGTAAAAAATCTCTCCTCTCTTTTCCAGCATCAATTCAACGAGTTGCGAAAACCCTTTACTTGTGAAAGTACATTCAACTCAATTTAGCACTTATACTGCGTTTCTTGCGCAGTTATCTTAGTCTTTTCCAATATGGTTTGCACGGTACATTGTCCATGGTTTTCATAATTTTAAAGAAAAGATAGTTTTAAACAATTATGACCTTTTTTGCATTTTCAAAATCAGTATTGTCTGCAGTGATGGGAAGTAACTAGTTTCTTTTAACTAGTTACTTTTTTGTTAACGATAATGGTAACGAAGTTACTTTTTTGGATATATAACGAATTAATAACTATGTAGTTACATTTTGTTCAAAAACAGTAACTATAAAAACCGTTACTTTTTCAGTTACTTCCGAAATTCTTTTTTTATGACAATCAATCAATTGTATTTTCTTTGAAATTATTTTTTCGTTTTCACTATTCAAATTGCATCGGCTAGTTTTCAAAAGATTATTTAGTACGGCAGGTATTACATTGAACTCGAGAAGGGGTATATTGAACGACGAAGCTTTCGAAAAATTATTGCTGTGGAAAATTAACAAAGAATATACAGGACTGTGCCAGCCTAATTTACTTTTTAAAAAAAGTGAAAACGTGACCCAGTGACTAAAAGTGACTAATGTGCATTAATAATGTGACTAATGTTGTTTTTAATTAAAAATATTCAAAAAGAATTCGATGACATTTGTAAGAATTTCAGATGAATTTGAACAAATTCAGAATAAATTAAAAAAAACAATGAATTAAATAAAATTCGAGTGTATTTGGAGGAATTTAAGAGAAATGAGAAGAATTTGATGAAATTCATAAAAATTAAAGCTGAATTAAAAAAAGTCAAGATAATTGAATTTTTTTTAAATATAGGGTGAAATCCAAATGAATTGAAAAAGTTTTTAAAAATGCAAAATATTCCATTGATTTTAGTAAAATTAGAGCGAATTTAGAAGAATTCGAAGAAATTGAAAAGGTATTGATGAAATCCATAGCAATTTGAAAGAATATAATTGAATAAAGTTTTCAAAATCAAAAAATTTCCATAAAATTGAGTAAAATGGTAGTGAACAGAATTCAAGACGAATTCAACCAAATTTAAATGAATTGCAATTTTTTTTAAATAACCAAAACAATGAATTAAATAAAATTGAAGACATTTGAGGGAAATGAACAGAATTTGATGAAATTCATAAAAATTAAAGCTGAATTAAAAAAACTCAAGATAATTGAATTTTTTGAAAGAATGTAGGCTGAATTCCAAATGAATTCAAATTAATTGAAAAAGTTTTTAAAAATCCAAAATATTCCATTAATTTTCGTAAAATTAGAGCGAATTTAGAAGAATTCGAAGAAATTGAAATGATATTGATGAAATCCATAGCAATTTGAAAGAATATAATTGAACACAGTTTTCAAAATTAAAAAATTTCCATCAAATTGAGTAAAATGCGAGTGAACAGAATTCAAGACGAATTTAACAGAATTTAAATGAATTGAATTTTTTTTAATAACCAAAACAATGAATTGAATCAAATTAATTAAATTTGAGGGAAATTAACAGACTTCGATGAAATTCATAAAAATTCAAATTGAATCAAAAGAAAGTCAGGTTAAATTGAAAAGAATTTCAAATAATTTAAGGAAGTTCAGGATAAATGAATAAGAATTAAAGGTGAGTTCCAAATGAATTGAAAAGATACAAAATATTCCATTGACTTTAGAAAAATTGGAGTGACTTTAGATGAGTTCAAGGAAATTCAAGATAATTCAATCAAATTTAAGAGAATTAAATAAAATTCGAAGAAATTCAAACGAAATCAAGATAAATAAACAATAATTGTGAATAGAACAAAATTGTTGAAGTTCAAGAAAATTCCATTAAATTCAGATAAGTGGAAGTGAATAAAATTAAGTAATAAGAATCTGCTAAAACCATAAGAATTATAGATGGATCTAGAAGTATTCAAGGGGATTCAAGAGAATTCAATGAAATTCAAGACAATTCAATGAAATTCGTACGAAATATAGATAAATGAACAATAATTCAAGAAAATCCCATTGAATTCAGATAAGTGGGAGTGAATAGAATTAATGAATGCAAGTCTGATAAAATCCATAAAAATTCAGGGTTAATTTAAAAAATGTAAAATCCCAAAAAGATTATTTGATTTCAGTGGATTTCAAGAGAATTTCAATGAATTCAGGATGAATTTAAAAGAATTCAGGATGAATTCAAAAGAATTCAGGATGAATTCAAAAGAATTCAGGATGAATTCAAAAAAACTCAAAGAAATTAAAAAAAGCAAAAAATTCAGAAATCCTTCGGTTTTGTGTTTTAATTTATTGAAAGAAGTGACTAAAGTAATATTTTTATTTAAAAAGTGGCTATTAAGTGATTTGAGAAAAAAATGACTCTGTAGCAGTCCTGAAATACAAAAGTAGCTAAGAATTTTTGAAACGTTACCGTGAAACGGGGTGATTTCGGATGTATGGTGTAAATTCGGATACCCCTAAATTGATAGGATAAATTACTCAAAACTGTTCCAAGAATCTAAAATCAGTTTAATTGTAAGCCTTAACTGGTTCCATATTCTAATTAAAACCATCCACCTTAAGTAATTTAAACTGTCAATTTAGGAATTTCAAAATTTACCCCACATGTCCAAAATTACCCCGTTTGAAGATAACGATAAAGATAATCCGTTACTTTTTTCGTGAGGTAGCGGTTTTTAAAAAGTAACTTACCCATCATTGATTGACTGTTTCCAATACTTTTACGAACTCATTATTATTCTTTGCTTTATTAATAAATTCCATTTATATTACATTCTATACACAAAAATGAGTTTCAAAAGAATAAATAATAATTGTAAATTATTTTGTACACTCAAGTTCTTTTAATTGGTTTAAAAAAAACGTATGTTGACAAATTCCATTTAAAACCAGGCAGAGAGTTCTGGCTAAGGGTGTCGAAATGATTTGGTGCTTGGACATATCATTCTATGGTAAAAATAAAGGAACCGTATTTCGCGGCTTATTAAAAAAAAGTTTTAGATTTGCTAAATTCATTCAAATATTACCTGCGAATTCTCAAAAATTGACCGAAAGTTTTCTTAAAATGTATTTTCCAAACGCGAGTAGAGTTATTTAGGAATTTGTTTTTTATTCAATGTGGAAGTCTTGCTCTTCCAATTTGTTCCAAAGTTTTTTTTCAAGATGTCCAAATGGCGGCCGTTTTTTTTTAAATTCTTGAAAGCGGATTTTCTCAAAAACCCCACTTTTGAACTTTTTTTTTTTAAATAGCCGGCAATATTTACGAAATATCTCGTCAGTTTCTTCCTTGGTAACCCACTGCTTCATACTGAAAAGAAATATTTTTGAAAAATCGAATTTTTGCATTTTTCTATATTTAAAGAAACAAAATTTGTCAGTTGTCACTGGCTCAAAAATGGTTAATTTCTATAGAACTGATAGGGTGACTTTCTTATATAATCAGGAACTTTAAACAAGATACAACAAACAATAAAAAAGGTGGGGCTTTCCAGAAAATCTTCTTTTTTTTATCGAATTTAGGAAACATGAAAAGAAGATTTTCAGGAAAACCCCGCCTTTTTATTTTTCCAATATTTAAAAAAAGTTTCTGCTAATATAAAAAAGGCATTCTGCAAGTTTTATGTGGGCAAACGAGGCAAGCTATCGCAAAAGAGTGAGAAGTGTTTTTGCAGAACTTTTCTAGATGTTTCAACTTTTATCTGAACATTTTTGGTACCTTTCGTTGTTTCCGAGAAAAATTCAAAAATTAGATTTTTCAAAAATAATTTTTTTCTATATGAAAAAGTGGTTTACCAAAAAAGAAACTCACAAGTTATATAGTACATATTTGCATCTATTTCTCCCAAAAAAATAAAAATGGTAAAAATTGGGATTTAAAACAAAATCCACTTTCAAGAATGTTAGAAAAGCGGCCGCCATTTTGTAATTTTTAAAATTGTTTGAAATTTTTTAGGATCAATTGAAAGATCAAGAATTTTCGCATTAGAAAAGAAAATGCCGAATGCCTGCGCCCGTTTGAAAATGCTTTAATGAATTTTAAAGGTAAAAGCATAATTCTTTGTTTAAAAATTCAAATCGATAATCGAAGCAGAAACACGTTTCAAGATTATCTTTTCCTTGAATAGAAAATTTGTTATTGGATTTCAGACTGCGGGTCTAGTGAGTTATTACGGATGTGGTTTCTGAGTTTCATTGAAATTAATCAGAAAATCCAGGAATGATTATTCAGAAACGATGACTCAATGTGTAGAAGGTAGTCAGTCATATTATCAAATGTGTCGAATGGGACAAATGTGTTATATCAGGTAATCCCAGAACACTCATTCTATAACATTATCTTCAACCAAGTATCGTTTTTTCTCAACCGCGTTGGCTGCATCGATGACGTGATCTCTTTATTTTTAACGGTAATTAATTATTTATTCACTGTCGCATCAATGCAAAAAATATTCGTTTTGCAACAGAATAGTGAATCTAAAACGTAGTAATATTGTGTTTACAAAAAATGGATTGATCATCAGTGGCGCAATAACGCTCACAGACAGGTGGGGCCAGACTTAATTTAATTTACATTTTTTTCTATACTCATTTCTTCCTTATTTCCTTATTATTGTTCACTCATCTATATAGACCAGTGATGGGTAAGTTACTTTTTAAAAGGAACTAGTTATTGTTGTCGTTACATCCCGAAAAAAGTAACTAGTTATCGTTATCGCTTCAAAATGTTACTTTTGTTAGTTACTTTTGTATTAAAAAAAAAATAATAATAAGGAAAATGCACAGTAAACCCCGGGATATCAAACCGTTGCATATTATTCTGATTATCAACTTCAGATCAAAATGATCCACTTTTGCGGATCAAAAATGAACTTTACCCGAGTTCATTCATGTCTATCGAATGGCAGTTGTTATGCTTTTTTATTGAAAGTCATGGTTTAGTCATGACCGACATAATATTTCTAAAACAAGGAATATTTTAGAATATTTTGAATTTCAGGATGGGAGGAAAATAAAAAATTTTCCTATATTGAGCTATGAATCTATGGCTTTGGAAATTATTATTTCTTTCTGAAAGTGTTTCTTTATATTTACCTAGTTCCCACTCCTACTTCTGGAAGATTTATAACTTCGTAGTTCCATAAGAAAATGTTTGAGAAAAAGTTACATTATTAACATATAAATTAATTTTCACCTAAAAAAAAATCAATTTTCAACAAAAACGTAATATTAAAATTTTTAGTTAAAAATAAATTTTCAAGAAAATAGTTAGGTTTTCCACCAAACAGATGAAATTTCAACTAAAATAATTAATTTTTAACTAGAATAGCTAAATCAGTTTTAAAAATTAATTTTCAGAAAAAAAAAACGAATTTTCAACAAAATATTTCAAGTTTGAGCCAAAGAGACAGAGGAGTTTAACTTTAAACCAAGTAGTTGAATTTTTAAACCAAAAAAATATTTCTTTTCAACGAAAAATGTAATAATTGGTATTTCAACCAAATAAATATTTTCTATTAAAAGACTTAAATTTCCAACCAAAAATAGAATAGTTCAATTTTCAGTTAAAAAATTAATGCTCAGCATAAAGACGAATTTTGAACTAAAATTATGAATATTCAACTAGAATATAAAAAAAAATTGAGTTTTCAAGAAAATAATTAAATTTTCAACCGAAAAAGATGAATTGTCAGCCAGATTTGTTAATAGAGGAGTTCAAACTTACAACTAAGTAATTGAATTTCTAACCAAAATATATAAATTCTTAACGAAAAATGTGATATTTGGTATATAACAACGAAAAAATATTTGAATTTTCAACAAAAATTATGAATCTTCAAGCAAAAAAAAATTAATTTTTAGCAAATGAAATCAAATTTTAACCAAGTTGTGGAATTTTCAGCAAAAAAGATGAATTTTCAGGTAAAATGCTACGACAAAAGTCGAATCTTCAACAAAATACATGGATTTTCAAATAAAAAAGAGAGATTTTCAACTGAATATTTGAATCTCTAAAACAAACATAAACTTTAAACCAAAATGGAATAGTTACATTTTCTATTAAAGAAAATTAATTTTCATCAAAAAAGAAAATACGAATTTTAAACAAATTAGTTAAATTTTTAGTAATACACTTAATGTTCATGCAAAAAAAAGATTTCAAAGAAATTTCACTGAATTTTCGACGAAAGAGATGAATTTTTAACCCACAAATGCGAATTTTTAAGAAAAATTTGAGTTTTTAACAAATAGTTGAATTTTTGCCAAAACAGTTGAATTTTTTACCAAATAGAATGATTTTCTAACAAAATTGTTGAATTTTTAATTAAATAATAAATTTTTTAATCAAATAATTAAATTTTTAACAAAAAAAAAAAGATGAATTTTCAACTAAACTGATGAATCTTCAGAAATAGTTAAATTTTCAGTAAAAAAATTAATTTTTAACAACAAAAAAAACGAATAATCAGCTCTAGATTTTTTTTCTTCCTGAAAGTGTTTTGATAGATTTTAGCAAATTTTGAATTCTAAGGTAGAGAAATATTCTATTTTCCAAACTTTCGAAAACTAGCTGCCACAATTTAAATAGTGAAAATGAAAAAATAGTTTCAAAAGCAATAAAATTTATTGTCGTAGAAAAAGACTTTTGAACTATATTTATAAAGTATGTAACTACAAGAGTAATGTAACTAGTTACAGGGTTACAGTAACTTCTTATAAAGGAACTTAGTTAATTTCCATCACTGTTGTAGACTCGACATTTGTAAGCGACCTATGCTACCTACCTACTAAAAATGTAATAATTGGTATTTCAACCAAATAAATATTTTCAATTAAAACACTTAAATTCCCAACCAAAAATAGGATAGTTAAATTTTCAGTTAAAAAATTAATGCTGAACAAAAAGACGAATTTCCAACAAAATAGATAATTTTTTTCACCAAAGAGATGAACTTTCAAATAAAATGATAAATCTGTAACTAAAAAATTGAATTTTTAACAAAAGAATTCAAGGTTCAAGTAAGCAGTGGAATTTTCAACGAAAAAGACGAATTTCGAATTAAAATTATGAATATTTAACGAGAGTATATACATTTTCAGTTTAAGAAATTAATTTACAAAAAAAATTGAGTTTTCAAGAAAATAGTTGAATTTTCAACCGAAAAAGATGAATTGCCAGCCAGCTTTATTTATGGAGGAGTTCAAACTTACAACCAAGTAATTGTATTTCTAACCAAAACATATAAATTCTTAACGAAAAATTGAACAATTGGTATATAAAAACCAAAAAAGATTTGAATTTTCAACAAAATACTTCAATTTTTAACCCTAAAAGATGAATTCTCAACGAAAAATGAAATAATTTGTATTTCAACCAAAAATAGAATAGTTAAATTTTCGGGTAAAAGATGAATTTTTAACAAACAAAGGAAAAATCAACAATATAGTTACATTTTTAACCAAAGAAATGAATTTTTAACGAAAATGATGAATTTTCAACAACAAAAAAGAATTTTTTAACATAATAATTCAATTTTTAACCCAGTAATTGAATTTTATATCAAAAAGATGAATTTTCTACGTGAAAAGTCGAATTTTGAAATAAAAAAGAGATATTTTCACCTGAATATTTGAATCTCTAAAACAAACATAAACTTTAAACCAAAATGGAATAATTACATTTTCTATTAAAGAAAATTAATTTTCATCAAAAAAGAAAATACGAATTTTAAACAAATTAGTTAAATTTTTAGTAAAAAACTTAATGTTCATGCAAAAAAAGATTTCAAAGAAATTTCACTGAATTTTCGACGAAAGAGATGAATTTTTAACCCACAAATGTGCATTTTTAAGAAAAATTTGAGTTTTTAACAAATAGTTGAATTTTTTGCCAAAACAGTTGAATTTTCAACCAAAAAGAATGATTTTCTAACAAAATTGTTGAATTTTGAACAAAATAACTAAATTTTCAATTAAATAATACATTTTTTAATCAAATACTTAAATTTTTTAATAAAAAAAAGGTGAATTTTCAACCAAACTGATGAATCTTCAGGAATAGTTAAATTTTCAGCAGAAAAAAATTAATTTTTAACAAATCAAATTTTAACCAAGTTGTGGGATTTTCAACGAAAAAGATGAATTTTCAGGTAAAATGCTGAATCTTTAAGTAGAATAGTTGAATTTTCAGTTAAAAATGAATTTTTAATAAAAAAATGAATTTTCAACAAAGTACTTCAATTTTTAACCCTAAAAGATGATTTCTCAACGTAAAATGGAATAATTGGTATTTCAACCAAAAATAGAATATTTAAATTTTCGGTTAAAAGATAAAAGTTTAACAAACATAGAAAAAATCAACAATATAGTTACAATATAAGACCAAAACATGAATTTTTAACGAAATTCATGAATTTTCAACAACAAAAAAGAATTTTTTAACAAAATAAATTAATTTTTAACCCAGTAATTGAATTTTCAACCAAAAAGATGAATTTTCTACGAAAAAAGTCGAATCTTCAACAAAATACATAGATTTTCAAATAAAAGAGAGATTTTCAACTGAATAGATGAATCTTTAAAACAAGTATGCCAAAACAGTTGAATTTTCAACCAAATAGAATGATTTTCTAATAAAATTGTTTAATTTTTAACAAAATAATTAAGTTTTTAACAAAAAGAAAAGATGAATTTTCAACTAAACTGATGAATCTTCAGGAATAGTTAAATCTTCAGTAAAAAAAAATAATTTTCAACATAAAAAAACGAATAATCCGCTCTAGATTTTTTTTTCTTCCTGAAAGTGTTTATATAGATTTTAGAAAATTTTGAATTCCAGGGTAGAGAAATATTCCATTTTTCAAACCTTTGAAAACTAGCTGCCACAATTAAAATAGTGAAAATGAAAAAATAGTTTCAAAAGCAATAAAATTTATTGTCGTAGTAAAAGACTTTTGAACTATATTTCTAAAGTATGTAACTACAAAAGTAATGTAACTAGTTACAGGGTTACAGTAACTTGTTATAAAGGAACATAGTTAATTTCCATTACTGTTATAGACTCAACATTTGTACGCGACCTACGCAGCCCCCCCCCTCCCTCCATCTCGACCCACTCAATGGGAACTAAAATTACAATGCATTGCAAACAATGGAGAGAAGTCCATCCATCCAAGTAAAATTCAAGGATAGATGGTACATTCTCGAATCGTCCCTGAAACTCTGAAAAGTCTTGCAAATATATATATATCTATTATATAATTAAAAAAAAAAAAATTATGAATCAAATTTGCGACACTTCAAAGGCATTCAGATTTGTGCGGTCTAGATTTATAAAATGTACAAGTGTGGGTTGTGGAATAATAACTGATCAGCTAGTATGATTCGTTGAGTACTTTTCTGAAGGTTAAACCACATAAATTGTTCAATGTACATTCACCCAGTAAACGATTAAGTTTGCACTCTTACACAGAGCCGGGCCAAGTTGACCTGGTACTCATGAGAAAGTCAAAGACAGTTCGCTTCATAAAAATTGGATCAAAATAGATGGTATTAGTTTGCTGATCGAGATAAGACCTCTTACTGAAGATTCATTTTGGCATAAGTCGAAATGTCAAGGATTGTCTACGAAATTGACAAATAAATAGGGTGACCAGAGGTCCTGATTTATCAGGACATTTCTTAATTTTTATCGTTGTCCTCATTTTCGGATTTTTTGTGCTATGTCGTGTGATTTTTCTATGCCCGAAAACGAAAATTCGCGTTTTGTTATTGCGCTGACCTAAATTTTGTTCACCATTTTTGAAGGCGCTGTCTTATTATGATTGTTTAGTTCAATTTCAAAAACTTAACACATGAGGAATTTGTACTATTATTTAAAAATAATTTGCATAATTTATAAAATTGGGGGATGAACATACAATTTTATTGTTTTGTTCAAAATTCAGCAATTTTGTTAAAAACAAAAAAATCAATGTTTTTGTTCGAAAAATCCGTTGAAAATTCGACCATTTGGTCGAATATTTACTTTTTTGTTGAAAATTAATATTCCCGGTTTGAAAATTTAACTGTTTTGTAAAAAATTCTTCTTTTTGGCGTGAAAATTTCACATATTGGATGAATCTTGTTTTGTTTATTGAAGATTCATCATTATAGATGAAAATTCATTTATTTGGTTAAAAATTTAACTACTATTTTCTTGCCAAATATATATTTTTTAAATTAATTTTTTCAACTGAAAATTTAACTATACTCTGTGTTTCGTTAAAAATGCATGCATTTTGTTAAAGGTTAGTCTTTTGTGGTAGAATATTAATCTTATTGGTGAAAAATTCATCTTTCTGTTTTAAGATTCATTTCTTTAGTTGAAAGTTTTGCTATTTTATTGAAAATTCTTTTTTTTATATTAAGCGCTAAATTAATTTTTTTTAATTGGATAGACCTAGGTCGTTGAAAATCCATTCACGATAATATAAAAAAGCCCGAGAAAACATAAAATTTTTAATAAATAAATAATTTTGATACGTTTTAAATCGTTCTCATAATCAAGATTATTTTCACTTCTAGAAATTCCTTCATTAATAATTAAATCGTGATACTTATAAGTATATAATTAAACATTTCTGTTCAAGACTTATTTTATCCTTACTATAATTCATAATTTGAATTTGAATCCGAAGTAGCAATCTTTATTCTCTTGAAATTCTTGGAAATTTTTTAAAATAACTTAAAATCTTTGAAATCCCTCGAAACTTGTCGAATTCCTTCATATCTCTCGAAACTGTTGAAATCCGTAGAATTACCTTGAAGTAAAATTTATTTTATTCCCTAAAACTTTCTAGAAATTCGATAAAATTCATTGAAATCGTAAAAAACATTATGATAGGTATAAATCATTTGAAATTGCTTGGATATAAATAAAATTATTAATTAAATTTATCTAAAACAACCCTGTTCCAATAAAATAACCGCACGCAAACGCGGATTCATGCCCCTGGATTTTTATTTTCTAATATGAGACATATAAAGTATTTTAAAACCCATAATCACAAACTTTTAAATATTCAGAGTTGTAAAATTTTTCGAAACGAAATCTAATAAAATTATTTAGAATCTTTTAAAATAACTTAAAATCTTAAAAATCCTTTGAAATTTTTTTATTTCCTTCATATCCCTTGAATTGTTGAAATTCATAGAAATCCCTTAAAATAAAATTTATTCTATTCTCTAAACTTCTTTAGAAATTCGTTAAAACTCCTTGAAATACCTTGAAATTTTTGGAAATCGTAAAAATCCATTGAAATATGTAGAAATCATTTGAAATTACATGATATGAATTAAATTATTTTCTCTCAAGAAAAATGTTTGAAACTAGTTAAATAATTTAAGAAATGATTAATTCTAGTCAGTAATACATGTTTGAAAAAACTCTTACTTTCATAATCTTAATATTTTGTTGGAAGCCAATATTTTATACGTATCTGCAGATCCTCACTGTTTTCATAAATATTGTTAAATTTTAAATAGCAATGTTTTTAAAATCTGCAATTAAAAATTGTTTATATTTGAAAAATTTACATGTAAAATTGATAATCCAGAAATTGTTGAATTCAAAAAGTCTAGCAATGATCTAATATAACAAAATAAAAATTATTTCATTTCAAACGCCTATTATTTGAAATTGTCTAAGCACTAAAAGCAGTATCCTTTAAAACATTTTTAAATGTACGAAGTAAAACTAAGAGACTTAACTATGGACATCTTCAAATTAAATCTGGAGGGATAAAGTAATTTTAAATAAAAAATTGTTTAAATGTAAAAATTTAACAATCAAAAAGACCATTTTTTAGTTTTATTTTGCTCCTAAAGAAAAGCTTAGGTTTCTTAATTTAAGAAAAAGTGAGAGAAAGAGGTTTGTTTAAATTTTGATAAACCTTTACATCAATTAAAGATTATATGGAATATATAATTAAAGAAAAAATATTTAGAATTGATTAAAAACTGCAATAAAAATTGGCAAAACTGTTAAAAGCTGGTTTATGGTCGTTTTTGACAATTATTTCAATTCGAGAACTTATTAAATTTGCCTTCAGTCGAAAAATGCAATTAAGATTAGTTGTAATTCTTGTAATTCTTGTTTGAATTTTGGCCCAGTCGAACAATAATTGTTATGATATGTCTAACATAATGACAATCATTCAAATTTAAACTAAAAAATCTCCAACGTGGACAGACAGTCTATCGCACTTTATTATAGTTATTTTCAAAAATATTTAATTTGTATAGATTCAACGAAAAAATATTCTACCTTTAACGTTTTAACTAAATCCTAAATTGTTTAGTTTGAAAGAAGTCAAATAAAAAAAAAAAAATTAATTATAATAGATAATTCTGTAAGTTAAAAAAACTTTCACTACTCGCGGTAGCATATTCTAGTTTTAAATAGAATAATTTTGTAAATGTAAAACGAAGAATTGTATTTTCAAATATCGTATATATTTGAAGAAAAAAAGGAAAAAGGGGAATTTTTCGAGAATAGGGGGAAAAAGGGGAATTTGAACAATTTGAAAAATACGGGAAAGAATGTGCGTGCACCCTGGACTGTGTGTGATCCCTTAGATTTAATTTTTTTAGAAAGTCAATTTTTATTGTTAATTAAATTTTTTTTTAAATTAAGGCGGCCCTGTTGCTTGCGTACATTCATAGAGGTCTGAGCTCAACTGCTCAAGAAACGGCACGCATTCTCGGGTATCCCTCATGGGATTGGAACGTTTGAGATAACGTGAAATTACAGCAAACCTGACAGTGACAGTCTTGAACAGTCTTACTACGAACGCGGTCGAAGCCTTTCGCGCCACTTCTAAACTCTACAATCTTCGAAACTGTGTTTAAAGTGATTTCTGCTTACTGTGGAAACAAGTCCGCAAAATCTCTAAAAAAATTAAAAATCCCTAGATTTAAATAATTTTCAAAATGTAATGAGGTTTGTTTTTTAAAATGTGATAGATGTTTTGTAAAGTGGTGCAGATTTGCATTGGAAACTTGTTTTTCAAACGTGGGTGGTATCGCGACTAACGAGATCGAAGGATTTGGTTATTTAAGGATCGCAGAGAAGGTAAACAATGCAATAATAATTCATTGTCATAAAAATCTACATAATCTTAAAAATAAAATTGATTTTTCAATTGAACATTATATTATTTCTATTTCTAGACTGCAACAATCACTATAGTCACTTTAATCCATTTTATTAGATTTTATAGAAAAAAAAATTAATTAATTTATAGAAATCTATTATAATCTATGGTATGAAGATTCTATTCAATATCAGACTTCACCCTGTTTCCCCTATTATCCTCTTGTGCCCTTTTTTAAAGAATTCCTCATTTTCCCCATATTTTCAAGAAACATCCCCCTTTTATTATTTTTTGTCTAAATGTGAACTGAATTAATAGGACTCAGGAAGAGAATCCAACTAGTTTTGGTCGAATGCTAATTATTTTTGGTTGAAAAGTGTGCTATTATATTTTTGGTTCAGAATTCATCTTTTTTGGTTAAACATTTTATTATTTGACTTAAAATTTAATTGTTTTATTGAAAATTCTACTATTTTGTTATAACATAATAACAGTTATATTTTATAGTAAAAAATTCTATTGTTTTGTTGAAAATTCATCTTTTTGGATAGCAAATTCAACAATTTCGTTGATAATTTGTCTTTCTTGGTTGACTTTTGAGCCCGAAAACTCAACTTTTTTGTTAAAAATTCATCTCTTTCGGTACAAAATTGATCGGTTTTGATTGAAAATGCAACTATTTGGTTAAAAATTGAGCTGCTTTGATTGAAAATGACTTTTTTTGATGAAAATTCATCTTTTCGGGATTAAAAGTCAAATTTTTCGAAAACACTCGACTTTGTAGCTTAAAAGATGAAATCTTTTGATGAAAATTGATCTCTTTTGGTTGAAAATTTAGCTTTTTTGGTCAGAAATTTTTTTTGTTGTTGAAAATTTATTCTTTTGGAATTAAAACACAAATTTTTGGTAAAACATTCGACTTTTGAGCTTTTAAAATCATCTTTAAAAAAAATTCATCTCTTTCGGTAGAACATTGATCTTGTTTGGTTGAAAATTCGACTCCTTATAGTTGAAAATTTAGTTTTCTTGGTCCAAAATTAATTTTTTTGTTGAAAAATCATCTCTTTTCTAGAAAAAATTGAATCTTTTTTGGATAAAAATGTAACTGTTCGGTTGACAATTACTAACTATTTTGTTGAAAATTCTTGTTTTTTTTTTAATTGAAAATTAATTTTTTTAACTGGAAATTTATCTTCTTGGTTGAAAATGAATAATTTGTTTTGGTTAAGAATTCAACTATTTTGTTAAATATTCGACTTTCATGGTTTAAATATTAATTATTACATTTTTCGTCGAGAGTTCATCTTTCTTGGTTTGAAAATTCATGTATTTTGTTGAATATTCGTCCTTTTTTGGTAGAAAATTTATCTTCTTGGTTGAAAATGAATGTTTTTGGTTAAAAATTGATCTATCTTATTCAAATTTCAACTTTTCTAGTTTAAAATGCAACTGTTTGATTGAAAGTTAATAATCTGTTTTAGTAGAAACTTCAACTATTTGGTTGAAAATTCGTCTTTTTCGGTAGAAAGTTCATATTCTTGGTTGAAAATTCAACAATTTGGATAAAAAATCATCTATTTGATTGAAAATTCAACTTTTTTTGTTAAAAGTGCAACTGCTTAGTTTAAAATTAATAATCTGTTTTGGTTGAGCATTCAACTATTTTGTTGAATATTTGTCTTTTGGTTGAAGATTCATTATTTTAGTTCAAAATTCCTCTCTTTGTTTGAAAATTTAACTTTTTGGTTACAATTTTTTTATAATAAATTAATGGTTTTAACTGAAAATTTAACTCTTACATTTTTCAGAATTCGTATATTCTGTCAAAAATTCGTGTTTTTTAGTAGAAAATTAATCTTCTTGGTTGAAAATTCAACTTTTTGGTTAAAAATTCATCTATTTTGTTCGAATTCGAATATTTTTACTTGAACCTTAGGAATTTAGAGCGTTTTATATTGATTTTAATATGCTAACTACATTCATTTTATTTAAAAGAATTTATTCCCCTATTATTCCTCTATTTTACTGAAAAATCACCCCATGTACCCTGTTTTGAGGGCATTTTAGTCTGTGAAGTCTGCAATATAAAAATGTAAATTATTTTAAATGATAATTTTCTGGTTTTCTAGTTCCTATTGTAAACCACCGAAATATAAATACAACGGTTAAGTTTCAAAGGTTTATTCAGCTTGTAATAAAATTAATTACGTTTTGTTCGAACATTACTTGTAAAATTTATTCTAGTAATTGGGACCTCGGTTTTCACCCCCGAATTCAGCAATAGATTTTCATCACTAATATTATAAATTTATGCTGATAAATCAAGTGTGTAATGGAATCGAAATGAGAGACTGAGTATTTGAATATTTCCTTGCGACGAACTTGCAAATTAAAACCAGTTATAAAAAATAATTTATTTAAATTGAATAATGTTTGATCAAAGGTTAGAATTGACATTGAAATAGAGACTTTCAAACATCTTGACTTTAAATTGCAAGAAATTGAAAAAATCTGTAGGTTCAGAAAATTTAGAGATAGTTTGGGGGTGCATTATTTGTTTCTACAAATTGGTAGGCTTTTTGGGAACATATGGTGTCAAGATTATTCAACGTTTTGACAGAGTAGCTATTTCGAACGCAGTCTAGCTAGGGGGCGCGTCTGATAAATTTATTTTTAGAGGGCTCACCAAGTTATTAACCCTTCGAGGCAAGTGCGCTTGGGTGGAAATGTTTGTGTTCCTCAACCCCCTAATCATTACAAGACTGTTTTCAAAGTTGTGCCTAATTTATCAGCAATGTAACATCCTTACATGCACGAGTTTTCAACAGCAAAGGGTCGACATTTCATGTAAAAGATTTTATAGGTTTCAGGAGCTCAACAACTTTAAATAAATTAAAAATATATCTACGAAAATTCATTATTAAACTTTGCATCGATACAATAAAATATTCCCCATTCACATAAATTAATTGGGAAGTCTTTTTAAAACTTTCGCTATATCTAAAATAAGACTATAAAATCTGTGCTAAAATATGAGTCTGCACGTCCCTCAGTCATAAATAGACGTGTAAAATATTTGCTTTAGATTATGGTTCTTCGACCCCAGGAAAGTAATCGATAAAAGTTACTCTTGTCTGTCCAATCAGAATCTCTGTCGAATTTAGTTGCTATAGTGAAATAAAATTTCCACAAACTAAAATAAAAAAAAGTTTATTCAAAGCTTGAAAAATAAATGAACGGGTTAATTTTAAATTAGTGTTGTAGTTAGTTAGGAAATTTCCAAAATATAAAGTTTCAACTAAATGTTTGCATCCTTAAATTTTTGTCTGGCTTGCAAAAATAAAAATGTTCGAAATGGCATGGTTTCAGATACGATGAACAAAGCTGAGCTGAACATCGTCCTGCGGGCGGAATCCCCAAGAAGTTCCACGACAATGAATCACTCTCACATTCCGGTTCCAAAAATCTCAAGCACGATGAAGCTGCATGATAGATTGCCTCCTCGAAGAGGTTCTATGGAAAAAACGGCTGGAAAGACCATATCGGTTGCAGCCCAAAGAGCAGCTTTTGAAAAATTGGATGCATCAGCAGCTGGTCAGAAAATTCGTAACAATATCAATCTTTCGAATGTTGAATTGAGGAGTCCTGAGGGAAGATTGTCTCCTGCGAGAAAAGTGGAATATACGTCAAGGTTGACTAGTCCACTCAGTCCAAAAGTAAATAGTCCACTCAGTCCGAAATTAAATAGTCCACTTAGTCCGAAATTAAATAGTCCACACAATACAAGATTGAATGGTCCAAATTGTCCCAACTTGAACAGAAGCAACAGTTTTATGGAGAGCAAGTGGAAAAGTAAATACGAGGACTCGGAAAAGCGGCGGAAACTTCTGCTTCAAAAAAGCGAATCTGGTAAATATTTTCAATAAAAATTTAGAAATAAATGAATGAAAAAATTCTTTGTTGCATTTCACATTAAAATTTAGAAATATTATTCAGGGTGGCCGTAGGTCAGGGATTTCGAAAAAAATGGCAAAAGTTAAGGAATTTCTGCAAGAAGCACTTTAAGTAACTGTCAAGAATAATCAGGGCTCGTACATGGTTATTTTTAGTCACTTTTTAAAGATAAGATCACTATAATCACTTTTTAAAATGAAAAAATCACATTAGTTTATTTTCTTGCAATGAATTAACCCATGGGTTAACCACTGTTGAATTCAGATCTATACCTATTTCTGAATTTTCTTGAATTAATTTGAACTATTTACGGGTATTTAAAAAAATTCTCCCAAATTTTTTAAAGATTTTAATAATTTGAAGAGATCTCAAAGCATTCGACATATTTTAGGATGTTTTTAAAAATTCCAGGTAATGTTCATTTGATATATGTTAGGATATTTTAAAAGATTCGAAGGAATTTTGACTAGATTTCTATAATTTAAAGGTACTCCAAAGAATTAAAAAAATTTGAGGATATTTTCAAAACATCCAATGATTTCGAAAGATTTTAGGGACTTCGAAAGGTTTCAAAGGATTTGCAATATTCTAAGGTATTTTAAAAGATTCCAAGGCATTTTCAAGTGATTAAAAAAATGTCAAGGAATTTTTCAGGATTTGAATGATTTTAAGGGGTTTAAAGAAATTTTTGTGGGGTTTTAGAATATTTCATAGAACTTCCGAAGATATGGAAGGATTTTGTAGGACCTGTAAAGGTTTTAGAATATTTTTAAAGATTCCAAGGTATTTGATGAGAATTCCGAGGATATTAATGATTTTAAGGGATTCTAAAAGCTCTGAAGGTATCTTGACAAATTTTCCAAGATTTCAGGAAATATCATGAGATTTCAAAAAATGTGTTCACAAGAATTGAGGGATTTCGCAGGATCTCAAAGATTTTCAAATTTTTCAAGGTATTTCCAAAAATCTTAAAGATTTTAGGATATTTTAAATGATTCCAAGAATTTTTCAATTGATTCAATAATTTAAAGGGATTTCAAAGTGTTTGAAGTATTTTAGGGTATTTTAAAAGATTCCAAGACATTTTCAAGAGATTAAAAAAATTGCAAGTTATTTTCAAGGATTTTAAGGGATTTAAAAAAAATTTTCATGCGGATGTAAAAAATCTCATAGAATTTCAAAAGATAAGTAACGATCTTACAAGACCTATAAGGTTTTAAAATATTTTAAAAGATTCAAATGGATTTTATAAGATTTCCGGGGATTTTAATGATTTTAAGGAATTTCTTAGTGTTTAAAGTATTTTAGAGTAATTTAAAAGATTCCAAGATATTTTCAAGAGATTAAAAACATTTAAAGTTATTTTCAAGGATTTTAAGGGATTTAAAAAAATGTTCATGCGGTTGTAAAAAATCTCATAGAATTTCATAAGATAAGTAACGATCTTACAGGACCTATAAGGTTTTAAAATATTTTAAAAGATTCCAATGGATTTTATAAGATTTCCGGGGATTTTAATGATTTTAAGGGATTTCAAAAGTTCGCAAGGTATTTTATCAAGTTTTCTAGGATTTAAGGAAATATCAGATTTTATAGGATTTCACGAGATTTTATACTGTTTTAATGGATTTAAAAGAATGTATTCACAAAAAGTGAAGGATTTCAGAGGGTTTCAAAGAGTTGAAGAGATTTTAAAATATTTTTTGCAATTCATTTAAATTCATTTGGGATTCACCTCAATTCTTATTAATTTATCCTGAATTCTTTTTCATTCTTTTGCATTCTCTTACATGTTTTTAATTCACTTGAATTCTTCTAAATTCACTCAATTCTACTCAGTTAAATGGATTTCTTTGATATCAAAAAAATTTTGTTTGATTCATCCTGTGAAGCCTTTTGAACTCAATTGGAATTTTTAGAAATTTCATTACATTCTATTGAATAACCTTGATTTTTTCTAATCTCTTTTCGAAATTACTGAATTCAATGATTTTTTCAAATTTTACAATTTTTTTCAATGCACTTGAATTTTGTTTAATTTACCTTGAATTTTTATGAATATCATTGAATTTCATTAAATTCTATTGAATTACCTTGATTTTTTCTAATCTCTATTTGAAATTACTGAATTCAATGATTTTTTCATATTTTACAATTATTTTCAATGCACTTGAATTTTGATAATTTACCTTGATTTTTTATGAATATCATTGAATTCTTCTCATTTCCCTTAAATTTCTCTGAATTCACTCCAAGATTACTGAAATCAGTGGATTTAAAATTCCAATTAATTTGAATTTTTTAAATTCAACTACAAATTAGTCACATTCTTAATGCACATTCGTCATTTTCAGTCACGTTCTCGTGATTAAATTAGAATTTTGGCCTGTAAATATTAATGGTCAGGGAAAATGAAAAATTAGTCCGAGAAAAGTCAGGGAATTTTGAAAACGAAGTTTTGCGGCCACTCTGATTATTTATTGATAGTGGATCTAGATTATACTAACGCTGTATTAAAAAGTAAAAAATATTTTGCTGAACATGTGGATTCTGCTGTAATAAATCTTTGTTCAAACGATCGGGAATTCAGAATGTAAAGTGTTAAATGGATATTATGACCTCCATACGCGTAAGTCGCATTAGTAATGCAAAGGGCACAGTTCAGAATTATAGTTCATGGTTACAAAGCTGCTGGAGGCGCCTTGGCCATTACAATGATTCATTCTCATATGCAGATTGAAGAAGCAATGTCGCATGCTTAGTCACAGTTCATACGTGGTCAACTTACAGATATGTGATAATGAAAGTGTATTTCCTTACATAAAAGTTTTTCAATCAACAATAACTAGCTGACCAATTATAGATTCGCTAATTACTTTTTGATGAATCATTGAATCAAGCAGATTCTTGTTTCAAGCAGGATCTGAATCGTTCCAGGGTGGCCGCCTTTATCCACACAAAAATTAACTTTATCTCCGCCGTTTTAAATTTTATAACTTTTGACGACAAATTCCAAATCAGCGATCCCAAAAAGCCCCTTATACCAAGTTTTATATCAGTTCGACGAAACATCGAATTTTAGCCACTTTTAGTGGATTCTGGCTCAATGTGCCATCAAAAATTTTTCCCAGTCAGTCAAAAAAAAGTTTATGGTAAACGGCAGTTAGTACAATCGGTTTTTTTTTATTTTCTTAATCGTTTTATCAAAAAAAATTGAAGTAAAGTCATTTTTATCGCATTTTTGTAATAACATTAATTTTGTCGCATTTTTTGCAAAGAAAACAATTGTTTAAAGAAATTTCAATATTTGAATGGATCCGTTTCAAATCAGGCAAGTTCTACACTTTAAATCATGAATTTATTTTTCCCATTTGAGAAAAATAATTTATTTAGAGATATTTAGATTATTTATATTTCAACGTTTGTTTTAAAAAGATGTTTTTTAAGTACCGTAGTTTTTAAATTAAATTAGTTATACAAAAATTCCTTTCAGATTCTGGTGAGGTTTAAAGTCTTCTTTCCAGGGCGACCGCAAAACTTAATTTTCAAAATTCCCTGAATTTTTGCAGACTTACAGGTTTTCATAAACTGCGGTCCCTGTATTTTGAAATTTTCCGAAAAATTTAAAAACAGTTCTTATAACAAGACAAGTTCAACAAAAAATTGGGAAACAATGTAATTCTTTTGTTTTTTGCAGAAATATACTCGACAGAATCTGAAAAGGAATATTTGAATATCTGAATTAGGTCCAAATCTATCAGAGAATATTTCAAATCAGACAGATAGGTACACTTCAAGTCGAGGAAACTCAATTTTAAAAAAATTCTCGTGACCACAAAAATGGTTTGGCCTTAAAACTTAAAAAATGTGTTCTTTATATAACACAGTTTTTTTTAAACATATTGAATAAAATACAAAAAAATGGCTTTTTCCATAAAATGAACTTTCTTTATCTTTAATTTTTTTCAATTTGTGTTTATATAAAATAAATATTTTGTAAGTTATATGCAGGCCAAATCATGTTTGTTATCACGAGAACTTTTATTTTCTATATTATAAAAAAGGAAGAGGTATTTTTTATAGAACTTTAAAAAAAAAGAAAACTCACATAAAACTCACATAATGTCGTCTTCATAGAAGTACAAATTTACCAAATAGTAAAAAATAGAAAAGTAAGAATTTTGTGAAAATAGGTTCTTTATATTTAAGAAAGAAACGACGCCCTTTTGTTAATTTTGAATCCTTTGAAAATGTTCAAATGGATTTCAAAAGAGGACAATGAACCTTATCAAATTCTGGAAAAAAATTTGAATGTCTCACTCAAGTTAAAAGTTATAGACGTTTCAAAAAAAAATTAAAGTTTTTTTTTTTTTTTTTTGAAAACAAACTTCAAAATGCAAATACTTATGTCGACATTTTTCTTTTCTTAAATCTAAAAAACAACATATTTTGTCGTCAAATGATTCTACGACTTTGATTACCTGTCTGAGCTGGAATGGAATCGGTCTAGGAAATTTGAAACTTATTATCGATATCCTTAAGTGAAAGTTTTTTGTTTGATTTGAAGACCTTCAAAATGAACAGGATTATAGGTTTTTAACTTAATGAAACGTTAGAAATATTTCAACTAATCCCTGATGGTGACTTTTAAAACAACTAAAAGCGTTTCTTAATAAAAATTAAACAAATTCCTGATAAAAAAAAATTCTCAATAAGAAAATGCCCGATTATTTCCAGATTTTTCAAGCTCTCAAAAAATTTCTGGTTTCCAGATCCAGCGGCCACCCTGCGTTCCCAAACCCTATATTAATTAAATTCACAGCTTTGAGCTTTAGGAAAAAGATTTAAAAAGTTTAAAAAGTCCTGAATTTTAAGCAAGATTCAAATATCAGGTGAAAGGAATTCTTTAAACGCTATTAAATTATAGCTAAGCCTAAGATGTTCTATAAAAAAGGAACAAATAAAACGCCAAGGTGGTCCTTCCTGAAAAACTGTGTCAATGAAAAGAATAAATTTTAGCTTACTTGACACTCATCTCATGATTATAACCACAGAAATGTATCTACTGCATTTTTAAAAACCAGTTACGCCCTTCTGGCATCAATCCACGTGTATAACATTATGCAAATGAGATGAGTCACTAGCCCCAGAAATCAAGAGTCAAGTTCACTGAAATTTAAATTCTTTTTGCAGATATTTTTATCCAATTTCATGCATTAACTGTTGAATTAAATTACCAATTAAATTATTAATTAATTAAATAATCAATTAATATATTGAAAATAAAATTTTTTGAATACATAGTTAGTAACCTTTATTTCCTCTTTTAAGATTTTTGTTCAATATGTTTCAGTAAATAAAGAAAATGCTGAGCTGGAAAAGAAGTTTCAACAACTGCAGAGACAGAATAACAATTTTCAAGCACAAATGCAAAATAAGGAACAAGAACTCCAAAAATTACGTACAGGTGAGATTTTATGTCTTAATCATTTTTAATGATGGATTTGGTGTATGTGACAAATTTAAGGGAAAAGTCAGTATAAGCAGTAAAATAAGTTGAGTAAATTAACAATAAAGAAAATCTCCAAATTTATTTTTCATGATTTTGAAAATAAAAGTAATGTTAGAAAAAAGTCTGATTGAAGAAAATGTTACACTTTAGTATAAATAATCTTTCCTTTATATCGTATATTATGTAATAACCATCTATGAAAGAACTTCTGGAATTCCCAGCATATATAATATATATTTTCTCTCGCATCCGGAGTGTCATTCCAAAGTGTGACTAACACAATCATCTTGTAGTAATTTCGAAAATAAATTTTTCTAAATTTTATACCTAAAATTTGCAATTATTATTATTATTTCCAGTAAATTATGAAATCTGTTGGTATTTTTATTATTTATAAATATTTCTAAAATTGTGAATCCATTCACATTCGAAAATTTCTAAGTTTCCGTTTAAGAATGTATTGTTATACGTAGTTTCAACCATAATTATTGACAAGTATATAAAACGATTTAATCTAGGATTTATTAGTTATGAACCAAATCGAAATTTTGTCCAGTGGATTAAGGAATTATCATTTTTTTTTAAATATATTGTAACTACAAAATATCATAATAATACTTAATGCAAGTAAATATTCTAGAAAACAAAACATAATTTTAAGAATATCAAGTTCTAATATAAATATAATTTCAAATTGCTTTTTTGTTTTAGAAAATAAAGAGACTTTTATTGAAAAAAATTGGAAAATTTTGTTTCATGTTCTTCGATGTGCAAAATAATTGAAAATTGAGACTTTTTGATAATTCCTGCATATTAATTGATGCATTTAGTTTTTATTTGGTTATTTTTTATAAAAATAGAGAAGAAAATAAAAAATATGTTTATGGTTAAAATATAAACTATTACATTTTTCGTTCAGAATTCATCTTGTATGGTTGAAAATTCAGAAATTTAGTTGAAAATGTTTTTCTTTCTTGGCGGAAAACTCAACTATTTTGTTAAAAATTCATCTTTTTGCATGGATACAGCTGTTTCGGATATAAATGAAAATATGTTTTGGTAAAAATAATATTAACTATTGCATTTTTCGTTGAGAAGTCATCTTTTTTGGTAAAAATTAAACTACTCAATTAAAAGTTGAACTACTTTGTTAAATATTTTTTTTACGATTTACTAGTTTATTTGAAAATTCATCACTTTGGTTGAAAATTCAACTTGAAGCGTTTCAAATTGAATTTAATGTAGTTCATATTATAGATACTTTATATAAATGAAGGTTGGCAGTGCAGAACTAGATAACCAAAATTTTTTCGAAAATGGGTTTATCGCATAAAAAATTCTTAAAAAATCAAATGCATGATAAAAAGATTTGTTCGATTTCTCATTTTCTAATACAGGTATAAACAAATGTTATTTAAATTACTAACGTTTATTGAAAAGAAAATTCTTCTTATAGTCCTTTCACCAAATAATTGTCTATCTCAGTGCGTTACCGTCACACAAAATTTGGATTTTGCTTGGAACAGAATAATTTGTTTGTATCAAAAATTTGTTATTTTTATTTAGCTTCCCCATATCGTGGGAGCATGTTTTTATTTTTGTAGAATTGAAAATTCGATTTTCAGTCGCTACCGATAACCGATTTTCAAAACCTGTGAAATTGTTACTTTAAAATTCTTGGACTATTTACTCGGATTTGGTTCACTTTTTTAGATCCAAACTTTTTTACCCTTATTCAGAAACTCAATATCTCGGGAATAAGTGTTTATTTTTTATTTAAACTGAAGATTACACTTTTTATCGCAATCCGCAGCCTAGCCTGGACAATTTTTTCTAATCAAATTTGTGCGGGCTTGAATCAGCAACACTTCATCTCTAAAGTGGGGGTTTGTCTTATCTTTAAGTGGTGATTTGGAGTTTGCAGAATGTTTTTTCGCTCTTATGAAAAATTCAGATTTTTTTGGTTATCTATTTCTGTACTACCATCCTTCAAATATTAAAAAGATTTTATACCCTATTTCGTGAAAAATCTCTTTGTTTCCCCGGTTTACATAATTGGCAAAAAAATGGTTTAGGAAATGTTTGAAATTTATATCAAGAAGAATCTCTTTCAGATCGTTTTGTTTTCTATTGTCTCTAATTTCTGCTTAAGATTCTTAAAAAATGAATCGTTAATTAATTAATATAAAAACTGGTACGCTTGATGTTTCTAAACTCTTGAGAAAATTAAATATTGTCGAGATAAATGAGCATAAGTCTGCTGTCCTACGGAAAACCTAGTAAGGTAAACGTCCCAGTAATCGTAGCGCTGATTTTCTTGCTTTTCATATAATTTTAATTAATTAAAATTCCATTTGACGCTATACAATGCTAAAAATAAATGTGTTTTATCATTAAATATTACTTTTAATGTATTTTTTAACAATATATTAAAATTATAACCAAGTTTCACGATTTTTGGGACCGTCACGATTACTGGAACATTAACCTTAAGTGACATTTGTCATTGTGACTGTTTTTAGGCATACTTACATGGAAAAATAACATCTATGGTAAATGTCACTACGTTTTTCCGTTGGACTACTGAAGTATAGATCTGAAATATGTATCTACGAAGTAAGAAATTGAGTAGTACTAACTAAATTTCTGTTACTAAATTGTAATCAATTGTAATTTCTTTCAAGTTTGCAACTTACAAACAAATGGTTGAGTGACTGTCAAAAAACAAAAAGACATACATTTTGCAACGAGCAAATAAATAACCAAGGATGCCAAAGATCTTGCAGCTTTTCTATTTAAGCTCTGATCATGTCGTGGCTCCTATCATTGATGAAAGAAAGCCCTGTTTATCATGCAAATAACGTATTTCCTTGTACAGTTTCCGAGGCGGTCTGCAAAGAGTATGAGCAGCTTAAGAGGCAATATGACGTCGAGACAGGAGCAATGCATAAGGCGATGCAGCAAGCATCTCAAGTAGGGCGAATATAATCACTCCTATACTTATAAGTACTTCCGCGCTTTAAGCGGATTACTTTGCGAACAAGACTGATATCATTTTAATTCTGTAACACGTACGCCCTGCAAATTTACACTCTCCACTTCCGTTATTTCAGTGGTACAGACAGAATCGGGAACTTAAGAGAAGGTCTCAGGTGATAGCGCAGAAGATATTGGAATCCAATCCGGATGGCTTGCCGGATGTCGATTTATCCGATGAGGTCGATTCTAATAACGAAGATTTAGAACAGATGAGAGAAACCGTCAGAGGTATTGAATCATATTGCTAATTTTATTATGAATCTGCTACCTCCAGTACCTTTTGAACAAATATTTTTAAATTGACAACATCAGCCTTTCAGGGTGGCCACTCACCCGGGAGAAAGCCGGGAGAAACTTTAACCGGGATAAAGCCGGGACAAAAATATCACACCGGGAGATTTCGCGTATTTCATAATTCGCGCGCTTCGTAAGTTTTGAGTAAAAATGACTTTTTTTCTGAGAGAGAGAGAGAAATCACATTTTTTAGTAAAAAAATCTATGCAGTCTTTTTGAATGTCACTTGATACTGGATTATATACCGCATACATTCATACGGCTCCATCGCAGCCTACGTAAAAAGATACAACATCGAATTGAAGAATAAAGGATAGTACGAATAGTGTCTACTGACTATAAAATGCATGCTTTTTTTATTAGTCCACGGTGGTAGTCCTTCCTCAGCAGTTCTATGTATAGAACTGTTTTTTTCTCATCCTCGAATTCAATGGGTTAAATCTTTAAATGGGCATGATCAAACCATCTCGATAAATTTCTTTCACTCTTGTCAAAAAATATTTCCTCCACGCCGCATTCCTTGAAAATCCTCTCAATAGTGACTTTGACTACTTATTAGCGTTTTACCGCATATATTTCACGGCTCCACCACAATCTGCGTAAAAAGATACAATATTGAATTGAAGAATAAAGCATAGCACGAATTGTGTCTAAATACTATAAAATGCATGCTTTTTGTATTAGTCCACGGTGGTAATCCTGTCTTAGCAGTTCTACTTATAGAACTGTTTTTTTTTTATTCTCGAATTCAATGGGTTAAATCTTCAAATGGGCATGAGCAAACCATCTCGATAAATTTCTTTCACTCTTGTCAAACAATGTTTCCTCTACACCGCATTCTTTGAAAATCCTCTCAATACTCACTTTGACTATTAGCGTTTTACAACACATATTCATACGGCTCCACCGCAATCTACGTAAAAAGATACAACATCGAATTGAAGAATAAAGGATAGTACGGATTGTGTCTAATTACTATAAAATGCATGCTTTTTGTATTAGTCCACGGTGGTAATCCTGCCCTAGCAGTTCTACTTATAGAACTGTTTTTTTTATTCTCGAATTCAATGGTTAAATCTTCAAATGGGCATGAGCAAACCATCTCAATAAATTTCTTTCACCCTTGTCAAACAATGTTTCCTCTACACCGCATTCTTTGAAAATCCTCTCAATAGTGACTTTGACTACTTATTAGCGTTTTACCGCATATATTCCACGGCTCCACCACAATCTGCGTGAAAAGATACAATATTGAATTGAAGAATAAAGCATAGCACGAATTGTGTCTAATGACTATAAAATGCATGCTTTTTGTATTAGTCCACGGTGGTAGTCCTTCCTCAGGAGTTCTATTTATAGAACTGTTTTTTTTCTCATCCTCGAATTTAATGGGTTGAATCCTTGAAAAGGGCTCTTTGCAAGCAACCACAATCAGGAGCTAGGGAATATTAACGGGCATCACAAAGTGTATTTAGCTTCTCTTGTCCCTGCGTGTGACAACTGAGACAATAGGTCGCTAATGCAAGATAGGACAATATTCTCTTCTAGAATCCATGTAAAAGCAGTACCTTCCTACCCAGTAGTCAAGTACGCATAAGAACCCACAGAGACATGGAAAAGCGTTTGATCTCGCCTTCACTGGAGAACCGATGACTCCTTCCGATGCTGTTATATAGAAGCTCGATTAATATCAGGAGTATATCCCAACGGCGATTAACGGGGCATACTAGAAACTCGATCTTCCGACCAAAGCAGGTCAAACAACCGCCTCTGCAACCACTATTTATTCGCAGCTTGGATGGAGATTCACTAATCATAGCGATTTTCCTTCCAAGTCACTGAAGTTAATTATACTCCTGGTATATCAACCATTATTTTTCATTTTCACTCCCATAATTAATCAGTTTATTAAAAATAATCTACATGGATATTGTTCGCACTCTAAATTTGAAGCACTCAACATTTTCATCCCAGAAGATTAATTTTCTACTGAAAAAGACAAACTTTAAAAAAAAAAGTTAAATTTTCTATCAATTGTTAATTAAAAGTGGAATCGATAAATACTCAGTAAAAACGTTAACTTTGAACCTGGAAACAAAATTCTTAACAAAATAGTTAATCGTTGAACCGGAGAAATTATTTTTTAAATGAAATCATAAGTCTTCAAACAAAAAAATAAATTTTCAATTAAAAAGTTTAACTTCAAACAAAGCATAATTGAATTTTCATCCAAAAAAATTTCCTTCCAACCAAAAAGACTACTTTTCTACAAAATAAGATTACTTCTTAACAAAATTCATGAATAGTCTACAGAATATTTGAATGTTTAACTAGAAAATATCTGTTTTCAACAAAAACTGGAATTGTGACATTTTCAGGTAAAGAGAATAAAATTCAATAGAAAAAAGTGAATTTCAAGAGAAAAAAATTTTTTTTTACAAAATAGTGATGTTTTCAACAATATACAAGAAATGTAAACCAAGAAGAAAATTTTTAAACAAAAATATGAACTTTTAACCAAGAAAATCAATTTTCCACCAAGAAAAAAAGATTTTTTAACAGCAAGAAATGAATTTTTAACTAAAGTTATGAATTATGAACCGGGATTGTGATTTCTTAACAAGGCACTTCAACTTTTAACTAGCACATTAAATTTTCGAACATAAAAATATTAAGTTTTCACCAATATGATTAATTATCTACGAAAAAAGACATTTTTTCAACAAAGTATATTTAATTGCAACCAAAGACATGAATTTTGATCTAAACTGATCTTCAACCAAAAAAATGAATTTTTATCAAATTAGTTCAACTTTGAAGCAAATAGTCAAATTTTTAATAAAAAAAGATGAACTACCAATCAAAAATGACATAGTTAATATTTTAACCAAAAAATATTTTAATTTTAAATAAAAACATGGGATATTTCAATCCAAACAGATTTTAATTTTATTAAAATATAGTTGAATTCAAAAGGGAAGATCAGTTTTCAGCCAGATTTATTTTTTACCAATAAATATAAATTTTCCACCAAGAAGAATAACTTTCTACCAAGAAACATGAATTCTCAACCGAAGAGTTAAATTTCCAACTGAAAAAATAATTAATTTTTAACAACAAAAATACGAATTTTCGACAGAATAGTTCAATTTTCAACTAAACAGATGGAGTTCCAAATAAGAAGAATTATTCTCGACCAGCAAAGACGAATTGTCAAGAAAGTGTATGCAATTTTTAACATTCAACCAAAGAGATGAATTTTCAAATAATGTTATGTATCTTTTAAAAAAATGTTTTAACAAATTAATTAAGATTTCAACCAAGTAGTTCATCAACTAAAAAATATTAATAGTAACCGAATAATAAAGATTTGACAAAGGAGTTACATTTTCAACCAAGTAGTTGGAATTTTAAAGAAAAAAAATAGCTTTCATGCAAGATGATTAATTTTCTGCCAAAAAAGAAGAATTTGAAAAACAAAAGTACCTGCACTCTCAACCAAAGAGATGAATTTCCAACGGATATAATGTGCGTTCAACAAAAAAATGATTTCTAACAAGGAAGTTCAATTTTCTATCAATTAGTCAAACTTTAAATGAAAAATTTTAAAAAAAGTTAAATTTTCAAACATTTTAATGAGTTTTCAACTGAAATGATGAATTTTTGAAGAATAAAATATATTTTAAACAAAGTAGTTCAACTTTCAACCAAGTAGTTGAATTTCGAAACGAAAAAAAATGAATTTTTCGCCAAGAAGATTAATTCTCTACCAAAAATGGAATGGTTCGATTTTCAATTTACGAAATTAATTTCCAAAATAAAACCAATTTTCAACAAAATAGTTACATTTTCAAGAAAAGAGATGAATGTTCAACTAAGAAGATTTATTATCCACCAGTAAAGATGAATTTTCAACAAAAAATGTAGTAGTTGACACTTTATACAAAAAGAATTTCATTTTTTAATAAGAAATGTTGACTTTTTACCAAAAAATGTAGATTATTTACACAAAAAAAAAGATTTTTAATTTAAATCAAAAAGAGTAGAATTAACAAAAAATCACGAATTTTCAAAAAAAAATGTGATAGATCAATTTTCAATTAACAAAATTCATACTCATCGAGAAAAAAAAACGAATTTTGAGCAAAACAGTTTAACTTTCACAATAAGATGAACTTACAACTAAAATTATGAATATTCAAAAATGATATTTCAGCAAAAATCTTTTTTTATTTTCGATCAAAAACAGTCGAATTCAATCAGAAAGATAAATTTGAAACCAAAAAGATTGATTTTCTTCCAAGAAATACGAATTCTCCGATCAGTAAAGTACACTGACTCAATCAGCAATTTTGAATGATGAGAATTGTAAATTTCATTGAATTAATCAGTCATTTTGAATTACTTGATCAGTAACTTTCACTTATTAAATCAGTGATTTTTAATAACGTAACCAGTAAAATTCACTAATCAAACTAAGTAATTTTTATTGATCTAATTTGTAACGTGCAATGTGTTAATAAGCCATTCAGGGTTGCTTTTAATCATTTATTAAAATTAAAATTAAAATAAGTCTTTTTCTGTGACAAAGTATGCTTGATTAATCCAATCAATCTTTTGCCTTATTTCAGTTAGGACTGAAAGTGGATCTTAAAATACACTCTTTAATGGAATGATAAGATTATTTGACATTTTAGGTTTTTGTTCTTGATTAAGATGTAGTCTCATTTCTCACATTTCTCGCTTTCGAAAGTGAGAAGACATTATCTAGATGGAGCACTGAACACCAATTGAAAGATCTAAATTCTAAAGATAAAACGACAAAATTTGGATAAGCACACTTGCAAATAATTAAAAAATGAAAATAACGAAAAAGGAAAGATCAAGGAGGCGAGATTTAAATCCTTTTACTTTTTTGTTGATGCCGTTTTTTTGCGTCTATTTTTATCTTTAAACAAAAAATATTTCCAAGAATTTGACAAGTTTTTAGTGCGCATCCAACATCCTTTTCAAGTCAAGAAACATTCAAGTTAAAAAAAAATGTCATCATGTCAAAAAAGAAGATCTTGGTTTCCTTTTTGGTTTCGGACAATATTTTAAAATTTTAAATTTGCATTATCACGAAAAGCGTGTTGGATGAACAGCGAAACATTCGTAAATTTTTAGGTAGCTTTTCTTTCTTCCTTCTCTTTTTTAAAACTTTTTGTCATTTTATAAAGCCCCCGAACACCCTTCAGCTTGTGAATGTTCTGTCGAATAACAAAGAAAATAATGTTGAATATTGGGAATTTAAATAATTTAAGTGCAGATTCATGAATGAATATTTAAATTTCTTTAAAGATTTCAATATAGATTCAAAAAGAATATTATGGAGATTTTTAGAGATTATGAAGATTGCAAACTATTTCCGAAAATATCAGATAGAAGAGCCGAGGATTATAGAAAATTTCAATAAAGATTTAATAGAATCAAAAAGATTTCAGAATATTTCAGAAGCCTTGACAGATTTAAGAAGTTTTATAAGATTTAAAATTCAAAGAGGTTTTACAACATTTCAAAGAATTATGTCACCAAATTTCGCAATAGTAATTCTAAAATATTAATAAACTAATATTATTTAACATTGTTAACTACTGAAACAAATGTCTAACAATTTAATGCAATTCTGAAGATTCATAAGATTTTGAAACTTTTCAAAATATTTGTGATTTTTATGTAAGTTCATTAATTATTATAAATTATTTTGCTGCGTACACGAAATTTAGAGTTTAATTTTGATAATTCTTTTCAGACATTTTTAAACTCTAGAAATAGAAGAATCAAGGGACATTATACAAAGTATTAGAACCTAAAGTGTACGTAGTATGTCTAATTGTGGAGAGCAGAATTTTTTAAGCACTTTTCAATTTAATGACAATACAATACAAATTGTTCATTTATTCTTTTTATGTTATGTGTTTTGAAATCCGAGAAATTAATCAGAAAAATTGACTAAGCCTGGAAGTTTTTCTTTTAAATATGAACATTTCAATTGAGGTTAGTCAATCAAAAAAGCCTTAATTTTTCATCGAATTATGATAATAAACGTTCTGAACACATTCTCGTAACGTATCTCGTACTTCGCACTCGATTTTGTCCAAAATTTTATCAAAAATGTGTGGTTTAGGCCCTTATGACATGCCACCTTTAAATTACTTTCATAATTTTTTGTAGCACATTTCCGTATTGTCCGTGCCAGACGTTTTGCACAATTGTTTTCATAGTACCATCAATCACCAAGAAAAATCAACATTGATCCACATTTTAAAACTAATTTACAATAGGTTTCCATTTCCTCTGCCTTGAATTTCGATATTTGGCTCCAGTTCGATTGTTTTTCTTTTTATGATGAATTTTGATTTGAATGGTGACGATAGGCAAAAGTCTGATTGTAAAGATATTTCATAGAACTTTGAACTGAAACGAGATCACGATCCTTGAGGATTTTTCTCTGTAATCTCCAAAAGATTACGTGCGTGGTTTCCATACCAGAGAACGCCACGTTAATTCCGGCGTCCGTTGAATTAATTCCAAATTGGTTTTGGCCAGGCGAAGGTATCTGGACTGCGCCTAGCACCAAGGATCACCGATCCGGGATCCGGGCTTAGTTCCGTCATAATTACAGACCAGGACCAGGCTTAGCTAGTCCTTACTTAAACGTCCAACCTCAAAGTATGTGTTTTCGGACGTGATGCTGATCCAGCTATGTTTCAAAAACCACACAATTAGGAGCAATTACATTCACGTTACATTCATTTACTAAAAAGATGTAAGACTTTCAAAACTCAAAATCACTCTTTCGTATACAAAAATTGATTTTCGGACCTCCAAACTGAACTATGTAATACCTGAAACTTCCAAAATTCAACGAATAAAATGTTTGATGACATATTTGAATTTATTTCGGAATGTTTAGGCCAGAGGAATGAGAAAAAGCTTACGATTATTATGTTTCATATATGAACATATAAGTAAGGGACATAATAAGTAATAATAAGGAGGAGTGTATTCAAGAGACAGGCAGAATTGAGAACGAAACGCTTTCTTCTTTTTATTTTTAATTTTTTTTTCTTTTTTTTTTAATTGCCTCCCGAAAGGTCCGAAAATCTGCTTTTCTGCTTGCCCACACAAGTGCCAAGTAATTCTTCGTTATGGGTGGAAATAAATTTAAAGGGACAGGATATAATAAGGAACAACATATAGCTCCAATGTTTCTTTTTTATTAAAGATTGAAAAATAAAAAAAATAGTGTCATTTTGTATCTTAGACGACTCTGCTGGAAGCTTTTCTATTAATCCGATTTGTTTTGAAGATGGCTCTAATTGAAAGCCTCGGTATGTGGATGTGTAATAACAAATGAAATTCGCTATATCATGCTGATATTTTCTTGTCATCAATGATTGAAAAAAAAATACATATATATATATGTCAATTTTGTTTCTTGCATGACTATGCTGAAAGTTTTTCCATTATTCTGATTTCTTTTGAAGATGGCTCAAATTGAAGAACTTGGCTTGTGGATGTGCAATAAAAAATTATCTTTGCTATTTCATACTGATTCTTTTTTTCGTCAGAGATTCAAAAATAAGGCAATTTAGTTTCTTAGGCGACTGTGTTGGAAGCTTTTTTATTAGTCTGACTTCTATCGAGGGTGGCCTCAATTGAAGGAAAAATGAGAAGAATAAAGAAATTACAGTTTTATACCACTATGCATGAATATTTCTTTTTAGATCGATTATCTTCCAAAATGGCTACAATTAAAGTGTATTGTATGGACATGTAGATTAAAAAATCAGATTTTGTATGTTCAGGTATCGCTGTTTGGTTATTAGAGGGTACAATATTAAAAATAAGGTAATTTTGTTGTTAGACCACTATCCTTGAATCTTTTCATTTAGATCCATTTTGTCTTTGAAGATTGCTGAGACTAGAGCCTTTGGCATGTCGATATAGATTAAAAATCAACTTTGCTGTATTAAAGTGCTTTTTTTTGAATTAGAAGTTGTTAAAAATATATGAAATTAGGCAATTACGCTTTTTAGACAACTGTGCCTGAAGCTTTTCTATTCACTTGATTTCTGTCGAGGATGGTTTAAGTTGTAGAAAAATTGAGAAAAATCAGGAAATTTCATTTTTATACCGCTATGCTGCAATATTTTCTTTTAGATCGATTGTCTTTGTGGGCGGCTCAAATTGAAATATATATTGTAGGTTCATTTAGATTAGAAAATCAAATTGTTTATATACTTGTCTCTTTTCATTGTTATCACTGGTTTAGGAGTATTGAAAACAAACATTTTCAGATCACTGTATGCTGGAAGCTTTTCTATTAGTCCGCCTTTTTCGAAATGAATCAAATTGAAGGTCTTGACACAGAGATGTGCATAACAAATAAAATTTTCTGTATCATACTATTTTTGTTTGTTAACAGTGGATAAAAGCATGAGAAAAATGGGGAATTATATTTTTTTAGACGACTATGCTGGAAGCTTTTCTATTAGTTCGATTTTTTTATAGAAAGTTCAAATCGAAGGTCTTGCTATGTGGGTATGCAATAAAAATAGAATGTTGTGTGTGATACTGATATTTTTTTGTCATCAAATATTAAATAATAAGTAAACTGAGAGAATTTTATATTTTATAACACTATTCTAGAATCGAAGAGGACTCAAGTTGAAGCATTGGGTACGTCGATGGAGATAAAAAATCAAATTTATATGTTAAAATATCCTTTTTTTCCTACCAGCGGTTGAAAAATAGTAAAAATTAGAAAATTTCATTTTTTAGACCAGTATGCTGAAAACTTTACTTTAAATCCAAATTTTTCAGGGTTCTGTCAAGTCGAACCTCCTAAAACATAGATGTGCATTACAAAGTCAAATGCGCTATATCATAGCATTGTTTTTTTTTGTTTTTGTCAGGGAATGAAAATTTATAAAAATGAGGAAATTTTGTTTTTTTAGATCACTATGCTAGAATCTCTTCTTCCAGTTGCTGATGTTTGTTTGTTATTAGTGTGTACAAAATTATGAAAAGCAGATAATTTAATTGTTTAGATCACTCTGTGTTTTTGTGAAAAGTTGTTAAAAATGCGGAAATTTCGTTTTTCAGTTTCTTCATGTATACCGCCCTTTAAGATATCTCTTATACATGTGCCCTTCTTTAGCTTGACAACTATGATCACAAATTATTTTTAAATTTGAATAAAAATTTTTTATATAAAAGCTTAAGATTTTACATGACAAGAATGCGTTTAAAAGTAAAGTGTTGTAACGGTAAAGATGTGCCATAGTTTTAAGCATAAAAATGATTTATTCAAATCGACCTCCAACAGATTGCGGCTCTCCATGTTACTTCTAACCCTCTTACAAATTTAAAATCTTGAATATTTGAATATCTTCATCGTTATAAGAAAAGGTAGGAAAATGTTTCATATTTGGAAATTGTAACCGGAGAAGTACGAGAAAAAAAGTAGTTTTCTTTTCAACAGCAGCTGTTGTCGCATAAGCATTTTTATATGCACTTATTTTTGCAATATTATCATAATGAAATTCTAAATACCTAGATGACTTATTTAGTTACCGATATTGATTTTTGATTCTTCATAATTGCTACTGATTGAACTATTGTTTTCTTGTTTCTCTGGTGTTCTATTATTAGCTTCTCAAAATTGAAACAACATCAACAGATTGAAATTCGACATCCTAAAAGGACGATGAAACAAATCTCCTTGCAACGTACCAATTTTAAGAGTGCGTTCATTATAGCAGAAAAGCGAAACTTGTAGAAAAGAGTGGGCATGTGAAAAGTATAGACGTGAAGCAAGGTAAACCGATATCTACTAGCTGAATACGAGTTATGATATGTCACGAGAGATGCAATACAGAATCGGTGAAAATAAATTGCCTATTGTACGTTTCAGTCTTTGTCAGGGTTGAAGTGAAATTCAGAAGCGTAGAGCGTATTCTTTTGAAAAATAAGAAACAGGAAATCTATGCTAAGCATGTATCATTTTTATCGTCAAATTATCACGATTCATTACCTTTAATCTGTGAATTATTATAAAATTTATATAAATGTAAATATTTTTTATTTGCAGAAACCTTTCTCTCAGGACCGCCACGAAGATATGAGAACAAAACAATTCCTATTACAGTTTTTTGGTGAGTGCAATATTTTCGAAAAATTTAAAGCTCATAAATAGCCTTTGTTTCCCAAAATAAAAAGAAATATGATATAAAATTTTACATTTATAAACATGCAATACTTATTTACTATTTTATTTTGATTTGATTGGAATAGCTTCATTGAAGCTCATGTATACGTGTGTCCTCAGTTTTCAAAGCTTTAGTTAGTGTAGCACATGTCTCTAATTAATAGTGTATTTTAAGAGAACTACTACGCTTGAATATAAACTGGAATTTCTACAAATATGTGGCTACTTTAAACTAGTTTCGATTTACAAAGGTAATTATGAAAATTATCTAACTTCCAAATTGATCCATCCTTTATTCAAATTCTGGATAGAATTATCAACAACATTTATTCTATAAAATTCAAAAGCAATCTTCTGAAAAACTGCGATTTCAGAAGCAAATTACTTTCATGACAAATAATTCTTAAAAAGCGACATCCTCAAATTTAGCGACAAAACTGTTGAAGGACCTCAATTAATTCTCTAACTTCATGAAAAAACAACTTATCCCTCAAAATTGCAATCTCCCAACTACTTTAAACACTACATCACGGATCTATTTTTTTCTCCTCATGGACTCTTCACTCCCGATCTGGCCTCTTAGTGATCCTCTTCGTTCCTCATTTCGTTGCACGTACTCTAATATCCAACCGCATCTCACGATCTCTTTGCCTCTCTTCCCTTCCTTTCAGAGCTCAGAGAAGCGGTAAGAGGACTCGGAGCATCAAGAAAAAAAACCGGAATAAGAAAATGAAGAAGGCGACAGAGGAAAGAGAAGGAGATAGCCAGCAGAGGCAGAGGCGATATGCCTTTAAACACCAAGGGCTATATTTGGGACGTATCCTTATCTACAACCCTCTCTCTCTCCCTCATTTTCTCTCTCTATCCCTCTGACAATATCTAACCCTCTCTCTTTCTCTCTCTCTCCATCTAACCACAGTTTTGAATCGCGGCGCGCGCACTCCTCTCCCATCGGGGGTGGTTGTGACACTGGTGGGGGTTGTTGCTCGCAGAACGCACAGCCATCTCACCCCGTGGGTGCGACCGAGATGGATGAAACGGTGTCGACGGAGGAAAGGGTGTTGTAATGAAGCCGATGCGCAACAGAGAGGGAGAAACCTACTGGTCCATTTCTTGGAGCGAGAAGGACACCAATTTCGGGGGTGGTGGAGTCTCGCTCTGCGCCTCCCCATCATGGGGACGCTTGGGGATGAAACGAAGGGACAAGCACAAGAGGGTTGACGGTAGCCCGGGGTTGGTCCAGTCACACAGTCGCGCGTCATGCCACCGAAGGAGAGCACGTCGAGTCGCGAGTCCAAATCCGAAAACACTCTTCGGCCAACGAGTGAACCCCCTCCTCATAAGAACTTTTCCAACTTCATCATTCACCTTCTCAGTACTCTTCATGTCCGTCAGAAATCATCATCTATCTTATCAAAATTCAGCATGCTCCACAAACTTCATCCTCGTCAGAAACTTTCTAAGTCACTCTAAAAACTTAGAATCCTCTTGGACTCAACATCCTTCTTCTCTGAACTTCTCACCTTCCGCAATACTACTTATATTCATGAAAGACTCGGAATCCTCCCCAAATTTTCTTATCTTCTCCACAATTCAACATTCTCCTCAAAACATCGCATCCTCCTAAAAAATCTGCATCTTCCTTGGACACAACATCCATTTTCCTCAAACTTCGCACCTTCCTCAATACACATCATTTTGCTCAAAAATCAGCATCTACTTCAAAAATCCTCACCTTTCTCAAACTCAATAATCGTCTCCCAAAAATCTGCACCCTCTTCAATACTTATCTTTCTTCTTCAAACTTCGCATCGTCCTCAATACTACTGACATACAATAAAAGACTCATCATCATCCTCGATACTTGTCATCTTTCTCAAAACTCAGCATCCTCATCTTCCTCATACTCAATAATCCCCTAAAATATGATACCCTCCTCAATATAAACCCTATTCCTCCAAACTTAGCATGATCACCCTCATCAAAATTCCTCATCATCCACCACTCCCTGAAATCGTCATCTCGCGCGCGCCCACCTGCTGTACCGACAGAGACACATCAACGAGCCCTAAGTCGACGATCCTCTCATTGCTCCGGATGAATCATCACCATCCGTATCGCCAAGTATGTACCACTTTCTCGACCGAGAGACCCAGTTTCTATCTAACTTTCAATGAACCCCTCACCTTTTGTCCTTTTCCCGCGCGAATTTTAAATTTAAAGGGCTCGCCACTCTCCCGAATTCAGGAGTAATGTTGACAGCGTAGAGTGGCGAGCCGCAAGAGTCGTTATTGTATTTATGAGCCTGTCACTTAGGGCAATTTAGAGGGTTTTGGGCGAGGCGAGAAGGGAAAGGGGACAGGAGACCGCAGGGTGTTAACGTCTCGCTAACCGGATTAAGTGGCAATTAAGTTCTTGCCCCGACGAGATTGCGTGCCCGTTTAAAGTTTTAATTCGATAAGTGATTATTAACGATCCATCCCCTAGACGAATGAACAGAGATCATCTCATCAGGTGAGAAATTTAATTGATTATTGAGAAAAAGAGCTGGAATTGTTTTTCAAAGTTTTTTTCTTTGGTATAGTAATTTAAAAAGTATTAGAAATTTCGTTCGAGATTCAAAACTTGGAAAAATGTTATTGTATGAGTATTATATATTCGAAAGAACACACATAGAAAAGAGTAATTAATCGATTGACTAATTACCGATTTAAATTGATTCAAATTGGTAATAACGAATCAAGCATACACAATACAAAAAATGTAGTCAATTTATATACAAATCATTTTTCCAGAAAGAGAAAGAAACCGCTGAATTATTCAATAGGAATTCCTATATTTGCAAGCACATAAAAGAAGAATAACAAAAGTTATTCCGTTCTATACAACCTTCCATTAAATCCAAGAACAGGGAGCGGTCTATTTTTGCATTCTTCTCAGCTTACATTAATGTTCCAATTCACGTAATATTTAATACCCTTTTATTTTGAATGTCAACTTAAATCTTTCTTTTCATGCGCCAGAATGAACAATTTAAATTGAAGTTCTGTAAACCTTTTCGCTCATTTCGTCATATTATTCTTTTTTTATTTCATGTATCCGCCCGTCATACGATTCCTGTTTGCTTCAACTTTTTAATTAAAACCGTGTGACAAAAGGGCAGTAAAGGGCGAAAACCTTTTACCCTCCATGAATTTAGGTACACGTTAGATACGCCCAAGTAGTTCGATGTTTGTATGTAAATAGCAAAGTGGAAACGAGCCACTTTGCATTGCACAAGGTAATGTTTCGCAGAGCTCGAAATGTATTAGAAACTTGATTTCCCTCCCTTTTCCCGAATGTATTCTCCTCATATATATTGCATCACTCAGAAATGTTGGTTCGAATAAAAAAAACAACATTTTTTTGATCTCGTATCAAAGATTGATTTTTTTTATTCAAATTAAATTTGTTTAAGTTAAACAATAGTGTGTTTGAAACAAATAAATCTTGTTTGAAAGAAAAAATATATATTAGACGCTATATTAAAGGAAGAATTTGATTCAAAGATACATTTTTCTGACTGCTCATTAATTGACTTTGCGGAGCTTCTGGTTCTATGCACATAAAGAAGTATATAATTTTACTTTCCATTGATTCAACTAAATATTTCGCAATTTTATAGTGAATCATATATACTATAATAATTTTAACAAATATTTGAGCATAAAATACTTCAAGGTAAATTTTATATTTATATCGGGTTTATATTCCACATTTTGGAGGACAATATTTCAGTATTTTTCTCTTTATTGCCATGAATTAAATTTTATAGTGAAATAAATACTTAAAGATAAGTGATAACATTCCTATTTACCTTGAAAGCACATTTTTTACTGTAGGATATTACTCTGCGAAAATATATTCGAAACCATTTAATATTTGAATATTCATAAGTTCCTTAAGGGTTAAAATCTGCAACACAATAAAATTTCGATTTATCCAGATAATACCTTCCATTTCGAATCGCAGTAAAGCAATGCAATTACCCGGGCCTGAAACTTTATTTAAGAAAATCTCGCATTAAGTTGCGAAGGCGCTAGAGTTCGAGAAAGAGGCGGGGAAAAGAGGACAGAGCAGCCTCTGGCGCTATTTAACGCAATTGAGGCTCATTTAAAAATCCCATCAAAAATATACTTTCGGATCCATTCCCTCCTTCCTTCACTATCTGTACATCTTCCTCTGAAATTTCACTTGACCTTCGACTTCTTAGCAAACCCCTACCCCTTCCAAACTATTTTTCCCCTCCCTCTTTTTCAGAGCCTTTTCTCTTCCTCTTCCTCTTCGTCTGCTTTCTCTTCTGCTTCTTTTCCATCTTCTTCGCCTCCGTCTTCTTTCTCCCAATTTCCTACTCTTCCATTTTTCCTTCAGTCTCCCTCGCTCTTCCCAGCCTACATGTCGAGAGGGGGTGTCTGATTGGATTGTAAGCTCAATTTGCGCTACCTCCGCTTCTGTCTTTTTTGCGTTTTTACCGGCAACTGAAAGCTATATTTGGTAACGCAAGCGAAAATCAGAGTACCTGTGTAAAAATAGAAAATCAGAAAGGTTCACTTCGTAATCCATTTCTCCACTTGGAAAAGGTGAAGGAAAAATTAAAACTGATTTGAAAATGAATAACAGAAAGTTTTAATTTTGAGGAATCTAAAATGATTCATTAGGAATTGAAAATTAGTCATTATTGTAATGGAAAATTACAAAAAACTGCAATCATTCAACAAATTTAGGATTAAATTTTATTTTCATTTCTATTATGATCATGTCCAAATTTAGAATGAAAAAATTTCTCAATATATTGATCACTTTTTTTTATCGTCCTTGCAAAATTGAGTTACTCTCCACTATTTTTCTGTTATTCTTGTAAAATGATGAAAGTGTCAAAACAAATGTCATAAAAATCTTCTCAATATAATGATTATGAAATTTACAGGAGGTACAGAGAAATTTCTTCTTGTGTCAAAAGGACGTTTCTTGACACAAATAAATTTTTTTCAAATATTCTGCTACTGCGACCTATGATAATTAATAAAATTATATTTCGAATGTTTTTGTTTTCGAAATATATTTTCCAAAATAGAAACTTTGCTTGGTAAATTATAGAAATAATATTTTGATTTTTTTCAATGAAGCATTATCATGAAACGCTTTATTAAACCTAAAATAAATGTTCCTGTTTCAACAAAAAAAAATTATACATACTCGGAGGATTTCCTACACATAGGTAGCTTAAAGGGGATTGAATCATTCGATGATTATGAATCTGTCGCAGAACATTCATTTCCCGAGCGAGTAGTCAATGAAACGATCGTAACGAAGCCATGTTATTCGAGCATATATAGTTCACCGGTAAATGTCATTTTGATTCTCTTCATGTCAAATATCGACGTTTATTTTCAGAATAATAAACTTGAAATTAAATATTATTCCCAAAAATGAATGTATGCCAAAATCGAATTTTTATATTTCTTTTTTAAATTCTCATAATTCATGACAGAGAAATTATCATATTGGTTGAGACCCTCTGAGGCCGAAAAGCAAGTTTTTTCTATGGTTTTCCTGCCCAGCCCTTCGTCCATCCGTCCCAAATTACGATAACTTTCGAAAAAAATAAACTGACCAAATTGGCCTTTTTCAAATTTCATTTAGGTCGCACAATGAAGAATGAATTCGTCAAGCAGCCTTTTTCAACCATTGGTGACGCAAAATACATTAAGAAGTCTATAAGGATTGTGTATTTTAAAAATACCTACCATTTTTCTCTTACAAATTTTTTGATTGGACTCGGAATTTTCGTTTTATCCGACAGAAATGCCATGGAAGACTAAACAATTCGTATTTTTAGCCTAATAAGGCAAGATACGGGAAAAAATTTCGAGTGGAATGATAGCTCTTCGAAAGCTATACAAAGGTGATTTTGCGATTATACAATAGAACTTGTTTTTTATTTATTCATAAATAATTCTATGCAAAAAAAGAAAATTTCAATTTTACGCTAAACGACGTCAGATACATAAAAAAGTTTCAAGAATGAGTAGAGGCTTTTTATAACACCTACACATTTTTATTGTTAGACAGCTTAGAAAATAAATAAATATGGTCGGGCCAAAAATCAGATGTCCCGAAAATAAGTTTTTCTATGACGTTAAGAATCGAACTAATATTACTGATATCAATTTTTATAAAAAAAACATTCCTATTAATAGATTTTAAAACCGGCAAAGAAAATGTATCTTAACAATGTTTTTTACAGTTGAATTTTTTGTTACTATCGCTTCTCACCAATTAAAAAAAAAGTGGTTGAATTCAATTGATTGATGGCTAATTTTTTACTGGGAAAATATTTATTACAACTTTTCTGTTTCAAATTTTTAAATTAAATTTTTCTGTTGCTGAAATCGTTTATATATTTTTCGAACGCAACTATATTTGGAGATTATTCACTTTTTTGAAAGTTAGAATAAATAAAGTTGTAGGGATTTTTTTCCGAAAAAATAAGCCATGATTGATCAATATTCAATTATTTTTAAATGACTGGTAAGATGCAATAGTAATAAAAAATGTAATTGCAAACAGCATTATTAGAATAACTTATTTTTGGAAATTTTTTAACTTTTTTATACAAAATAATGTTATTTCTTTCATAAAACATGACTGATAATATCATTTCAATTCTTAAAATCAAATAAAACTTCTCAATGTCTTTTAAAATCAATTTAAAGTTTTCGTAACTGTTTATTAAATCCTGTAAATATTGAAAAAATTGTATTAAAATCTTTCAGATTCTTTATGACACATTTTGAAATGTTCAAAGCCTAAGGGCGTTAAAATCAGGACCCAACCTAAAAATTGAATTGCCTTATTTTACTCCATAAGTAGAAGAATTAAACTTTTTTATTAGTTAATTAGGGCCCATTTCTGTTTTTTATAAAATCTGTATTCGAAGCGAAAAATTGATAAATTTGGATACTTATTGTGTAAAACTATTTTTTTTGTGGTCGGTCTGAATAAAAAAAAACGTTTCCCACAAAAACTGTTGTAATTAGCCAATTCTTCACTCCAAATACAGATGCTATCAAAGACAGCAATAGGCCCTATTTATCTAAAAAAGATATAATTCTTGTATTTATGGAGTAAAATAAGGCAATTCAATTTTGAGGTTGCTCCTGGTTCCAACATCCATTTAATCTTTTAAAATAGAACATAATCATGTAAGATTTTTCCAGATATCTTATTGCCGGTACATTATTTATAAAATGTTTAAAAAAATTACCATTGATATGTTCCCTTTTATCAATCATGTTTAGAACTAATTATAAATAACTTGTATTAAGAAGTAAAATTATTTTTTTGTAAATTTTAATGTTAATTTTTGATCTTTATTATTAGATAAATACATGAAACCTCATTCAATATGGTCAAGGGGTTATGAAAGAATCTTATTATCATTTTTCAAACATTTGGTCAGCAAGTTAAGAACAGAGTTATTGCGTTTATCATTAAAGCATGGTTCACATCAATTTTATTAGATAGGACATTTTCAGTTCGATTGACTCTTTTCACGTCAAAATAATATCAATACAAAAAAAAGAAATTTGAAAGAGTTGGATATAAAAAAGAAATAAATTGAACGAGTCCACTCGTCTGAAATATCGAGTGCTGCTTCATAAAAAGTGGTGTACTTTTTTCGCTATTACCAAAATGCTTATAATGAAAAAGCAACGCGAAAGTATCTGTCTCGAGGGTACGGGAGCAATTGCTCTTTATTCTCTAAAAATAGCAGATAAAATACGTAGCTCTTTAAATCATTATTATTATCTTTATATTCAACGTTTGTGAAAACTGGGTAGAGCACTCTATCTCTGGTTTTCGTTTTTTACCTTGTCAGTCCGTTTCCACATAACAATACGATGTTGTAAAAGATAATAGGCACCTTTGAGTTCTCTCATTTTAACAAGCCAAGCCAAATATTGTCGCGCAAATTGGAATTGATACCGCCTCGCAAAGGAGCGAAAGTCACATTTATTCTCGATTTTCATTTTCAAATAAACTGCAACTCACACCGTGGAAATGTTAAAAAAATCTATAACAAGGGATCCTAGAAAATTTCTATTTTTGCTTGAAAAGTGATATTTATCATTGAAAATGTATCTTTTTTCAGTTAAAAATGCAACTATCTAGTTGAAAATTTAATTTATTTAGTTGGAAATTCATGTATTTTAGTGAAAATTTGTCTTTCTTGGCAGAAAATTAAACCTCATTGGTTGAAAATTTTACGTTATTGTTTAAAATTCATTTTTCTGTTATTGGTAAAAGTTAATTTTTCATGTGAATATTTGAATATTTCATTTTTAATTGGAAATATATACTTTATAATTTGAAGATTCAACTATTTGGTAGAAAAATCGTGTATTTTTCTGATAATTCACATTTTCAGTTAGAAAAATATTCTTATTTGTTGAAAATTTATCTTTTCGGTTGAGGATTCAACTATTTGTTTGAAATTTCTTTTTTGTTATTTTTAATTGAACTGGATGCATATTTGTTTTTTCTAGATAATTAATTTTTTTACCTACAAATTTAACTAATCGATGTTTGGTTGAAAATTTATCCTTCATAAGTTAAAAATCCAACCATTTGGTAGAAAATTAATCTATTCGGTTAGGGACTCAACTATTTTGTGACAACTTCGTATTTTTTGGTTCAACTCCAATGATTAATCCACATTTTTAAATTAATTTTTGAAACTGAAAATTTTACGATTTCATTTTTGGTTTGAAAAATATATTTTTTAGTTGAAAATTCAACTATTTTGATTATTAGTCATCTTTTCTTATTGAAAATTCAACTGTTTTTGGTTGATATATAATGTGTCTTGTTTTAAAATTTACCTTTTATAACAGGATTAATGCAACTATTTTGTTTGTTGAAATCGCAATATATTTTTACTTGGAAGCTCAGGAATTCAAAGTGTTTTTTATTGAAATCAATATGCTATTTACATTCATTTTACCTAATGGAATGTATTCTCCTATTATTCCTTTATTTTAATGAAAAAAAAAACCTATTTCCTCGGTTTTAAGAGAATTTTGGGCTACGTTACTTTTCGGGGAAGGGGGTGGGGGAGAGGCGTAAGACAAAAATACAGTCATCAACGTGGGAGGACGGGGGAATCAAAATAGCCCAATGTTGGTAAGGTAGTTTACGTACGACCCCATATAGTAACAGTAACAATAAGTAGTTGTGTCCAAGTAGTACAGGTCTTACTTTAGTCAGACAAGGTAACTAAAGATAAGTCGGATCTTCAATTGAGTTTAGTTATCAAAAATAAAATTTCTATATTAATTTTCTATTTATTTCAACAAACAATTTGCATGTGCGTCTGATTAAAAAAATATATTTATAGTTTATCAAATATGCTTTATGGTACAATAAAGCAAGAAGAAATTGCCCCATTAAGAAGTTTTATTGAAAAGGACGAAAGAGTTTCGTGCGCTATCAAATATCTAAATTACAATAACTTTCAGATGCACTTTTGTTCTTTGTAGCATTTGGAGAATAACTTCCACTTGAAAATTGTATAAATGACAGCTTTATTAAAACGGCTGTGGTTTCCTTGCAAGTGGATCTCTCTTTTAATCTGAGTTCCCAAGGCAAAGTATCTTAATCTTTAATTAGAACCCTCCTCTGTCATGATATAATTATAAAACGTATCAGTTTGCCAAAGGAAAAGTTTCATACAAGGCTTTCTTTCTACATTCTTTTGATCCCAATCTCACCAACTTCTAAAAGTGTCACTAATTCCAAGAAGTCCAATTATGAGACATCGATAACGAGAGAAGAAAAAAAAAAGAAATATAGAGAGAAAAGAGCTGAAAATAGAATGAAAATATTATTTATTACAAGGAAAAATAACACGCTCTGTGCGCTTATTATGCGTTTCTTATTTTGATTGACTAATTATTAAATAAGAATATATGATTAATTCTAAAATACTGTAGGAATACAATTAATATTCATAAATTAGAATAAATATTAAAATAGCTACATCAGCCTCATAAGATGTTCTTAAAAGAAATCCTGGAATTCTGACTTTCACTGATATCTTCGATTTTGAATTTTGATTTCATTTTGAATATCTTTACAACTTAAAATTCTACAAATTATTTAGTTTTAAGTGTTTATAGTTTAAAGTCATAAAATTTTGAACATATTTTTGAAACAGGTCTATAATGAAGATTTGCAATGCAAGATCCTCAAATTTCTAATGTGTATAACTTAAAATGAGATAGTATCGAATGCTTTTCTAAATGGTCAAATTTCGAAGATTTATCATTAAAAACTCTTCGATTTTAGAAATTTGTAAATGAAAATTCATACACTGTGATGATTTTTTAGATTAAAAGTCAAGTTTTCAATTTCAAATCTTCCACATTGAATAAATTTGGATTGTAAATCATCAAAATTGCACCTTCTTTAATTGTAAAACTTGAAATTTGCATAACTTTTGATCGTGAATTTTCAAAATAAAAAAATCTTCAATTTTAAATTTATATGAATAGAAATTCTTAAATTTTGATGTTTTTGAAGATCAAAAGTTAAGTTTTTTTTCTGAATCTTCCAAATTGATGAAATTTTGAATGTAAATCATCAAAATTGCACATTCTTTGATTGTAAAACTTGGAATTTGCATAACTTTTGATCGTGGATTTTCAAAATCAAAAAATCTTTAATTTTAAGTTCATATATAAAATTTCTCAAATTTGGATGTTTCTGAAGATCAAAAGTCTAATTTTTTTACTCTTAATCTTTCAAATTGATGAAATTTTGAATGTGAATCATGAAAATTAGAGAATTTCTCTTTGAAAAAAATTCATATTTGCATAATTCTTAACTTCAAATTTTCCTGACTAAAATCTTTTTAATTTGAAAAATTTACAATTCTAAATTCTACAATTTTTCAGAGTGACAGTTAAGAACTCTTAAATTTTAGAGGTGTATATCAAGAAAATTCTTAAATTTTAATAACTTTGGAAGTTAAAAGTCAAGTTTTTACTTCAAAGTATTGCAAACTGAAGAAGTTTAGAATATTATGGAGTATCAGAATTGCCGTATTTTTAATCGTAAAATCAAATACTTACATGACTCTTGATTGTAAATTATCGAAATTAAAAGTTCCTAAATTTTAAATATTAACAATATAACCAATATAACCAATATAATCAAAGTAATATTTTTAATTTTAAACTTTTCAAATTTAAGAAATTTTGAATGTAATTCATCAAATTTTCAGCTTTTTAAATATATAACTCAAAACTTGCATTCATTTCAATTTTACATGTTCATAATCAAGAAACATTTTACATTTTTAAATTTTATGAATGAAAATTCTCTAATTTTGATAATTGTGAAGACCAAAAATCAATTTTTCAATTATGAATCTTGCAGAATGAAGAAATTTCGAATCAAAGTCATCAAAATTAGACAATTTTTTTCTATAATAATTTAAATTTGGACAATTTTTAACTGTAGATAGTCAGAACTAAAAACTTTTCATTTTTGAATATTCACAGTTGAAAGTTCTGCATTTTGATTGATAATTGAAAACTTTTGAATTTTAGACATGTATAAATAAAAGTTCATGAATTTTGATGATTTTTAAAATCAAAAGTTGAGTTTTCAATTCCAAATATTTAAAATTAAATAAATTTCACATGCAAATTCTCGAAGTTACAGAATTTTTAATTTCAAATTTTCCAAATTAAAAACCTATTAAGTCTAAAGATTTGCCATTCAAAATTCTACTATTTTTACGAGTTGCAATTGAACATTCTTCAATTCTAAAGTGGTATAAAGATAAATTCTTGAGTTTAAGTGATTTTGAAGATCAAAAGTCAAGTTTTTAATTTTCAATTTTCCAAAATGAAGACATTTTGAAGATGTACAATTTAAAGTTCTACAATTTTGAAGATTTGCGATTGAAAATTCTTCAATTGTGAGCAATAAAACTGACAGTGCTGATTTATTTTTTATTGATTCAAAAATTCGTCATTGTAGCTATGATTACTTCCCCTTTTAAAGAAACTTTCTGAACACTGTTTCAGATTTTAAATTATCTTAAAATCAGATAGAATCGCTTGTTATGTCAATTTAACTTGACGAGAATTGTATATTCCAATCAAAACTAAACAATTCCTATTCAACTGAAAAAAAATTCGAGTGGAAACATAATTTTATAGGATGTCAAAGTGAAAAGACCTCATTTCATTAACTAATTTTATATTAATTTTTCCAAACGCAAAATTACTCTCTGACCTATTTTTCAAGAATAATAATTAGAGCCCGAGGCATTCATACAAATATTCATTCGCTTCCTTGAGAATAAATTTGAAAAAAATTGTGCAATTTACAAAAGGTAAAAGGAGTTAAAGGTTGTTTGTGATTACTATCAATCCAAGACTTAAAGGGAACGAAGCAAAGAAGCTCTTTGAGTTTATAAAAATTACTCTTTCAAATTTTCCCTTCTAATTTTCTTTTCTCGCATGTCAGTTCTGTAATCTTCTCGTTTTCCTTCACGTTTCATCGAGCTCTTGTTAGACTTGAATTTGTGAATGTGTTGGCATGTATTGGAACAGGAACAGGGAATGATTACCCCCGTAGCGAACGTAATTACGACACGAGGAAGGAACACATATATATTGCTGTTTAAAGTTAGCTGATAGAACCGGCTTCGAGATTAGAAGAAGCGATGAACAGCTTCTTACATGGTTCAATAATCAACACGACGAAGAGGAGAGAGCCTTGATTGAGTAATAAAATAGAAAAAAATAAGGGAAGCTGGAATGAGAAAAAAAATGTTCCAAGAATTTTTTTATTTCACGCCGCGGATTATACGTAGGAAGAGAAATTCAATAATTTTCTCTTTAAAAATATCTTGTTCTGATATGAATAATAATATTCCTGGAAATAATTCATTTACTTTGTAGATATTTATTACGATGAATAATTAAATTATTAAAATTGTGATGCACAAGTCAAGCGAAGTTTGGAATTTGTTTAATTTTCATCGCTTTACTTTTGAATTCATTATTTTTAAAGGATTCCAGTTGTGGGCTTGGATACAACGAGGAGACGAGCGCTCGAAAACGCGAAAAATTATTGTCCAAGCATCTCGTGATATCAAAATTTTAAAGTAAAAAAAATTAATTTGTAAAATATGAGCTTATAGAAAATGATAAGACGAAACTTTTTTCTGTTTGAGGTTTTTTTTTCGATGAATACTTTTAATAATAAAATTCAAAAAGTAAAAAAAAGTTTCCAAATTCAATTATTTTTTGAAACAATAATCGTCATAGCTCAGCCAAATATTATTAAAACCGTTTGAAATTTGATATGCACACGCAGCATACTTACTGATACCTAATGAATGAAGAAAATATGTTAATTGGCTATTGTTTAATAATAATTAATTGCAAATTGAGACCAGTCGATAACCATATTTTTCTAATTTCGCCGACATAGAATGCTTTCTTAAAAAATACCTAATTCCGTCAATTTATTATAAATTGATTTGAAAATTTTCAGAAATCTTACCTCAATAATGAGGAACAAACGCCTTACTAAAAATTTTGTCAACTTTGAACTTCCCTATATATTTTTTGTCAATGGAAGTAGAAAAGCATGTTCGTCGACCAGTCTTAATTTGCAATTAATTATTATTAAACAAGAGGCGGCTTTAATTTTTTCTTAATTTTGTAGGCATCGCTAGAGTATACTGCACGTGTTTACCAAAGTCCAAACAACTTCAATGATATTGAGCTTAGTTATGAGGATTTATGTTAAAATAAAAAATTGAATTTGGGGAAAAATTTATTTCACATTTTTAATTTCATTATTGAAAATGTACATTTGAAAAAACTTCACATAGAAAAAAGTTTATTATTTTCAAATTTTAAATATTCCAACTTTAAAACTTGGATATCACGAGATGTTAGGACATTACTGGTTAGCGGTTTTTAATGTTGGTCCCCTTATTTCTTCCGGACCCTCAATTAGAAAGCATATAATTTTTAGCGTTTTTGGAATGATTAAACTTCAAGCGATCACATTATTTAAGAAATCTGAAACTATGAAAATCACATTGATTTTTGTATACTAACTGATATGATACTTATTAATAATTTATTTATCATCTTTAAAGTTTTCATAATTTCTTATATAGAATTGTAGTTTGGAAAGCATTTTATTTTTATTTTCGCTGTTAATAGATTCTTTTACCTTTCTATACACACATTTTTTTCTTTTGTATTGCAAAGTAAAATAATCCATTACAGCGACAGGTAAAAAAATTGCTTATTCTTTTTAATTTCCGTTGCTAATGGATTCTTTTACTTTGTCATAATGCACTTTTGTCTTTTGTATTCCAAAGTAAAATAATCCATTAACAGCGGAAATTAAAAAAAGTAAGCAATTATTTTAAATAAATATATATTCTTAATTCTTTCAAAAATCTAGGTGATGTATTTTCTAAAAATAAAACAATGGATGTATTACAATGTAAGACGATCCATCAGCAATGGTAATTAAAATAAAGTATCAATTTTCGGAAAAATGGGGTTAAGAGATCCCTAGTGATTTTTTTAATATTGCGAAAATTCAGGGGGCATTTTGGCAGTGAAAGAAACAATTTATTGCGGAGCCATTTTTGAAAAAGAAGTATGATCATAAATAGATTTAAAATAATGTATGCTTCTAAGTTACGCTTCAAAATGAATTTTGAATTCATTGCAAATAAAAATCTCATAAATATTGCAATAAAAAAAGTTTGAACTTATAAGAAAGTTGGAATTCGACTTATAATCAAAATAATTTTAGAAACTCATTAGCTAATGGTATTAGTTCATAGATAAAATAAATTAACGACATCAGATTACCTGCTTGGATAAAAAGTTTAATACAGTATTACGTACATAATGTTATTGAAACCGCAAACTTTTGCAGTAGAGAAAAATTTTAATTTAATTTGAATTTAAATTTCTTTTCTCGTATCTCTCCTCAGATGCAAACTTTTTTTCCAATTTTTATATTTACTTCAGAAATACTTGTAGCGTCTCTAAGTAGTTCGATTCATTATTGGCCTTCTTCATTCAGAAACTGCACAGGGCAGCAGGACATCTTTCAATAGGAGATGAAGGTGGAAGGAGGATTTAATTATTCTTACATTGCAGTATTACATTACAGAAAAGGGGATTCTGCTTTCTATATACCACTTTTTTCTTATTCCGCTGAGTATCCATGAATGGAATTACCTTCCAACTGAAATGAAATCTGAACAACTTCGGAGAATCAATTTCTAGATATCAATAATAAATTGCGAATAACTATGCATGAAATATACTTTCAAGTATACTGCCTTATTCTTTTGAGGAAAAAGTTTCGAAAATATTGGTAAATTGGCAGTCTTTTGTATCTCGATATTTGTGGCAGGGGACGATTCTCTAATGATAAACGAAACTCAATTCAACGAGTGATAAATGTCACATTTCTAAATTAAAGCTATAAATATTAAAAATATGAACGTGAATAACAAATTTTGGATATCCTTGGAGAAATGGAAATTAGTGATTTTAGTTTAAATGTAAAGCATCTAAAATAAGACTCAACATTCTTTCTCCTATTCTCCTCTTTGCCTCTTTTCTAAAAAATGTCTCTCTTTCCCCTGTTTCAAAGAAACTTCCGCTATTTCCCATTTGGTTCTGCCTAAATTCAAACTAAATTAATAGAACCAAATAATAAAATCTAAATATTTGTCGTTGGAAGTTAATTATTTTTAACTGGAACGTCTACTATTATATGTCGGTGCATAATTAATCTCGTTTGGTTGAAAATTCGACTATTTGGTTGAAGACTCAAATATTTTGTTAGAAATTTGTTGTTCAGTGTTGAAAATTAATTTTCTCAACTGAAAATTCATCCAATTTATTTTTGGTTGAAAATTGATCACTTTTAGTTGGAAATTCAACTACTACGTTTTTAATTTAGAATTAATCTTTATTGTTAAAAATTCATCTTCTTGATTGGAAGTTAAACTGTTTTGTCAAACATTAATTTTGTTCGTTGAAAATTTGACTACTTTGTTGAAAATTTGCTTATTTTGGATATGAAAATTTTTATTTAACGCAGAATTTAACCATACTATTGGTTGAAAATTGACCGTTTTCAGTTAAATATTTAGAAATTTGGTTGCAAATGTTTGTATTTTAAGGTAAATTCGACTTCTTGGTAGAAAATTACCTAAATTTGATTGAAAATTAAACTTTTCTGTTAAAAACTTCACTATTTCATTGAAAATTCATTTCTTCAGTTGAAAATCATTTACTTCAATTTTAAATATTTAATTTTTTGTTGAAAATGAATCAGTTTTCTTCTAAAATTAAATCATTTGATTTAAAATTAAGTTTTTTGACGAAAATTCACATTTTCCACTTTTTTGTTAAAAGTTCGTCCTTCCGGTTAAAAAATGTAACTCTTTTGTTGAAAATTCGTTTTTTGGTTTGAGAACTCTATTATGTTTACAATTCAAGTGTTTTCTAAATAACTGGCCTTTTTGGTTTGAAAATTCAACAATTTGCTTTAAATTTTGTTTCTCTCTTAACTAAACAAATTTTCGTGCTTAAAATGGAACTTTTTTGTTGATAGTTCGTCTTTTTTGTGACAATTTCTTTCTTTTGGTACAAATTTTATGTTTTTTATTCACAATGCAACTGTTTGATTAAAAGTAATTCTGTTCTGATGAAGGATACAACTATTTTGTTGAAAAGTCGTCTTTTTTGATTAATTCAACTGTTTTTAGATTAAAATTAAAATACTTTTTTTTTTAAGGACCAACGATTACCTTCTTCGTTATTAATAAATCATCTGTTTGTTAAATTCTACTGTTTTTGAATAAAAATCGATGTTTTGTTGGTTAAAATAACAGCTATTATATTTGTCGTTGAGGATTGATGTTTTTATATTGAAAATTCAACTATTCAGTTGAAAGTTAAATTTTATTGCTAAAAATTGATTTTTTTTGTTAAAAATTGATTCTTTTAATTGAAAATTATTTCATTCTATTGAAAAATCAATTATTTTATTAACAATTTAATCATTTTGATAAGAATATAACTGTTTGATTGATTATTCGTCTTTTTTGATAGCCAATTCGTCATCTTGTATTGAAAATTCATCTGTCTTACAAAAAATCCTCTTTTTGGCTTAAAATTTCAGCTATTTGGTTGTAAATTGGTGCATAAATTTGGTTAAAAATAAAACCTTTCTTGATTGAAGTGAAATCTTTTTTGTTCATAAATTTGATAATTTGGTTGAAAATTTATATTTATAATTTGAATACTCAACTACATCGTTGCAGATTCAAATATTTTGTTGAAAATTCATCCATTTTGCTTGAATGTCTGTTTGGTTGTAAATGCAACTGTTTGGTAGATTGTTTGTTGTTAAAAATTTATTTTCGAGGGTCAAAAATTTACCTATTTTCTTGAAAAGTAATCTTTTGTTTTCAAAAATCCAACTGCTTTGTTCAAAATTCATCTTTTTGAATTGAAAGTTCATATTTTTTTATCAAAATTCACCATTTTTTGTAAAAAAAAGTCAACTGTTTGTAGTTGCAGTTAATTCCTTTTTTGAAAGTTCAAACATTTGGTTGCTCATTCAACTGTTCAGTTAAAAAATCGTCTCTTTGAACGTAGAAGGGGAGGGATGGAAAAGCTCTACAAAATTGTTTGACGTACTTTTTGAAGTGCCCCTTTGACTGCAAACTATCTTTTTCTCTGTGGGTTTAAAAATACCAATGTTTTTGAAGTACGATTTGCTACATATAGAAAAGTTTTTTAAATAAAAGACGTTAATGCTACTTATTTATAGTAGAAGATCTGTGAAGTATTTTTGATATTAAAACCGGTTATCAGATTTTATGTATCTGTAGAAACTTCTTTTTCACGTGTGAGGTTGATATTTTAAAAACAAGCGGTTTTAATAAATGAGAGTGCATCATCGTGACCCATCGGTGGTCATCGTTTCAGGGTTCAAATGCTCTGCTGCAAAACCAATAAAACCATGGTCTACCCGAACACCCTAGGGCCATCAATCTCAACGCCCTGTCCATATAGTCACCTAACAAGCTTGCGTTCAGATCCCCTCGGTATACGATAGGATTAAAGAGAGAGGGAGAGATATATATATATACAGGAAACAAGATAAAAAACTCTAGTTTAAAATTTTCAGCTCATACAAGTTTTTTTCAAAGCATATTTCAATCCTCTTATGGATTATTCGTCTTCACTCCACTCCATTGACTCATCAGTTAAAAAGCAGTACTTTGAATTTTAAATAATAATCTCAGGACTCGAAAGACTATAATTCTTCAAAAAAATAGTAATCTGGCACCTATAATAATATAATTATATAATTAAGGTTGAAAAATGCTCCTTAAATCAAATATCTTCAACGAAGATGAGCCCATAATGGCTGTTTAATTTTAACTCTCAACAGAACCAAAAACAAAAACAAAACCAAATTCAAATCCAAAACAACTATAAAAACTTATATCAATTGCAAAGAAATTGTTCCTCATGCATTTTACTCTTTTCTCTAAATTTCTTGTACGAAGCTTTCACTTATTGATTAAATGAAACTGATTGGCTCTCTACTAAAAGGTTCCATTTCCTGATTGTATACACAGAAAAGGTTTCAGTTACCAGAAAAAGAATCTCTAGTGAAATCTGCAATATTTGCGAAATTTTAATATAAAAGAGATAACACGAATGAGTAATTCGAGTTTTATTTTCGAAAATATAAGCATGTTGTTGAAGTAATATCGAATTAAAGACTACCGGTTCTCTGACGTAATCTGAGAGTTTCAGGTCTGACGTCAGCATGACTCGATCTACTTGCTTCGGAGAGTGAATATATTTTTGAATAATATTTTCCTGGAAGATCTAATTTTCCCTGAGTAATTACATCATTTAATATTTATTTTTTTCACAAAATTCATAATAATATTTTATAGTTTTTTTCTTCTAACAATGTTGAATATGTTAACATTGAGCAAAATTAGAAAAAATGAAGGATCAACCATTTTTCACTCGTAATTTAATCAATGTTGATTTGTGAAATATTTGAAAATTTTGATTATTTTTATTGAGAACATTAAGGATTGAAAGTTTTAAATTGTTTTTATGAATCCATCTTTATTATAGCCATTTAAGAAATGCATTTATTTACTTGAATTTACATGGATTTATTAATAATTAAATTTCGTCAAGTTCTTCAATGAAATTTTGAACCACGTACCCCCCTTTGTTAGGGTCCGGAATTTTTGCCCCCCCCCACTCCCCATATCGTACGTAATTTTTAGAGAATACATTTTTCCGTGGATTTATTTAGGAGTCATCCAAAAATTATGAAAGGCGATTTAGGGGTGGCGGAAATTTGGTACAATCTTAATGTTTATTAGATATATTAAAGTCGTTTAGCTCTGAACCAAATAGTTGATTTTTTAACCAAAAAATATAAATCCGTAACAAACAATCTAATAGTTAATATTTTATCCAGGAAAGGATTTTCATTTAATGTAAATCAAAAACAGTTGACTTGAACCCAAAAGGACAAATTATTAACAAAATCGTTAAATCTCTAACCAAGACAGCTTCATTTTTAACCAAGCAGTTACATTTTCAACCAAACAATATGAAATTTCTATCAAAAGAGATGAATTTTCTAATCAAGAAGACGAATTATCGACAAGAGTTGAATTTTCAAAGAAGAAAGATTTTTCGGTCAATGAAGAAAAGAAATATCATCCAAAGTGTTGAGTTTTCAATCCAAAAAGACAATATTTCTACAAAGCATTCAAATTTTCAATGAAAGAGTTGAATTTTTCAACGAAAAGATTAATTCAACCAAGATGCTTTATTTTATATTTAACAAAATACATACATTTTTAACCAAATAGTTGAATATTCAACCAGAAAGATTGATATTCAACAAATTACATACATTTTCAAAACGGTTCAATTTTTAAACTAAAAAAGATGAATTTTTAATCAAAAATGGATTATTTAAATTTTCATCATAAGACATCAATTTTCAATAAGGAAATAATCTTTTTACAAAACAGTTTAGTTTTCAGCCAAAAAGACCAGATTTCTACAAAAAAGTTTAATTTTCAATCCGAAAATATGAATTTTCAACAAAAAAGTTCATTTACAACTAAACAAGTAAATTTTAAATGAAAATGATGATTCTTCAAACATAAAATAATTCATTACAAAGTAGTTCAACTTTAAACCAATTAGTTGAATTTTCAACAGAAAATATAATAGCTAATATTTCAATCAAAAAATATTTGTATTTTAAAGCAAAAAGAGTTAAATTCAAGCATATAAGAAACGAATTTCCAACAAAATACTTTCAGCCTCAACTTGAAAAGATTAATTTACAGGAAAGCAGTTGCATTTTTAATAAAAAAAATGATTTTACACACACAAAAAAAAACGAATCTTCAATATGTAAAATACATTAATTTTCAACCAAACAGTGAAATTTTCAACCGAGAAAATTAATTTTCTACCAAAAAAAGACCAAGTTTTAACAACATACATAAATTGTCAACGAAATTGTTGAATGTTCAACTAAAAAAGATGAATATTCTACCGAAAATGGATTAGTAATTTTCAGTTTAAAAAGTTAATTTTGAAACATAAAGATAAATTCTGAACGAAAGATGTAATAGTTGATATATCAACCTAAAAATATTTTCATTTCAAATCTAGGATAGTCGAATTCAATAAAAAAAGGACGAATTTTTAACCAAACAGTTGAATTGTCAACTAAAACAGATTCGTTTTTAACCAAATAGTTGCATTCTTAAACAAAAAGATTGAATTTTTACACACAAAAGATACGAACTTATAACAAAATACTTACATTTTCAACCAACTAGTTAAATTTAGAACCAAGATGAATAATTTTCTACTAAGAATGACGAATTTTTAAACAGCGAAATTAATTTTCACTCAAATAGTTGAATTTCAATCTAAAAAAGATAACTTTTCTACCCAAAACATAATAGTTGAATTTTCACTTTGAAAAATTAATTTTCAATAAAAAAAACGAATGTTCAACAAAATAATTAAATTTTCGACCAAAGAAATGAATTTTTACTAAAATAATGAACCCTAAAATGAAAAAATTAATCTTTAGCACAGTAGTTCAACTTTCGATCAATAAATTGAATTTTCTACCAAATTGTTGGAATTTTGTTTTTTCGTGATGACATGGAAAAAAATATAAGCTGTCTATAGATACCAGCAGATAACATAATTTATTAACAGAACATAACTAAAATACAGAAATGTATCTTTATTTGATACACCTTCACACACTTTAAGATGTTGGCTATTCCGTTTTCATAAATTTGTAAACATTTCTTTCCTATACATTGCGAAACCATTGTTGTAAAAATAAATAGTAATCGTGATAAATAAATTCTTAGAGCTACCTTGGTAGTGCAGCATTTCAAATTGATCAAATCGGTTTTGATAATTCAAACAAAAAATTCTTTTAGACAGTCAATTTTTTTCTGTGGATTTGTTCGGTAATATTTTGTTATTACTTTTAGGTAGAAAATAACACCTTGGTGTTTTTATAATACTGAATATAAATATTCTCTTTTAGAAAAAAACGCTTTACATATTAAAACTTCTCAGAGCGAGATTGCCTACTGTGAGCGTCTAACTAGGACATCTACTTATTATGCATACGGTCACAATTTCCGGATCTAAATCTGCTCTGTGACCAGGACGGAAAAAGAATTATGCAGTTTTTATATCTTTTACCGCCACATGTTACTGCCTGGCGTTCTTCTGAGCCGAAAGGTAATTCCTTATTTTGCTTGCGCTAAGATTTTTATTTCGAAATTTGTATGCATTTTCAGTCCATTTGCATTTTTTATGGAGATGGTAATTCTGTATTGTTTATGGCCTCGAAACGATAAATTAATTTTAATTGAACAATGTATTCCAATTATTAAAAATTAATTTGGCCAATTTAAAGAAAAATTTTATCAAGGGAAGACGTTTTCAATTAATTTTCATAACGTATAGTGATACGAGATTCTTGTAGCCTTTATAGTGCGAAATCCTCTCCTGTGAAAGTCTTTTGATAAAATGTGAAGGCAAATATCCAGTTTTATTCCCGGTCACGGTTTGAATATTACTTCATTGAGAGTGAACCAAAGACTCGACTATGCATTACCTGTATTTTCAAATAATAAAATAAAGCAAGAAAAATCCTCAAAAGAAATATGAATTACTTTCAATATAGAGGAATATTCATAACTTATGCTTTTTAAACCTTAAATAAAATTTCGCGTCAAAAATGAAATTCTCACATACTGTTTTGAAGAATAATTTTAAAAGCACTTGAACGATTGAAACCATTCCAATTCATTAAAGAAAATTGTTTTTCACTTCTGTTGTTATAAACGCTGTCTCTAGATTTTTACTATTTCTGATTTAGAAAAATTATAGTACTTCAGAGATCGCAGCAGTTCAGTAGTTCAGTTTTATGTGAAAAATTGAGTTTCTTCGAAAACAGTATTTTCTTTTGCAAGTTTTCTAATAATTTTTGTCTTTAAAGAATTTTTTTCTGGCTTTGAAAAATATGTCGAACAGTTGAGCAGTTTCTACTGATAAACTATATCAAAAGATAATTCCAGAAGATCGAAGATTAAAAATTGGATAAATAAAAGAATTGGCAAGTGTTTTTTTACTCAAATGCGAACTGAATTAATAGAAACAAATAAAAGTCTACTATTATATTTTTGGTTGAGAATTCATTCTTTTTGTTTAGCAATTACATTGTTTGATTAAAAATTGAATTATTTGGTTGAAAGTTTGACTATTCTTTTAAAAATTCTATAACTTTGGTCGAAAATTCAACTATTTTCATAGAAATTTCAACTTTTGGTAGAAAGTTGGTATGTTTGTCTTCAAAATTCAGCAATTTGTTGAAATTCTTTTTCTTTCTTGACTATAAATTTTTAATCGGAAAATTGGCTATTTTTTTAATTCGTCTATGTGGCTTAAAAAAATCAATAATTTGGTTGATATTTTTGTTCTGTCTTGACTAACAAATATTTTTTCATTTTTAAATCAATTGTTTTATTGTAAATTCGCCTTCTTTGAGTTTTAAAATTCAACTATTTTGGTAGAAAATATTTAGTTACGTATTAACTTTTTTGTTGACAATTCATCTTTTTGGCTTGAAAATTCAACGATTCAGTTGATATATTAACTATTACTATATTCATCTTGTATGGTTGAAAATTTTATTAAATAGTTAAAAATTATAAATATTTTTTTAAATCAACAATTTTGTAAAAAATATGTCCTTTTAGTTTAAAATTCAACGGTATTTTAGAAAATTCGTCTTTTTGTCTTGAAGTGATAATGGTTGATACTGTTATTCTTTCTTGGCAAAAAAATACTTTTTTCGTTGAAAACAACTATTTTATGGGAAATTCGTATTGTTTGGTTAAAATATCAACTATTTTGTTAAAAATTCGTCCTTTTTGGGTAGAAAATTCAACTATTTTGATAGAAAATATTTTGTTGTAAATTATTATTTTGGTTGGCAATTTACATTTTAGGGTTGAAAATTAAAATGTTTTTTTTTTTAATTCATCTTTTTGGTTTGAAAATTAAATATTTGGGTTGGAAAATAACATTATTTGGCTTAAAAATCAACAAATTTCGTACAAATTCATCATTTTTGGTGGAAATTCAACTATTTTGTGAAAAATTCGTCGTTTGGTTTGGAAATTCATCTGTCATGGTAGGAAATATTTAGATGAAAATCAATTTTTTGTTGACGATTCATATTTCAGGTATGAAAATTTAACTGTTTTTTAGCAAATTCATCATTTTGGCTTCAAAATTAACATTTCGGTTGAAAAGTCAAGTATTGCGATATTCATCTTTCATGATTCAAAATTGTATTAATTGGTTCAAAATTATATTGTTTTATTTTAAAATCAACAGTTTTGTTGAAAAAACAATCATATTGTTACAAATTTTTCCTTTCTGGTTTAAATTTAACTGTTCTTATGAAATTCATCATTTTGTCTTGAAAATTCCATAATTTTGTTGAAAACCCAACTGTTTTGTTGATGTCCCATTCAACTGTTTTTATTTAAAATAAAAATATTTCTTGTTTGAGATATCAAACATCACATTTTTCGTTGAGAAATCATCTTTATTGCTTAAACATTCAACTGCTTCGTCAAAATTTGAACTACTTTGTTAAATTTTTTTTTCCAGAACATTCATAAGTTTAGTTCAAAATTCGTCTTTCTTGTTGCAAAATTAATATTCTTGGCTAAAAATTCATCTTTTTGGTTGAGAGTTCAATTTTAAGCGTTTAAAATTGTATTAAATGTAGCATAAACATTAGTTTTATTCAATATAATTTACTACCCTATTTTCGTGAAAAATATCCTTATTTCCCCTGTTTTTAGAGTACTTTTGCCCGGAATTTGGGTCAAAATTCTAGATTGTAAGTGTTTTATGGGGTTTTTAGAATTCAATGGGAAGAAAACGGATGAGCTAAAAAATTCTTCCTTGGCACAAAAAGTGATTCTACCAGAAAATTGTATTTCAAACCAACTGGTTTTAAATGCCTCTTTTTATATGATAGCTTTTACAACAAGATCCCATCCCTACTATCCAAAGAATAACATTTGCGATCCAAGTTTACGACGTCGTTGAATCGGAATGAAACGTTTCTAAAATACAGTGCTCCATTAACGGGAAACAACATTATTTGAATAGATACAAAAAGCACGTCAGTTGAAAATCAAGAGCTATATTCTAAGTGTAAACAATTGCAATAAACAATGAGTGCTTTCTGCTATCAGTAATTTCTTGCTAAATCCATAAATTAGTCATTACTAAATTATTTTTTCACTTTAATATTTTTTACTATTGTAGAGAGTGAACCGGAAAACCTACAGGCGGAAAAGTTATGCATAATAAGAAATATTATGTATAATTTGTATAACCGATTAAAAAAATTATTGGATTTGTTTTCAATGCATTTTAATGAGTTATTTTGAGTCACTAGTTTCAAATTTGATAATAACAATTTCAACTGGCGTATGTCTCCACATAAAACAGAATCTGATTTTTCAATTATATATACAAGATGTTAAAATCTGTAAATGACGGCAAAACTTATTACTTTATTCGATTCTACTGAAGAAATTGCATAAAATCCATGTGTTGGGTAACTTTTTTCTCATCCGCATTTTTTATGAATTGTAAATAAGTGCTAAAGAGGTTGTCGCTTTATTGAATTTTTTGTTTATAATAGAAAACAAATTGACTGCACACAAAAATTCTCCAATACATGGACTCTATGTAATTTTTTTCGAAAATACAAAATAATTTTTTCTACAAGAAACTGATACACTGGATGATGAACAGTAAATTCATTTAAGTAATTTGTTAAGAGACAATGGATATCATAGATACTCTTAATGTTATTAATTACAATGGTCCAATTCATGATACGGATTTAAGAGTTTGAAATTTTGACAATTTTTTCAAAATGAAAGAAAATCTATGGTATTTTTTTCACAAATATGAATATTTTGAATACATCCGTTCGATATTTATTTAGATATTCATTCCAAGATTTCAAAAAGGGATTTTGAAAATTCAAACTTGTATTGGTTACCTTGGAGAAGAGCCATGGAATTGAGATTGGGGGAATGGGTGGATAATGGGAACGTTCTAGTGCGGACACTGGACTTGGTGCGAATGGCTAAGAAAATTCGATATGCATTGCGCGAACTCTGCCGTATAATGTATTATATCACATACATAGGCTGATAGTCCTCTATATTCGGCAAAAGAGATTTTCCCTTTCCAGGCAGATGGTTATGCCCTATTACCCCGGCTAGCTGGCTCTCGATTTGCTCTTCATGCCCCATGTAAGCTCTCCTTTATGTACACCCGTTATATAGCCGGGTATTTACCCGATGTGATTTCAGCTGCACGCGCAAATGTCTCCATGTACCTTTTCGTGGGCGGCTCGGTCGTACGTGTGAATCTGGGGCTGCACGTGCTCGAATGTGGCTTTGCATGAAGGTGTGGATGTAGGCTCAAGGGAAATGCTATGGTGCAGCGCGACGCGACGCGACGTTTCGAGTCGAATTGCCTTCCGGCAAATAAAATAAAATTTTATTCTCTTTGAAGGCTTTCGCTCTAATTTTATGGCCAGCTGTTTCCCAAAGCCTCGCGATCACTACCTCTCTTAAGAGGAAATTTAATTTTTTCCGAACGGTGACCCTCCCGAGAGAGGGGTTGCTCGTGTAAGGAAACAATCGTCCAACTTAAGTAGGATTTCACAAATCTTTAATGCAAACGGAAAATATTATCATCATATACAATAAGAAATTATAGTAATGGACAATAAAAAACACTAGTAACTGCCAATATTGTTCCCTAGAAACGGAGAATCACCTTTTGAGCCAAAGTCAGTAAAACTCCATAGCCACGGTCAGTGAAACCTCCTAACAACGGACAATAAGAAACTTAGCAACAACCTTTATCAAACGATCAGTAACAAACCCTATCTACTCTAATCTTTTTAAAACAACCATTACGAACTGTTAATAACAACAACTGAGAATGGACAATAACAATTTTAGCAACCATCAGTAACAACCCCTAGTAACGGTCAATAAAATTGTTTATCGAGGTTAATAATTACACCTATCATTGGACAAAAACAACCTTCAGGAAAAGAAAATAGCGATCCTTATTAACGGTCAGTAAAAACCCCTAGCAGTGGACAATAATAACATCAACGCCAAGCAATAACAACTGCCCCTGGCAACCCCTATAAACGGCCTATAACAAACGTTCAATGACAACACATAACAACGGACACTAACAAGTTTCAGCAATGGGTTGAAACTTCCAGAAAACGACAAACAACTGGTTAATAATAAGGGGTAATCACTCTTTCCAATGGTCAATAAAAACCACTATTAACGGTTAATAACTAGTATTGACATAATATAACAATAACAGTACCTAGCAACGGCTGAACAACGGCCAGGAATAACATCTACTAAACGGCTAATGAAGCTCGTATCATCGAAGAATAGCAATCCCTGTCAGCGGTTAATAACATCATCAAGTAGCGGACAATAAAGAAGAAGAAATATGAATTTGAGGTGCGTAGTGTTGTAAAATATGCAAGGCTTTCAAAAAATCAAAATTGATCATTTTCAAAAGTACGTTTTCCGAATTGAAAAACTGAATATTTAAGGCAATAGAAATTTTAAAAATATAAAATAAAGTTTTGAAAGTTCTATTCTTGCAGGAACAAGGCATCAGAATGATTTTCCATTTGAATATATAATTTTAGAGTGAAAATAAAGAGACACGTATTTCCCAGTGGGCCACACAATCTTATGGTTGATTTTTTACAATCAGTTGATGGTAAGTTTTCTCAAAAATGCCACTTTTTAAAATTATTTTCTTTTGAGAAATAGATGGTACTACGTACTGCATAATATATAAAAGTTTACCCATCTAAAAAGGTTCTAAAAAAATAAATTATAAGCATATAAGGAAGGCATCCTACCACTTTTATAAGGGCTGAACCATTTCGGAGGAAGGGAAAATTTTGGTTAATATATCTTTTGGTTTTCAAATATAATTTTTTATACATTTTTTTCTCATAAACTGTTATCTGAACATTTGTTGTGCCTTTTTTTTCATAGGAAAATGTAAAAATTTGATTTTTCAAAACTAATTATTTTCAATGTGAAATATTTGTTCGCCGAGAACGAAACTCAGGAGATATGTAGAGCATATCATCTATCTTTAAAAAATAAGAATATTATAAAATGCGATTTTTCAGAAAATCGACATTCAAGATATTAAAAAACAACTATTAAAACAGTGTTAAACCAGCTATTTTTAATTTAGAAATTCTATTAATATATTTGAATTGAAGGACACCAAAAATCCATTTTCATTAAATTGAGACCATTTTCTAATTTTAATTCGCCATATTAGATTGACCAACTTGAAATTGGAAGTTTCGTTATCCAATTCAGATTTAGCGACCCCAAAAGACTTTGCGATACACATTATAATGGAAATCAGATCACTAATGCAGATTCTGAAAAATGATTGATACGCTTTTCAAAAAATTGTTTTAAAAAACATAAAAGAAATATTTTGAAGCTGAAATACTTTTAAAATTGCTTAGTTAAGCACCAATAAATAGTTCTGATAAATAAAAAATATTTCAAAATACTTTTCAAAACAAAATTGTTCCTATCACAGCTTACCTCAACATAAAAAATTGCCCATATAGGTAAATGATTGACAGCATTTGTAATTAATACAACAAAATTTAATTACATTCATTCTTCATTACGCAAGCTGTAAACTATCCGTATAACAATCCGCACCGAGAATCACGTGCGAGTACACGCTAGAATTCCGTTGAATCCAATACGTAAATCTAAAAGCGATCGAAAACACGTAAATTCGGTAAATTCCGGTGCAAGCTCTCGGTGCGGTATTTCATTCACAAAAATTAACGCTTAAGCTTCCCAGCTGGATAAAATGGCAGTAAATGATCGTTGATCCCGATAAGCTCCCATGAATTCACCCCATACCATCCCCATACCGATTCCGCGCCTATCGTACCGTATACGTATTGCTTTGGCTAGAACATGCTATAGATTCTCGTTACCGGAACAATATTTCAGTTAGGTGAGTTAACGGAAACGCATTTCCGCCGCCCTATTCTAAGAAGAACCGGATAATATTTTAGAAAACCAAAATGAGATGAGACTTTTATTGGGGGTTAAGAGTTTTTATTTATTACTTGTTCAACTTTTGTGCAGGATAGTTCGGAAACTTTTAAGGGCCTTGGTTAAAGTTTCGGAGGCTATATTGAATTTTTGAGAACCTTTCCCCCCTACTAACAATGTGTTTAAAATTCAAATTATTTTTTTGACGAAGATTTTCAGTTTGAAGAATTTTCAATAATCCTTGCAGAATTGTACATTTTTAAAAAAGTCTTCAAAACGGTTACAAATAATTTTTAACTGCAATTTTGACCAAATAAATCAATTTCAAATCGTAAAGTTTCGATTGGAACAATTTGAAATTTAAATCCTTTTAGAATTATCCGTTTTATACCGCAAGACTGTAGGAATAGGTAATATGCAACTGGAGGCCCTGAATGGGAACTCTAAGTTAGACCGAAAAAAATGTTGTATAAGTCGAATAGACCAATGTTAAATTACTGGGAAATAATAAGAATATCTTAATTTACAAATTTCACGCGGAAAAATAAACTTCTATATCTGAATTTTGAAGAGTTTAAAATTAAAGTAAAAATAATTAACGACAGAACAAAATCCAAATTTAGCATTTAATATTGAAACACTAAAAACTGTTCAAATGCTAAGATTTTCAATTTTATATTGATTCATTTATAAATAACTTTAAAGGCTTTCAGTTAGAAATTGTACTCATTTGTAAGATTTTAATTTGAAACTAATCAATGATTAACGCCTTGAGTTCAATTATTTAAATTATTTCGTCTTTCGGTTAGAAATTGTACAATTTAAAAAAAATTTAATTACAAACGAGACGGTTTTTAATGCAAACCATTTCAAAACTTTCAATATAAAAATTGTATAAAATCAAACGCTTCATATTTAAAAATTTTTCCTCACAATTTTAAATAAAATTATATTATATGATTTCGAAGGATTTACTTAATACTTATTAAATTTTAATTGCTACTATTATTTAAAATTGTATATTTTATAAAGATTTAAGGTAAAATTATGAAAGTTTCAGCATATTCATTTCCAAATGCCCTTCATTAAAAATTATTCGATATTAAAAATTCTAATCTGGAATTTTTCGAAATTCAGCGTTTGGAAATAAAAGTTATTAAATTATTAAAAGGCTTTACATTCTAATTCTGCGACTCGCAACGATTTCAATTTAATACCAAGCAATTTCTGAATTTATCATTTAAAAATACGAGATTAAAACATTAAAATTGTCAACTTTAAATATTCAAAATCCATAATTTAACAATAATTATTCTTAAAAATTAAATTCCTTAAAATAAATTAACTATCATTTTCCGGCTTTCTCCTGGTCTCAAAAAATTACAGCTCATTTCAGCTTCCATGAATTAACTCGAAGTCATTGTGAATAACAATTTGAAATAAAATTTTATTTTTCAACTGAAAAAAAACTGTAAAAGTGCAACATTTCCAAAATAAGTGAAATAAGTGACAAGTTTTAAAATAGGCAAGAAAAAGTTAATAGGTGACACTTTTAATGAATAAGAAAGCCTTTCAAAATAATAGGCAGCCTCTCGACATTTCTAGGTAAAAAAAAAAACATATACTAAGATAATTGCTAAATAAGTATCAAAATTCAAAATTGATGATCAATATTAATATTAATTAATAATCATTTTTTCAAACAAAGGGATCATATTTAATGATAAATTGGTTATTATATTGACCTTACATAATACATTTGTTTGAAAGTCTTGATTAAGTTGTTAGTTTTATGGACAAATCCATCTTTGTCTATTGCGTAATAATTTAAATAATGCTTAACATCTTTCAATCATTACTGTCACATCTGTTGAACATCACAAATAAAATATATACATATTTTCAAATGATTAATTCTTGTAACAAATAATTTTCATACTCTAATACCAAGGAAATTATATTTAAAACATTCAGAATCTCAAATTACATTTTTGATTTTTTCGTTCCTTTTGGTTCGAAACTGAACCAAGTGAAAGGAGAAATAATTCAGATTACATTTCGCAATACATTTTTTTAATCACGAAAATTGTAAGTACCTGCCTATTATTCATACAGTTGATTGAAGAAAATATTTGATTGACCCAACCAAATTTTTTTGTTCAATCAATCAAAATACTCCATCTACCAAAAGATTTGATTAAAGCAACCGAAACATTTAGTTGATTTACCCAAATATTTTGTTGTCCATATAATAACCATATTCTATGGTTGAACCAACACAAATTTTGCTGACTCAACCAAATCGTTTTCTGACTGAATGAATGAAGCCTTTCAAGTCTAAGCTGCAGAAAATGTTTGAAGCTTGAAGCATTAAAGGAAGAAATTCAAAAGCCTTCTTAACCTTTGACTCAAAAACTTTCTTATTTAAAACTCCATACAACAAAAAAAAGATATTAATTTATAATTTTCAGTAAAATAATAATCATCAGAGTCTCGCATTTTCTCTCCTGGGTTTTTTTATCACTTCCTAATTAAAAGAGTATCTACAAAATTCTTAAAATAAAATCAAAGAATATATACTTCCCCTTATTACCTTTTTCTCCTACTGAGTTCTCTCACTCTTTGATATCAAGGTGTACTATAAAATTCCCTTCAATCTAAGTTCTCCGGAACTTTAATTATAGGCGCTTGAAAGCCGACACAGTCGAAAGAAGAACTAAGTAAAAAGCAGAGCTCAATACGTCAATAATATAAAGAAGTAGTAAGGAGATAACTTTATGGAGAAATTTTAAAAAATTGCGCTAGAAAGTTGTAAATTCCGCTTCGAAAGAAAATGGGACGTCAATTTGTAATACTTGCAACTTGTTATACTTTTAATAAGACAATTACTTTATAATTAGATTATTCATATATGTATGTGAGTCAATATTAGGAAGAATGATAATTTATCTTGAATATTGCAAGCTAACTGAAAAATAAATATGATAAAAAACAAATTAAAAATAAATTACCAATTTTTCTGGATGCATTGTCGACAACAACAAGGGTAATTATTAATCTAACAGTTGTACTCACAACGAAATAGTTGAGATTTCAAGCAAAAGGTACGAATTTTCAACCAAGTAGTTAAATGTTCAATCAAAAAGTATTAATTCTCAACCAAAAATAGAATAGTTGAATTTTCAGCCAAAAAAGTATTTTAATTTAGAAAAAAATAACAATCGAATTTAAACAAAAAGGTGAATTCTCAACAATAAATGTAAGAGTTGATAATTCAACAAAAAAGTATTTTTATTTTAAATCAAAAAAATTTAGGTTCAACCACAAAGAATAACTTTCAACGAAATAGTTGAGACTTAACCAAAACTGTTTATTTTTCAACCGAACGATTGCATTTTTAACCAAAAATATGATATTTTAATCCGAAAGTAATTTCCAACTAAGAAGACTAAGTTTCTACAAAAAAATTGCATTTTCATCCTAAAAATACGACTTTTCAACATCAAGAATTAAATTTTTCAACCTAATCGTTGAATTTTAAACTAAAAATGATCGACATTTAAACAAAACTTGAGTAGTTAAGTTTGCCTTCCAAAAAATTTATATTTGACAAGAGTAACAAAATTTCCAAAAAAATAGTTAAATTTTCAACCAAAGATATGGATTTTCAACTAATAAAATTAATTTTAAACAAAGTAGTTTAACTTTCAGCTAAGCAGTTGAATTTTCAATCAAGAAGCTTAATTTTCTACCAAAAAATAAGAATTTACACCAAAATACATTTTAAACGCTTTGACAATAATTGATTTATTTGTGGTTTAATTTTTTTTCTGAAAAATTTATATCTTATTCTTCGATAGATATTAACTCATTTACGTTAAAAAAGGAATTTTTATTTATTGTAATTAGGATTAAATACAATACAAAATCTAATTACACGAATTTTTGGGCAAAAAAAGTTCGTCGTAACCTCTACATCTTCGTCAAACAATCTATAACAAATAGGAGATTATTTTTTAATACAAAAATTAAATTTTACCTTCGCGTTTCAAAAATTTGATTTTCTATTGAGTTCCCTACTTCGTGGCAGGGTGACGTTGTTTTTAAATCTAGACTGTCTAGTTAGGAAGATCTGATCTGGACCAGGTCTGGCGCTAGTATTGCCCAGGTATGGTCTTATCTAGACCGTCTAGTATGGAAGGTGTAGTCTGGCCCAGGACTGGCGCTGCTCAGTCAGTCCAAAAAAGGTTCTAAGTTCGATCGAAACATTTTTTTAGACATATTTTGAAAAATTTACAGGGGGTCTAAAATGACATAAAATAAGACATTTAAACTATCAAACCAAGACTTTTTTTCTTATCAGCTTGACAGTCTGGTCTGGTACAGGTTTGGCGCTGATCAGGTAAATACACTTGTAGTGTAGAATTTTCTTTTCAAGTCATTAAAAAAATAAAAGGAGTCCAATCAGCGCACAGTGGAGCCTGTCAATGCAAAAATGGGGCATGGTAAGAAAATTTGCAAAAATCAAAACGAAATTGGTACCTAGTAGGTTTTTTGGGACGCTGAACAAGAATATAATGTCAAAATAAGCTAGAATTGCCTCCAAGGCGAAAATTTCGCAATTTAATTTTTTTCGCGATATTTTTGCAAAAAAAATTTTTTTAATAAAAATTGCATAAGAAAGCAAATCGTAACAGATAAGTGAGCAAATTTTCAAATTTGCAAAATTTTGCAATGGTTCTTACCCTTGCAGAAATGGGACACAGTAAGAAAATGTGCGAGAATCGAGTTGAAATCAGGTGTTCTTGATGATTTTGGGGTTGTCGAGCACGCATATGATGTGAAGAAAATCAATGGTTGCCATTTCGAAATTTTGTTACCAAAATTTTTTTCAATATAAATTGAACAGAAAGTTAGTAATTATAACAGATAATTGAACAAACTTTCTCATTTGCAAAATTTTTCTAGAGTATATATTTACCTTGCAAAAATAGTAAACACGTATATGAATTTTAGTATCCAGAAACTATGAAATTCATATGCGTGAAAGAAACTTACTGTACACTTAATAAATTCAGTACACATATAACTTCATAAAATAAATTTAGTATACGTAAGTATACTAAAATTACAAAATGTAATAAATTTAGTAAACATATCGGAAATGTAATATGCCCGTGTATACTAAAACTGCAAACATTTCTAACAGTGTATCTACTGTCGGGTCGTTTCCCCTATACTGCGAGAGGGACTTTTTGAACAGGAAGTTATCGCAGAAAGATTCAGCAACAAGTGTAGATACTGGCGGATATAAAATCGGCTCCATCTGCTCTTTGTTTTGGGATTCCAGCAAATTCAAGGGGTGGGGGGTGAAAGGGGGATCATAAAAATTCCAAGAAAATATCGAATTTTTTTTGGATCAACCTAGAGCCGCATAATTTGGCAGAAAGTATTTTTTTGTTATGTTTAGGGTGTGCCTAGTACTAATGAAAATAGTTTGAACCCTCTCTGCTCGAAACAGGCAGGCCAGCAGCGGAGACAGGCAACATCAGTAATAATCGCAATAATCGCAAAGGCAATCCGGTGAAGCCAATTTGAATATGAATCCGAGTGCGAACAATGTCATCGGGGGTTTATACGTGACGTATCTCCCCCACTGATCGCGACCAGTACTTGCTAACTGTCCGGACTGTTAGTTAGTTAACTAGCCCGACAGGGTGACAGTCACGTAGCCGTGGAGAGGATGAGAGAGACAGAAATCCGGGGCATTCGAATCCGGAACTCTCATCAGAATCAGCGTTCGCTACGTTTAACCCGATAATTAAACTCAGAGCCCCAAGTCCGCAACTCCGCAACTCCGCACGGGCACTTCGACGAGGGAAATCGTGCGGTCCGAAATTTGCATTCGCAGATTTCATTCACGGTAACGAATCACCCTGGATCTAGTTCCATGTTTCTGATTTCGTCCTTCGTCCTTCGTCCTCTCCTTCCTTCTTCGGACAACCCTTCTAAATTCTAAATTCGATTTTACAGCTTCACCAGTACTCAGAATGAATCAAATCTATTTATACACTAGAGTTTACTTTTGTTAATTAAATTCACTTCACAGAAGAATTCTATAAGCCCTCGATTTGTAAAGAATGTTGAGTGGAGACAGTTGCGACTACCGCCTCCGAAGAGCCGCAGTGCGCGAGTACTCTATGTTGCGCAATATTATGCATTCCATTTGGTAACGGTTCAGGTTTACGTTTCGAGGGTGATGATTTAGTAACAAGGCCAGTGTGAGACAACCCCCGAAAGTATTATTATATCATACTTGGAGTGTAATGAGAAGATTTTACACCCTTTCCCCTATTCCCTTCCTGTCGCCCCGTTTTTAGAGAATTCTTTAACTTTCATCTGCTTTCCAATAAATTCTCCCTTTTTCTCATTTTTTCGCATTGGTTGAAAAGTCTACTATCCTATTTTTGGCTCAGTCACAAATCGAGAAATGTATTCAATTTTTGTTGTACCACATATTAAGGTTCTTTAAAGTCTTCTGAAAATATACAGGAAATTTTATTTATTAAAAAAAAACTTCTTCCGAAGATATTAATAGGCAAAATCTGTTTGTTGATAATTTTTTTGATCCATCACTTCCACTGCAAAATATCGCATCTCACTAATTTCTCCTCATTAATTGAAAATTAATCTCTTCTTCTTGAAAAGTTAACTGTCTGGTTAAAAATTCTCCTTTTCTGTTATAAAATTAGTCTTTCCGGTTCCAAAACTGATATCTCAGTTTCAAAATTTAATTGTTTCCTTGTAAATTCGCTTTTTTTTTTTGTTTGAGAATTAATTTTTTAAACCGAAAATTTAACTTCCATTTCTGATTTAAAATTGAGTTTTAATTGATAATTGATCTTTTCTAGTTAAAAAGTCAAATATTTTAAGAAAAATCCGTCACTATTGGTAAAAAATTAATGTTCTTGGTTGACAATCATTTCGTTTTGGTTGTGGATTCAACTATTTTCTTAAAAATTCACTTTTTTTCAGAACATTCATCTTTTTGTCTTAAAAATGTAACAATTTAGTAGGAAATTGAAATATTTAGCGAAAAATTAACTTGTTTGTTGAAAATTCACATTTTGGGTAGAAAATTCACATATTTTGTTGAAAAATTCGTCACTTTTGGTCGAACGATAATCTTTTTGGTTAAAAATTGATCTGTTCTAGTTGAGGATTTCACTTTTTTGTTGAAAATTCAACTGCTATGTCGAAAATTCGCCTTCTTGCCTTAGAAATTCAACAATTTCGTAGGAATTTAAACTATTTGGTCAAAAATTACCTTTTTTGCTGAAAATTCACATTTGTGGTTAAAAATTCAACTATTATGGTAGAAAATTCCTGCTTTTGTTGAAAATTTGTCCCTTTTTATATTAAGTGAATCTTCTTGGTTAACAATTATTCTGTTTTTGCCTTGAAAATTTAACAATTTCGTGGGAAATCAAACTATGTGGTCGGAAATTAACTTTTTTGTTGTAAATTCATATTTGTGGTTAAAAGTTAAACTATTATGGTAGAAAATTCATGTCTTTGTTGAAGATGCGTCATTTTTGGTAGAAAATAATTATTTTCTTCGAAAATTCAACTATTCAATTTTTCAAGTATTTCGTTCCAAGATTAGACTATTTTATGAAGAATTCAACTGTTTTGTAGAACATTCGTTTTTTTGGGTGGAAAATTCAACAATTTGGTAGGAAATGAAAATATTTGGTTGAAAACTGACTTATTGGTAAACAATTGATAATTTTCGTTAAAAATTCAACTATTCTGGTCGAAAATTTAAATATTTGGTTAAGAAATCAGCTATTCATTTGAAAATTTAACCTTTAAGTAGAAAAATTACCTCTTATGTTCAGAAATTATATTTTGGTATTGAAAATCCTCTCCTTTTTCTACTTAATTCGTTTTTTGACTTTAAAATTAAGCAGATTTGTTGAAAATAACTTTCGTCAAGATTATAATCTTAGGTTGAAAATTTGACTTCATTGTTGAAATTCATTTTTGTTTAGTCTAAAATTAATTTTTGTATCTGAAAATGTAACTATTTCATTTTTGGTGGATATTTTAGTCTTCAGAAGTTAAAAATTAAACTATTCGGTAGAAAATTTATGTATTCTTTAAAAAATTCATATTTTTGGGCATAAAATTAATCTCGTTTGTTGAACATTCATATTTTTGGAGAATGACTAAAATCCTTACGAAAAAATGGCATCTACAGATGTGTTTTTTTATCAGGATCTGAGAATTCAAACTGTCCCAAATTATGGAATTCTTCTAGATTTGCTACACTTTTGTGCAAATGTTTTCTTTCCTCATCAGGAATTTTTGAAAATCGCTGCAGATGTTCTAGTAAAGACTTGATTAGCTCGAGATTTGATTACAATGCTTAGTAACGATTAGAATAGGTAAATTCCCCTTTTTTAAAACAAATCCAATTATTAAATAATTGATTTTCGTTAAAAATTTAGTTCTATAGTTTTTTCATCAGGACGGCATGCGGCAGTGTTCTTGTTTTTAATGTGGCTTGTCTTCATAGCCATTATCTACACTGTTTGTTCGAACCATAACATGACATAATCTTAATTCATTCACTATTTTAGCGACACTGAAGGTGTAGCTACTCAACGCTTGAGGGCATAAAATATGTAAAGAATCTAATGTGAGGTCAGGCAGTGAAGAATTAGTATCAAAATATAATATCCTTGACGAGGGGTGTTAAGGGCTGCAATAAAAATGAGAAGGGTGCAAGATGATGAGAGATCGAAGGACTTAGCGACGGATTATTGTAGCGAGAATAATCTCAATTAAAAATGCAATTAGACAATTCACGGTAAATCGAGACTCTGCAAACCGGTTTTCGTGTCCTTCTTGCTTGTAGCTTCTTATACATTATGACCTCAATTGGGGAGAACAGAACGGGCCACCTGAACCGTTTTCAATTGAAATGTATAATATTGCGCAATATACTGGACTGAGTACTCGCGCACAGCGACCCTTCCGAGGAGAGAGTTACAACAGGCTCTCGTTCTGCGCGCTGATGAACTGCGCAACTCAGCTGACCTTGCAAGCGACTCTCTCTCGCCCCTTGGACCACCTTATCCGGCATATCAGGTTCCGGTAAATCGGGATGCCAGTGGAAATCCTTTTTGCTTGCTTGAACATTTGATTCTCTTCTTGAAAATTCATCTTTTTTTAGAAAAAAAATTGATCTCTTTTCGTAGGAATTTCTGCTTCTTAGTTAAAAATGCTTCACAATGTTTCATTGCAATTAAGGCTCTTGTAATCGCCCCTTACGACAGAATATTATAGATAATTCAGTATAGGTCTATAATGATTTTCCTCTGATGAATTTTTTGTAATTTTTTCACGATTCTAGACAAAAATTATAGAAAATCATTATGAGAAGAAAGTGTTGAAATATTGCAATAATTTATGCAAAAAATAGAAATAACTACCAACGAATTACAGAATTTCGAGAAATTTCGTGAGGCTTCGATACATTTCATGGGGATTCCAAAGGATTTTGCAAAGTTTCAAAAATTTTAAAGGATTCCAAAGTATGTTTTAGAATTTCTAAAGATTTGAAGGGATTGTTGGAGAATTTTAGAAAATGAATTAAATGAAATAAAATTTCAAGGGATTCCTATCGATTTCAAAGATTTCAAGGGACTTCAAAGATTTCTAGAAATTTGAACATATTTTTCTGAAAACTTTGATAATTAGGTTCAATTTAATTTATACTAGAGGGATTTCAAATAATTTTCAAGATTCCCAAAGGAAAGATTTTAGCGGAGTTCAAGGGATTCGAAAAAATTTCAAGAGATTAAAGAATTTGTAAATTTTATCAGAGAATGTTGTAGGATTGCCAAAGATTTCAAAGAATTTGAAGAAAATTTTGAGGAAAAAAAAAACATTCAAAGAATTTTATAGAATCCCCAATGGTTTGAAATGATTTCAAAGACTTCTCGATATTTAAACTTTTTTTTTTCAGAAGATTGAAGAGTTAATTTCATTTATTATACATATTTCAGGAATTTTGAATAATTTATACTCATTCACATAGATTTTTTAGAATTTTCAAATAAAACATTCAAAGGGATTTTACAGAATTCTAATAGATTTTAAGAGATTCCAAAAGTTTTAAGCAAATTAAAAGAATTTTGTAGGATTTGCAAAGCTTTCAACAGATTTTTAGAGAAATTTGATATTTAAGGCAACGGTTATTTTTAGAAATCTTTAGTTTAATGAATAAGTCCTTCTTGTTTGGAAATTCATTTATGTATTATAAAATGAGTTTTTTGTTTGGTGCAAAAATTAAATATTTTTATGAAAATTCGTTTTTTGAATAAAGATTAAATTTTGTGAGAGAAAATTTAAGTGTATCATTTGTTATTAAAATTGGATATTTTGTAGTTGAAAATTCATTTTTTGGGTTGAAAATAATTGTTTGATTGCCACTATTCCATTTTTGATGAAAAATTGATATTTTTCAGTCGAAAATTCAGCGATTCGGTTTGAAATTTATGAAATTTATTAAAAATTAGTCTTTTCGGTAAAAACTTTATGATTTGGTGTAAAATTTATCTCTTTGATTCAAAATTATTAGTTTCATACAAAATTCTATTTCTCAAAAATAAAAATTGAACTATTTAATTTTTGGTTGAAAAAAATTATAACAGAAAATGTACCTATTCCATTTTTTAATGAAAAATTTTTTTCCACTTACAAATTTAACTATTTCGTTGCAAATTAATTTTTTTTCGTTGGACATTAATTTTATAATAGAAAATTTTAATATTTAATTTTTTTTAATGCACCTTTTTCAGTTAAAAATGCAACTACTTAGTTCAAAATTTATTTCTTGGTTGAAAATTAAGTTGTTTCAACACGAAGTTTCAATATTCCATTTTTGGTGAAAATTGGATATTTTTTAGCCGAAAATTCAACTATTTGGTTTGAAAATTCATTTCTTTGGTTAACAATCAATTTTCTGAACAGAAAATTAAACTATTTCATTTTTTATTGAAGACTGAGATTTTTTAGGTAAAAATTTAACTATTTTGTTAAAAATTAATTCCATTGTTTGGAAATTAATTTTGTAACACAAAATTTAGCTATTCCATTTTTGCTTGAAACTAGATCTTCGTCAGTTGAAAATTCAACCAATTGTTGGAAAATTCATCAATCTATTGGAAAATCCAACTATTTGGTTGAAAATGTATTTCCTTGGATAAATATGATTTTTCTTGATTCGAAATTCAACTATCCGGTTTAAAATTCTTGCTTTGGTGAAGAATCAATCCTTAGTTTAAAATTAATTTATTTGAATATGAAACTAAAATTTTTGTTAAAAAATTCCTATCTTTTGTATTAAATTAATTTCTTTTTACCGGAAATATAACTATTATACTTTGGGTTGAAAATGGATCCTTTTCAGTTAAAAATTTAACTATTTTATTAAAAATTCATGCATTTTATTGAAAATCCGTTGTTTCTTTTTAGTTAAAAATTAAAAACACTTTTACCTAAACTGTTAGGAATTTAAAGTATTCCACATTTCATTTGATACAGTAGCCACATTTATTTCATTTGAAATAATTTATTTCCCTATTTTCATGAAAAATATTCTTATTTCTTTTGTGTGGCATGTCTAGAACTATTTTAAAGCAATCATAAATAGATAAAATAAGAAGTTTAATAGTATATTACATTGCAAGTGATGCACGATATTTTATTTGAAACAAGCATGTATTTAGACTGTAAAGTCGTCTGAAAAGTGAGTAGTGATGTTTATAATATTTTTTTTCGTGAGAACATGCGACTGACGTGGCAGTCACCTACTTGACTCTGATTGGTAATAACGTATGACGCGAAATTTGAAAATGGTTCGGTCCGAGCTAGAGTATTAAATATAGTCAAAATTAGGGTGAGAGAATACATTGTGGGTTATTCAGTGGCCATTAGCGGAACTAGTAATCTATAGTGTGGCGGCGTTCGGAACTAATAATCCGTCAACAGTTGACATCATTCAGTACAGGGCTATCCAACGCTCACTTTTCAGGGGGCGTTACAGACTAATAACATGGTGGTTTTGAATAAAACTAATTTAAAAGAAGAAGCTGATTTGATAAATTTGTATAATTAAGAAGATTTATAAGCTAATATGAGGTTTGGCAGTGGAGAATTAGTAGCAGTAAAAGAAAGCAAAGCTGAGCAAAGCAAAGTATAATATCGTTGACGAGGGATGTTAAGGAGAGCAATAACAATGAGAGGGGTGCAAGTGAGGGAGAAGAGAAAGATGGAATGAAGGAAGGACTTCGCGATGCGACGCGACGCGTCGCGACGGATTAATGTAGCGCGAATCGTCCCAATTAAAAATCCAATTAAAGAGGAAGGTAGGCGAGTGAGCGAGTAGCAAGTAAGAGAGAGCGTTAAGATTTAAATGAGAACTCTTCGAATCAAAATCACTTCCGCCCGATAAAGCCGGCGTTCATTTGTTAACTGCCCCTTCAAGGAAGGAAGGAAGGACCTTCGCTTCTTTCTTATTTTTTTTCCTCGCTCTTTCCTAAAGCTTCTCGCCGTTAATTCCCCACGGCCAGGCGTTAGTTTTATCGCTCGTCATTTTTTTAAGTGCAAATGAGTTCCCAGCGGGTCCCCCGACCACGATTTTCTCGCTACGCTCTCGGGAATGGAATCCGTCCTTTATTTCTTTAATTTAAAAACGGACCGATTCCAGCGGGGGTGGCTGGCTCACTGGCTGACTGGCTGGCTTCGCGGATTAAAAACTCTCTTCGAGACTGATACCTCGCCTCGCCATGATTTGGTTGCTGCTGCTGCTGCTGCTGCTTCTTCAACGGAAACCAATTTATCGTCTCTTGCAAATTCAGCGATTAATTCCTTCGATTCATTTTCATGCTTAATTGCAATTCAGGAAGAATGGTTGATCGAAGAATCTGTAATCAAAGACTCTGTAATGCTGTGCAGATGATATAGTTTGCAATTACGTATTCTCAATCAAACAGGTACATAAATTTGACACCTCTATGACAAAAAAAAGTCTTACAGATGTTCTGAATTCTCGAAAAGCTCTCAATTCCTGAAATTCTTTATGATGATCTGAATTTCTTGAATTCAGTGAATATTCTCAAATGCTTTGACAGTTTCTGAATATTCTCAACTCTTTGAATATTCGGAATTGTAATTCTCTGAATTTCCTAAATTCTTTGAATATCAGGAGTTTTCTGCATTCCCAGAATAGTTAGAATACCATGAATTCTCTGAATTCCTGATAATCAAAGCATTCATCTAACACTCTGAAATCTAGGAACTGTCTAAATTCCCTGATACCCTGATTTTCTTGAATTACTTGATTTTCCTAACTTCCTTGAATATTTTTAACCCTATTAATTTCCTGAAATCTGTTCAATTCCTTGACATATATATATATATATATGAGTTCCTTGAAAGATCGGAATTTCTTGAATTCCGTGAATAGCCAGAATTTCCTGAATTCGTTTATTATTCAGAATTCTCTCAATTCATTCAGTATTTGTAATTCCTTGAACTCATAAAATTGTCAGAATTCTCGAATATCACTGAATTCCTCAATTACCTATATCCATAAAACTCCCTGCATTCCTGAAATTCGTTGATTTTTTGAATATGATCAATTCCTGAAATTTGTTGAATTCCTAAATTCCTTGACTTTCCAAAATTCCATTAATTTCCGCAACTCCTTGAATTTCTGAAATTCCTGAAATTCGTTGAACTTCTTAAATATCTCCAATTCCTGAAAATAGTTGAATTCCTCAAATTCTTTGACATTCCAATAATTCTAAGAACTCCTTAAATTTCGGAAATCCTTCGAATTCTTCAAATTTCTTGAATTTTCAACATTCCTTGATTTCCTAAAAATTTACTGAATTCAAGGAATGCAGTGAGTTCGAGAAATCCACCGAATCCAAGAAATTTAGTGAATTCAAAAAGTCAGTGAATTTGAGAAATTACTAGGAATCCTTCAAAATTTCGAATTCCACAAATTCCACGAATAATCTGAATGATAGAAATTCCTTGAATTTTTCAAATTCCTTTATTTCCCTTAGGTCAAGGAATTGAGGAGTTTATTGCATTCCCAGAATTCCTGAATTCATTAAATTTCTGCAATTCCTCGAATTCCTGAAATTCATTGAGTTTTTTTAATACCTTCCATTCCTGTAATTTGTTGAATTTCTGAAGTTCCTTGAGGTTCCAAAATTCCATTAATTCTCAAAACTCCTTAAATTTCGGAAATTTCTCGAATTCCTTTCATTCCCAAAACTTCACTGAATTCAAGGAATGCAGTGAGTTCGAGGAATTCAGCGAATGCAAGTAATTTAGCGAAATAAAAAAGTTCACCAATTTAAGAAATTACTATAGGAATTCTTTAAAATTTCGAATTCCACAAATTCTTTGAATACTCCGAATTATTGAAATTCCTTGAATTTTTTAAATTTCTTTAATGCCCTTAATTCAAGAAATTCGAGATATTTGAGGAATTTAATTATTCAAGGACATTTAATTTATTTTGGACAATTGACGGTATTCATGTAATTCAGGAATTGTAAGGAATTCAAGGATCTGAAAAAATTAATAGAATACAATCTTAAATGATTTCTAGCGATTCAGTGAATTTCTTGAATGCAGTGAATTTGTTCAATTCACTAAATTCCTCCTATTCTCTGAATTTTTTGAGTTCGCGGAATTTCTTCAATTCGCTGAATTCGTTGAATTCGCTGAATTCCTTAGATTCGCTTGATTCATTAGCTTCCCTGGATTCCTTAAATTTTCTGAATTTCTTAAATTCTTTGAATTCCTCACATTCTTTAAGTTCCTCGAATTCTTCGAATTCTGCAAATTCCCTGAATTCCTTGAATTCTCTAAATTCTTTAAGTTCTCTAAATTCCTTGAATTCTTTAAATTCCTCAAATTCCCTGAATTCCTTAAATCTGCGGACTACCTTAATTTCGCCTAACTCTCGAAAATATCTCAATTGTCTAACATAACTAAATTTGCTAAATCTTTTGAATTGTTTAAATACCCATTATTCTCTAAAATCCTCAGAAATATTTGAATTCCTTGAATATGCACAATTTTTCGAATTCCATTATTTCCTGATTTCCTTAAGTTTCCTTTATTCCTTGCATTCTGTAAATTACTTGAATTTGTTGAATTCCTTAGATTCCCTGAATTTCCTGAATTCCTTGAATTCCTTAAATTCCTTAAATACGCTACATTCCTTGAATTCGCTGAATACCTGGAATTCTCCACATTCCCGAAAATATCTCAATTTTCTGAAATATCTGAATTCCTCAAATCTTATGAATTTTTTAAATACCCTTAATTCTCTGAAATTCTCAGAATCTTTGAATTCCCTGAATATGCAAAATTCTTAGAGTTGCATTAATTCCTTCATTTCCTCAAATTCCTTGAATTCTTCGAATTCCCTGAATTCCTTGAATTTTCTCAATTCCTTGCATTTTCTCAATTTCTTGAATTCTCTGAATTCCTTAAAGTCTCTGAATTCCTTGCATTTTCTAAACTTTTTCAATTCTTTGAATTCTTTAAATTCCCCAAATTTCTTGCATGCGCTAAATTTCTTGAATTCGCTGATTACCTTAAATCCTCTAAATTCCCGAAAATATCTCAGTTGTCTGAAATATTTGAATTCCTTAAATCTTTTTAATTTTTTTAATACCCATTATTCTCTAAAATTCTCTGAAATCTTTAAATTCCTTGAATTCCCTGAATTCCTCTAATTCCATGAATTCTCTGAATTCGCTCAATTCCTTAAATACGCTAAATAACTCTGAATTCCTTGCATTCTCTAAATTCCTTCAATTCTTTGAATTTCTCCAATTCGCTAAATTCCTGGAATTCGCTAAATTCCTTGCATTCGCAAAACTCCTTGAATTCGCTGATTACCTTGAATTCTCTAAATTACCGAAAATATCTCAATTGTGTGAAATATTTGACTTCCTTAAATCTTTTGAACTTTTTTATTTCCCTTAGTTCTCTAAAATTCTCTGAAATATTTGAATTCCTCAAATTTTCTGAATTTCTTGAATCCGCTTAATTCCTTGATTTCGCTAAATTCCTTGACTTATCTGATTACCTTAAATTCTATGAATTCCCGAAAATATCTCAATTTTCTGAAATATGTGAATTCCTTAAATCTTTTGAATTTCTTTAATACCCATAATTCTCTGAAACTCTCTGAAATCTTTTAATTCCTTATATATGCGTAAGTCTTTGAACTCCATTAATTCTTCCATTTCCTTAAACTCCCTGAATTCCTTGAATTGGCTGAATTCCTTGAATTCTCTCAATTCCTTGAATTCTCTGAATTCCTTGAACTCTCTGAATTCCTTGCATTTTCCAAATTCCTTTAATTCTTTGAATTACGCAAATTCCCTGAATTCCTTAAATTTGCTAAATTCCTTGAATTCGCTACATTCCTTAAATTCGCTAATTGCCTCAAATTCTATGAATACTCGAAAATATCTCATTGATCTAAAATAGCTGAATTCCTTAAACCTTATGAATTTTTTTAATACCCTTAATTCTCTGAAATTCTCGGAAACCTTCGAATTTCCTGAATATGCCAAATTCTTCGAGTTCCATTATTTTCTTCATTTCCTTAAATTCCCTAAATTCCTTGAATTCTGTGAATTCCTTGAAGTCTCTGAATTCGTTGCATTCTCTAAATTCATTTAATTCTTTGAATTTCTCAAATTCGCTAAATTCCTTGAATTCGCTGATTACCTTGAATTCTCTAAATTACCGAAAATATCTCAATTGTGTGAAATATTTGACTTCCTTAAATCTTTTGAACTTTTTTATTTCCCTTAGTTCTCTAAAATTCTCTGAAATCTTTGAATTCCTCAAATTTTCTGAATTTCTTGAATCCGCTTAATTCCTTGATTTCGCTAAATTCCTTGAATTCTCTGATTACCTTAAATTCTATGAATTCCCGAAAATATCTCAATTTTCCAAAATATCTGAATTCCTTAAATCTTTTGAATTTCTTTAATACCCATAATTCTCTGAAACTCTCTGAAATTTTCGAATTCTTTATATATGCCTTAGTCTTTGAACTCCATTAATTCTTCCATTTCCTTAAACTCCCTGAATTCCTTGAATTAGCTGAATTCCTTGAATTCTCTGAATTCCTTGAAGTCTCTGAATTCCTTGCATTTTCCAAATTCCTTCAATTCTTTGAATTACGCAAATTCCCTGAATTCCTTAAATTCGCTGAATTCCTTGAATTCACTACATTCATTAAATTCGCTAATTACCTCAAATTCTATGAATACTCGAAAATATCTCAATTATCTAAAATAGCTGAATTCTTAAAATTTCTTCAATTTATATAGATTCCTTCAATTCTATGAATTCCCTACAAATCTTTGAATTTCGTAAATTCCATGAATTCAAACACTATGAGTTAGATATGAAAATTCATTAAAATATCTAACTCGCTAAGAAAATTGTTAAAAATTGTAATACTTGAAGATTTGTGTATTATACATTTGTTCCTGTGTTATCTTTTTCTATTGAAAAATAATAAATACGGGCAGAAAAACGGTGTCTACACGCTCGTGCATTTATTGCTAGTTCTCATTGTAACCAGGTAAATTGAACCTTAATTGCACTCCTGTTGACAATGGTGAGGAACTCATGCTCAAAAGAGATTTTGAATGTAAATATATGGGCAGGTGAGAAAGAGGTAGTAGATACTGGAACAGAATTAAGGTCTTTTAAATGCTTCACGCTCGAGAGATTTATTTATTAGGGTGACCCCTAATCTTTGTTTGCGCTTTGCCGTCTATTAGTGGCACATAGTATAATGACAGGTAACATTAGCTAGTAATTACCAAAATAACGTGCATACCATAACGGATGTTTCATTCGTCTATACTGCCATTAAACAATATAATTGCTCACATCCTGCTGTCTGCCTTTCCGTTATGCTTATAGTCCTAAGATATCACTCGGCGCTCCCACCCAACTTAAATCGCACGATTAATACTAACTCTAATTCTTATATCTATTTCGATCATTTATCGTATCCTTAATAGAGTTGTTGATTATTTTCAAATGGTTTCTTCCCTTGCTGAATGAAGAGGTCATTCTACTATCTCACTTCTGAAAAATTGAGTTTTTTGTGCATTTTTCGACAGGTTCTATATTCAGAAATATCATATCAAAATTTCACAAAAAAATTCGGAGTCTTTCTATACTTTTGAGAGCTTGAAGCAAAAGCGCGTGGAGAGCTGAGCGCTTTAGTAGAACATCCGAATGCGGCTGCTTATGTTTGAGCGGTGGCAATTGTTTTCGATGCATATCCGGAATTATTGCTGTTTATTTTTAAATGCGTATATGGGTGATTGACAAATTGTAGGCGAATTGCAGCACCTACTGTGGAAATCACATTATTATTAGGAATCAAATATTTTATAACGGAAAGCGATCATGTAACATCTAAAGATTTGAAATCCAGAAGTGGCAGTTTTGAAAATAAGAAATAATCATGAAATTCTTACATGAAATACAGAAAGTTGATTTGAGACTGGCTACATATAAAATTTGAAACCTACAAAATTCATTAATTTGTCACAATTGTGAATAAAAATTACATAAAGTCTACAGTATATTATTAATAACAAATCTGCTTATATGTGCTGTAATATAATTTGTAACACATCTCTTTCTTTCTGATTAACTTATTTAGCTCAATTCTTGAGATCTGTATATTTACAAATAGAAGTTAGGAAATAGAAAACAAACCGGCCCACCTGATATAAGTAGTCGTACGCTCCTCTATTGTACCGTACGGGAATGATGCGGGAAAATTGATGAAGTTAAGCCTTTTTTAATATTTATAAAAAAACAACAGATTTTAATCATAAAAAGTCACCTACTTATGAAAGAAAACACGGCTGAGCAAGTGATGGAATGGTTTTTATAATTTTTTTCCACGAAACTGGTTTTTAACTCACGTACGGTAAAGATGACTTTCTTGTCAAAATGCACTTTTCAGTTTTAACATCGGATTCACGAAAAAAAGAGTTCACATTTTAAGCTCAATTTTATAGAATCTTGTATTAAATGATACGCTCAATATTTCTGCATTCATAATTCAAATGTAACTACAATATTTTACTAGAAAAAAATACGTACGGTAATGACATCTGAAATAAAAACAAATCGAGGCACAGACTGTAAGGTTTTTACAATATTATTCATTTGACTTGAAAAATGTGCATACATTAAATTTATGTTCATCTAAAGTTTAAAAACTCGATACGGTGAGTGTTTTTCAGGTCTAAAAAAAAAGAGAAAAACTTATTATCCTTGTGCAAAGTGAGGTTGGGATGCCGTACGGTAATGACGTTCGGGGTATTCTTCTAATAAATTAAATTAAATAGGAACGCAAATGCAAAACATCTAAATGAACATTTTGTAGAGGATGATAATAACTATTTACTAAATTAAAAAGAAATCAGTATGAGTTTCGAAGGTAATGTTATATTACTGGTGAAAAAAATATTGCACTTTTAAGAATGTATATGCAGCAGGGACCGCTGATTAGGTGTAACTACCTTTTTTTACTGTTTTTATATCCCGAAAACTTTAAAAGCGTTTTTCTTGAAACAACGTTTTTGCGCTCTGCGCGGATGATTTCTCAAAAAGTTTTCAAACGATTACTCTCAAATTATCTACGTTTATTCTAAACATTAATATCTAAAGATTGACAAAGCGGTTCTCCAAATTTTCAATTCTTTCATAGTTAAATTAACAAAAAAAGAGCGAAAAAAGACGATTTTTTCAAATTTGTTGTTTAAACTCCCTTCATTTTGTTATTTTGCAGAATAAAAAAAATCCGCTCAGTTATTCCAGAGCTTTGGGCATACTAATAGAGAAAATTACTGATTTATTTGTTTCAGATGATGCTGACTGGAGATATCGTGCGCGCAGTGGACATGCCTTTTTTTAGACACTTTGTTTATTGTTAAATAATACCTGAATCAAATAATAATTTTGTGTGAAAGAATTGTTTTTGTAAACTTTGAGACAAAATAAATACAAGCTCAAAAATTTTATTTAATTATCACCTTTTTTGCCGAGATAGTAGAATGACTCCTAGAAAGAGGGATATACTTCCGAAAAGGTCGCCCAACAATATTGACTTGATACTCGGCCAAGGGATACTTTTAGACCCTATTTAAACACAATAAAAGTATTTTTGACGAAGATCAATATAAATAATGTTATTAATATTTTGTCTTTTTTTTAATTATTCTTTTTCAAAATATCGAAAAATGTTTATTTTGGAAAAACAGGTTGTTCACAAAAGTTGTAGATCTCGTCAAAACATATATTTTGTACATTTATACTTTGTTTCTAAAATTAATATTTTTCGAGGAAAATGACAAAAATGTATTGTCAGATTTTTTGTTAGAAAAGGGGTCGGCCGTTGGAAAAGGGGTTCTGCGTGAGTGGATGGAGAGGGTGTGGTTCACATACGCTCACGCCGAGCCTCTTTTTCAACGACCAGAAATTTTTTTTTTAAAGTGATATTCAGAGGTGGCACAAGCCCCATGAAGTTTAACACGTCTTTCCCATAATAACAAAAGACTTTTTTGTAAATTTCATTGAGATTCCTTAATATTATCTGAATCGAGTTGAAAATCAACATTTCTCTTCACAATTAGCCACAGAATACGAATAAAATATTACTTTTCAAATATCACCCCCATAGGTCTGTTTCTACGATCCCAAAAATACGCAATAAGTGAAAAAATCGGTTTTGCGAGTTTTTTTGTGCTAATTACGACTTTTTCAGGCTTTTCAAATGCAAATTGTTTCTTATACATAAAAAACTATTTTACGATGATAATTATATATCTACATGAATTGTTTAAACAATCCAGCATTTTTTTAGCTATTTTGTCTTAGAATGGAGCAAGAAAGTCGCGATTTTTTAAAAAATGTTGCACTTATTGTCCAATTTTCAAGTTGAAAGAAATAATAGTTCATTAATGTTAGCAAACACAATTTTTTATACAATAAATTATTATTTTTAATAATATTATCTTTGAATCATGCGAGAAATTGCCGTTTTTTCTGTAATTTTCAAATTTTTGTTCACGTTTTACTTCAAGCAGGTCAATATTTTATTTAATATTGGAAAAATAATTGTTTAAACAAATTATTATTATCTTTTGCTATCTTATTCTATAATAATACTAGATAGTTGAGGGTTTTGTCTGCATTTTTAAACTTTTGTTTATTTTTCAATTCGATTGAAGTAATAAATAATTTAATTAACCAAAATTAAGTGTTTAAACAATTTAGTATTAGTGTTAATAATGTTCTCTTTGCTCAGTGGTGGAAAGTAGCTGTTTTTTCTGGAAGTTTTAACCATTTGTCTATTTTTCACTTGAAGTGACTCAATAATTATTTAAGTTGAGTAAAAATTATTGTTCAAACAAATTATCACTGTTAATAACTATCTTCATCTATAATAATGCCAGATAGTTATCGTTTTCTTTGAAATTTTCAACTTTTAGCCCACTTTTCACTTAGTGAGTTAATAATTAATGTAAGTTAATAAAAATAATTGTTTGAGAAATTCGTTATTGTTCATGAATATTTTCTCTTAGATAACTGATAGAATGTTGCGGTTTCTTATCAAATGTTTAGGTTTGCCTTGCCTTTTTAGTTATGAACGAATCATAAATAAACATTGGAGAGAAACATGTTGTAAACAATCTCTTCCTTTTTCATAAGTATATTTTTATATATTCTCTATCATTCCTTTAATTGTTTTCTCTTTTGTGTAAGATAGCTATTTTTATTAAAATTACTTTTTTTTATAATATTTATGAAAGAGAAAAAATAATTCACTTAAAAAAATAAAATACTATTTAAAAATTATTCTTATGGAGTATTTCTTATCATTTGTTTATAACTAAAAAGTAAAAGCAAAACTAAAGATTTGAGAAAAAAGCAACTTTCTAGCATCACTCTGAATTCGGATAGTTATAAAGAATAATCAATTTTTCAAATAAGCATGTTTGTTAACTTGCATTAATTCTTACCCTACTAAGTGGAAACTGGACAAAAAGTTTAAATGTTCAGAAGAAACGGTCAATTTTCAGAACTTTTCTGAGAGTAGATAGTCATAAACAATTATAAATGGTTTCAACAACTATGTTTGTTAACTTGCATTACTTATTACTTTATTAAGTAAAAAGCGGGTAAAAAGTCAAACAGTTCAGAAGAAACCGCAACTATATTGCATTAATAAAGTAGAAGATAGGTATGAACAATAACAATTTGTTTGAATAATCATTTTTGCTGAATTTAATCAATTATTAACTCACAATATGTGTAAGTAAACATTTTCGTTTTTTCTGAAATATTCAACTTTTTGTCCACTTTCCGCTTAAGCGAAGTAATATTTCATAAAATTTGAACAAAATAATTGTGTTGCGGGTTTTTATAAAAATTTTCAGCTTTCGTTTGACTTTCTATTCAGGAAAAAAATAATTAACATGAATAATTTAGAAAAAAAGCTATCAGTAATAATTTGAAGATAAATTCATAATTAATCTGATACACATAGAAAATTTCAAGAATATTTCAAATATCTGTTCTATTTCAGAAAATTATATTCACAAAAAAGAAAGGGATTGTTAAAAAAATAATTCTTTCTAATGTTTACGTGTTATTTGTATATGACTAAAAATCCATATCTGAGGTAAAAATTGTAGAAAAAACGGAAACTTTCCAGCAAATATTTAGGAGAAGATACTTATACAAAACAATTTTTTTTAAATAGGTTTGCTAAATTGCATTAATTATTACATTTCTCTAAGCGATGAGTGGAAAAATTTTTAAATTTTGGTTTTTCGATTGGACGCTTAGTTTGTTTATCACAGTTTTAGAACACGAAGAAATAAAATAATGATTAAAAAAATGATTTAGATCGGACGCTTATTTCGTTTGTTATTGATTACAAAAGTTTCAAATCCATAGATATAGAAACATCTAAAATTAATCGTTCCTTTAAAGTTTATTTGTTATCTGATTTAGGGAGAAAATTAATAAGAAGAATAATAGTATTCCACATTTTATCATCAAATTTGTCCATGACAATTTGCTACACTTCTTATTACTTTTTTTAATTGCAACATACTTGTAACATTTTGATCCGGCTTTGGATCGCAAATAATAATTTATTTTATTATCAATTTTTATTTGCATTGAATGATTAGTCTGAAGAATTGTTTTTTACGCTTCACTTACACGCTTCACTCTAAAATATTGAGTGATTGGGCGTGTAGAACCTACTGGAATGTCTCTGATTTCTTCTTTGGTCAGTAAGGTAATCCTGCCACTTTCCATGTTTATTTTCGCCCGCTTACCAGTAGTATATATTCCAGCCAGAGAATTAGTACTCTCCAAAATTGCAAAGACATCACCATCAGATGTTGATATAACAATTTGTTCTTCTGTTGGCACGGAATCATACGTATCACGTCCTACTCTTAATTCAATTCGTGTATCGACAGGAAAAGTGTATCTTCGAAGTTCGAATATCAGGCGCGGATTCTTGCGAGAAGTAAGCCGAACATATTTAAGATGTTTAAGTCCAAATCCACTTCTGTGATAACCAGGAAGCCTAGTGGGCGGAACAATACGCCTGATAGGCGCAACGATTCGCCTGGTAGGCGGAACAATGCGCCTGGCAGGCGGAACAATGCGCCTGGCAGGCGGAACGATGCGCTTAGTAGGCGGATCAATACGCCTGGCAGGGGAATGAGGCATCAATGGAGAACTCCTGTCTGGAGAAGAAAGTCTGGCATGATGAAAATTGTCAACAGGAAACTCTTCAGGTTGAAACCTGGCAGGATCAAACTCTGAAGGAGGAAACCATGCAGGATCATACTCGGCAGGAGGAAGTCCGGCATAGTGAAACCCGGCAGGATCTAAATCGGCAGAAGGAAGCGCTGCAGAAGCGAGTCTGGCAAGAGGAGACCTGGACCTAAACTTCGCAGGCGGAGATGACGCGTTTGGAGAATGTGTTCTGCCAAGAGAATAAGAATTACCAGTACGAGGAATGCAAGGAATAGGGGCGCCGTTGGGTAAACATTCGAAAGCTGAACTTAACGCTGCAACAAGAAACAGAGTATTACATTTTTCCAAAGTGCGTGAAGCAAAACATAATGCGGATTCAAACCTGCAGATGAATAATTTTCGAAAAGATTAACAGAAAAATAAAATTAAAAAGTAAATTAATTAGGTATGATTTAAAGAATTTGTCAAGATGTCGCGTTTAATGTATATAAGAAGACGATTTAAAATTGTATTGAATCCCATATGAATATTGAATTCAAGTTTATCATATTTATCAATACCATCAACTTGATGCAGTAGTACAGTTATGTATACAAGTACTGTAATATCAGGTAAATGTGTGAGAATGCTAAAATCTGAACAATATTTAAAAAATGCAATGACTTCAACAACATTCAATGTCTTCTATCTGTAGGGTTCGTAATAGAAATACGCCTGGTTGAAAGGGAAATATGTTTTGGTTAACTCAGATTGAAATTCTTATTGATTTCTTCTAATGTAATTTCAAGATTTCCTTTTTTTCCTTCTAAATACATACTTACTGTTTCTTTAATTTTTTCAGATTAATAAATTAAAACATTTAAAAATCTTTGAGAATTACAAAGTAAACTTCAAATTCACAAATAATATTTATTGTACTGATACCATTTTACTTGATTCAATTTTTTCCTTTGTGAATGTCTTTACTAAGGTAATACGTATATACGAGTCTTATCTCATGATTTATATATGCCTTGAGTCTGTCTTTGACAGTTATTTGAATTTCATAATCACATAAAAGTCTTTTATTAGGTATCGTAGAGTGAAATGCACTAAACATTCTTTTAAAATATTTGATTCGAAAGAAATTTTGCACCAAAAAAAAGTTTTTAGTACATAGAATTCGAAAAAATTTTCAAGGATTTTATATGATTTCAATAGAATTTCAGAAGGTTTCGCAGCATTTTGAGATACTTACAAATATGGCGACCAAGCGACTCGACCGAAAAACTAGCACATTAATAGATAAACAAATGAAAGATGATTTACGTTCGTTTAATAAAAACTCGAATTATTGTTGCCAGGCATGAAAAGCAAAGGGATTTTAACAGAATTAAAAGATATCGAATGATTCGAAGGGATTTCAAAGTATTTTCGCAGATTGAGATTGTGATAAAATGCTAATTACTTCGGACAAATTGTTATTCGCGGAACCATGCAAATGTTTCTAAGAATATAGACATAATATAATATTATTGTATTCACCAATATAATTGAGGAAAGCCACCAATGCTAGAGCCAGATGAGAAAACAGTGTCATTTTTTCTACCTTTATGAAAACTGATTACTTTATCAATGAAGAATTTGGTTGACAGTGTAAATACTGATTACTTTCTTGATTTTTTACATTAGGTGATATATGCCATATACTTTTTATCAAACAAATAATCTTATCTCATGATAATGGTCCGTCTGCGAAAATTGGAATTTTTATATAAAAATTTTAAAATATGCATAATCATTTATGTCACCTTACTCAAGGTAGCTGGAAAGTTTAGAGAATAAAACTTTATGTGGGCCATGTAGACTTGAAAAAATTCCAAAAAATTTCCATAGATGGGGCCATATCGGGAAAATTATTAGTTTCTTAATAAATTTGTCAAGTAATTGTTTCTTAGGCTAAGACCACATAAATATCTCTCAGTAGGTTAATGGATATCATTTTTTGTTTTTAATATTTTTCTGAATCGACTTAAGAAAATTTCTAGTCTCAACATTTTTATTCAATTGACCGAAGAGGAATTTTATTATTTAACTTGTTTTTTGATAGAAGATGGCACTTTTGTCTTTAATTTATATTAGGACTGCGATAGGGATTGAAAAAAAAAACATGTTTGCTAATATTTTTATTCAGTTGAAGAGAAGCACAAAATTCTGTAATTTTAACACTTTTATCATTATTTTCCAATAAGTCGTTCAAGTTGTTGACTCGTAGAAATGAGTTGGTTTGAAATAAAAATTCTGTATACCAAGAATGAGATTATTTGTCATTTTTTGATGAAATTTGTTTGTAAATATTACAGGGTATACGAAGCAAATTACTTTCATCCTGTGCGTCCCTATAAAATAACTTAGGATGATGCAATTTTTAACTATGGAGCTATTGAAGCGTAATAATTTTGAGTAGAAAATGTAACTTTTTTCATATTTAAAGTAAAATTGTATAAATAAACAAATCGGATCTGAAGAATGGCACCTTCTCGGGACGAAATTTCGCGGTTTCCTTTGTGAAAAAATCTCAATACATATAAAATACAAATGTAACTAACATGCAACGATGGTTATTATTTTGAAAAATTGACTAATAAAAAGTTATATCTTTAAAAAGTAAAAATAACGATAACTATTTTACCCTATAGTGAAATTGATACAGGTAAATCATTATACAGCGAAAGTAGCCATCAGTGGATAGCTGTGGACAGTGGTTATGTTCAATTATTAGGATAACCAGGGAGGAACGTAAACTGAGTACTAAATTCGTTATTGTATTATATTTTTTTCAAAAACTGACTGTTTTAAACACTTCTTGTTGCAGTCCCATTAAAAGTCACTTTAATAATACCGTGCAAAATAAAACATGGTAATCGACTTACTTGGACGATACGCTTTTAGAAATGAGAGCAATTAATTTTCTCACGCAAATGTTAAAGTTGCATAATCAACTATACAAAATACTTTCCATTACATATTAGCGTCATATAGAGAAGCTTAGAACCTTTACTTGTAAGATTTGGATCCGACTTTGTATCGCATACAATATTTTATTTAAGTGTTATATTTTTGTTTAAATTGCATCGAAATGGTGATGGATTGTTGTTCACAGATCATTGACACGCTTAAATTTAAAAAATTTTGTGATTGGGCGTAGGTGACCTACCGGAGTTTCGTTTATTTCTTCTTTGGTCAATACAGTGATTGCGCCACTTTCCAAGTTTATTTTCGCCCGTTTACGATCAAGCGTATAAATTCCAGCCAGAGAATTACAAGTTTCCAAGATTGCAAAGACGTCACCTTCGGCTGTTGATATAACAATTTGTTCTTGGATTGGCATAGGATCAAAGGTATGAGCACTCAACTTCACTTTTAACGGTGTACTTATAGGAAAGGTGTATCTTCGAAGTTTAAATATCAGGTGCGGATTCTTGCGAGAAGTGAGCCGAATGAATTTGAAATTTTCAAGTCCACATCCACCTTTCTTATAATAAGGAAGCCTGGTAGGTGCAACAATGCTTCTAGCAGAAGGGTGCGGCGTTGAAGGAGACGATTTTTCTTCTGAAGTAGGTCTGGAATGATGAAAGTTTGCAACAGGAAACTCATCAGGTTGGAACCTAGAAGGATCAAACTCGGAAGGAGGAAACCATGCAGGATCATAATCGGCAGGAGGAAGCCCGGCATCGTGGAACCCGGCAAGATGAAACTCGGTAGAAGAGAGCCTGAAAGGATGATGCATGGCAAGAGGAGACCTAGACCTGTACCTTTCAGAAGAATTAGAAGTTCCGGTATAAGGAACACCAGGAATAGGGGCACCGTTAGGTAAACACTCAAATGTTGAACTAAACTCTGCAACAACAAACATCAGAGGATCAGATTTTTGTAAAGTATGTGAAGTAAGACAATTCAGAACCCGAAAAAGGATCTCGCATCAAATGTAAATAAAATAGCTACTACAACTAATAGTAAAAGAAAATATAAAAAAATTAGGGTTGCTGATGGTGTTAGTGATATAGATCAGCCTTTAGAGGATGACATGGAAGAGGAGATGAATATAAAACTAAGCTTCAGCTTAGAATTATTCAGAAAACAACGTTATAAATCAACACGAGATTTATATAATTATTTTCGTGAACAGATTTTATTATCTTTGCCTCAGAAGAACGAACGAAGAGCGGTGAAAAATGTGGATAATAATTTCTATAGGAATTTTGCAATAATTAATGATAATCACTTAAAGGTAATATAATAGCAGATAAAATTATTGACGAAGCATTTGAAAAAGTGGAAGATGAGAATACATGTTAAATAGTCGAGGAAATTTTCAGTTTTAATAATGATACACTCATTAATAGTAATATGGTAAATATTTTTGGCCAGTCAATTCCAGATGAATAATAAAAAATAATTCAAAATGAAATCGCTTGTTGAACATTAAAAGATGAAGAAAAAGAAATAAATTTTAATAATCATAGTGTAACTTTACACATCGGAAATGTGTATTTTCAATACAAAAATTTAAGATACCAAAGGTTAAAAATTCTTCAAGAATAAACGTTTTTTTAGTTAGGTTAGAGTTTGTTTTGCCAGAAATTGATATTTCAATACAAAAATCATAAGAAATCGAGAGTTTATAATTGCTTCAAAATTTTAGGTTATGTTGGCGTCTTACACCGAAAGTTGGATTATACAAAAATTTGCAGTAACTTTTTAGCAGATACTGAAAATCATTTCACTGCGTTTTCAAACAAATTAATTTCTAAACTCAATCATATAACCTTAATCATCTACATGGAAGGATAATATTATTAATTTACTCAAACAGATATTCCCAACCATAATCATATGGCTGATTATCCCCAAGAATTTTTTTCAGCGTTATCTTCATGTTTCCCTTTTTTTTCCTTCCGAAAACATTCTTAAAGTTTCTCTAATTGGTTCATTTTAATAAATAAAATGGTTTATATACCTTTAAAAATTACAAGGCGAACTCTAATTCAACAAACAATGTTGATTGTACTGTTTACCTGGCCGAATTTTTTCCATCGTGGATGTTTTTGCTGAGATGATACATATACATTGTAGTTATTATTTTATGAATTATATATGCCTTGAGCTTGTTATTATCAGATTTTTGTATTCCATAACCACATAAACGTCTTCAACAATGTATCGTTAAGTGAAATAAACCAAACTTTGTTTAGAAATATTTAATTTTGAAGAAATTTTGCCCCAAAAAAATGTGAGTTATTTCACTGTTGACGATGATTCAGTTTTAGGTTTTCGTTTTTATTGTAAATGAATGCAACTACGGTAGTCATGTTGTATAAAACTGCTCCTAATCTGGAATCACAAATCTTCAAATCTGATTGAAAAGTCAATCATCCACTTTAATTTTTCTGGCTGCTATTTACAATATTCAGTTGCTTAGAGTGGTTTTTAAGTATTTCGGAAGGATTAAAAGATTTCAAATGATTTTAAGGGATTCAAAACAATTTCCACGGATTTGAATTGAGATGAAGTGAGGATTATGTCGGTCAAGTTGTTATTTGTGCAACCATACAAATGTTTTCTGAAATATAGATATATTATTATACTTACCAATAGAATGAAGGACAACCGCCCATGTCAAGACCAGAGAAAAAAGGATCCTCATTTTTTCCAATTTAGGAAGAACTGATTACTGTTTAAATGAAGATTTTGGTTCACAGTGTGACTAATGATTATTCTGATAGTTTTTATCTTCTCTATTATATATACCTTAAGCTTGCCTTGTCAGATAATTTTGTTACATATCAGTTTCTTATACCATTTACAAATGTTATTAACATCTTTCTGAAGTTATCTGATAAGCTTAAAAAACAAAAGAAGTTTTGTTAAAGTCATGTGTTGAATATTTTTTTCTTGGAACTGAAGGTTAAGAATAAATTAAACTTGAAACATTTCAAATAAATCAACGAATTTTGAGAATTTCAAGGATCTCAACGTTTCTTGAAAAATTTCAAGTATTTCGAGAAGCGTTAACAAAGTTTGAAGAATAGTTTAGGATTTCAAAAGATTTGAAAATATTTTAAGAGATATCTCGCGATGTTTATATAACTAAATACTTGAAAATGAAGTTTCGAGGGATTTTTAGCGATTCCAAAGTCTTTAATGTATTAGAAGGAATTTCACCAGATTCGAGAAACGATGTTCACTTTTATCAAAATTAGCTAATAAAAAGTAAAATTTCCAGATGGTCACGATAACGATAACTAGCCTTCCCTATACTGAAATTGACAAAGGCAAATCAATGTATAGGGGAGAGTTGTCTTCAGTTGGTCGCTATAGACAGTAAATATTTGAGATTATTTCAAAAATTCGTGGAGCAAATAGTTTTAAAATGTCGGAACACACAACAAATCAACGCTTGAGCCATTTGAATCCATTTGAAAAAAATGTAAAAAACTGGTTTTAAGATTATGCTGAAAAAATATGCCTTGACTTTACTAACTGTTTGTACAGAAATATACAGTTTTAGAAATATTAATGTCTATCATTAATACGGCTAGTGGTCTGAAATGAAACATCTGATAACATAAAATGTTTGAAATCGCATAAATGAATGAATGTAAATAATTTGACTATAAGCGGCATTGGATCGACACTGGGTACACAGCAGTAGGTCATGCAATTTCCAAGAAACATTTATTTAGCGATAATAATCTAAAATAACGGTTATATAACTTTTACGGAGAACAGTAAGATTGTAATTTATGAGTAAAATTAATACTTATTATAGGAACCGCGTATAATTTCTAAATGGTTAAAACATTTAAAAAGCCTAGTAGCACCAAATTATGGTTTTTTGTATTGCTAAGAGAATGTGAACCTAGTACGAGATTCGTTTTCCTATAATATTGTTACAAACATAGAACATTTTAAATACTTTTCGTTGTAGTTCCATTAAAAATAACTTTGCTAATGCTGTGTCAAATAAAACATGACGATCAACCTACTGTGACGAGGCGACTTTAGAAATAAGAACAATTTATTTCTTCACACAATAAAAAAAGATTGAAGCCTTGAGAACTATAATAGAGACTTTTCATTATTATTTGTCATTAAAACTCGTAAAATTTTCTTTGAGGAATCAACAGGCAAAGCCCTTTATTACAAAAAAAAGAAAATAAGAAAAGAAGTCTTAAAATCTAACTAAAAGATAGATTCCTATCAATACGATTGTTGAGACTATTACAACTATAGTTGAACACTAAGCCTAAGCTGCACTGTTATCTCTACAAATAATGATGTTCCTGAGAGATGACCTGAAATGCAGCAGAGAATCGTCAAAATAATCAATAGTATCACAATAGAAATTAGCTTATTTGCAGATTCTCGAGATCTTACAATTTTGACCATAATTATTGCGATGGTACGGGATGTTGAACAATATACTACTTCTTCATGATCTCCTAGGTACACGCAAGCTAATTTCTGACAGTCAATAAGGACTATCAATCAAATTATTCAAGATATTGTACAAGAAGGTCAGATCCGCCTTCTCAAATCTTGAGCTAATCTGAGGAACGTTGATCAGGGCCCTAATTCTGGTTCGACTATGGATCACAAGCAATATTACGTTTTAGTTTCGTATCAGAGATAAATAAGCCGGCAAGAGAGGCGATTGACTGACAGATTTTCGCTTTATGCTTCTTCCGTGGATATCTCTGGTTTACAATTTTGTTTTTGAATCAAAAAGGTGAATTATTGCTATTTACACACTATTCAAACGCTTAACCCTAAAGTTTTTTGTGATTGGGCGTAGGTAACCTACTGGAGTTTCTCTGACTTCTTCGTTGCTCAATAAGGTCACCTTGCCACTTTTCATGTTTATTTTCGCCCGTTTACCATCATAAATATACATCCCAGCTAGAGAATTAGAGCTCTCCAATATTGCAAAAACGTCACCATTGGCTGTTGATATTACAATTTGTTCTTGGATTGGCATAGGATCAAATGCGTGAGATCCTAATCTCAATTTGAGTGGGGTGTCGATAGGAAAATTGTATTTTCGAAGTTCGAATATTCGGCGCGAATTCATGCGGGAAGTAAGCCGAATAAATTTAAGATGTTCGAGTCCAAATCCCATTTTGTGATAAGAAGGAAGCCTGGTAGGCGGAACAATGCTTCTGTCAGATGGATGAGGCATTGCAAAAGAAGATTTTTTTGGGGAAGTAGGTCTGGTAGGTGCAATAATGCTTTTGACAGAAGGCTCAAGCTTTGGAAAAGAAGACCTGTCTAAAGAAGAAGATCTGGCATAATGAAACTCGTCCACAGGAAACTCATCTGGTTGAAATCTTGCAGGATCAAACTCGGAAGGAGGGAACCATGCAGGATCATAGTACGTGACAGGATTACGTCTGGCATAATGAAATCCGGCAGGATCAAACTCGTCAGAAGGAAACCCGGCTGAAGGAGACCTGGACCTCGACCTTTCAGGGGAATAAGATGTTCCAGTACGGCGAACACCATGAATCGGGGCGCCACTATGTAAGCGGTCGAACTGTGAACTTAACTCTGAAACAGGAAATAGAGAATTACATTTTACCAGAGTACGTTAAGTAAGACAGCATGCGGATTCCTGAAAAGGAACTCGCAACAAATGTCAGAATGGCTTTTTTAACTTTGAGACAAGGTTATAAAACTTGAGAATGCATTTATTAATCGTAATGTGTCATCAATTTGAAAATCAGTTTATCAGATTTATCAATACCACTTACTAAGTTCAGTAGTACAGTAACGTACATAAATACTGTACCATGAGACCAATTTGTGAGAACGTTAATATCTTAACACGATTTAGAAACATTTGATGACAATTTAACTGATAGTTTTCATTATAATATATTAAGTTATGATTCTAGAAGGCCAACTCATTCAGAAACAATTTGTTTAGCAGTTTTCGCTGCTGGATGTTCCATTAATAATTTACAAAAGAAATTAATAATTTAGGGTTGATGATAGTGATAATGATAATAATGAGTTTCCAGAGAATGATACAAAAGAGAAGATGAATATAAAGCTAATGATAAATATAAAATCATTTACATATTAACGTTATAAATTAATACAAGAGAGATGCAATTATTTTGGGGAACAGTAGAATGAGTAGAACTTATTTGTACACCTAATAGCATCCGAAGAACCTTGAAGATAAATATAAATCAAACTGAAATCACTTGTTCAACTTCAATAAAAAAAAGTTTCATAATTGTTATATGGATTAAATTTGAAAAAAAAATTGATGACTATGCATGCATTACATTGTATGATTATTTGTTTGACAGGAAAAGCTACTTTTCTTGATAATGGTGTAACTTTAGATATCACGTTTGCATTGCCTATTTTGAAATGTAACCGTGGAAACATTACGCAATTATGCCAACGCAGTTCGCTAGGAATCAACATTTTGTGAAAAGAAGTTTAATATAAAATCATGAAGATTGGAAGAAAACTAGATTTCGAAAAACATCAGGCTATTTTAGTTTTTTTATCGGTTATTAGCACTTTTAAACTAAAATAGCAAACAATGTACTTCCTTACCAAAAACATTCTAGGTCTGCATTTTTAAGCGTAGGTTTTTAATTTGAAGATTTAAAATGCAGTTTTGAAGACTTAAACAATTGAAAATAAAAGCTTTTGAAAATTATAGTTCAAGATAAAAAGCATTTCAAGTTCTTCAACTCTAATCATAAATTAATAAAAGATTTTTAAGCTTGATCTGTAGTTCTAGTAATAAAAATGGAACAAAAATTGATTTTACTAGACGATTCTGAATCTGCTCAGGATTAAACAATAATTTCCTTAAATTGAGCAATAGTTCACTGTTCATTTGGAATAAGAAATCATTAATCAAATTTAGATTCAAAACTGAAAAATTAGAAACTGACAGTTTTGAAATAAAAATCCTTGAATTGTCTAAATTTCAGAGTGCTAAATTCAAACTTTGAATACTGCTATCTTTATTGTTCAACTTCAAACATTTTCACTTTTTAAGTTGAAATTTACAATTCTGATGTATGAATAACAATTAAATCATCAATAATTCATGAGCTTCCATTCCCCTTCCCTCCTCACACTTATTTCCAATAATTTCCCCTACTTCACCTCTCGTACAATCATTTTCCCTACTCATTTCACCATAAATTACCCTAACCTCCCCTAATTTCCTACCGTCATTCCCTATACTTCCTCTACTTTTATTAACCCGCATTCATTTAACCTGATTCCCTATACTTCTTTCACTTTCTCATCCTTGACTTTTTCTTTATTTAAGCTACTGCCGCTCCGCTCGTTTTTCCTAACATTTCAAACATTCCATCCCTGAATTTCCCCTGCATCCCTCATGCCCTACATCTTGTTTCCTTTCAATTTTCCTTCACATTTAATACTCTCCTTTCGTTTCCTCCAATTTGCCGTACTCCTTCTTCCATAATTTCCCCTCACATCTCCAACTTCCCCTCTCATCATTTTCCCTCATTCCCTTCAATTTACCCTTATTTCACGTAATTTACCTTCCTCAATTTCCCCGCACTTCCGCCACTTTCCCTCCTCCTTCCCCTCAAATCTTCTACTCCCGCCTTATTTCCCCTGATTTGTCCACTTCCTCTCCTTTTATTTCAAGGCCTCATTTCTACATGCTTCAATGGTCAGATTGTAGCTTTCAACATTAGATTGTTGCAATCTGGAATCGTTAAAAATTGAACAATTTTCAAATTGAGAAACTTAAATAATTGAATAAATGTGTACTAAAATCCTTCGATATTAAACAATTAACCTGGAAATGAGGAATGCTTAAATTTTCACACTTTAAAAGACTTGAAAACTATACAAATGGAGAAAGTTTCATTCTTAGCCTTACAAATTCAAATAATATCTCTGCTAGCATTTATAGTTGTTAATTTCTTACACAATCACTAACTATTTTAATCCTGATAATTTTCTTATCAATGGGTACACTTCTTGAGTCTCAGTTCTTACAACACACTCATTCCGGTTTCCTCAAGATTGAATGCAGCTCAATTTCGTACTCATTTCGTCAGACAAACTCAAATATAGTTTGGGAATAATGCAATATTAATGATTAATCAGGTGCTCTATTACAGTATACAGCGAGCTTTCACTTTCCAGATATTTGTGTTTCATAAATCAGTCGAATTTACGAAATTTGATTACCTTGACTAGCCTTAGTTTGGGGAAATGAATCTATCTTTTCGAATAAATTTGTTAAATAATTTTTCCTTCAAGAGTTCGAAGAAATAGCTCAGCACATTTTCAGAGAGAATCACAATTTTTTTAAGGAATCTTACATGATTTTGTGGAAATTGATGGACCTTAACTATATTTTGAGAGATTTTACCAGATTTCAAGATATACCGAAGGGATTTGACGGATTTTAAGAAATTATCAACGATTTTGTCTGATTACAAAGGATTTCAAGGAATTTCAAAAGATTTCGACATTTCACAAAGGAAGTAAATTTACAGGATTTACGAAAATATTGAAAGACTTGCAAAGATACCAAATAATTTTCACAAACTATTAGGGATATGAGCGGATTTTATTGGGATTATGAAGATTTCAATGAATTTGAAGGGATTTCATGAGACTACAAAGGATTTTGAAGTTTTTCAACAAACTTCAAGAGACTTGAATTGGTTTCGGTCATTTCATGGGATTTGAACATTTTTGAGTGGTCTGAAAGAATGCAAAGTATCCCACCAAAAAAATTTACGATGCAAAAAATCTGGCAAGTAAAACTAAATAAATTTTTAAAGTCAAAGTTCACCAAGTTATTCAAAACGGAATACTTATTGGAACATTGATAAAGAAACCTTCTTCATAAAGTAATTTTCAGAAATTTTCAAAATAAATTTCACAATGCTATTTGAGAGATTATAAAACTGGATAGGATTGAATGTATACCCAAATATATTCTTTTCGATATCTGGGTATGGGAAAGTGACGTTAGGATTTCGGCACGTTCCAGAATGTATAAAATTGCTTTTCAAAATTTATTTAAACAATTTTTATACAGCAATTGCTTTAAATTTTTTTTCATTATATTTTATTATTAGGGTACTGATTACGTTGGACAAATTGTTATTCGCGGAATTCTCAAAAATGTTTGTCAAAACATATATATATATTATAATAATATTGTTTTATTTTACTCACGAATGAAACTAAGGGTAACCACCAATGACAGGACCAGAGAAGAAAGGATACTCATTTTTTCTAATTGAGGACAAGCTAATTACTGAATGAAGAATTTGGTAGAAAGTGTAACTAACGATTATTCCGTCGCTCTGCACGATTTGATAATATATGTTACCTTTTTCTTATCTTATGATTTGTTTTTGTCCCGAGCTTCTACTTGTGAAATATTGGTATTTCATAAATCAGTTTCTTAAACCATTTTCAAATGTTGTCGACATCTTGTTTAACGTATCCGATAAGTGTCACATAGAAAAAAAATTGTTAGAATACATGTAGACTTCAAACCAATGTTATAATATTTTCGTGGATCGGGCTACTGTGTCAAAATTATTTGTTTGATAATAAATTTCAAAATTTTCAAAAATTTCTAATAAATCAACGGATATCAACACTGTCAATATTTCAAACGTACTTGAAATATTTTGAAAATATTTCAGAAATTCCAAAAAAAAATTGAAATATTTATTGTGTTTTCAAAATTTTTCAAATGATTTCTCGAAAACTAGAATTTCAATTAATTAAAAAAATTTTCTAACCTCAATAGATTTGTAATATTTTTAGAAATTTAAAGAATTTTACAATATTTCCGGGACATGTTAGACCTCCAAATATTTGAAAGATTTTAGGAGATTTTACAATTTCGAAAGCCTTTTGAAAGATTTATAGAGAACCATAGGGAATAGATCAAATTTATCTTCCTTCTAAGGAATTTTTAATGACCTCCACACTTTTCTAGCTGTTTCACAGGTTTCGAGAGTTTTCAGGCGAGTTTCAAGATATCAAGAGAAATTAATTTAGATTATCAGTTGTGTAAAATGAATCGTTTCCTCATAATCTGTTTACTTTCCACATCAATTTTTATTCAGGATTATAAAAGATTGTATTACATTGATTACATGTTTGTTATTACGCACATATTAGATATCCAAGTTATTGTTAATTTTTTATTATTTTTGTGATTAAATGTGAGCCCCAATGCATTGATTCAAGGTGATTTAATGTTTAGCTAAGCAGTTATTAAGGCCCGACTTCAATCCGGGTGATTTGAGGGAAGAAAACATTAGCTCGTACGACATCGACTGATCATTCACATTCCTGAAGAAGATGACGTGCATCATCATCGTTAATTTGGGTAATGGTTAGGCCAGAAGCAGTCATTTGAGGTCTGCTCCCGTTCTTCCTGTGTCCCGACAGGCTTATCCTATCCCTGACCGGCAACCCTAAAGTTGACCTGTCCAAGGTGGTAGAACGGCATGTTCTAGAGGACCGCAAGAGCCCTCATCTGGGACCTCGGAATTCGTACAACTAGACGTTGCGTGGTACCTTCCGCTGTGTCTTCTTCCTGATGCCGATCGTGCCTGACGATTCGCCAGGAGGCTGTCCTCAGTAAAAGGTTGTATCGCTACAATCGCCAAAGGGCCACAGGCGGGTCTTCCAGCTTACCTGGGAAACGCACCGTAGCCCACATCATCTTTTCGAGCAACTTAGACTGATATACTTTTAGTTCTGCAACTTCCCAGGGCCTTGTGTCGGCCACTGTATTATGTAGTCAAGCTTTAGCCGCTGGGCTGGCTGCGACAAATGTAAAGACCCCTCCCCTACAGAAGGTAGTCTCGAATTTTGGCCATTGATCTGGGGACACTCCTTCGAGCACCCTCAAGGTGGCCTCTGTGAAGAGCTCAAACTGCTCCACAGTAAGCAGAGTCTCTGGGTAGCTCGTGTCCACTACCACTACCGTCAAGGGGTTAGCTTGTGCCTCTTTATAGGCTTAGACCCACCCCCCGGTCCACAAGCTTGTATTGTTTGATAACATGTTTTCTATCACCAAAAAAATCATCACGAAAACCATTTTTTTAAGTTTAGGAAATGAAAAAAGCTCATTTCAAAATTCTGAGTTCCAATTTAGATTCAGCGACATGAAATCCATAGGATGTGACTACTATGGTTTGGCGAAACATCACATTTTTTTCAGCAACGTTCCACGGTATTGGTCTCTGTGCAGCCCCTCCCCCGCCGCAAAATATTGGGCACAGCAGACCAAAAGAGACCATTTCTATGAATTTTTCACTGCTGAATCCAAAGTTAAGGTTTAAATTAAAAGAGCCATTTTTCTTTTAATCTTCGACTTCACTAAATATTTGCACAAAAAGGTGAACTTTCAAAAATATTGCCAATAACCGGGAAATTTTCCGATTTTTGGGTGACATTGATACTGTGGGGAATTTTTCGGAAAATTGAAAAATTCTGGAACGATTTATTTTGATTAGATTTAGTTATCTTTGAATATTTTTTAGAAAATTTTGCAGAAAATAATAGAAAAAAAAAAATGTGTTCTGGCTTCCCCCGGGTAAAATTCATTCCGCCTCCTTGAATGCGCTGAAACATTGCGTGTCTCACTCTGGCAACACTGCATCTGATGATATAGAATGTTTGAAATTTCTGAAATGGAAGAATATGAATGATTTGCTTATAACCAGTCTTTGTTCAACACTGAATTACAGTAAAATACCTTTTTTCAAGACTGTGAAAAATAAGCAATTGCGACTGACTCACTGTCACGATAGGCCTTTAAAAGCGAGAAGAATTTGTTTCTTCACCAAAACATTGGATTTGTATGAATAACAGTACAAGATCCTTTATATTACATTCGCATCATGTATTTATCTGTAAAACGTTTAGATTGACATTGAAATTATTTAGTTTGTTGAATTAGGTAAAATTTAAGCATAAACAGGGCATAGAAAAATTACCTTAATAATATATAACATATAATATATATTATATGAAAGGGGGCTTTGTTATTTGCTTCTAAAAAAGACTGGCTAGGGAAATGACGAAAGAAAACAGCCCGGGGAACCATAATAAATAGACTATTTAACATTTTTTCTAATTACAACTTTCTTGTAAAATTTTAATTTGACTTCGGATCACAAGCTATATTATATTTTAGTTATACATTTTTAATGCAATCAATACGGTAAAGGACTGCTGTTTACAATTCATTTACCCGCGTTACTTTAAAGGATTTTGTGATGGGACGTTTCGAACCTACTGGAGTTTCGTCGATTTCTTCTTGTGTCAGTAACGTAACCGTGCCACTTTTCATGTTTATTTTCGCCCGTTTACCATCACCTATATACATTCCAGCCAAAGAATTAGTTGTTTCCAATATTGCAAAAACGTCACTATCGGCTTTTGATATAACGATTTGTTCTTGGGTTGGCATATCACCATATGTGTGAGGTCCTAATCTCAATTTCATTGGTGTATCAACAGGAAAAGTGTATCTTCTAAGGACGAATATTAGGCGTGGATTCTTGCGGGAAGTAAGCCGAATAAATTCAAAGTGTTCAAGTTCATATCCACGTTTGTGATAAGAAGGAAGCCTGGTAGGTGGAACAATGCTTCTGACAGAAGGATGTGGCTCTGGATAAGACGATTTGTCGCAAGAAGTAAGTCTGGTATGATGAAATTCGGCAAGAAGAAGCTCACTTGAATCAACATCGGAAGGAGAAAACGACGCAGGATCAAACTCGGCAGGGGGAAGCCCGACAGAAGGATGCCTGGCAGAAGGAGACTTAGACCTATACCTCGCAGGCAGGAAAGAGTTCTCCGAAAAATTTTGGCTGTCAAGAGAATAAGATGTTCCGGTACGAGGAACGCCAGGAATAGGGGCGCCGTTAGGTAAGCAGTCAAACGCTAAACTCAACTCTGCAACAAGAAAGAGGATTTTATTTTTCCAAAGTACGTGAAGCAGCACAGAATGCGGATTCCTGAATAGGGCCCATTATGAAATGTAGAGATGCATTCGGGTGGGACAAGACTTTGGTCAAGAGTCTCGTTATTTTGAAAAATATGAAAGTGGAAATACATAAAAACAAACAAAAAGACCAAAGATATACCATTGAGAGCTTCGTCGCCATCAAAATATGAATTTAATACTAACTTAAGCAATAGTATATTGCGTAACGGAGGTCGAAATGGTTGCCTGACCCGTGTCATGTCTACAATTTTTCATCATATCGATAATCGAAATTCGACTTGAGGGTTCTAGAGTGGGTCGACAATCGAGTTTTCTACCATAGATTTTTCTTTTTTAGAAATTAGAATTTTGTAACTGAAATGGCAGACAATTTATTTTCTTATATATAGTTTCTAATAACCTAATTTCCTAAGAAATATGTATTAAAAACTTTAAAGGACAAAGTATTAAATTGGATTTCAAAAATGTTTATCATTTTTTGATAAAAAAAATTTAGTTCATCGTTTTTTTTATGGTCAACCTGCTACGCAAATGCCAAGTATTTTAATCCGAACAAATTCCTTATCAACACAGAGTAAATAGAGTTTGGACGAATTATATATGCCTTGAGCTTGTACTTGTGAGTTATTTTATTATTTTATAAATCAGTTCAAGTAACACAATTTCATCACGTTACTTATTTTTAGTTCAGGAAAATAAAGCGGTTTTTCGAAAATATTTGTTAAGTTATTTTTTCTTGGGCCTAGACAATGAATTGAAAACTTGTAGTGGCTTACAAAAAAATTGAAAAGATTTTGACGAACGTCCATTAATTACGTAAGGATGATTTTAGAAATTTTAGAACCCCCCCCCACATAACTTGAGGATTCGTAATATAATTTTAACCCCACGTCCCTTTTTATGAAAGATTTAACATTTTTTGCTCAATATATTAACAACATATCACATTTTTTTTCTGTAAACGAGAGTTCGAGCGATTTCAAATAATATAAAGAGATTCCAAGAGCTTAAAGAAATTGGCCAGTACATCTTGAGAGAGAATCTAAATTTCTTAGATTTTGCAAGATTTCAAGCGTCTTCAAGGAGTTTATTCAGATGTCAAGAGAATTTACAGGATTTCAAGAGATGTTCAAGGATTTTAATGGTTTCTTAGGAATTCTGGGGAATTTTTAAGAATTAATGATGAATTCCGTGGATTACGAAAAATTGTCAGGGATTTTCGATTTTGAAATATTTCATAAGAAGTACAGTCATGAAATGTAAGATGATTTTGAATTATTTTAAGAAATGCCACAGTATGTTCACAAAGAAGTTTTTTTTGTAAATAGATTTGAACAGAGTTAAAGTATCACACGTGTAACATTTGCTTCGCAACTAATCTGCCGAGTACAACTAAATGTAACTTGAATATCAATCAATGTTGGCCAAATAATTAATAGAAAATACCTCTGTGCAAAATCCTCCACATATTGTGTGAAAATATAGATATATTATTATACTTACCAATAGAATCAAGGATAACTGCCAATAATAGGACCAGAGTAGAAAGGATCCTCATTTTTTCTCGGGAAAAACAGTTTTTTGCGTTAGTGAAGAATTTTGATAACAGTGTAATTATGATGATAAGTCTGGTGCTTTGTTGAGTTATATAATGGATCTATATCCCTTATCACATAAATTATCATCAAATCGCCGAGCCGTAGCGGTCGGACGTGTTTATCTCGAGTTTCGCGCATTTAAGTTTCAGGTCGCGATGGCGGTATAAAACAATGATTTGTATAATCTGATGTTGAGAATTAGGAAATCATGTTGTCAGCATTGTTTAACACTAGTTGTAGCTAGTCAAATTGCGGGAAAAGAAAGAGCTCTTAAAAGAACTAGTTGTGCCTGCACTATTCAGTGAGAACCCGAAATACTGAGTTTGCAGCGACTGGTCACAGAAGAGTGACTGGTCACATCTCGAACTACACTGAATATTACAGGTAAAACTAGTTCCTTCAGAAGCAAAATTAAAAAAATCTTTGGGTTTTCACAAATGCACTTGGTTACTTTGCATTTTGGCTAGTTAAAACTAGTTTTGACCAATGATCGTGATAATTTCGCGCTTTAGCTAGTTAAAACTAGTTTTAAATGACTTCGGGTTGAAACGGAAAAACATACACAAATGTTTTCGACACTTTTTCAGAGGTATCTTGTAAGTTTCAAAACAATAAAAAATTGTTGGGGTCATGTAGACTTAAAAAGAATCTCTTAATATTCTCGTGAATTGTTGAGTTAAATAAACCAACTTTTGTTTGAAAATATTTTTTATGCAAAAAGTGGTGCCCGATGAGAGATATAATACAACAAAGCGTTGGAATAATCATTATTCACACTGTGAACAACATTTTTCTATTATACAAGAAAGACGGGTAGGCAAAATACTCTCCATGCTTATGAGAATATTTTGCTTACTATGTGAACATCTTTCTGGGTGAAGTTGGGTTAGTAATTTGTCACTGTAGTATATTTAACGTCTGTTAACGTTGGACAATCTAAGCTTTTGCGTTGTAAGTTGAACTGACTTGAAGGTTATTAATTAAAGGTATTACGTAAAATTTAGGCATAATTACGACAACGAAAATTTCCCAATCCACTGATAGCCCCTTCCCCTTTAACTATGATAAATTGCCTCCTAAAATATTATCGTAAGGGAATTTAAACTTGTAAGATTTGGTCCAACTTTAAATCTTCAAAAATGTTATATTGTAGTTCTACTTTTGCCTTTAAATTGAATTTAAAGTGTACGAGATTAAACTCACACTTCAACGAGCCGCCTCAATTCTAAATATTTTGTGAATGGGAGTTGGCAACCTACTGGAGTTTCTTTGATTTCTGTTTGGCTCAATAAGGTTACCGTGCTGCTCTCTATGTATGGTTTTGCCTGTTTACCATCACACATATACGTTTCAGCAAGAACATTAGAACTTTTTGATATTGCAAATACGTCACCGTCAAATGTTAATTAAACAATTTATTCTTGATTTGGTACAGAGGCAAACACATGATCTCCCATTCTCAAATTTAGTTCTTTATCGAATAGAAAAGTGTATCTTTGAAATTTGAATATTCGGCGCGGAATCTTGGAAGGAGCAAGCCAAATAAATTCAAGATTTTCAATTCCGCATTCACTTTTGTGATGGGAGACACGCCTGACAGGAGGAACCATGCATCTGGCCGGAGGATGAGGCATTAAAAGAGGAGATCTATCTGGAGAAGATCTGACATCAAGAACCGGGCATCAAGGAACTCGGCAGGATGAAACCTAGCAGGATCAAACTGTGAAAAAGAAAACAATTGCAGTTTCTATATAGAATTATTATTTTTTGAATTATTACGTTGTTTATTGTGGAATTGTCAAAAGGGCAGTAAATGGCTAAAATAAGTTTGCCAGGACGCTGCGTCGAGTCGTCCCGAAAAATTAGGAAAGTTGGAAAAAAGAAAGGACGAATCATCACGAAAAATTCAGGACGACTACTCAAGCTTATGAAAAATAATTCACAACAAATTTATTGCTGTTTATTATCGTGCCGCTTTGTCGACTCATTTGGAAATTGTGACTTATCGACCTTCTTCGTTCTGTCACAAGTTTTTCGCTTATTAGTTTCCAAAATTTTCAAATTGAAACTTCTAAAATTGCAATTCTAAAATTAAAGCAATATTACGTTTTTGGTTGAGAACATTCAAAATCTAATAATTTTTTATTAAATGCTTACAATTAAACAATTTAAAATAATAAGCGTTTGAAATTATATGATATAATTATTATCTATTATCGTATAATTCTTGGACGTTGAAGTAGCATAAATGTATACTTTTCAAAAAATAGCATGAACTAATTTTTCAAAAAAAGACTTTTTTATTAATTTACAGTATGCTCTTAGACATATATCCCCTCGAAGGACACTAAAGATCGAGAAAATCTTTCAAAATTGCAAGAGATAGAAAATCAGGAAAATCAATCAATTAAATCGGTAGATTTTACTAGAAATATTTAATTTTACTTGATATTTTTACTTTCTGTAAAGCATGAATGTTTGTATATACTTCTTTAAATGGATACTACAAATGCTGCATAATGTTTTCATAATATAACAAATGTAAATTAGTATATAAAGTAAACTTGATAAATCATGTGTGAAATTCTTCAAATTTTTTCGATTTTCAACTGAATTATAGTGAAAGTAAAATAATAAATTACAGTTTTTTATAATTTCCTTTTTTTATTTGAACGATTAACTCGAAAGTATTTTGTGATTGGGCGTAGGTAGCCTACTGGAGTTTCCCAGACTTCTTCGTTGGTCAATAAGGTCACCTTGCCACTTTCCATGTTTAGTTTTGCCCGTGCACCATCATACATATACATCCCAGCCAGAGAGTTAGTTCTCTCCAATAATGCGAAGGCGTCACCATCGGATGTTGATATAACAATTTGTTCTTGACTTGGCATAGGAGCAAATGTGTGATCTCTTATTCTTAATTTAAGTGGTGTATCCGCAGGAAAAGTGTACCTTCTAAGTTCAAATATTCGGCGCGGATTGCTGCGGGAAGTCAGCCGAATAAATTTGAGATTTTCGATTCCACATCCACTTCTTTGACAGGACGGAAGCCTTGTGGGAGGAACAATGCACCTGGCAAAACGATGAGGCATTGAAGGAGACGACCTAGCTAAATAAGGTCTGGCATCATGATGCCCGGTTCCAGGAAACTCAGCAGGTCGAAACTTGACAGGAGGAGACCTGGTCCTGCAATTGAACTTTTCATGGGAATAAGAAGTTCCAGCACGAGGTACTTCAGGAATAGAGGCATCATTAGGTAAATGCTTCAATTTTGGACTTAACTCTGGAACAAAAAACCAAGAATTACATTCTCACAAAGTACGTGAAGCAAAACAGAATGCGGATTTCGGGAATGGGCCTACCACGAAAAGTACACAAAGTGGCTTTTTGTCAAAATGTCTGCTTCCCTTAAAAGTATCAAGGAATTTCGGGAGATTCCGAAGGATTTTTAGGATTTCAATGAAATTTCAAGAAACTTTCAAGGCATTAAGGAAATTTTGGAGAGATTTGCTGCCTGAGAGTTTATTTGTGCGGACTTATGTGTGGTTTGAAATAAACCGTTCTGTAATATTTTTCTACTTTTTATATTGATTTCTTCAATATATAAAAAAAAATTAATTTGAATGCTGATTATTCCATAATAGATTTCTATATAATGATCTTCTGTAATAGATTCTTAAAGACGCATGATGGTTTTAAACTGTTCATATAAAAGCTTTTCATCAATTACCACTTCTGTTATCATTTTTGTTTGAACTATGATTACCTTGATGACTCGCAATTTCGTTACTCATCCCAAAATTTGCGAGACAGTCCCTTGTTTAAGGAGACGTACCTGATGATATTCTGTGAAAAGACAAGAACAATTTATGAATTTGTAAAGTTACTAAGACATTAAAAATAGTAAAATTAAAATTTGATTTAGAAATTTTATTCCTTGAAAGTCAGTTACAACCTATCAAGATTCTCGGTATAGTGAATCGCTTCAATATAGAAAAAATGAGAACGTTTATTTTGTTTGTAAATTATACTTTAATATCAACATAAATTGTAAAATCGAATTTAACAAGTATCTCTAAAAGATATATAATATTTTTTTAATTTAAAAAAATCAAAAAACTTAAATTGAGAAAAGATTAGTAAAGGATCGCAATTGTGTACAATTCTCAACTGTAGTTGCACAATGATATAAGGGTATTTTGAAGCTTCTAAACCGGTAAAGACACCTCCATCAACATAACGTATTTACAGGTAATTAATTTAAAGAGAAAAAAATGTATATTAGTTCACCTAATCTGTTTTACCTTAGTTCAAAGTGACAATAAAAATTCATATTCGTTAATTTTTCAGAAAAAAGTGACGCGGAATTTACAAGGTGCTTATCCAAAAAAATGATTGAAATACCCTACAGATGATGATTAAAATTGAATCTTGTAAGGCGCAAAGTATCCGATAAAAAAACGTTAAAACACTGATTAATATAAGAATGTCCGAAAAATCTATGTGATTTTTATGATACTTAAATGGCAAAGAAATTATATCAATTATAATAATTCTTCATTATGAAAAAGTTCACACAGTATTTTACATTTAATCATGTATGATTGATGTTCCAACGTGTCAACTATTCAAAAAATTATATTAACTTATTCCTTACTTACCAATAGAATTAAGAATAACGTCTAAAGTTGAAAGCAGAGTACAAAGAATCCTCATATTTTTTTTAAATGTGGGAAGAGCTAATTACGCAGAACATTGATGATAGCGTAAATGATAAATTATCAGATGTTCTGTGTGTATATAATGTTCTAATATAGTGGTGTTTTTCACCTCCTCAAACATAAATCTTGAATATGGATTCTTGTGTGAGGTTTGGTGAGATGACTAATTTTAATTAGTATCACCTTATAAATTTAGTAGAAGTTTAACTCTCGCACGCACATAATTATTTTACCTTGATAAACTTAGATCATTTGGGTTGAAAGTAAACGGCAAGAACAATCACTGATGATATTGATACATAACAACTTTGGGAAATTGTAATGGAATGTTCATAAATTCTCTTGTAAAAATGTATGTTCATGATAAAATTAAATTAAATACAACGATGTGAAAATATATTTTTTTTATCGTAATTCTTGGTAAAAGTGGTTAAAAGTCTGAGAATTCTGGGCAAAACTTGTACTTCCAGAGTAAAAATATTGATGAATTTTTTCGTTGTTCATTGTGATCAAATTAAAACTTCCAGAATTGAAAATAAAAAATTAAGTCAATATTACGTTTTCAATTAAGAACATTCAAAATATAATAATTTCTCATTGGATGCTTACAATTATACAATTCAAAATTAATATCGTTTGGAATTCAACAATTTCTAATAGCGTTAATCCGTATTAGAAGTTTTAATTGTTCAAACTACAAGCCTTCGCAATTAAACATTTTTAAGTCCATATCATAGAACAATTGAATTCAATAAAAATTATGTTACTCTGTATTCCCAAATAAATAAAGTTGTTCTCAGGAACTTTCAAGTTTTGTTTAGGGGTTTCTTTCTAAGATAAATCAAGTTAGGCTGCCTTTTTTCCAGAATGAAAAATTATTCATTACGAGATTCATTACATTTGTTATAATACTTGGACGTTGAAGTAGGAATGTTTTGTGCTTTGCAAACAACAGCATAAATTAATGTCTTCAATGCTCCTACATCCTATTATTGTCCCGGAAGATCGATATTTTCAATAGTTCTTATGCTTTCAACAGAAAAAGTACTTTTATAGCTCCCAAATATTATTTATTATTAACCTATTTAATCATCTGCGATGTTCGATCCCGTCGTTGGAGGTTTTTCGCCAGTGAAAAAAAATGGTTTGATTAGATCTTTTAGTCCAACGTATATTGCTACATCTGCATCAATTAAAATAGTAGTAGATCCTTAATTCATATATAACACAGTAGTTTTTTTCTGTCTTGAAGCGTGAATTTGTACTGTTGCGATTTTTCAGTATTTCTCCATAATTTATCAACTGCATACATGTGGTATCTTCTTTTTAAATAGCTAGTATACCTGTAGATTTGCTGTTGTTAGTTTGAAAAGTTACAAAGAGAAATTTGGTATACCCTTAATTTTATATATAAATGGGTAACTTCCATATTGTTCTTCTAGGTGGGAAGAAAGTTTTTTGACCTAATTAACCAATAAACTACGATTGTTATTAATTTGGCTTTCGATATTTTTTATAAATGCAGTTATATTCATTACCATATAGCTGAACACTTCAAACTTTTACAATTCTTCTACATTCGTTATCTTCCTCATTTTCATTAAAAGTTATTTAGCAAAATGATTTAATTTCCTATAACTTGAGTCCGATGTTTTTCGCATTTTTTTAGACCATTTGAAGTAATTAACATTATCTCAACTATTCCTCTGGCCTTACCAGTCAAACGTTTATTAGGTCATAGAAAATTTTCTGCTGGTAAAATTCATACATATTGCTTGATAAAACATCAAACTTATCAAGACTATCGCCTGAAGTTTGCCTCGACAACATCGAATTCATTTCTTTAAAAAGGACACTAATATGAATTCTGAGTTTATTTCATGGCAGGAACTTCTTTTTGATGTCTCTTGGTAATGTGTCTCTTTTTTCCAGCTTCATTCATCTACTCTTTCATTCTTGAAAATTTGAATGATTCAACAGGTTCTTCATAAACAGCTTTCTTGTGTTGGTCAGCTTCACAATCCCACAAGCCAAATCTTAAATTATAGTTCTTTCTTCCGTTGCAAATATGTCCTCTTTCAATGCAACAAGATTTCCTACAACTTCTAATTGTTTCTTTACCTAATTAAATTCTACTTCTGACGTTGTCCTGTAAGTCACATTTAAAGACTTACTATTTCTGTAATCTACTACTCTCCATTCACGATACGAAGGCCCCTCCAAAACAGCTACACATTTTGGTAATTTACTCGTAAGAAAAAAATCGCACAAAAACGCAGCTTATACCATGATAAAGTTACCTTTATTGTGCTTAAATCAAAACTTCATTTGTTTATGTAAAAAAATTGGTTTGGTAAATATCCTTAGCGAGAAGATGAAAACCGTGGTTTTTTCGCGTCACTCTGTCCTTGATTGATTTTCGATGACGACATATTTGAACTGAATAGTGTGAAAAATTTGAAAAAAATCATATAGATGCATTCATACTTCGATTACACATACGTGAAAACAAAACTGCAATTAATTAATAACAATTAACGTAAAATGAATTTGAACATGACTATGCTATCTCTCGTAATATACGTAGTAGAGAGTTGTATACCGTCTGAGCATTTGATCATAAGATTTGCCCGACCAGAGCCCGGCTAGCCCCCGACTGTGGTTTTGACAAAAAATTGGCCTAGCCAGTCTTCGACCAGCGCACGGCTAGGTTCTTAAAAAATATAGCCCGGCCAGCCCCCGACCAGCAACCTTGTTGTGCCAGGGCTAGCCCGGGCTATTTCCAGACGGGTAGCTGATCATTATTTATGATTTACGATGATTATTTCCAAGAATTCACATATTTACGAATTTTCACACGTATTTTACTTATTTTGCATAAAAATTAAGTACATAAAGCTTTGAATTGATATGTAAAATAATAAAAAAAGTATTTTTTTTAGTTTTTGATAAAATATTATTAATAAAGAGAATAAAAAATATTTAAGAAACGAAAAAATAATGAAACAATCAAAGTTGAGTAAAAAACTTTAAAAATATTATTTAATCATTCAATGATAAGATAGAAACAAATAATATAAGATAAAACATGCAAAATACTTAACAAGGTTGAAACAAGCAGTCCTCTTAAATGTATACAATTATTATATCTACTTAAATAACAATTTGAAAACCCAGTTAAAACTCACTTTGAATATATTGCTGAATGTAAATTTGTTTATTTTCGTTGATAAATTCTCTATTCTCAAATTAAACAATTTTTTATTCACCTTTAGTTTCATTGATTATTTCTTCTTTTTTTCTATTCAGTGTATTCAAAAACTGTATAAATTTCAAATAGTTATAGTGTAATTTATTTATATTGTGATACAAACAATTCCTTTATTTTGTCGTTATTGTTTCATCATTTTTTCGTTTTTTTTTTAAATTTTGTATCCGCTTTATAAATAATATTTTATCACAAAATACAAAAAATACTTTCATTTTTTATACTTTGCACAATGATAATTTAAAGCTTTATGTACTTAATTTTTATGCAAAATAAGTAAAATACGTGTAAAAATGCGTAAATATGCAAATTCTTGGAAATAATCATCGTTAATCATAAAAAAATGATCAGCTAGGATTTCATGCAATATGGATTACACAGCTCCACAAAAAAAATCGAGAAAAGTACCTATGGAAAGTGGCCATATTCAATGTTTTCGAGGTCGCTGAGTACGAATCCGGATTCTTTGTGGTTCTATGACGTCACGCTTCGTCCCTAACCTCAAAGGAGAACGGTGAATTGGTAATTTTATGTAAAACATGTATTTTTTAAATGTACCACAACAACTCCAAATTCGTACTCAGTGACCTCGAAAACATAGGATATGATCGCTTTGCTTTGAAAAAAATAGATGTTTTTCATAAAATTACCAATTTACCGTTTTTCTTTGAGGTTAGGGATGAAGCGTGACGTCATACAACCACAACGACTCCGAATTCGTACTCAGTGACCTCGAAAACGTAGGATATGACCACTTTTCATAGGTACGAATGATGTTTCACCTTAAATCAGCGATTTTCATGTTTTTTGAGGTAATGGACGAAATCTGACGTGATGGAGCCAAACGGATCCCGAATTTAGATTCAGCGACCCCGAAAACATATGATAGGCATAGTCAGACTCCAGGGGTAATTTTGTCGACTTTTTTTGTGGAGCTGTGTAACCCAACTATTTTTGGTCAAAAGTTCATTACTCTTGTTTGAAAATCCTACTATTATATTTGATTGGAAAAATCAGCTACTTGGTTAAAAATTCAGGTATTCCGTTGGTAATTCGTCCTTTCTGGTAGAAAATTAATCTTCTTGTTTCAAGCGTCATCTTTTTGGTTGAAAATTCAACTATTTGATTGAATTTAACTCAAATATAACTATTCTATTTTTAGCTGAAAATGTATATTTTTAGTTGAAAATGTATCTTTTGTAGTTGAAAATTCAACTACTATTTGTTTGAAAATTCAGATATTTTGTTGAAAACTCATATTCTTTGATAAAAACGTATTCTTCTTCATTTAAAGTTGAATTTCTTTGTTAAAAATTCACTTTATTAATTGAAGCTCTTTGGTTTAATATTTTACTCTGTTGTTAAACATCCATTTTTTTAAATCAATTTTTTAAACTGCATACTTAGCAATTCCATTTTTGTTTTAAAATGAATTTTTTCATTCCAAATCCTATTTTGGCATTGTAACTATAACTATTTTGTAGAAAATTCGTCTTTTTGTCTTAAAAAATCAACTGTTTTGTTGCAAATTTGTCTTTTTCGTTAAAAATGTATCTATTTTGGTTAAAAATGCAACTGGTTGGTTGAAAATTAATCTGTTTTCGTTGAAGATTCAACTATTTTGTCGAAAATTCATATTTTTGGTTGAAAATTCAACTATTTGGTTAAAAGTTAAACCATTTACTTAGAAATTCAACTAGTTTCTTAAAACTTCGTTTAATTTTTTGATTACACGCTATTATTGAAAATTCGTCTTCTTGAATAGAAAGATAATCTTCTTTGTTGAAAAATTGTTTTTGGTTGAAAATTTATCTTTCTATGTTAAAAATTCAGCTATTTGGATAAAAATTCGACTATTTTGTTGAAAGTTTAATTATTTCGTTGAAATATCAACTCTTTTTGTTAAAGTCATCTTTTTTTGATAAAAATTCAACTGCTTTCTAAAAATTCGATTTGCTTCCTTGAAAATTCAACTATTTAGTTAAATATGCATCGGTTTTTGGTTTAATTTTAATCTTTTTTATTTTGAAATTCGACCATTTGGCTAAAAATCTATCTTTGTATGTTGAAAATTCAACTATTTTGGTAAAAATTTTAGTTTTTTGTTGAAAATTCAACTATTTTGTTAAAATCATCTCTTCCATTCGAAATTTCAAAGTTTTTGTTAAAAATTCGGCCTGTTAGATTAAAAATTCATCTTTTATGGTAAAAAAGCTGTCTTTCTCGGTTGCAAATTGAACTTTATTGGTTTACAATGTATCATTCTTGGCTAAAAATGTACTTTTTCATTGAAAATACAACTTTTTTCTGAAAAATTCGTCTTTTTTTACTCAAAATTCCCACTATTTGGTTGCATATGCAACTGTTTTTTATTGAATTTTGATATTGTTTTTTAAACATTCGAACATTTATTCAAAATACATCTTTTTCGGTTAGAAATTCAAGTACTTTGTTTAAATTATAATTATTTCGTTGAAAATGCAACTATTCTGTCAAATTCTTCTTTTTTAGTCGAAAATTCAAGTGCTTTGTTAAAAATTCGTCCTTTCCGATTGAAAATGCATCTTCTATGCCAGAAATGTAATCTTTTGTTTGTTGAAAATTCACTTTTCTCGGTTGAAAATTCAACTATCTTAAAACAAATTAGTCTTTTTGGCTTGCAAATTCAACTATTTGATTAAAAGTTTGTCTCTGTTCCTTGAAAGTTCAACTGTTTGATTTTTAATGCAACTGTTTGGGTAAAAATTTATTTTGTTGTTAAAAATTCGTCTTTTTGGGTTGAAAATTTACCTCTTTTGGTAGAAAATCTTTTTAAAAGAATTTATGCCTCTATTATTCCCCTATTTCCTTAAGAAAAATCACCCTATTCTCCCTATTTTGAGAGAATTTTGGGATGTGAAGGCTGTTTTTATTCTATATTTTTCCCGAGAGTATGCGCTTTACACCGGTTTTCCGTACATCAAGAAAATTTATAGAGAGTGTTAAAAAATATCTATTGAATTGAATAGTGGCGGTTTGAATTGAAAGGCAGGAAGAAGAGGCAAATTTGATTAAGACATTAAATAAGTGTCGAGTAGTCCTCGATGAGAGTGAAATGACTGCTTCTCAATGTCACCCATTGTTCGACTCTCATCAAAGCGTGAGAGAAGTTCAAAGGTTTAAGGCTTGGTTTCATGCTACACATTGTATCTCAGTATCACGTTACGCGCCATGAACTTCTATGAATTAGTGAAGGTCATTTTGGGCAGCTACTAGGGTTAAGAACCAGGTTCTAATAATTTCAACGGTATATTATTATTTGCCGTGATGAGAAAAGAGGGCTTAAAAGAGCCTCTAGCCAAGAAGCCACGAAAGAAACTCGTGGTCACGCGAAATTAGGGTCTGGGCTCGCCAATAGAGCCTTTACTCTAGATTTTGCGTGCCAATGTGCTATGTGCTCGTCGTAATTAAGAACTTATCATTTCTCATGTTCGATGAATTGAGCAGAATTAATTTAGAAATAGAATGTTTCTAAAAATAAAATGTAATGAGATTTCCAACTCAGAATTGTCAAAAAGCCGAGGATTAACTTAACACAATGTTTAATTTTCTTCTATTCTTAGGGGTTGTTATTGTTGATCGTTGGTAAGGATTTGTGTTTACCGTTGCTAATTTAGTAATTTTTATTTTGTTCGTTGATAGGGATTGTTTCACTTTACATTTCTGAGTGTCATTACTGACTGTTGCTCATGTTATGAAACGTTGTTAAGTTTAGTTTTGTCCATTGCTAACGGTTATTATTGAATGTTGTTAAGCCTATTATTTTCTATTGCTGATGTTATTGTAACCTGTTGTTAAATTGGTAAACTTAAAGCTATTGTTATTCAATTCGATAATCCATTAAATTCCTAAAGGTTGTTATTATTGACTTTTGTTAACGATTATTTTAGTCATTTACTGGCGGTCGAAATTTTTAAATCCGCGGCTTTATTATGAACTATTTCTAGGGACTCTTATTCTCCCTTAATTGCCTTAATAGAGCTTGTTTTATTCTGTCTGCTTTAATGTCAAATTTTCCCTTTGCTAAGTATTGTTTTTAGCACTTTGTTAGTTGTTCTGATTTTCCATTACTAGGGATTGCTACTGTCGTTTGCTAAAGATGCTATTGTCCATTGCTAGAAGTTGTTACTGTAAATCGTTGCTAAATTATTGACCGTTGCTAAAAGTTTATTTATTTTCGATTCCTATAGATGTTTTTACTAACAATTGCTAAGGATTTTTATTACTTGTTTTTAAGGTTGGTTTTGCTCATTACTAAGGTCTATTATTAACTGTTGTTGAGCCTATTATTTTCTGTTACTGGAGGTTGTTATTGTCCCCTGCTAGAGGTTATTATTGTCTGTTCCTAGAGGTTGTTATTGTTGACCTTTGATATTGTTCATTGTTAGAAGATACTATTGTTGATCGTTACTGAGGATTGTTATTAATGCTTTTAGCTTGTTTTAGTCCATTGATAGGGGTTTTTATTTTCCACTTTCAAGAGTTAGCAACTGACTGTTGCTAAGTTTGTTATTATTCATCACTAAATCGTTCTTATTTTGCATTTCTAGAAGTTGGTTTGTTGTCCATACCTATAGAAGCATAGAGGTTATTATTAATCATTGCTAAGGGTTTGTATTAATATCTGTTTCTAGCGTTTATTATTGATTGTTGTTCAGCCTATATTTTCAGTTGTTGCGGGTGTTTCTTGTTCTTTGCTAGAGGTTCTTTTATTGTTTTTCCTAGAGTTTCTTGACCTTCGCTATTGCTACGTTTTCTTATTTTCCATTACTTTTTATTTTTATTGACCCTTAATAGAAGTTGTTCTATTCTGTGTTGCTAAATGTTATTTTTTCTCTTTGCTAGGTATTGTTTCTAGTCCTTTACCAGTCGTTCTTATTTTCCATTGCTAGAGATTGCTACAATGTCGCTTGCTAAAGATGCTATTGTCCATTGCTAGAGGCTCTTATTTTTATGGTCCGTTGCTAGAAGTTGTTTTATTGCTAATTCCTATAGTTAAGGTTGGTTTTGTCAATTGCTAAGTGTTATTATTGACTGTTGTTAAACCTATGTATTATTTCTCGTTGTGGATGGTTGTTGTTGTCCCGTGTTAGAGGATGTTTTATTGTTCGTTCTTAGAAGTTGTTACTGTTGACCTTTGGAAAGGATTGCTTTAATCTTTTACTAGCTGTCGATACTTTTCAATGCAGGTTGTTGTTAGTAACTGTTGCTAAGATTATTTTTAGTCGTTTGCTAGCGTTTCTTATTTTTCATTGCTAGGGATTGCGATTGTTGGTTTCTCAGTTTGCTATTGTTCATTGCTAGAAGTTGTTACTGTCCACTGTTGCTAAGTGTTATCACTAATGTTCCAAGCTTGGTTTAATCTGCTGCTAAAGGTTGGCCATTTTCATTGGCAAGAGTGAGAAACTGACTGTTGCTAAGATTGTTATTAATATGTAGCTAGACTGTCATTATTAGCCGTTGCTATAAGTTTGTTATCGTTGACCTTTTTTAAGGGTTGTTATCAATATTTTAAGCTTATTTTATCCCGTTGCTAGGGGTTGTTAATTTTTCATTTCTACAATGAGAATAAAATGCTACTGAATTAAAAGTACGCACTTTCGCGCTCACCCAAAAGCAGATACTATATTGATCCAAATGAATATTTAATGAAACAATAGCTTTTTATTTCGGCTCAACAGTGATCCTGTAAATTCTATAGTAAATTATTTGAATAAATAAGATCTGCTTCTGAATGAGCGCGAAAGTGCACGCATCTGCCTGTTGCTAAGGTCCTTATTATTTATAGCTAGACTGTTGTTACTGTCCGTTGCTAGAAGTTGTTTTATTGTCCGTTCCTATGGATGTTATTACTAACGATTGCTAAGGATTTTTATTAACTGTTGTTAAGGTTGGTTTTGTCCATTGTTGAGATTTATTACGGACTATTGTTAAGCATATTATTTTTTATTACTGGGGGTTCATATTATCCCTTGTTGTGTTATTGTCTGTTCCTAGAGGTTTTTATTCTTGACCTTTGCTAAGGGTTGTTTTATTTCTTTGCTAGCGGTTGCTATTTCCCACTCTAGTGATTGTTACTATCTGTTGCTAAGGTTGTTGTTCTCTCTTACTAGATATTTTCATTGCTAGGAGTTGTTACTTCCTGTTACTAAGATTATTGTTGTCCATAGTTAGAGCATGTTGACAATTCCTATGGGCTGCTATTGTCTGTAGTTAGAAGTTGTTTTCTTGTCCATTCCTAGAGGTCGTTATTAACAATTGCTGGGAGTTCTTATTGCAACAATTCCTAGCTCCTTATTTATTATAAAATCTGATTTGAAAGGAGATTGATCCGTTGGTGAAAATGATCAACTGTTTTTATGATAATCCCATAAACTAGCAGCGAAAGGTGTTGTGCAAATTACCTCTATCGGAGTTAACGATCGCGCAAGTTTTCAATTAAACCGAGCGTATTGATCAGTTTCGAGCAGTGAAGCGAGAGAATTCAAAGGATTAAGTATACGGGTTGCGGCTCGTATGTCTCGTTCGATCTCAATGTATCTCGTTTCGTCGTGATTTCGATAAAAAGCAATTAAAGCCACGCGCTCGTAACCGCTATCGAGGACGAATCATTCGTTCGACTACCTATTCGTTTGCTTTCCTCCTGACGGGACGTTATCGTGTCTGTGTGCACGTATATCGTGTATAACATACACGAGGAAGTTGGCGACGTATCTAAATCAAAGGAGCTTAATGAGCGGCAGATTAGCTTCTGGTTAGCGTGGTTGCTGCGTGCCGAAGAATAAAAGTTCTTCGACTTGTACATGCACCTTTGTAGGAACGTATCATCGGCTCTTTTCCTTACTTGGTAGTCCCACGTGCGAACGTCTAGAATTTCCAGCGTTCCTCCCGCAGAATCTGCAAAGAAGGAAATCGATGGGACTTCATTAAAAAAAAAACAGTCATTCGCAGCTAGAAATTCTTAGCGGAGATCATGCAAACCCTAGCCAATGAATTCTACTGGGAAGAGAATCTTTTCTACAAGACGTGTCACTTTAAAATCTTCGTGATTGAGTAAAGGGACTGTGCATAAATTACGTAAAGTTTTTTTTCTGAAATTTGTAACCACGTACCAGCCCTTGTTAGATTCCGTAATTTTTGAACCTCCCCTCTCCTATCTTATGAAATTAATTCCGACTCAATTTGTTTTGTGAATTTATTTAGGAGTCATCGAAAAATGACTTACTGATTCTTATAAATAGACGAAGAAGTTCAACTTTCAACCAAGTAGTTGAATTTTCAACCGATAAAGCTGAATCCTCAACAAGAATGGTCAAAAGTGATATTTTAACCCAGAAAAACTTTTGATTTCAATTCAGAAATATTTAAATTGAGAGAAAAACACGAACTATTAAAGAAATATTTGAATCTACAACCAAAATAGATTAATTTTCAACAAAAGAGTTGCATTTCAAACTACAAACGATACATTTTCTAACAAAAGAGATGATTTTTTAAATCAAAGAGACAAATTTAAACCAAGAGTTGGATTTTCAACCAAAAAGACTTTTCAATCAATAAAGAAAAAAAATTAAATCCAAAACGTACAAATTTCAACCCAAAAAGACGAGCCTTCTAAAAAAAAAGGTGAATTTTCAACCAAAAATGGAAAAGTTAAATTTTAAGATGAAAAAATATAGTTTCAACCAAAGAAACGAATTTTTCATTGGAATAATGAATCTTCAACTAAAACAACCAGTTTTTAACAAAGTATTTTAACTTTGACGAAATAGTTGAATTTATGAGTCGAAAATAGAAATTCTCAGCAATACAGTTCAATTTTTAACCCAAAACTGTAAATTTTTAACAAAAAAGTTAGTTTTTAACCGTAATAGATTAATTTTTAAACTGGCAGTTTCATTTTCAACCAAAAAATATGCAATTTCTACAAAAAGAAATAAATTTTCAAGCCACAAAAAAAATTCAAGCGAAAAAGACGAATTTTGAAACAAATCCCATTTTAGGCTCTGAAGGAATTTTACGTTTTTAGAAACTCAAAATAGTGAAAAACGTTTATAAGTTGCACACAGTTATAAGCCGCACCCCGATTTTCAGGCTCCAAGAAGCCAAAAAATGATGCGGCTTACATGCGTGTGAATACGGCACATAAAAAAGTTTCCAGAGGTACCGTCTCCGGGATCGAACCCCGGACCTCTAACGTGAAGTCCATTAAGTACCCTGGGAGGTATAAAGGTGGAGGTACAAATTTTGTATCAGCTAGAATTCCCGCGACACGTTCGTTCTGCAACACCGCTCCGGCACGGGTCGCTGATTAATATCCCTAGCAATCACCCAAGGTGAAGAGCTTCACAAAGTCATCATGTGTAACAGATCACACCAAAATAAGCAAAATAATTTCAATCCCATATTAAAATCCATACTCTTTACTCTAATCACATCCACTAAGTAAAGTTCTCCAAGTGGGCCCATTAGTATCCAAGGTCTTTCGTTCCAGGTGTCTCTTACTCCGCTGACACTCTTAATCACACACTTCTTATACACCATTTTTCTGTACACTTTCCTGTCCTGACATACAACTTTAGCTTCCTTAATGCTTTTTGGAATTATTAATTCTATGCTGAATAGAAAAATAATTCCACTCTTCTCCGCAGGAGATAAGATTGTCGTAAAATAGTTCAAAGGGCATCTTTTATGCAGTAAAGAGCAATACTAAAATTGTAGGTATGTTAATGAATTAAGTATCGTGGTCTTTATTAGATGTCATCGCGTGATACCGCTATGTGCTAACGGTTAACATAAGGAAATCGTAAAACACGGTTAGAAGGAAGCCAACATAATATTCCCAACAAGTTCATATTTCACTCGAATTTTCTATCTAAACAATTATTTTTATATACTAGAGCACACTATAATCTTGTCCAGGAGAATATGCTTCTGTAATGAGATTGTAATGCCCACATTGAAATCCAGCTAGTAAATCCAAAGACAAAAAATTTACAAATTGACGCAAATTATCATCGTATGAATGTTGCATTAAAACTCAAAGCAAAACTCGCTTCGCATTGACGCGGGATTAGTGTGCGGCGCATTGGAATTGGAGATTCTAATTCTCCGATAAAGAAAATGTCTTGTGGACGCTGACCTACCGGTTTATTAACACTCCTCACAACTTAGAGAGTTTAGAATTCTTAATGCAATAAATACTTTAAATAGCATTTATCATAGAAACTAAAAACTGAAGAATTACTGAAAGGAAAAGAATGTTTGAAAACAGATTTGCAGCATAAAAATTACTCAAAGTAGCCCTGCGACTACAAAAAAAGGGTTTCATAGCCTTTTAAGTCTAAATACGTCGTTCAAAACTCTGCCTCTCATAATTGTTCCTCCCCTGCACCCCGTTCACTCCCCCACTCCCCTCCCTTCCCTTCAACCATTGCTTCCCTCCCTCCCTTCCCAAACGTCTTCCTCATCTATTTCCGTCTCTCTACACTTCTCCCAAAATTTCGCCTCACTTCCTATAAATATGCTCACCACACTTTCCCTACTTATCCTTACCTCATATCCCACCACTTTTCCTATCTCCTCTACCCTTATGTCCCCTTACGTCCCCTACTACCCCTTCCTTAATTTCCTCTTACTTCCCCTCGAATCACTTTCCCTACTTACCTCCCTCCATTTTCCCTTACTTCTCCTATGTTCCCTCCCCTAATTTTCCCTACATCCCCTTTCCGAATTTCCCCTACTTCCCCTCCCCCTGTGAGTTGCAAGCTGTGAATTGTGAGTTGTAATTTGTGAGTTGTGAGGTAGGAGTTCTTCTCACTTCTTCTTTTTGGAAATGTACGAAAAAAAATACGAACAAAGTACAGAAATTACAGCCAGAAATGATATTGCATTTTAATGAAAATAGTTCAATTTTCAACCAAAAAAAAAGACATTTCACAAAATAATTAAAGTTTCAATCAAGTAGTGGAATTCTCAAACTACAAAGATTAATTTTCAACCAAATGGTCGAATTTTCAAACAAAGAAGATTAAACCTCAACTAAACACAGTTGCATTTTCAACCCAGCAGTTGAATTTTAAAACTAAAAAGTTAAATATTTTAGAAAACCGTTGTTTTTTGAACCCGACAAGATGAATTTTCAACAAATACTCGTATGTTAAGTTTCAACCACGGAAAATGAATTCTTGACCAAATAGTCAAATTAACAACCACAAAATTAATTTTTAACCAAATAATTCAAACTGCAAGCAAAACAGACGATTTGTCGACAAATATAGTTCAATTTTTAAAGAAACAGTTGAATTTTCAACCAAATGGACAAACTTTCCAACAACAAACGAATAAACTTCAACCAAAAATTAAATAGTTGAATTTTCACTGAAAAAGACGAATGTTTTAGAAGACAGTTGAATTCTTCACCAGTGAAGTTAAATTTGGAACGAAAAAGTTCATTTTCCACCAAAAAAGATGACTTTTTCGTTAAAGAAGTGAATTTTCAATACAAAAAAATGACCACTTAACGAAAAATATAATTAATTAATTTTGAACATCAGGATTGAATTTTCAGATAAAAAAATTAATTTAAAAAAAAAAGGAAAAAATCGACAAAATAATCAAATTTTCAAACAAATAGATGAATCTTCACAAGAAAAATTAATTTTGAACAAAGTAGGTCTACTTTAAACCGAGTAGATTAATTTTCAAAAAACAAAAAATTAATTTTAAATCATAAACAGATGAATTTACCCAAAAACAATGAATTTTCAACAAAATAGTTTAATGCTCAAACAGAAAGATTAATTTTGAGTCCAACAGTTGAATTTTCGACAAAATAATTAAATTTTAAGCCAAAGAGATGGATTTCCAACAACAGAAAAAGAACTTTTAACAAAAAATATCAACGAAAAATATAATTTTTGAATTTTGAACAAAGTAGTTACATTTTTAATCAAGCAGATGAATCTTCAACAACAAAAAATAATAATTTGAACAAAGTAGTTAAACTTGCAAGCTGAAGATGAATAAATATTCAACAAAAGAATTGAATTTTAAACCAAGCAGATGAATCGTTGACAAAAAAAAAATAATTTTTAACAAGGTAGTTTAACTTTCAACGAGGTACTTGAATTTTCAACCGAAAAAGACGAATTATCAACGAAAAATATAATAGTTGATATTTCAACCAAAACGACGAATTTTTAATAAAATACATCAATTTTAAATAGAATAGTTGAATTTAAATTATATAGTTGAATTTACAATTAAAGGAAAAAAATTCAGAAGAAAGTTGAATATTCATTTTAAAAAATCATTTTCAACCAAGAAAGACGAATTTTATATCCAAAAAAGACGAATGTTCAACAAAACAGTTAAATTTTCGATGACAAAAAATGTCTTTTTAACTAAATGGTTCAAATTTCCAACAAAAAAAAATATTTAAATTTTCAACAAGAATGTTTATTTTCGAGTATATTTTTAACCAAGAAGGATGGCTTTTCTCCGAAACAAGATGCATTTTTAATCTAAAAGGACGAATTTTCTATCCAGGAAGACGAATGTTCAACAAAACAGTTGAATTGTTAACCAAGAAAGATGAATATTCAATCCATAAGGAAAAATTTTTAAGCAAACAGTTGAATTTTCTATCCGAAAAGTTAAATTTTCAACAAAAACGTTCATTTCTATTCAAGAAAGATGACTTTTCTCCCAAAAAAGTAGAATTTTGAAACCTGAACGATAAATCTCTGTACAAAAGGACGAACTTTTAACAAAGCAGTAACCGAAGCTCATTTTTCAAGCCAAGAATATGAATTTTTTAGAAGATACTTGAACTTTCAACCAGAAAAGTTGAATATTTACAAAAAAAGTTCATTTTTAACCAAGAAAGATGATTTGTCTACCAAGAAAGATGTCTTTTCTACCAAATTTTGGATCCAAAAGGACGAATTTTCTCTCAGAAAAGGCAGTTGCATTTTCAACAAAATAATTGAATTTTGAACCAAATAGTAGAATTGTTAGCCAAAAGTGATAAATTCTGAACAAAGGCTATAATAGTCCGTTTTCCACCATAACGAATAAACTTTCAATGAAAACTGGTTGGTTTTTCTTATTGGGTTCTATTAATTCAGTTCGCATCCAAGCGAAAATAGGAGAAATAGCGGAAGTTTTTCGAAAACAGGGGAAAAAGAGACATTCTTGAAAAAAGGGGAAAAGAGAGGAAAAGGAGAAAGAGCTATATGATAAATAATGGAGATGAAATAGAAAGAATATGTTGATAAATCGCAGGTTTTCTGAGATGGCAAGTGTGGTGGAAACTCTGGTGGCGGTAGTGTTGCATAATTACATAAATTAGTGAAGAAGAAGCAGCCGACGCGTGTCTGATTTCCCTACGAATAGCCGATCGAGGCCCGCGGGCTGGCTGGGTGATTTACACAGCTAATACTACCATATGTCGACTTTACTGGTTACAAGCTGTTAAACATTCTTAATATTCGGCGACGAAGGTGGAGTCGGCGAAGCGCGGCGACCCTGTAGGGTCCCTTCGCTTCGTGCGCGGATTAATGAAAACTGTTATTAACGCGCGACATCACATAATTTTCTGCACACACGCGAAGAAAGTTCTTCAAAGAAGCAGTGACCATAAATCCTTGCTTTTGAAATTCACTTTAAACCTAATGAAAAATACTTAACTTTCCTTTTCTGTAACAAAACCGAAAGCCTTTGCTTAACCCCTTAGAGTTTAGAGCCAAGAAAAGAATTTTCCCCATGACCTTTGCACTTTTGGTATTCCTACCTGTGACTATATAGATAAATTACGATTTGGATTCAATTTATGACTTATTTTTGTCGTAACTTTCGCTAACCAAATGCGATTCGCGCAAGGTGGCCGTAGGTCAGGGCAAGCCTGGATGGCAGGGAAAAATCAGGTAATTTTATTGGTCAGGGAAAGTCAGGGAAAAGTAAGGTATTTTGACCAAAATATTTCAAAAGTTAAAAAACCTCTATAAGAGACAATTGATATAACTGTTAAGGATAATAATTTTTTATTTTCAAATTGAAATTGTTTTATTCCGTTTATGAAAGATTTTATACTAAAAATGTTAGAATATTAAGATTCTTGTCTTTAAATATTAATGGCCAGGGTAAATGGAAAATTGATCAGGGAAAAGTTAGGGAATTTTGAAAATGAAGTTTTGCGGACACCCTAATATAATATTCTTGTCAGTAATTTATTGAACTATTTTTTGAAAATTCGTCTCTTTGGTTTAGAAATTCATATGTCTTAGTATAATAATAATAATATCTTTTGACTAAAAGTCCATCTGTTTGGTTGAAAATTAATCTTGTTTGGTTGAAGATTCAACTATTTTGTTGAAAATTCGTCTTTTTAGTTGAAAACAATTTTTGTTGTTGTTAAAACTTAATTTTTTAAATGGAAATCTATCTATGCTGCACTTGAAGATTCATAATTTTATGTTAGTTAAAAATTCATCTCTTTGCTTAAAAGCTTAGCTATTGTGTAAAAAATATATCTCTTTCAATTAAAAATTCAACTCTTTAGAAAAAAAAAACATGTACCTTTTCCAGTTTTTGTTGAGAATTTATCTTTTTAGTTTAAAATACGTCTTTTGGCAGGTGAACTTCGGAAATTTACCATTTCCGTCGAAAATTCATCTCTTTGACTGAAAATTAGGCTCGTTTGTTAAAAATCGTCTTTTTGGTTTTAGAATTAAAAATAGTTAAATTTTCATTTTTCTTCTATTTTCAACAGTTGCAGCTATTTTGTTGAAAATTTAATCGTTCTGTTTAAAATTCTACTATTCTATTCAAAAGTTATCCTTCTTAGTTGAAAAATAATGTATTTTGGTAGAAAATTTTTATTTTGTGGTGAAAAAGTAATCTTTTTCGGCTAAAAATTAATCTTGGTTGAAAATGAACATTTTTGTTACAAATTTAAATTAATTCTACAAAATTCTTCTAGTAGAAAATTTTCTATAGAATTTTAACTATTTGGTATTCTAAGGAATTTCAACGAATTTCAAGATATTTTATGCGATTTCCGAGGATTTCAGTAATTTTAATGAATTTTAAAGGCTACGAATAAAATATTAAATAAATGTCCCAAGGATTTTTCAAGATCATTAAAAACTTCAAAGGAATTTTCAAAGATTTTAATAATTTTAAGGGATTTAAAAAGAACTTAATTTGGTTTTAAAAAATTTCCTAGAATTTTGTAAAACTTTGACGGATTTTATAGGAACTATAATGTATTTAGAATGTTTTAAAAGATTCCAATGTATTTTTAAGGAATTTTAACGGATTTTATCACCTTTCCTGTAGGATCTCAAAGGATTTCATAAGACATCAAATATGTCAAGGGATTTGAAGAAATTAAAAGGAATCTTATGAGATTGCATGTAAATTCACGGGCTTTCAAGGCATTTCATACTATCCTAATGAAATTTCAAAGAATTCATGCACAAAAATTGAAGAATTTCAAGGCATTTAAAAAATTTGAAGAGATTTTCAATATTTTACGGTATTTCCAACGACTTTGAAAATATGAAAAAAATATAATGATAGGATACTCAGAAGCATTCCAAGGATTTAAATAGATTTCGAAAATTTTTTAAGAATTTAAAAGATTTTGGGATATTTAAATGATTCCAAGTAATTTTCAAGAACTTTAACCAATTTCAAGGTATTTTAAGAAATATCCTCAGATTTCGTCAACTTTAAGGAATGACAAGTTATTTTATAATATTCTGATTTAATTTCAAAGAAATTATTCACAGGAATTGAGTGATTTAAACGTTTTTTAAAGGCTTTCAATGATTTAAAGATATTTTAAAATATTTTAAAGTATTTCCAAAAATTTTAAAGAATTTGAAAGATTTTCGATTATTTAAAAAAATATTAATCAAAAGGTGCACAATTTTTGAAATTGCTATTGCTTCCAAAATAATTTAACGCTTTTTAGGATTATAGGTCTTTGCACTATTTACTAAATACGCCCTCAGATTTGGTGATCTACTTTTCTACAGTTGATGAGATATTAAGCAGGAAGTAAAAATATCTAAAACCTTGATCTTCTAAATTGTTGTCACATTTACCTTGTCAAAAAATATAAAAAATGCATAGCTAATATTTAATAGTTGGTTATATGTAATAGTAATTTAAAAAAAATTAAATTAGGTTTTTGATGAATATTTTCTACTAGGTGACACAGCTGTTTATACGTTTTAATTTTCGAGGAAGGGGAGGGGAGGGGTAAAAAATTATCAAAAAATGTATTACGTAATTGGTAGACCCCCCCCCACCCACTTCCCCAAAGAGAGAAGCTCTTTTTTTTTTGTAAAAATCTAAAGAAAAAAGAAATCCTTTCTATTGGAAACGCGTGGCGCCTAATCGAATTCCAGTACGATGCTCATAAGAGTACAAAATAAGTGTAAAGTTACAAAAAGCGAAGAAACCACATTCGAAACTCATTAGCCTAATCGCATTCATTAAATGAAATTAATATGCAAATACGTGGTAGCGCTCGTTATTTATAGTATAGCATGGAATATAACGGCCATTAGAGTCATACGAACATTCAATGTGTCACCCAATTAATTAACTTACAGTTTATTCCATAGTGATAAACAAGTTCGAAAGTAACATTTTTTTCCCACTCTGCTAAAATAAAAATAATACCATCAACCTAGCGCACTCAGAACAAAGATATTTTGATTTAAATAAAATTGTTTTGATTCAAAGAAAAATCATTGGCTCTCAGTCAAAGAAAAGTTTCTTTGGTTAAAGGAAAAAGTGTTTTGTTCCAATGAACCTTTTTCTTTAATAAAAAACGATTTTCATCATTTTGAAGTTATTTTTTGTTACATGAAAAAAAGTATTTTAAAGATACGGTTTCTTTAATTCAAGATAAATATTTTTTTGAGTTTATTAATCTACTTTTCAAATATTGGCACCTAGAAAGTTTATAGAACACTAATTTTATAATTGTAAGTAAACGTTATAAATTAAGAAAAAAACGTCATTAAATCGATCGTAAATCCAAAAAAACCTCATCGAGGGGAAAAAAATTTTTCTCTCATATGATATTGCAAACGATCTTTGCTTTACAACTTCCGAAAAGTGCACGTGGACCAAAGAATTTCCCAATTTCCACAGGCACGCGTTTCAAAATGAGTTTTCTGTCTAACGACCTCATAACTTCGGGGCAGATTGACATTATCTAAAATCGTACATATGGGTCCATACATCAAGGGGGCGGATAGCAATTTGTAGTTTTCAGATAGGCAAATCATTTCGTCTCAGAAGCGATAATAGACCCCACGATGATTTTTTTGTTAGAGTCATTAGTCAAGCTGAAATTCGATTATAAAGAATCGATAAATCTTGATTCTGCCGGCAATTACAACTATTTCCGGGTGCTTTGAAGTCCTGGAGACTCGTCATATTTATTACTGATTATTTATACCATAAAAACTAAATTCGATAAAAATATGCAACAGTTTTTGGTGAAAGTTCTTTAATTATTTGGTTAATGATTTAACTCATTTGTTAAAAACTCCTTTTTTCAATTGAAAATTAATTTTCTTAATTAAAAATTTAACAAATCTTCATTTAACTAAATTTAAGTAAACATTTTTTATTGTAAATGCATATTTTCTGTTTGATAATTCAACTACTTGATTGAAAGTTAAACTACCTTGTTGAAAATCATTTTTTTGGTAAAAGGTTAAACGGTTTTGTTAAAAATTCGTTTTTTCTTGATTAAAAAGTAATATTTTCACTGAAACCACAAATATTCCATTTTCTATTGAAAATCGATCGTTTCTAATTGAAAATTCCATTATTACCTCTCTCATTGAGAATTCATCTTTTCTGGTTGAAAATTCAAGTACTTGGCTGAAAGTTGAATTTCTTTGTTAAACATTCATTTAATTGGTTAAAGATTAAACTATTTTATTGGAAATTAATTTTATTACTGATAACTATTCCATTATTGGTGGAAAATTAATCGTTTTTAGTTGAAAATTGATTGCTTTTAGTTTAAACTTAAACTATATTGCTTGAAAATTCATATATTTTGTTAAAAATCCACCTACTTGGTTGAAAGTTAAACTGCGAGTACATTGTTGAATATCCATTTTATTGGTTCAAGATGTAACCATTTTGTTGAATGTTAAACGTCTTCGTTAAAAATCCATTTAATTGGCTGATGACTTAGCTATTTAGTTGAAATCAATTTTTTTTTGGTAGAAAATTAATTTTTTTAACTGAAAATTCAACTATTCCATTATTGGTTAAAAATTAATTTTTTTAACTTTAAATTAATAGTTTTCAGTGTAAAATTCAACTATTTGGTTAAAAATGCATGTATTTATTTGAAAATTCATTTGTTTTGTGAAGAATTTGCCTTTTTGGATTGAATATTCAATAATTTGGTTGACATTTTTTTTCTCTGTTGACTGAAAAATCTTTATTGATTGAAAATTCAACTTTTGTTGAAAGAATGTGTTTGTTTTGAAAATTCTTTTCTTTCGGTAGAAATTTTTTTATTAAAAATTCAACTATCGGGTTAAAAATTCAACTATTAGGTTGAGGATTTAACTATTTGGTTGAAAATTTGGATGTTTTGTTTGACTACAACTGTTTTTTATCTATAATGAAGAATTGAAGATACTTTTTGGTTGACTTCAGCTGTTCTTTATCCAAAATAAAAATATTTTTGGTTGAAATATCCTCTATACATTTTTTGTTGAGAATTCCTCTTTTCGAGTAAATTCAACTATTTTTAATTAAAAATTAAAATATGTTTTGAATTGAAAATTCAACTCTCAACTAAAAAGAGTCTTTTTTTGGTTTAAAAATGCAAATATTTTGTTGAAAATGCAACTACATACGTTTGGTTGAAGTTTAATCTTTCTTGTTTGAATATTCGACCATTCGGTTGTGTATTCATCTTTGTAGGTTCTAAAGTCAATTATTTAGTTTAAAATTCAACATTTTTGTAGAAAATTTGTCCCTTTCGCTTGAAAGTTCAAATATTTGGTTGTCAATGCAACTGCTTGATAATTAATGCATTTTTTGTCGCCGAAAATTCATCTTTGTGTGTTGAAAATTAAACTATCGGATTACAAATTCAACTATTTTGATGAAAATTTAATTATTTGTTGAGAATTCAACTATCTTCTTTAAAAATCATCTTTTTTGGTCGAAAATTGAACTGCTTTGCTGAACATTTTTCTTTTTAGATATAAAATTCGTCTTCTTGGATTGAACATTCGACCCTTTGGATTTAAAATTCATTTTTTGAGTAGATAAGTTCTGTGTCAAAATTCTTCTCTTTTCCTTGAAATTTCAACTATTTTGTTGTGAATGAAAGTTTTTTGTGTGAAATTAATTTTTGTTTGTTCTTTGAAAATTCAACTATTTTGTTAAAAGATCATCCTTCTTGGTTGAAATTTCAACTTTTTGGGTTTAAAATTCAACTGTCTTTAAAAAAGTAGATTTTTTTAGTATATGGTTTTTTACTTTTTAGGCGTTTAGCAAATGAAAGTACAGAAAAAAAAATTATGAGAAAGCAGGTGGAGAGGGGTGCTGCACGTATTAGTGTTCTGTGGTCAATAGAAAAAACTGGGATTTCAACTATAGCCAATTTTTGGTTCCTAAGGAGCTGCAAAAAAAGCAACCCATCTTGCTGAAAAGGAACCCAAAACGATGCATTTGTTCCAAAAGAAACTGTAGTTGGATCTCCAAAGGAACCCAATTTTAATAGAGACTTTTTCCAAAGAACATATTTTTTCGCTTTTCCCACTTAGCCACTTTATATGGTTAATAGCAAAACTCTTTTGTTAAAGCACATATGTAATTCAACTCTGATGGACATAATTTAATGAAAAGAACTTGTTAACATAAAGACTTATTTATATGCAAGATTTTTTTCGTCTTAAGTCATCGATCAGCTTGTGAATGCTCCTTCATGTTCTTCTATTCAAGTGTCTCCAAAAGAACCCTTTTGGGTCCTCACAAGTTTCCACTGGAATTCAAGTTCTAAATGTATGTACCAACTTTTATTTCTGCCGCAACTTTAGTGAACCACCAGTTTTCTCTGTGATCTATATTCCAAACATTTTTCTGTCTAAACGATTCTTTTTTTAGAAAAATGTAGAGATCTGCATCTGAAAAGTAAAATGCTTGAGATAAATTTGGTGTGACTAAAAGACAAGGGGCAATAATGTTTGTGAAGAAACGGATCTATCGAAGAAGTAATCACCAGGGCAGGCGTTTCTGCCTGTCTTCTGCTCAAAGCTGAGAATAAATTATGAAAATTTCCTGTATATCTGAAGTGATCAAAGCCGCCGCGTCTCATTGTGCGCACGTCGAGTTTAGCGCTCATAAACGCAAAGATAGTCCTGTGTGAATACTGTATGTGAATAATGTAACGACGACGATGGGCACAAGTGAGAATGATGTCACGCCGACGACGACTCGAGAAAACAATAAAACGGCTCTTAGTTATCTGACATCATGTGTCATCGAGCCCATTCACACAGGCCTATGCACTCTTCTTTTCTACAACAGGGGAAGAATAGTCGCACCGGAATTCGGTTCTCTGAGGCGTAACTAATCCACCTTTGAAAAAAATTAATTGTTCGTACACGCGCATAAATTTATGTCAAGAAATATCCGACGTTATCTTATTGTTCATCTTGTGCAGACGTGTTAACGGAAGTCGTATATTATGGTCCAAATATAAGGCTTTGTTAAACATGAATTTAGAAATATGTACATTCTAAATTTTAATCAGTCAAAATTGAATTTTTAAGTCAGGAAATTAACCAAAAATGTCAAATTTCAGCAAAAAATGGAAAAGTTAAATTTTCAAAAAACAAAATTAATTTTAAACTGAAAAGAAAGGAAGTTTAAACCAAATTGTTAAATTTTTAACCAGAGAGAGGAATTTTCATCTGAAATGATGAATCTTCAATTATTAACCAAAAATATGAATATGAATTCTTAATCGAAAAGTTTAATTTTATACAAAAAAATGAATTTTCAACAACTAAATAGTTCAATTTCAACCAAACAAAAAAAAAGAACTTTGCTCCAAAAATATTATTTTTCTACTAAAAAAGACGAATTTTCAACAACAAAAAATGAATTTTTAACCAAAAATGTAATAGATAAATTTTCAATTACCAACATTAATTTTCAGCAACTAGAAATACGAATTTCAAACAAAATTGTTAAATTTTCAAGGAAAGAGATGAATTTTCAACTAAACTGATGAATCTTCAACCTAAAAAAAAATTAATTTTCAAGAAAGTAGTTCAACTTTCAACCAAGTAGCTAAATTTTTGATAAAAAAAATGTTTAACTAAGAAGATTAATTTTCAACCAGAAAAATGAATTCTTAACCAAACAGATTAATTTTCTACAAAAAAGACGAATTTTCAACAAAATACAAAAATTTTGAACCAAAAAATTAATTTTTAAATTAAAAAAAGATGAATTTTGAACGAAGCAAAAATAATTTCAACAAAATAAAGTTAAAAAATCAGTTGATATTTCAACTGAAAAAGATTTTAGATTTTGAATAAGAAAACACTTGTATTTAACCGAAAAGATGAAATTTCAATCGGTAGATTTATTTTCTACCAATTAAGACGATTTTTCAACGAAATACGTTTAAAAAACTAATTTTCCACCATAGATATGAATCTTTAACTGAAAAAATAAATTTTGAAGAAAATAGTTCAACTTTCAATCAATTAGTTGAATTTTTCGTCAAAAAGATGAATTCTCGACAGAAAATCTAATACTTCATATTTCAAGCAATAACTATTTTTCTTTTAAATAAAAAAACAGTTACATTTAACCAAAAAGATGAATTTTTGTACCAAGACGATTTTTTTCTGCCAATAAGGAGTAAATGATCAAATCAGTAACGTCCACTGACTGAAACAGTAATTTTGAATGATCTAAACACTAAGTTTCATTGATTAAATAAGTAATTTTAACTGACGCAATAAATAACTTTCACTAATTTAATCCGTCATTTTTAATGATATAACTAATACTTTCACGAATTAAATCAGTCATTTGGATTAAACTAATCCGTAAATTTCAGTGTGTTACTCATTTATTCATGGTTAACTTTATGCATGTATTAAACTGTGCAAATTTAATAAAGAATTTCAATTAATAAATAGTATACTATTTTATTATAGCAGACAAATCAGTCACTTCTATTGACCGAAAATTAATCAATTAATATGACTAATTAATTCAATCTACAATATTAACTGATTAATCTGTTAAAACGATTATTTTGTCAGTAGAAATTTAATATTTTTTGTTTAAAATTAAAATCTTGTTTGTTTGAAATATCAACTTTCTATATTTTTTTCGAAAAGTCATGTTTGTGGCTTGAAAATTCAACAATTTGATAACAAATTCAAGTATTTGATTGAAAATTATTATTATTATTTTTTAAATTCAATCAGTTTAGAAATAATTAACGTTTTTCTAAATTCTTGAGCTCATTTCAAAGGTAATTTTTAGCAGAATTTTTTGAAATTATCAAGAAATTTGTCAAAAGTGTGTAAATACTTACAAAATTAAAAAAAAATTATTTATCATATTTGGATCAATTTCAGTAATATTTATAAAAATATTATTGTTTTGAATGTTTTAAATCATGTGGTGATTACAATCATTATTTTGAAATTTAAAAACTGTTAATTGAGTTTAAGTGAGACTGTTCCAATGTATTTTACTATTTCAATCAATGAAAATAAAAAATAACTCAATTATGAAGTTTTGTTGAATTTGTACTAATTCAGATTTAGGGCGTAAAATTTTCGTAAGTTTTAGGTATTTACAAGTGAATATAATGGTAACTGAAAAGCTGAAAAATTTGATGAGCTTAACGCTTTTTTAACTCTTGAAAAATATTTGAACAATGAGATTTTCTTAAATGAGGTTAAACAACCCTCACAAGTCGATCCACCTTCAGCTGCGGTTGTTTTTAGAGCAACCGAACTTAAACAGTTATTTTTAAGGAAATTGGCTGCCACTCAGAAACGGTCGATTATAGCTATTTTAAGCTAACTGGCTTGCACGCAATGAAAACTTGATCAGAAAGATTTTTGATGAGATAAACTATTTCCAATCTATCGTGTGAACGAAAAAATTTTATTGTTACATTATCTCGTATTTAATCAACTTTTCAGATCTTAGAATTTAGAAAAATATACATATAAATACAAATTGAAATTATACAAATAATAAAAATTCCAATTTTATAGCAAACAATTTGGAAATTTGAGAGCATTATTAAAAAAAGGGCTTAATAAATAATTATTTATGTTTATTAATTTAATGCTATTCTCTTTCTATTCTCAAGTGATTTGAAAATCACTTTTCAATCTACTCAAGATATTAATAAGTCCATTTTTTTTTAAATCCAAGACTCAAGGTTCTGATCCTATAGGCTTTGATTATTTTTGATATATTAATTTTGTTTAAAATCAAGAGACCTTTGTTAGGAACCAAGCATAGGAATTTTTCGAAAAATAAATTTCCAAACCTAAACTTTTTTAAAAATGTTATTCTCATCATTATTGCCAAAAGTTATGACAAATTTAAAAGAAATCAGATTTATTGTTTCATATAAATTCTACTTTATACGCAAAAATGCTCTAAATTTAATCCAAAAAATATTTTTAGTCACTAATTGTGAATATTTCTCATTCAAAGAAACTGCTTTTCACTTTTTAAACAAGACTAAATCAACATTTTTCTTTTAAAGTGCTATTTAAATTAGACTGCTTATAAGGAGTTTTGTATTTACATATATTTTAAGCAAATAAAATTTTTTCCTCGCATGCAAATAAGATGTATCCAAATACATTCTATGTACTTTTTGCGAGACGTATATTTTTTCACTACACATTTTTTATAACAAATGCATGATTTCAGACCCACTTGGAATACAGGCATGATTTCTGCTTACACTGAATTTTCAAAGAAGACATTTTAGAAATTTTAGATACTGTATATTACCGGAAATCACATTTTTGGTTAAATATGCAACTATTTGGTTAAAAATTAATCTGTTTTAGTTGAGGATTCAAGTAGTTTCTTGAAAATTCATATATATTTTTTCGGTTAAATGCAACTGTTTCTGATTTCAAATCAAAATCTTTTTTGGTACTTTCTCCAAAATTATTTTTTTATTTTTGTTAAACATTAATAATTTTAGTTGAAAAGTTATCGCTGTAGTTACAAATTCAACTAATTTGTTGAAAATTCGTTCTCTGGTTGAAAATTAATTTTTTTAACTGAAAATTTGAAAATGTAACTGTTTGGCTAAAAATTATCTATTTGGAAGAAAATTGAACTATTAGTAGAAATTCACCAAAACCAAAATAGTTGAGTTTTTTTTCAAATAGCTGAATTTTTAGCATACAAAGATTCAATCAAATATTCAATTAAATACGTGAAATTTCAAACAAATAGATGCATTTTTAACTAAAAGGATAAGTTTCAACCAAAAATGCAATTATGAAATTTATCAGCTTGAAAAAGTAAGTTGCAATAGAAAAAACGAATCTTCAATCAGTTGAATTTTTAACATAATAGTTGAATCTTCAACCAAAACAATGAATTTTCAACAAACAAGATTAATTTTATACCCAAATAGACGAAGTTTCGACAAAATACAGGAGTCTTCTACCAAAATATTTTACCAAACCTTAATTTTAAATGAACAAAAAAACTAAATTCAAACAGAATATTAAAATTTTCAAATGAATAGTTTAATTTTCAACCAGATAGTTTAATTTTCTACCAAATAGTTGAATTTTCGTTCAACTTTACACTATAAGTAGTTGATTTTCCAAAAATATGAACTCTCAGCAATTCATGTAATAGTTAATATTTCAACAAAAAGAGAATTTAATTTTAGATAAAGAAGTCGAATCCACTCAAAAAGACGAATTTTCTACAAAATACATGAATTTTTAATTCAAAATATAAATTTTAAACCCAAAATGCAATGATTACATTTTTAGTGAAAAAAAAATCAATTTCCAACCAACAAAAAAACAAATAAATTTTAGCAAAATAGTTACATTTTTAACCAAAGAGATAATTCTTCAACCATTAAAATTAAATTTTGAACAAAGTAGTTCAACTTTCAATAAAATATTTAGTTGAATTTTTTACTAAAAAAATGGCTTTTTGACAAAATAGTTGCAGTTTCAACAAAATAAATAAATTTTTAACTAAATAGTAGAATTTTTAACCGAGCGAGATGAATTCTGACTCCAAACGAAAATGGTATAATTTTTAACCAAACAAGAAAATTAATTTTGAGAGAGAATAACTAAGAGAATAACTAAGAATAGTTTGATTTTCTAATAGAATTCTATTCAAATTCATGCGAAAAAACAAGAAAAAGTAGAAGTTTCTTGAAAACAGGGGAAAAATGAGAATTCTTTTTTTGAAAAAAGGAAAAAAGAGTTTATGGACGGCGCCTAATCTGTTAAGTTAATCTACCGTCTATGTTAATCTTTAAATTATATCAATGTTCTCAAATGAAAAAATGTATAAAAAAGTTAATTAACCCAAGAACAACAACGTGAACTTTCAGAACACTCACAACGTGGGGTGAGATCCAACCCAACTTATTATTTCCTGTTATTTGTGATGAATTTAAAATTCTAAAGGGCACAGATGATTTCTAATCCATTTCAGAGTAATAAAATATTGCTTTTCAATGAAAATTTTTATTACAAATAATGCTTGGTAACAAATAACACTAGAAAAAAATCTCTTCATGATCGAATAAAATCAAATACAAAACTTTTCTGAGAAAAAACTCTTCAAAATCAAATAGGTATAAAAAACTTTCCTTTTGTGAGAAATAAAATTTTGGTGAACAAAGTAGGTATCATGTTTCTCAATCGAATTGTTCCGAAAGATCATCAGCATTCAGGCAGCCATAGCAAATCACTTTTTTATGCTCACCACATAAACATTCACCATATTTTTCGCAAAACGAATAGCCTTTCCTGTCCTTCCTGACCTGCAAATGCTAGAGCAAGACTGGATTTGAGGGTACTGGGAAGGAGAAGGTGATAAGAATTATTCACGCATGCACAGCTTCAAGTGATCAGAGCTTGGGTGGGATTCCACCCATACGTTGTTGTTCTTGGGTTAAGTTAACTTTCTGCTCAAATAAAAATAATACCATCAACCTGGCGCACTCAAGACAAAGATTTTTTGATTTAAATAAAATTTTGTTGATTCAAAGAAAAATCATTGGCTTTCAGTCAAAGAAAAGTTTCTTTGGTTCAAAGAAAAAGTGTGGTGTTCCAATGAACATTTTTCTTTAATAAAAGACGAATTTCATCATTTTGAAGTTATTTTTCGCAGCTTCAAGTAATCAGAGCTTGGATGGGATTCCACCCATACGTTGTTATTCTTGGGTTAAAAGTAATCTCATACTACTGCCAAATAGTTTAAACTCATTATTCACTGTTTGATGAGCCCCAAACCACTGAAATGGGAAAATTCCTAGAAGGGGGGGGGGGCGGTGTAAAGCCTTATTGACCCTCACAAATGGGGATGCATGGTTCAAAATTTGAAAAAAAGATTTTACGTGATTTATGCACGGCCTATAAGCTGTTTTCTTGCTAGCATAAAATAATCGGCACCTTTCATTGGTTTTAGTAGCTGTAATTCATTTATAACTTTGTATCTAAAGTTATACGCTTGCTTATTGTATGTCCGTAGTCTTTCCGAGCAGGTCACAATTCTCTTTCGTTCCCTATCAAGAAGCGTACTTAACTTGCATAATATATAGGCTGTATAGTGCCTAGACGGGACGTTTGTGTACTCTCACACATGCATAAAGGCAGATCCATTGATATCGTCCCTCGCCTGTTCTCGCATCCAGTCGCATATGGATGGAGACTGGCTCATAGTTCATGGATAGTAAACGATGGAAGAAAGGACGAGTCTTCAGTAAACAGATGCAAAATTACCGACCAAGAAAAGATCTTTATCAAAATCGCAATTTCGTTGTCATATTACTGTAATATTACCTGTTATTTGGTGTACTTAAATGCACAGACGGATTTATCACTGACTGCGGTTGTCATAAAGATAACTCAAGAAAGAGGGATAATATTTTTTATAAATGTTGCAATGACCCTATAAAATTTCATATGCAATTTTCCTTTATTGTTAATATGGCTGAGGAACTGAGAGTAAAAAGAATCTTTTGACGATAAAAAACATATTCTATGATTCCCATCTGTTTCACTCTGAAGGAGAGAGAACGAGGAAAAGCGAAAACAGGCAGAGGTCTTTTCAGGAGGCTGTAACCTCCCTTCCTCATAACTTCCTATCGTGCAATTAATCTCATTATTAATTATCGACGCGAACGCTGACTCCGTTAACCTGCAAGTAGTACAGAGATGTCCGATAGATATTACCCAAGAAACTAATAAGACCCTCCTGAATGCTTTTCTGCTTATCCAAGCGAACTTTCCTGCTAAATCTAGACACTTTCACACAAAGAGATTTTAGATTATTCAATTTTGTCGAAAATTTAGACCGAAAAATATTTACCTGCTGGTAAATCATCCACGTAGGATGTCATTTTGATGATAATAGTATTTTATATACCTGAAAGAACAAAGTTTTTCATTAAGTAATTAAAATCTCCCCCTTCCATATTTTCCCTCCCTCCACTTCATCCTTTGCCGCTCTCCCCAACTTCTTCATCCTCTACTTCCCTCTTCCCTCACTTCCCCAGCTGAAACTTCCCTTCCCATACTTCTCTTTCCCAACCCTCACTTCCCCTCCCCTACTCACCCCAATTTCCCCTACTTTCCTTCCTCTCAATTCCCGTCACTTACCCTATTTCCCGTCCCCTCATTTCCCCTGTTTTCCCTCCCTTAGTTCATCCTACCTTTCTCTTCCCTCAATTCCCCTACTTCACATGCCTCCCTTTCCCTCATTTACCCTTTTTTCCCTCCCCTCATTTCCCTTTTAATTCTCCTACTACATCTCCCCTCTTATCCCTTTACTTCCACTACTTTCCCCTCCTCCCTACTTCACCAACTACCCCTCATTTTCCCTACTTCTACTCTTAGCACTTCCCCTCACTTCTCTGTCCCTCACTTCCCACACTTCCCCTCCCCTAACTTTCCCTTAATCCCCCTACTTCCCTTCCCCCATTTCCCCTACTTCCCTCCCATTACTCTCACTTCCCCTACTTCCGCTCCCATACTTTCCCCTCACTTTCGCTCCTTTGAAAAAGTACGACGGACGAACACCAGACCGAAACTATAAAGGTTTCAGCCCGGGGCTAGGAAATCCTAAAAAATGGTTGAATTGTGCATTTGTTCATTAATTTTGTTTAAAAAATTAACCATTATTATTGGAAAATTAAGAAATGTCGAAAATTGTTACTGAAAAGTAATTGATGGTCCAATCCATGAAAAATGAAAGCCTATCTGTTCAATAAAAGCTAAAAATTAATTTGTTTATTAAATTTGATAATAATGTTTGGAAAAGTATTTGGTTTGTAATAAGTCGTCATTGAGTATTATTTTTACAAATATTGCAAATAAAATGTTATGTGATTGCAAATAATAGTTTGCACAAAATAGGAGACTTGATTTTTCGAAAACACATCATTTTTCACATTGTTAGTTTAATAAATAAAATAAGAAATCCTTTTTCAAAAATTTGCCTACGCAAGGTTATTCTAAATTTATTACAGAATCGATCTAAAAAATAAAACTTGAAAATAGATTAAAAATTGTACCTTCTAGCTTAATTTGTCCACGAAAACCCGTGGAGACGCCACCATAAAACTTTGAGAATATTTTTCTCCAAAAAATAAAAAAAAAATACTTTTGCTACTTCGTGGACATATTTAGGACATTTTAGATATTATATTTATGTACTTAGTTTATAATTTCACTATATCCCTTGGGTCAAAAAACAAGAACACAAACATAATTTTGACATTTGAGACAGGGAATTACCGCGAAGAATTATAATTTTGAGTTTGAAACAGGGAAATTCTTAATGAATTTTAATTTTGACTTTGTTACAGAAGATTTTGTGAAAAAATTATAATTCTGAGATAGAACTGAAAATTTTTAGTAAAGAATTATAATTTTCATTTTAGGTTCCCTTTAGATTTAGAACCGGAAATCTCGTTAAAATGTATCATTTTTGCTTTAGGACAGGGAGTTTCCGTGAAGAATTAGAATTTTATATAGAACGGGAATTTTTGAAAAGAATTAAGTTCTGATTTAGATTAAGAAAATTAAAATAAAAAATTCTTGTTTTGAGTCAGAATTCGTGAAAATTTGAAACTTTCGTATTTTTGAAAAAATGAATTATTACTACATTTCTTAATTATAATAGAAAATTTGGAAAATAATAATATTTCTGACTTAGAATAAGGAATTTCGGAATTGAATTAAATTGTGATTTGATATAGGAAATTTTCTAAAAGATTTATAATTCTAAGTTTGGACAGAGAATGAATAAACGCAACATGAAAAATCGTCGTAAGGAATCATAATGCCTCTGGCACAGACATTTTTTCTTGGAACAGGTAATTTTTTATATGTAACGGGACATTTTTGAAAATAATTTTCATAATTTTATTTTCAATCTTTTGGAAATAAATATAATTGTCACTTGGAACAGGGAATTTCCGTAAAGAATGATAATTTTCACTTTGTAACAGGGGATTTCCGTAAAAGATTATAATTTAGACTTCAGGACAGGGAATTTTCATAAATAATTATTATTCGATTAGGAGCAGAGAATTCTTGACATGGAATGGGATTTCTTGAAAATAATTCTAATTCTGATTTAGAAAAAGGGAATTTAAAAAATCCTGTTCAAATTCAGAATTAGAATTCTTTTGTGAAATTGTATGCTGGAAATCAGAATAGTTGATTTATAACTTTTTTTGCAATTTCTCTCCTTGAGGCATTATTTTGATAATCACTATATTATACGTTTTTATCAATAAACTATGTTTTAAAATATTTATATAGGTAGGGTCTACGTGAGCCGAAAAAATCCGGCTGTTTGTACAGAAATTTCGATGTACGTGCCACGGCAATTTAAATATCCTTGAAAGAGTTCAAGCAGTATCAGATAAGCAAGCATGCGTGTGGCAGGTACATTAATATTATCATTTCAAAAATAATGTTATATAAAGCAACACCTCTTTTTAATTTTTCAAGGTTTCTGCCTGGAAAAGTATTTTGTAATTTTTTTTATCAGACTTTGTAAACACTTATTGATAACTTAAGAACTGAAATAAGAAATAAAATTTGTATTCGTAAAAAATTCTAATTTAGACTTTGAGATGGGGTATTTTTTGGAAATTGGTAAAGAATTGTAATTTTCACCTTGCAACAGGGGATTTCCGTAAGGAGTTGCAATTTAGACTTTAGGGCAGAGAATTTTCGAAAAGATTTTTTTTTTACTTAAAACAGCGAATTTTCGACATGGAACAGGAATTTTGAAAAATAATTTTTATTCTGATTTAGAAGATGGGAATTAAAAAAAAACTTCTTAAATTCAGAAATATAATTCTTCTACAAAATCCTCTGATCCAATTCAGAATGGTAATTCTTATGAACAATAGTTATATGATATTTTGACACAAAACTATCATTATTTTTCAAAATTCCCTGTTCCAAATCAGAAATCTTTGAAATCTTTAAAATTTCTAGGAATCTCTTGATATCATTCAAAGCTCCTGAACACTATTAAAATGACCGGGAAAAATGAACAATTAACCGTGAGGAAGCCTGGAAACGTCCGGGGATTTAAAATCATTCATCTGGTATACACCCCGGTCTTTCAACAATTAAAATTATTTGCAATTACATTCGGAATATAATCGAGAAATTACAAGTCGACTTATCCAAATGAAAAGGTTCTATCTCCGTAACAAAATATGAAACATGTAAATTGTAAATCAGACTTCACAGATCAAATTACTCTCAAAACTGGGGGAATAGGGATATTTTTCAAGAAAATAGGAGAATAAAAGGAGAATAAATTTTGTCAAATAACAATAATGTAATTACCAAATTGAATACAATATGAAATGCTTTAAATTTCTAACGTTTCGATTAAAAATATTGCATTGTCAACAAAATAGTTAAATTTAAAAAAAAAGAGATAAATTTTCATACAAGCATGGAATAGTTAACTTGCTACCAAAAAAGTTAATTTTCAACTAAAAAGATGACTTTTCTACCGGAAAAAGTTTAATTTTTTACCAAAAATGGAATAGTTACATTTTCAGTGAAAAAACAAAATAATTTTTAATAGAACAAAATTTATAACAAAATAGATCAATTTTCAAATATAGAGATGAATTTTCAACTAAAATAATGAATTTTTAAACAAAAAAATTAGTTCTCAACAAAGCAGTTAAACTTTCAATCAAGCAGTTCAATTTTCAACAAAAACAGATTATTAACTTACAATCAAATAGTTACATTTTTAACCAAAAGAGATAAAATTTGTACCAGAAGAGATAAAATTTCAACAAAACAAATGAATTTTTAACCAAATAGTTCAATTTTATACTTGAAAATATCAATTTTCAACAAAAAATGGAATAATTCGCTTTTCAATAAAAAAAATTAATTTTCAACCAAAAAAAAACGCATTTTCAATAAAGCAGTTAAATTTTCAACCAAAGAGATGAATCTTCAAAAAAATAGATGAATTTTTAACCAAATAGTTGAATTTTCAACAAACGAAAAAGAAGAAAAATATAATAGTTGATACTTTCACAAATAGGCGAATTTAAAAAAAAATAGTTGAATCCTCAACCAAAACAGATTATTCATATTCAAACAAACAGTAGCATTTTTAACTAAAAAATATGAAAATTTCTGCAAAAAGAGATGACTTTGCTACAAAAAATATCAATTTTTAACCAAATAGTTGAATCGTATGATAAGAAAGATAAATTTTCAACCAAAAATAGAATAGTAATTCACAACAGTGCTAGTATAGTATATAGTATTACAACAGTGCATTAGTAGTATTTTCAAAGAAACAAAAAATTACATTTTAACAAAAATAGATAAATTTTCAAACCAAAAAGATAAGTTTTAACAAAAAATTATTTTTCAAACAAAAAATTTCAAACAGATTGCTGAATTTTCAAGTCGAAAAGACGAAATTTAAAAAAAAACAGTTGAATTTTGAAACCAAAAAATTAACTTTTAACCAAATGGTTAAATTTTTGAATAAAATAGTGGAATTTTCAACGTAAAAAGACAAATTTTCTAAAAAAAAATAGTTGAAATTTCAACCAAAACACATTATTAATTTTCAACCAAACACTTGCATTTTTAACGAACTATATAAATAGAATATTTACCAAAAGAGACAAATTTTCAACAAAATAGATGATTTTTCAACCAAATAAAAAACATCATATTTCATCCAAATATGAAATAGTTTGATTTTCAATTTCAAAAATTAATTTTCAACAAAAAAATAATAATTTTGCCACGAAATAGTTAAATTTTCTACTAAAGAGATGAATCTTCAACAAACTAGGTGATTTTTGAACCAAATAGTTCAACTTTTAACAAGAAAACATGAATTTTCGACAAAATACATAGTTGAATTCTCAACCAAAACAGTTGATTAATTTTCAACAAAGCAGTTGTATTTTTACAACTTGTTATTGTTTTATGTTTGAACTTTCTATAAAAAGAGATGAATTTTCAAACCAAAAAAATAAAGTTTCAACCTAGAATGATTTTTCAGTCAAAAAATTAAAAAGTTTCATACAAATTGCTAAATTTTCAAGCCAAAAAGATGAATTTACTAGCAAACAGTTGAATTATCAAATAAAAAAATTATATTTAACCAAATAGTGGAATTTTCGACCAAAGCAGTGAAATTTGTAACCTAAAAGGACGAATTTCCAATAAAATAGTTGAATTTCAAACCAAAAAAACATAACTTTTTAACAAAATAGTTGAATTTTCAACCCAAATAGATTAATTTTGAACCAAATTTATAACAAGCACACTTTTCAATATTACTTCATAATAATTAATAAAAATGATTAATTCCGTTCTCAACAAGAGAAAGGAGAAAACAGGTAGTTTCTTGAAAACAGGAGAAAAAAGTGGAAGTATTTAAAAAAGGCGAAAAAAGGGGAATAGAAAAAGAATGTAATTTCTGGTAAATTGTCAAATGTAATAGTAAATTTTGAATTGTATGGTAAATAAACGGCTTCTCCGAAATAGAACCTTGTTATCTGCACGCTCCGAGATGGAACCTTGTCATTTGAAAAAGTTGAAATTATTGTCTCTCAATAAAAGTGCACTTATTCACTCGGGAAAATGCCCAATGACCCGATTTCCTGGTAAAGGAAGGCACACATTAAACCTGCTTCAGGTACATAGACACCTGTATTCACGTTGGTGATACATGGTGGCGAAAGCACAAAGCTCTCTACTTAAGACACGCCACGGGGCTGAAAAGCTGGCAATAAATGGGACGCTATATGGATGATAGGCATGGCGTATAATGCGCCAGTGATAGCCATCTCTTATGCACTTTTATGCGTCACCACATATGAGCTTAAGTTTGTATTTTAGGTATCTATGCGGACATTTTGTATATACTGGCAGACCCTTAGCAACCTGTATAGTGCCACCTACCGGGTGATTTAAAAGCACCCTTTTCCATAAAATACAGGGTTCGCAGATAGTGTGCCATGTCTACTTTTGGACAATTTTGAACCATTATTATATTTGGGCTCAGTAATTGTTAAACTTAAGTAAATAAAATAAATAAAATTTTTCCCGAAATTTATTCTCTCATCTGTGACAAGTACTAATTAAAATAGTGAGTTTAATTAAAAGTTAGAATTATATTACGCCATGTCCTTTTTTGTAACGTTATAATTGAAAAAATGCCAACTTCCAAGCAAATATTTTATATGGATAAGGTAACTTTAACTTTCAGAGATATCAATTTAAAAAAATATGTTTGAACTTAAAATATTCCTCGATTTGATCGAGTAATATTCACCATATTCATTACATATGCCATGTCCAAACCCAATTTCCCACATCAACTAAAATAGATTCATATTATTAATCAAATTTGTACTAATATGTTCTTGATCATGCATTATTTTTGACCCATAAAACTTATTTCGACATTTGACGCTTCAATTTATTTTTCAAATTTGGTATTTATTTATTATTATTCCTTTCATCTGCAGCAATCTAATATAGCTTTACGACGACAAATTGTGGGGAAAATAGATGAATTTTCTTTCGAAAAAGGGGATTTTTTCTTTTAAAAATACGAACATAATGAACTAAAATTAATAAATTCAACACTTTTATAAGAAACCAAAATTATTATTATTCTCTTGTCTCACGCAATTTTTAAATTGAAATTTAAAATTGAAGGGTTGCATTGCACAACTAGATAACCTACATTTTTATGGAAATTGAGTTAATTGCATAAAAACTGTCAAAAAATTAAATACACATTGTGTTAAAAGGATTTTTTACAAAATATAATTTTTTTATACAATAATTTTTCGAAAATTTATATAAAAACATTGGTAAGAATTTAGTTACAGTTTTAACGTAGTAATAATTTTCTTTTCAATATATTAGCATTGATATTTTTTGAAATTATTATAATTTAGTGAAAAAAATATACATATTAGTTTATTTTGTCGAATTTTTAACAAAAAAATTGTGTCATACTGTGATATAGCGATCTTCAATTTTCAATTTCTCGGAACAGAATCATTTTCTTGGATCAAATATTTTTTATTTTTATTCAGCATCCTTGTATCTCAGGAGCAAGTTTTTATTTTTGCAAAAAATTCATACTTTGTTTTTTAATCGCCCTCCAAAGCTGAGTCCAATTTAAGGTTAGTATCAGTTTGAGATTGTCAACTTCTACATCCATTTTCTCGAACCTGGATAATTTTTTTTTTATCAACTTTTTTGGTCTGAATTAAAAAAGACTTCAACTCGAAAGTGGACATTTGCTTCATCTTTTAATATTAATTATTACAAAATTTTTGTATTTCATTAACACATTATTTGATTACAAGTATTAAAAAAACTTTTAATGTTGCTTTAGGATTTAAATTTGAGAAGAAAATCTAGAAAAGGTATAAATAAGCCAAATTTTAAAATTATAAAAACCTGAAGAACAAACTAACATTAAATACCAGCAAATTGTTTAAGATTGTAAATTATGTTTTAAAAACACGAGCATAAACTAAAATTGTTCAACAAATTGTTATCTTCTTTAAAATCCAATTATTTATTCTTAAAAAACTGATTTCCGGTACAAAATGCCAACTAAAACAAAAACTAAAATGGTGCAAAACTTTTAAACTTAATGACTGAATGACAATCCGAAGAATAATGATAATCTGAAAAATCTAGGTTTCTTCAAATTAAAAATAGCAATTTCTGATGAGAAACAGTAACATAATCAAGAATTCTTGAAAGATTCTAAATCTTGTTCAAATTACAATGATTCTTTTTTTTAAATCTCAATTTTCAATGTAAAACAAGAACGTGACCTAACATTATTAAAAATTATAAATATTTTTTAACAAGAGTCCAAAATTGTTAATAACTGTAAATTATCTATGAAATCTAATGATTTTTGTTTAAAATAACCGATTTGCAATTTAAAAAAAATTATCTTTTTCTTGAAATGTAAATTCCAGTCTAAAATCGCTAACAAAAACTAAAAACTGAAATGATTGTTGTGATTTTATTTTAAGAAAATGCTAATTTCTCGTGAAAAATATTAGCACAACCTAAGATTTTCAGAAATGTTAAGTCTTCTTCGAAACTTTCTGATTTTATATTAATATTATTTAAAAAAATACGAATTTCCAGCTAAAATCGCTAACATAAAACATTTATATTTTCAATAATTTATTGGAAAATTTGAAGGTTTAAATTTACCACACACGAGTATTTAAAAAGCACAAATGTTTCTCAATTCGTATAAGATTTTCTACGATTTTCTAAGATTTAATTTTCATAATTTAAAATTTAAGATATGAAACAACTTCAAGTATGGAAAAGCCAATCAGATTTTCAACACCAACGGTTGCGATATATCAATTCTTAAAAAATTAAATACGCATTGTGGTAAAAGGATTTTTAGAAAATATCAGTTTTTGATACAACCATTTTTTTAAATTTATATAGAAATATTTATACTTTACGGTACTATTGTATCAGTCATGTTAGATTTTCTTTTTTCTATTATTTTTGCACAAATTGACAATTTGCTTTTTTTGAAGTAGTTTCTCTAAACTAATCATAATTTCTCTATTAATAATCTCAAGTTTCTTATAATACTTGAAAAATTAACCATAGCTTCAAAAAAAAGGGGATAAAATTCTCAAATATAGAGATTATAGGGAATTTACAAAAAATATAAGGGAAACAGGAAAATAAGGGAAATTTTTTTAAAGTAGATTTTCGCAAGCGATTATGTTCTCTATCAAGAAATAACTCAGCGAACTCCGGAAGCTTCCAAATTCGCATACAAATTATATGGGTAGATCAACGCCCTTTGCGGGACTTGCGGATGGACGATGGTTAAATTTTTTTTGAAAGTAGGAGCAAACTGTGTTTTAAATTTACATAATGTTCTGAAGAATTCTTTTCCCTTTAGAATTTAGATTATAGATTATGCAACAGGGCACAGATTTGAAAAGTTCAGTAAATTCGGAATCCTTCTGAGAATACGCAAGTAACCGTTTAGGGCGTGAGACCGGAGCACTGCAGCAGTTTAAACAACATTTAAGCTTTAACTTGAACCGTCTTGTAAAACTATTACGAATAGTACAAGTTTTTTCATCAAATAAATGTGCTCGGCCTGCTGATTATAGGTAAAAATAAAACTTTATCCTCTCCAGTTCGTTGATTCGCATCTTTGATTGCAGATGTACCTTCCCCGCAGCATTTTTTGCAGAACATAACAGTACTGAATGCTTTGAAAATTATAGACAATTGAAATTTATAGTATCTGCTCACGTTTCAATCGAAGCGACGATTTCTTCGAAAACTATAGATTTAAGGATCATGAAGATCCAATAAAGGCGCTAAACTCTCTTCCAATGAATCTTGGCTGAATCTTGTCTATTTTTTTTCAATCTCAGGGATTATATACTCAGGCATTAACTACCCTGTTCCCTCTCTATTTTTCTCAAAGTCCCGTATCATTCCTATATTGAAAAATTTGCCCATTTTTCTCCTATTTTTTTTTTTTTTTTTTTTTTATGAAATTACCATTAATTTTTCAAAAATTATAAGAAACTCGCGGCCAATATTGAAGAAATTATGAGTAACTTACAGAAACAACGATAAAAAAAAGACAAAACAAAATTGTCGACAATTTGCACGGAAAGTATGAGAAAGAAAAACTTATTGAGATACTTTTGTTCTCATATAACATTTATATAAATAAAATTTTATTTCATTTTCATATATCAAAAAGGAAGGTATGCTGACGAAAGTATATGTCTCGAAAATCTAGCAATAATTGCTGTTAAAAACCTGATTAGATTTTCGTTAATTGAAGTTATTTTACATCTTGAATTTAAAATTTTGCAAATCAAATCTACTAATAATCCCTTTTTAGTCTTCAAAATTACTTAGTTTTTATCTTGATATATGAAACTGGCAACGAAAGCAACATTGATTATTGAAAAAAATTATCAAAGAAAAATCCAAGCGTAAATAATAGAAAAAATAGGGGTGGTCATAATTGTTTATTTAAGTGTAATTATTAGCATATTTCTGTTTTTTCATCCGCTTTAAGCAAAATTCCTCATTTTCAGTCCATTTTAATTTACAAAAGCTCATATTTTTCTTTAAAGGTTCTTTACGATTCATCACGTTTTTATAACAATTACTTTTAGTTAGTCATGTTTTTTAATTACCAATTTTTCTAAATAATATTTAATAAAACCGTAACAAATAGATTCACAATTTTGAACAATTTGAGGTAATGTTAGTATTTTACACCGGAAATAGATATTTTTAATAAAAAATTATTAGATTTCAAAGATTAAAATTTTTTCAACAATTTACGTTTTTCGGCGTTGTTAGCGTTTTTTAACAGAAATTGACACTTTTAAATGAAAATCATTACTTGCGTAAAGGGATTTAATTTTTCAAACATTTTTTGTACAGTTTCAGGTTATATTAATGTTTTTTTTTCGCAGGAAATCGATTATTTAAAAAAAAATCATGAGAATTATTAGATTTAAAAAGATACTTACCATTTTTCAACAACTTTAGGTTATGTTGTTGTGTTTCAACAAAAAATAGAACAGTTACATTTGCAATCAAAAAACTAATTTTCAAACAACAAATAAACGAATTATCAACCAGTTGAATTCAACGAATTTTTAACAAAATAATTGAGTCCTGAACCAAATAATTGAATTTTCGACAAAAAAAATTAATAAAAAATCAACGAATTTTTAGAGAAATACTTAAGTTTTCAAGCTAAAATGGCGAATGTTTCAGAAAAGAGTTGAATTTTTATCCGGAAAAGAAGAATTTCCAATCAAGAAGGGTGAATTTTTAACGAAATAGTCCAATTTTCCAAGATTAATTTTCTAAAAAATAGATGAATTTTTAACAAAATACATGACTTTTCTTCCAAATATTTGAATTTTCAACTTATATTAAAGGAAAGATTTTCAACCACAAATATGAATTTTCAACAAAAAAGTTAATTCACGTTCAAATAGTTGAATTTTAGAGAAAAATGATGCATCTTCAACAAAAACAAAAATGAATTTAACCATAAACGACGAATTTTCATCAAAATATTTAATTCATAACAAAAACAGATTAATTTTCTGCCAATTAAGACAGATTTTAAATTTTCATTGCAGAAAATTAATTCTCAACCAAAAAAAAAAACAAATTTTTAGCAACATAGTTAAATTTTGAAATAATTAATCTTAAATAAAATAAATGTTCATGGAAAGAGTTGAACATTCAACCAGAGATGATTTTTCAACCAAGAAGATTAATTTTCCACGAGACAAGATAAATAATCAACAAAATACATGAATTTTCCACCAAGTAATTGAATTTTCTACTAAAAATGATGAATGTTCATCCAAATAGTTGAATTTCACACTAAAAATGATAATTTTTCAACCAGTAATCAAACAATTAAATTTTCAGTTGAAGAAATTAATTTTCAACGAAAAATGAAACGAATTTGCTACAAAATAGTTAGATTTTCAACAACAAAAAATGAATCTGCAACAAGAAATAATGAATTTTCAAGAAAGTAGTTCAATTTAAATTAGATATTTGAATTTTTGATGGAAAATATGACTTTTTATCAAAATAGTTGAATTTTCAACCAAACAGCAGAATTTTAGACCAAACAAGATGAATTCCAAACCAGAAATATAGTGGTAGAAGTTTCAACCAAAATTTTACTTATTATTAAATTTATTATTCTATTGACGGTTATATAAAATAACATTCATTTTGCGTATTTAAAAATAGGATGGGGTGTCAAAAATCACTGAAATGACTTGTCACGTGATATGTGGACGCTACCTTATTAATTTTTGTTCATTACGATGGTATTGCTAAAAAAAAACATTCCCCTTATTTTTTAAAAAATTTCCCTCTTTCGAAGAAAAATTCCCTTAACTACTGAACCACTGCGATGCCTGCGACCGCAATTTTGTGAAATTTTTCAAAAAATTTAAAAAGTTGGAAGTTGAGAGTACCTTGCGTCACTGACCATTTTTCCGTGGAGTGAATTTTTTTTAAGACGACCGGGTATACACAAGGACATACACCAGTTGACTGGCCGCATTTTTCATTAACACGCTGTAAAGCCTTGCATGAATAGGTAAACCGAGTCGCACGTTCTCCTCCGGCAGTTAAGACGTGCAGATAGCGGACGAAGACGACGACACTGGCGCTAAAAAAAATGCACGCCCACGCTCGGCCTCATCTAAGAAAACTCACCTCCATAATTCCCACGCGATATGCATCTACCTTCATTAAATCTTTGATGAGTCCCTAATTTTCGACGATTTTGACCCTTTTTTTCGATCCACTGCCAACGGGCGATGTTCTTTTTTTCTACTCGGAACATTTTAACTACCTTCTTAGTTCCAGCTCCTGAAAACGCAGACTTAATTATCCTTAGTAGTCAAATCAAGTGTTTCACTTGGAGCCCTGAATATTATAAATTTTAAATCATTTCCTTTCATCCCCTCACGCTATCTCACTTGAAAAACAAACAATAATCATTGTTTTCATCGTTACATTGAAAATAAAATTTGTAAGCTAAATAATTTATATTAATTAAATATTAAAATTGGTGCTCAGCTACAAAAAATCTATCGATCGATAAAAATTAAGGTGTCTACTATGCTGGTTCGCTTTCCAACTTTTTTCCTGATTGAATTTTAATACCCTGCAAAAGTGGCCCACCTACACCAAATTTTCACCTGCAAAACCTTTTTTCAATCGGACAATATCTTCTCTTCGTTCTTTGCATTTAAAAATTTAAATTTTTGTGAATGAAAAAAAATGTTTCCTATTGGTTAAAAAATTCTGAAAATGTTGTAATATATATACCTTTTTTTTTATTCTACCAGTGGATACTAATATAAAATTCAAATGCAAATTTTTGGCTTATTTAAAATTTTTTTTAAATTTGAAAAAACATATTTACAGTCGAAGCTTTCAATAAGACCGCTTCGAATAAGACCGCTTCCCCCTTATCCTTGCTCGAGCTCGCCGAGGTGCTTCCCCCACTCTCACGCTGACTTCGAAATTCCAGTCAGTCGCTCCCAATAGTGCCGCCGTAGAAATCCCAATTTTTATGGTTTTTAGGAGAGTTTTTTTATATTATCCAAATATATCGAATATTTATTGTGATATTTTCATATTTTATAATATTTTTCGATATTATATTTAGATACTATAAAAAAACTCTCATAATAACCTTAAAAATTGCGATGAGGGGAAGCGGTCTTATTCGGAGCGGTCTTATTGAGAGCTTCGACTGTAGTTTAATCCTTAACCAAAACATATTATAGGATTTTAAACAAACTGTAAGATTTCCGAAAAGGTCAATTTTCAACCAAATAAATGAATTTTCCACCAAATAGTTGAATTTTCAACCAAAAAGACGAATTTTTCAATAAAGAACATTAGTTTTGGATAGAAGAAGACCATTTTTAACGAAATACATTGATTTTCAAACAAATAGTTTAAGTTTCAACTCGAAAAAGCTAAGTTTTTATTCAAAAATCAAATTTTCAATAAAATAATTCATTTTCGCCAAGAGAAACGAATTTTCAACAAAATAGTTGAATTTTTTACCAAAGAGGCAGGACTCGAAACTGCTCAAGCTTAAAAAAATAGTGAAATAGTAACCATACTTCTCTAAGAAAAAGTAAGCGAAAAGTAACAATAATTTAGGAAAAAAATAACCGAAAAGAAAGATTTTCTATCAAAAAAGACGAAATTTCCACTGAAATTATTAATCTTAAAAAAATGAATGTTTAAGAAAGTAGCTTAACTTTGAACCGAATGGTTGAATTTTTTTTTTTTTTTCTAAAAAGACATAAATTCTTAAAGAAAAATGTAATAGTTGATATAATAACCAAAAAGGATTTTAATTTTCCTATACATAAATAGTAGAATTCATTTTAAAAAAAGACGACTTTTCAAAAATAGGTTCTTTTTCAACCAATTTGTTGAGTTTTTAATCCAAAAAGATCAATTTTTACAAAACAGTTGAATTTTCAATCAGTAAATATGGATTTTAAACAAAAAACTTCTCTTTTAACCAAGTAGTTGAATTTTCTACCAAAACGGGGTAATTTTCAACCCAAAAAGACGAATTTTCAACCAAATAAGTACATTTCTAACCAAAAAGATGAATTTTAAAATAAAATTATGTATTTTAAACAAAAGGCTGATTTTAAATCAAGAAGATCAATTTTCTACCAAAAAAGGCGAATTTTTAACTAAAATTATGAATCTTCAACAACGAAATGAATGAAGAGTGAACTTACATGCGTCTTTAAATTAATAGGATTAATGAATTATTTCATTTCGTAATTTCGGGCAAAAAATGTAGCCCAAAGTAACCTTTTCATAAAATAAGTAACTTTTTAGTAACTGCGGATCAAAAAAGTAACTCGTTTGGAGCCCTGCAAAGAGATGAATTTTTAACTAAAATGATGAATCTTGAAGCAAAAAAAAAATATATTTTTCAACAAAGTAGTTCAACTTGAAAGCAAGTAGTTGAATTTTAAACAAAAAAAAGATTAATTGTCGACGAAAAATGTAATATAGTTAATATTTCAACCGAAAAAGACGAATGCCCAATAACGAAATAGTTCAACCAAATAGTTTAAGTTTCGAATAAAAAAAGATCAATTTTCAATAAAAAATCGAACAGTAAAGTTTTGTGTTAAAAAAAGATTAATTTTCGCCAAAAGAAACGAATTTTCAATTGAATGGTTAAATTTTTTAACAAAGAAATGAATTTTTAACTAAAATGATGAATCTTGAAGCAAACAAAATTTTTTGTAACAAAGTAGTTCAACTTGAAAGCAAGAAGTTGACTTTTTAACCAAAAAAAAAGATGAATTGTCGACGAAAAATGTAATATTGTTGATATTTCACCCGAAAAAGATAAATACCCAACAACAAAATATTTCCACCAAATAGTTTAAATTTCAACTCAGAAAAGATCAATTTTCAATAAAAAATCGAACAGTACAATTTCGAGTTAAAAAAAATTAATTTTCGTCAAAAAAGATCGAAATTTTAACAAAATAGTTCAATTTTCAACCAAAGAGATGAATTTTCAACTAAAATTATGAATCTTCAAACAAAAAGATTAAATTTTTAACAATGTATGTAAACTTTCAACAAGGAAAGCTAAATTTTAAACTAAAGAGTTGAATTTTCATCAAAAGAGATGAGTTTTCAAATCCAATTACGAATTCTCATCAAAAGAGTTAAAATTTTCAACTAGGAAACATTTGACAGTCAAGAGAGAAAAAGAATTTTAATCAAATTTTCGAAATTGAAAACCAAGAAGCAAAATTCGCTAGAAAAGAAAAAAAAATTAAAACTGAAAATATGAGTTTTCAGCCAAAATGTTCATTTTCATCCAAATAGTTGAATTTTTAAACCAGAAAGGTGAATTTCCAACAAAAACGTTAAATCAATTTAATTTTTGTTTTGTTTCAATTACAAATAAATTTTAGTTAATAATTAAAAAAAATTATTAATTTAAAAAATAAATCTTATATAAATATTATTGTTATATATAATTGTTTTGGTAAGAACTTTATTTTTTTTTATATGGGAAATTTTTCATGAAAATTTATATTTTTTATTGAAATTTTATTATTAATTATTTTTTCCCCGTACCACAAAGATAAACGTACTACAAAACAGTTGAATTTTCATCCCAAAAAATGAATTCTCAAACCCAAAATATGAATTTTCAATAAAAAAAGTTCATTCTGAACTAAAAATGATCGATTTCCAACCAAAACCGAAATAGTTAAATTTTCTGTTTAAGACATTAATTTTGAACCGAAAATAACAACTTTTAATAAAACTGTGAAATTTTGTACCAAAGAAAAGATTAATTTTTGACTAAAAAAGACAAATTTTTAACTAAAACCGATCAATTATAAAAAAAATGTAATAGTTGAAATTTCAGTAAGGAAAATTAATATCCAACCAGAAAAATTAATTTCCAAGCAAATAGTTGAATTTTTAAACAAAAAAATATCCAATTTTTTAACCGAAAATGTAATAGCTAAATTTTTATTACACAAAATTAATTTTCAAAAAACATCAAATTTTCCAGTCAACAAGAAAAGTTTTCTACCCAATAGGTTAATTTTCAAACCGCAAATATGAATTTTCAACAAAAAAGATCATTTTCAACCAAAGTTTCTACAAGATTTTTTCGAAAGAAAAAAAACAATTTTTAATAAAATCTATAAATTATCAACTAAGCACTTTTAACTGAGAAGATTAATTTTCCACCAAAAAGACAAATTAAGCCGATCCCAGAACTAGCCTCCCTATTCCTTTGAGATCCGTGGCTATCACCATCAGGTCTCTCGAACATAGCTTTAGCAGCGGGACAGCATTAACTCCCATTGTCAGTATGCAGGCCCTTGGTTTGGCCGCCTTGGCCTCCTGCTGTGTCCTCTTTCTGAGGCCTATCGTACCTGACGATTCGCCAGGACGCTGTCTTAAGTGAGGGGTTGAAACCATCCAGCCGTTGGAGTTCCTCAGACGGGTCTTCCGGTTTATCCGGGAACCACGCCGTAGCTCTCACCATCTTCTGGAGCATCTCAGCCCCACCCACCTTAAGCGCTGCACCTTCCCATGACTTTGTCTCGACCACTGCTTTGAGTAGTCAAACTTTAGCCGCCAGGTCGGCAGCCATAAATACGAAGACCCCTCCCCTGCAGAAGGAGGTCACGAATCTTGGCCACTGATTTAAATATCTCTAAAGCCAGATAACAACAGGTAGTATCCGGGTTAATGCAGTATTGCGAAACACGCTGGACAGAGGGAAGCGATTCAACAACTTTATTTGGAGATGCCTATGTTCCAGTTGTGAAGGTTTTAGAAATCATTGACCTGGAAAAACTGGACAGTACCGAAAAAGCGAAGCGATTGCACAGTAAGCTTTGACCTTTCGAATTTTTTATTGGTTCGCAAGTTTCGGAAAAGATACTGAGCTGAACTCACAACCTATCACCTTATTTGCAAAGTAAATTCGTCGATCTAAGTATCGCGGTTAATCATGTCAAACAATTCTAGGAAAATTTCAAGAAATGAGGAATAATTTTGAAGAAGAGTTTCGAAAACTATTTGATCAAGCTACAATGACTGGCGTTGAAGTGGGTATTACTCCATTAATTGTCCGAGTGATTGGAACTCAAGTTCATAGGGAAAACTATCCCTCAAACACATTTGAGGAATATTACAGAATTCATACAGTATGTAGATGAATTAATATGCTCATTAACCCAAAGATTCTTAGTCCGCAAAAATATGATTGTTGCTCTTCAGTGTGTCTTTCCTTTTTTTCTGCCTGACGGCACTTAATGTTACAAAGACGATCTGCTGTCGACGAATAATAAAAATTTGGAATCAAAGTGGGAAAAATGGGTCTATAAATAGAGAACCCAAAGCGGAGAGTTACCAAAATACGCTATTGACGCGTTGAAGGTTTGCGAAAAACATTTTCTTCCAAACATATACGTTCTTTCGAAATTGTTGGCGACCTTAACTGTTAGTGCAGCGTCCCTATGGACGCTGCACTAACTGCATCGAAGCTTTTCAACAATGAAAAGAGTAAAAACTTATCTTCGAAATCGTGGCAGTGAAAAGCGATTAAATGGATTGACATTGATGTCAATTCACCGTGAAATATGCATTATTCTTGAAAGGATTATAGATATGTTTAACAAGAAAAAACGTAATTTTTAGATAAACTTCGTTGCCCTTCTTCCCTAAGGTCAGCCCCCCATTCAAACAAAATTCTTGGCTACGCCGCTAGGTCGTCTAGGTTTTATTGTAAGTCCCTTCAGCTGAGACTTTCAGTGGTTGTATTAGTCATTTTCGGGACAAAGTCCGCTGTTTAAACGTTTGCAAAAGAAACCCAAGAGTGGATTCGATCCTGATCCTGATCTGTCAGGGCCCTGTACGAAGGGGTTGTCGGGCCGCGACCGATAACAGGCGGAAGGCCCCGAGAGGTCCCAAAGCCCCAGGCCCCAACCTCCGATTTTTACCTCTTCCAACCCATGTCAGTCAGTCTGGACTGTCTCGTTGTCCCAACAACCCAATTATGTGCGTACTAGTACTTCTCGCCTTCACCAAGCTTCGTTCGCCATCGTCACGCTCTTTTCGCCATCGTCACTCTCTCTTCGCCGTCGTCTCACCGAGTCGTTACGCCCAACCATCATCGCCTTACTTCGTAACGAAGCCGCGGAATAACTCCGTCAGCGACGACTTCACCAGTCACCGACGACTTCCCCGTCACGAACCGACCACTTCGTTGCAAGCACCAACTACCGAAATGTAAGTGGGAATTAAACGTAGTAACTAATTACTTCACTCGTTTGATTGTGCCTAATCCTCATCTCGGCAATCCAACTCCTACCTTCCCTCCTCGGTTTTACCCTCGTATCACTATTCTTTATTTTGTAATGAACAATTACTAATCTGAAATACACTACATTTATTTCAAACATTACACTGACAAAATTGCCATAAGATTGCTAGTGACAACGCACCCACAACAATTAATTAGTTGGGTCTTACCAACCTAACATAATTAGCAATACTGGTCTCTGTCATTCTTATATTTCCAAGCTACCCTCGCCTTGAACTCAGGACGTGACACATTACTTTACCTGAATTACCATAATTGTCTACCATAAAAGTTGAATTTTCTACCAACTCGGTAAAAAGGCTTGCATTGAAAAGTATTCAAAAATTTCCTCATCAATGGTGACGTGACAATTATTGAATTCTTTTCCATATCGTTTTCGTCCTCGCGTTTTGACTCCTCATGACAGTATAAAATATCTCTTAAACTGAATCTCTTTCTGTACCCAGAGGCGACAATAGTTTTCTGAATACTTTTCGATACCAAAAATCGACCACGAAATAGAACATTTTAAATCCGTTTTTAATTTGCACATTTCGCTTATCTGATTTACTGTTTTTCGAATAATCATGGAATTAAAAGCATTTAGAAACACAATTTTAGTCATTTTGCATTGTCTAGATTAATTACTATACAGGTAGCTGTTATGAAAACTATTTTTTTTTAAATTTAATTATCATGATTTTATATTCTTTATTTGATCACATTTGAATAATTGGAGAGTTTCGCGATAAAGTGGTGTATTTTTATGCACAATTCAACTAGCTTTTGCAAGTTTTATGATCTTCAAAATCCTTCCGAAGCGTTAAACGGAAATGGTGTTTTTCATTTATTTCAGGTTACGTTTCACAGTCTTGATCCAAATAGATGATTTTTCAATCAGGAAATATGAATTTTAAACTAAATAAATTAATTTTCAACTATCAAAGATATTTTTTGAACAAATATAATATCGTTAAATTTTTTGCTTAATAAATCAATTTACAACAAATAAAGAAACTAATATTCAACCAGTTGAATTCAACAACTAGAAAATACGAATTTTTAACCAGAGATAAATTCTCAATAAAAAGGATTAATTTTCTAACAAAAAATACAAACTTCCAACAAAATACATAAATTTTCGACCAGATATTTAATTTTTCAACGTATAAAGACTACATTTTTTTAACCAAGAATATAATTGTTCCTGTCAAAAAAGACGAAGTTTGAACAAAATATTTTGAATTAAACCGAATTGTTGCAATTTGAAGCCAAAAGGATAAGTCAGTTATAAACTTAAGATATGACTTTTCAACAACAAAGGTAATTTTCTACCAAATAGTTCAATTTTCATCAAAATCGTTTAATTATTAACCAAATAGTACAATTTTATTTGAATTTTCAAATAAAATGATGAATCTTTAACAAAAAATTCATTTTTAGGATTTCGTAGCCCCGGGCTGAAACCCTTATGGTTTCCGTCGAGTCTCCGTCCGTCTGCCCGTTCATCGTACAAAAGTGCATAACCGCCAAAATATTTTTCCAAACATTTTTTTCAATGCTTCTTTCCAACAACTGAAAAAAAAAATAAAAAATTTTTCTTTACAAAATTGAAAAATATTTGATTTAAGATTCTGTTGAGATTTAAATTAACGTGTCAATAGGCTACGAAACCCTTCCTTGTGGGCATTCGACGCCTACTTTGACTAATTTTTTTAAATTTAGTTCAACTTTATACAAAATAGTTGATTTTTCAACTAACTAACCGTAGTTTTCAACAGAATAGTAGAATCTTGAACCAAAACAGGTCAATTTTTAGGCAAGCAGTTGCAGTTTCCTCCAAACAAGATTAATTTTCTACAAAAAAGAATCTTTTTTCAACGAAACACATGAATTTTCAACTAGATAAAGAAACCAAAATTTAAATATTTAAATTTGTATTCGAAAAGACTAATTTTTAACGAAAGAGATTAATTTTAACATAAAATGATACAATACCTAACTGAATTAGTTAAATCTTGAATTTTTAAAATAATTTCGAAACTAGAAAAATAAATTTTCAACAAATATTGCATTTTTTTATTTTGGTGAAAATTTTTGAATTATAAAAAAATAATAAAATGGTATTTTCATTCCTTAAGTTAACAAATTATACAAATAAGAAATTTTGAAGAAAGTAAGTGATTTTCTCACCATTAAAATCAAGTTAAAAAGGTTCAAACTGTGTTAAACAACAAAGATACGTAAGGATTGTTGTGGTTGCTCGTTCATATGCAAACATTTAAAAAATAAATTCTTGAATGAAAAAGATTGTTGAGCCATAATTTTGAGTATAGATATAAAGAATTAGCCTGTAATAAAAAATAGTCATAATTCAATGGGTTACAATTTCGGAGGTTATGTTAAACATGAAGTGAAATAAGATACATAAAAGGAAAAAATTGTTTTACCTGAAAGTAAATTAAAAATAATGTCCAAAAACCAAAATTAATTTTTTAACCCATCATATGGGAATTTTTTGAAATTAGTTATTAAAAACTATTATTTTTGTGTAATTATAATCGGAGGAACCACAACAACTCCATCGTGGCAATACTAATACCAACATTTCTGTATCAATCCGAGTACGCAGCAGTGATGCCAATGTGGGCGCCTTTTGCTACTGCGCTTGCGTTCGGGCCGCGCACGGGTTGGCCGCAGTTACCACGCAATTCAAAATTGGAATTAAAAACAATTCTTGCAATTTAAATAAATAATTATTGAAAAATGCCCAAGAATGTATATAAATTGTACAACTTCTGATTTTAGACAAGAAAAAAATGTATAACACATATATTTATTAAATAACCGTTTTTTTTTTGACTTCCGAAGAATAACTTATATTTCACAAAAAATTTAATTTCAGAAGAAATTTGTTGAGAGAGTAATTCAAAATAATTGTTTATAATGTTTTTAAATATTTTTTAAGTATTCTCATAATAATTCATTTTAATTCCAATTTTGAATTGCGCGCCAACTGCGGCCAACCAGTGCGCCTCCCGAACGCAAGCGCAGTAGCAAAAGGCGCCCACATTGGCATCACTGGTACGCAGTCTAAAAAAATCAGGAGCGTACATATAAAAAATCGAGAAGGAATACAAGTAAAATTGAAATAATAAATATTATTGAACTCAATTTGTTGGTATGAAAATTCAAAAGACAATTGTAAAATATTATTAGATCATTAAGGAATTTACAATAGTAGAAAACAATAAGATCATGAACAAACTATTGAACAAACTATTTATAGTAACACTATAAATAACATCAGAAGGGTCTAAAATAATAAGTTTATCTTTTCCTAATTTAATATATTTATCAAATTTATGATCAATTCTAAAAACAGTTTTTATGTTTTAATTATTGAGAAGTCTATTGATATTATTTGATATTGTTCCTAAAAATGGAATAGATATAATCTCCTTTGTAACATTAATAACCTCATTATTATGATCTGCTTCTAAAATAAGTGTATCCCTAGATTCCAATTCTCTTAACCTTTTTTTAACGTGTTTATCAACAAAAATATTAGGATAATTATTATAAAATAAGTACTTCCTTACAATATTCAAATTATCTGTATGAAAAATAGAATAGATAGCAATGTCAACTAAATTTTAAACTAGACCAATCTTATGTTACACAGGATGGTCTGATGGAAAATTAAGAAATCTACCTGAAAATGTTTTTTTTACGGAACCTATTCGTGATGATACTATTGTTTGAATCTCTAATTACTTCTAGGCTTAAAAAACTTATAGAATTATTCTTTTCTGTTTAAAAAGTAAATTTCAGTCTAGAATGATAAGAGTTAAAAATTGAAAGTATATAATGGAGTTTATCACTTAGTATAATTAAAAACGACTCGTCCACATAACGTGTGTAAGCTAGAATTTCCAAATTAATTTTTGAGAAAGCATTATATTCCAAGTTTTGCATGACTATTTCAGATAATATGGCAGAAATAGGAGATTCCATAGGAGTTCCAAAGGATTTTTTATATAATATATCATCAAATTTAAATATTGTAAAATCTAAATAATGAAGTAACATCTAAAGATGCCATAATATAATTATCAGGAATTTTAACATGATTTACACAAATAAGTTTATGATTTCAACATTTTTATTTAAATAAATTCACCACCACCTTTACAATTAAATATCAGTAGAATTCCACACATGTCAAGTTTTTGAAATTGCATTGAAGAGTCACAATGATACTGCTCCCTCAGTAATTGTGAACAAAGTTCAGGCTTGCGCAATAAAGATCTCGATTTTTCGTTTTCGGGCATAAAAAATCACGACCAAGCACACAGCGATAAAAAATCAGGACCTCTGGCTATACGGTACATCTCAAATTCGCTACAGGTTAATCCACCTAGGTGCAACCTGCTTTGGAAAAGGTTTTAGCTCCCCCGCATAAATAAGGTTGCGTTCTGGCACTAGTACATAGATGGTTGTCCTCAAAATTAGACGCAGATTTACTTCTTCACGTACAGGAAGTGGCCCGAGATCTGCTTTGTAAAGACCGTGTTCTGTTTTTACAAAACACTTGTATCCTTCAACAGTAGGATCAATATCTGTACGGACATTTATTCCGATATCCCCTGTTAGAAAGAATGCATTCCAACTAGGTTCGTATATAAAAACTCGGTCAGATGAATCTACTATCTCATATCCAGTTTCTGATTTCATCCAGTTAGGAACACTATTCTTGAAATTTTCCACGCTTAGAGTTCCTTTAACAACATGATTACCTGGCTTTTGTAGATAAATAACTCTGGTACCACCAGAAACATGAAACGGACTATGTGGATTTACCGGCAAAATGTTTAAATGGTTTCCTGTGGCCTCCGGAGCACCTATTTTTATTGGAAGAAAAAGAGATTTATTAATTCCACTGGAAGAATATCTGCTAGTAAGATAGTCTATCTGGTCTACTGAAAGTTCCGCGAAAATTCACATTCGATGAATGAAAAATTACTTTTTTTATTAAAAATAATTAATAAAATTCACTATAATTAATTCAATGTGAGACGCTTTGCATTCCTGACATTACAAGTAAAAATATTTTACTATCAACAAAGTAAATCATTTTTGAACCAAAAGACGAATTTTTATCAAAAGAGTTAAATATTCAACCAGAACTGATTATTTTAAAACCAAAAAGCTGCATTGCTTACTAAAGAAGATGAATTTTCTAAGAAAAGAAATAAATTTTGAAAGCAAAAGAAATTAATTTGTCTCCAAGTAGTTCAACTTTCCATCAGCTAGTTGAATTTTGAACCAAAAAAGATAGAGCCTCAATGAAAAATTTAATAGCTGATATTTCAACCAAACGAAAAATTTTCAACAGGACAGTGAAAAATTCAACAAGAACTGATTAATTTTCAACAATACAGTTACATTTTGTAGTCAAAATTTGGTTGAAATTTGTTTTCCTTCTAGGTTGAGAATCTAACTCTTGTTGAAAATTGATCTTTTTTGGTTGAATTTAACTATTTTTTATTCAAAATAGAATCTTGTTTTGGTAAATCTTTAACTATTTGGTTGCAAATTTAATTATTTTGTTGAAAATTTAACAATTTTGTAAAAATCATTCTTTTTGACTGAAAATTCAACTGTTTGGTATTTTTTTGTTGAATTCAACTGTTCGTTATCTAAAATCAAAATCTTTCTTTGGTTGATTTAGCAACTATTACATTTTTCGTTGAGAATTCATTATTTTTGTTTAAAAATTGGACTACATACTTTGTTAATAATTCTTTATTTTTCTCAAAGATGTACCTCATTGGCTAAAAAATTAACTATTTTGTTGAAAATATAACTATATTATTTGAAATGTATGTTTTTTGTTGACAAAGTGTCTTTTTTGCTAGAAAAGTAATCTGCTTGGTAGAAATCCATTTATTTGATTGGAAAGTTGACTATTTGGCAGAACATGAACTTTTTTGTGAAAAATTCATATTCCTCGGGTTGAAAATTGCACAGTTTTGGCATAAATTCGTCTTTTTGGCTTGAAAATTTAACAATTTGGTTTCAATTTTTTATCTTCCTTGACTGAAAAACTATTCTTGATTAAAAATCTAATTCGCTTGTTAAAAATTTTTCTTTTAACGGGACAATTTTTGGTGGATTTTTTTAAAAGAAGGAAATAAAACAACAAAATATATAAAAACGTGTATTTTGAAACTTTCTTGTCGTATCATATTATACTTGTGAAGTTCAGAACTGTAAAAAACTGACCGGTAATTAAAATATTAATTTTTTTTAACAGATTGACTTACACTTTCACTGGGTAACTTACTCAACACAGATTGATCAACTAGTCGGCTTGTTAGGGTTGATTGGCTTGAAGAAGGTCGGTTACGGGGGGGCGAGCGCGAGCGTAGAAGCCGAGGTGAGTGCTCCTGCGAACTTAATTCTGTAAGAACAAAATAGAAATGGATGAATTTTTTATTTTGGATGCAAACACTGACGTGAAAATGCTACAGAAGATACTGTTTTATTTATTCAATCTTATGTATTAAGACTTTGCAGATTTCGCAATGCACAAAAGTCAATCGTGAACTCCACGACTCGATTCGATAATAATTTTATAACTTAATTTAGATGGATCCGTTTTGATTTATAATGTATGAACCAGCACCTTAAAATCAACATCATAGATTTACAGCAAGGGACATCGAGAATTGAAGAACTTTAAGATATTTTACTCTGACCACTACTTCAAGATGAGCGGAGGCAGGATTCAAATATTTAGTTGCTCCATCGCCCTCCTTTGACTGCCACTAAGCTAACATTTATAACTACTGCAGCTCAATCATTGCGAAGATTCCGAGAGCCTGAATAGGCCCAGACAAACTTTGAGGTTCTTCAGACTCATTTACCTGCCCTGGTGGAAGTTTAGGAATGCAACTGAGTCGGTTTGAATCCGACCAACTCCAAATCATTTCGGTCTATCACGAATGAATGCGAAATCTGTTTCCGACGCATAGACTCATTCGGAGTGGAAGTTAAATCTAGTCCGAGTGACTCTGTCTGATTACGATTACTTCTTTTTCAGTCCAAATTGGTACATTCAGCGTGATAGCTCAGTGATAGCTCGTGATAGTTCAGGAGCATACTGCATACTATATCATATTGTTACTAAAGCAAGATTCTTGTCATGAGTTTCCGATGAGCCTACTAATCAGTATTGTGTATAAATCGCATGCGGAGAGTGAGGACGACGATCTAAACTTAAACTGCCAAAGACGAGCATTAAATCTTTGTATTTGAATTGAATCACTCCAACTTTCCTCACACGTCCCACTGAAGTAAATAGGGGATATACAAATCAGAACCACGTGTTGGCTCGAGGAGAAAACCGAGATGTCCAGCTGAAGATCGGGTTGAAACTCCCTCTCTTTACGTAGCGGTCGCTGAGGTACCAAGTTGATCATACAATCGCGAATTGAGAAATTTTGAAACGCGGTCGCAGCTTTGTAATTTCATCGGAAAACTAACACCGAGCCATCTTGAAGATTATCCCGGGGAGAAAGAATCCAATTGGGTTCTGAAGTTTCAACGAATCCACCTTGTATGTTCTATCTTACTTCATTCGTGCGGAACATCTTGCATTTTATTAACCTGACCCTCGAAAGGGCAAACTTAATTTGATTTGGTCCTAAAGTCAAATTTACGGCGGAAAAGACCAAAATCTTCACGAAGAAACATGAAACTCAAAAAATAGGGACTGAGGCCTGTATTTCAAGCAAACCGGATCCAGGATGAATTTTTCTAGATGAAAACTTCGTGCCCAGTCTATTATCCAGAAGGAGTGTGCTACCAATTGTGGTAGCTCACAGTGGCTGCTTACAGTTCAGGAATCAGTCCTGACCGTCCGACTAAGTCGGGAAAGAGACTCGAAATATTTATCGTGGATCCCGATTCTTAAATTAGAGTTCTGAGTCTAGAATTTCTGAAAACAATCTTGGATGTTTGTGATTCAATTTCAAAACGGCTCTCAAAACGTTCCTCATTTCGCTCTTTTCTCCGTCTTTTTAAAAGAATAAAGTCACACGAGGTTTCTCACGACTAACTATTTTTGAATGTATTTCTGTTGTTTGAAATTCATAATTGTACATTGGTTTCTAAATCTTTTTATGAGAATTATTGTTTCTTTGAGTTTTAAATTAAATTGCTATTTTCCTTGTCGCACTCCTAAACTGAATTCCGAATAATTTAGTTACCCCTAAAGTTATCGCAACCCAAGCTAGTCAATTCACCAAATCATTTCCGAATTGTTTTTTTCGAACCTTCCACCTGCTTTAGCTGTCGGCTGTTTGAATCCGTTATTTATATCGATTTCCTCTTTAAAGGGTTGAATGCTCTCAAAAGTCTGTATAAAGTGAGCCCAGAATAAAGCCAATTTGCCGATTTTTTAAGTAGAAATTGCAAAAATAGTGAAAATTTTAATGTTCTCTGAAATTTTCAATATCTTCCGTAATAATCAATATTTTTTAATGTTCTTGGGCTTATTTTAAAGCTATTTTTCTAGTTTGTAAATATATGAAACAAATAACCATAATCATTTTATAACGAACTTTGAGAGAATTCAGCCTTTTAAAGAGAAATTTTTTTAGTTCTGACATAACTGAAATTAAGCGAACTTTATTAGCCATCAAAGAAGACGAGGTCTGAAACCCTTGCACGGTAGTGTAAACAGATCCACTTCTAGCGTATTTTTATAAACAAATTCATTTACTTGTCATTTGTGAACTTAGAAAAAATTTATTTTTGTGAGAGTCCCTTCTTTTCTTCCCTGAAGAATAATATGAGCATAGAAAATAGTTTTGTTTAATAACAACTGTTATAAGCAAATCCACTCATATCGTATTTTCAACAACAAAAATTTTTCTTTTCTGCGGGATCGTTTCTTTTCGTCTCAAGAAAATTATCAATAATACCCTGACACAAAAGATTAACTATTTTTTTATTTTTCAGATTGAAAATTCAACTCTTTTGTTGAAAATTGTCATTCTCATTTGTAGATTGATCTTTTTTGTTAGAAATTTCATTTTTTAGAGATAAATGATATGGTGTGCGAATTTCAAGAGTAAGACTTTTGGTTCAAAATATTTTGAAACTGTTTAAACAATTTCTTTACTTTTTTCCTTTTCACACGAAGAAACAAGAAAATGCTCATTTTTTCGAATCTCCCATAACATGTCGCTTATTATTCAGTATGTTCATATCACGCAGAAATCGATCTGAAAAAATATCTGTTCACAACGTAACTGAAAAAAAAAATTATTTAAACAAATTATCCTTGTCAAAAGAAATCATTATTGTGAAGAAAAATTACCATTGTTGAAAAAATCAGGTTATAAGTTCTGAGACAAGAAAATAGTAAATAATAAGCGACTGAGGCAACTGCGTCACAAATTCCAGAATATATTTACTTTTCAAGTTATCATTATAAAAATATGTCACTTGATATTCAATATTTGGTCAATAACTCCAAAAAATACTTTTTACGATTTACAGGGAAAACATGATTTACAAAAATTAAAATTGCTAAAATAATTACCCAGTATGTTAAACAATAACTATAACTCTTAAATTTCATCAGCTGTATCATTGACCCTGAAAAATAATCACTTTACGTGATCTGAAGGGAGGAAAATTTGTTTAATCAAATAATAATTGTACAAACAATTCAAAATTAGTTTAATACTATTTGTAAGCTTTTCGATTATTGCAAAAAAACAAAAAATTCATGTTGAAAATATTCAAAAAATAAGTTCTTTAACATGAATTTAAGAAAACTGATATATTTCATTTTTGGGGGCATTGTCCGGGCACAGTACAAGGGACTTAGGTCGGTAAAATTAAAAGTTATTGGTTGGAAATTATTTCTTGAATATTTCGCAATAGGCGTCTGAACCTAATTTATAAAAAGTTAATATCTAGTATTTATTTTTCCGATAAGTAGGATTTTTACAGTTATAAATTTGGACCACGCTAGTGCTGACAATTTAAAAACTTTTAATTTGCAGCAGCAAAAATACGTTAATCACTGAACGGAAAGATTACAGCGCAATTAGGAAATATGGAAGCCATATAGTACAGTGTGCAGAAGATAGATGCATAAACATTAAAACATGAAGTTATATATAAATATTTTACATTCGGGAACAAATTTGAAGAAAACGATTACATTTCACTCTGATCCATTGTTTTTTCTATTAAACGAACAAAAAATTGAATTTCCAAAAACTCGAGGAAGTTTAAAGACATCGTAGGACAAAAGTTGTATATCTCAAATGTAGATATAGGTAGAAAAATGATAAATATGGTCAGCCTAATTAAACTTACCAACAAAATCCAGATACACCAAAAATGTAAGAATTAGAATGCAGCTGGGGATCTTCATTTTTCTCTTATTGTCCAACAGATTTTGTGATCGTCGACTGAGAAATTTGGAATTTGTTGACTGATATATATAGTTATCTTCGTCAGATCACTATGAGCCTATTAGCACCATGGAAATTTTTGCGACGATAACAGAAACTGCCACGTTGTAAAGACGCTCTATGTGTTTCACTTCTAGAAATTTCTGTTCTTCACGTATACACCGAGGCATGGAAAAATTACGTGGCAGTCAAGAACTCAAGCTAAGGAAAAATAAAATTTATTATTTTGCTCTCAGTAAAAATTTCTGCGATTATTATCACATTATATTTGTTTAAAGTCTCATGATATGTGTGTACTTTATTGGTATAGCGTGAGATAATCAAGTTAAACGCTTTTTATAGAAGGTGACTTTTGAAAATAATGAAAAAAAAAGATATTCTGACAATTAATTGAGGTAAATTAAGATTAACTAAGATTACTTCGGATTGCATCCACTCTGGGTTACAGAAAATTATGATGGATTAATTCACCTAAACTAAACCACTCTTTACCAAATAGTTAAATTTGCAAGCCAATAGATCAGTTTTGAAGTAAAGCTTTATTTAATTATCGCTAGCAACATAATATTTTTTACAAACCTTTTTACCTGAATCTACTCCTAGTTGGAAATTTTTCATGTAACGAAAAATCATTTTCAAGGCTGTTTTTACCCCCAAAAACCCGGTTTTGGACAGATAAGAAGAAAAACGCGTGTCGCTTAGAATTTTCGAATACTACAACTTATAAGAAAAAGAAGAAAATCGGAGGCGGACACCTACCTAGGTTCTTATTACAATGCTCATGCTAATAATTTGGTTTTATTAGTTAGATTAGAAAAGCTGTCGGAAAGCGAAGTTATTTTTCTGAGTGATATAATTTATAAATATAATATTAGAGATGGTAAAAGATGACATACTTCAGACCAAAAATAATTCAATTGTTGGATCCTTTATTCCATAATTCGACGTTTCGAAAAGGAACAGTTTTCCTCATCAGGATACGAGAAGTCCATACATGTTCATCATTGTTTTTATTACTTAGTCCGATTTTCGTGGTTGATTTTGCCATATTTTTGTCAAATTTTAAAGACTAAATAATACTTCTTCAATACTAAGTACGAAGCTTACGATAAATATGAATTAAAAACTCACATTCTATAAAATATTTCGAAGAAAATAATCTTTTCACAACCTCCTTCATATAAATTATTGATCATTTTGAAGATATTGAAAGGTAAAGACTTCTAAAAATTTCCACAAAGGAGTGGAAAGGGGAAGAGGATTAGTAGTAGATTTCAACGAAAAGGAAAATTAAAGACTAAAGACTATTTTTATTTTTTTTTATTTACTATAGTTTTTTCAACTTATTTCTATTTTCATTTACTTATTTTATTTCTACATATCTGCTTTCTGTTCGAGTGATTATATCAGTTAATTCTTTCTTCAATACATTTCACAAATCCAAAACCTAAAACCGTTAAGATTCGGTCATTACTGGCTTTACGTGAATTCTATTCAATATCTTTATAGTTTCTTCGGTAATAAAAACTATTTTTATTAAAAAATTAACTTGAGGACATTATTCATCATCCTGTTCATACACCTAAGAATCATAAAATTGATTGTTTTACAAGGAAAATCTTCTTTTACTCCGGTAACTTCTAGATCAGTTTTAACAATAATAAAAAATTGTTTTTCCTCATACTATAGAGGTTCTTTTATTACTACTATATATTATTACCTTATTTTACTAAAGAGGTTTAAAAGCAGCCATCCCTGAGTCGCTCCGTATCCTTAAAGTAACTTAAAGTAACCATTTTTAGCCAAACGCGTTTTAATTTTTACACTTTCGGCGCCACATTGGGTTCGCCATTGGGAATGCTTAAACTTCGATGCCAGATTCGTAATCAGCGATTTCAAAAACACCAGAGTAAAAATGTTAAGCGAAATACGTCAAAATTTTTATATTTTCGCCTCCATATTGTGTTCGCCATTTTTAATTTTTTAATTTAGACTTCAGATTCGTAATCACCGACCCCAAGAATATCCAAGTAACTATTTTTAGCCAAATCCGTCAACATTTTTACATTTTACCGCCATATTGGTTCCGCCATTTTGAATTAAAAAGTTCTGACTCCAGATTCGTAATTAGCGACAACAACCACCCTCGAAGATCGAGCAGTCCCCACCGTGGGGCGCTCTGGCCAATCATAGGCATCGTAGAGAATCTATATAAGAAAAACATAACCTGAAACTTCAGTTTCAGGTCAGCACTGAAGACGTGAACTGCAATGTTCAAAAAACGTCGGCACGATTCGCAGTTTTCACACGATTGAAACTCGAAAAAGATTCAAATTTTAAATTCAAATATATCATAATGAATTATCCTGAAAGCATTGAATCTGTTATTTTTGAACTTAGATATCTAAAGAAGTTTGTTTCTATTTTACAGCTCTTTTATTACGTAAAAGATACTGCATTGTCTCTCTAAATCAAATTTGTCAAAACTTACCTGAGTGCTAGTGAAATCTGACAGATTTTATTAGCAAAACGAGGGCCACTAAAGATGAGTAAAAAATTACTAATTCGATTGGGCAAGATACTTCCTAATTCAATAGTGAAAAACAGCTGAATGCTTTTCAAACATATATAAACTCATTTATGACTGTATAGTATATGGTAATTAAAAATGGTAATAACAATGGGAAAAGTGAAGAATAAGAAGGCCATGTTCTGATACTGTAAACGACACCTAGTCTTTTACTATTTTAAAAATATTGCATTCTGATTGTTTGCACGAGAACATGTCACAAGAGTGAAAAGTTTTATCTAGTGTGAAAGAGTCATTTAAAAATTATAAAATTACGTCAATTATGTTCATTTAAGACCTTTATTTTTAACATTTGTTATGAATAATGAAGCAAGAGTGTTTTTGAAGAATACCAAATGCTACTAATGGTAGGTATAGGTGTTGCAATAGTTTTAGAAAACATTATGAAACTGGTCGGCCTAAACGATTTTTCATTAACAAATAAAATGTCTACACGATTTTCTTATTTAAACAGGCTATTAAAAAAAAAAATCATTCAAATAAATATTTCTTCGAAGGACTAATCAGATTTCAACGAATCTAGACCTCTCAAGTGAAGGAAATCATTTTTTGAATGTACGAAATACTTATTTTTATCAAGAAAATACAGCCAAAGTATTAATTTCCATAGATCAATAAAAGATATGTGTCTGGTTCGAATAAAAGTTACTATTGTGAAAGAATATTTTCTTGATGCTGAGAAATAGGGTTCAAGTAAATGCATTCTTTAATTAACGATATAATAATTAAGTAAGAGTAGAACAAATCTGGCGTTTGCTCGACGCAATATTTTGAAAATTTTTACAAAATTGGCACCAGACGCGGGAAAATTGACATATTCGCACAAGGTTCAAAGGTAATCTGAAAAATATGAAGCCGGAAACAGCTAGTAATCACGTCACAATAAAAAAGAGAACCTACACTAAATAAGGGAAAAAATATTTAAATTCAATTTCAAGTAATGTTTTAAATATACCGCCAGCCTCGTTCTCCTGTTGAACCCAAATATAACCTGTAGCCTCTTTCTTTATGATAATTATTATAACTGAAAATAACATTTTTTGTTGCATACATCCTTATAATATAATCATACATACATCACCCTACCTTACTATCCGCCTGCCGTGGCTATTCGCTCGCCATGGTAATAGCACCGTACCTTTTGCATAACAATTGAATGGAATTTTTTACTCTTTTATGGAAAGTATACATAATTATTTTATCGGTTTATCATACAAACCTTCCATTGTTTTTACTTTCGCAACTCGCGCCAGCGTGTCACTACCTGGCCGGCACACTTGAAAAATATTTTTAGAGCAGTCAGTGCCAGACCCTCGAACCACTTAAATCACTAATAATTACGTTGTTAAATTAGATCGATAACAATCATACGGCTGAAGCTCAGCTTGCAGAGTGAGTGCCGACTGTATATCATCACCTCCAATCAATCAGTTATCAGCCTAGAAGTCATTTAACAAAACTTCCTTAGCGGCTGGATATTTTGATCCCTCATCTTCTGCCAATTGTTAAAGGACTCTATTTGCTACATAAGCAGCAGACGCCGTTCCGTACGTAACGGTTGAAAGCTGAAAATGGCTTAGAGGAACGAAAAGTGTGCTACTATAAACAATTCTTTGAGAATCTGAATCACGCGGATTTATCAATATTTGACGTAACATCTTGACTCCGGCGTAAAAAATAGCTGCAAGATCGGCCTGTAACTTAGGACCTACAAGTAGTAGATCGTTCGGAAAAAATGCAGTAGTAGTTGGACTGGACGTGTTGAAAACTACTCTGAGTTTTCTAGAGGGACTTTCTTTTCTAACAACTGGATAATGTGAAAGATAACTGGGCGAACAAAATATGAAATGTTATGAACCTTCAGGATCGATCTCTCTCAGACGATTTAAGTAACCACATTCCTTTAAAAATTACAAGTAACGCTTTTCTATCATTGAACCTCTGGCCAATGGAGTTTCCGTTCTATTCCAAACAGAGCTAGAAACATGAAGGGACTCTCCTAAAGAATTTCTTTAGATCCGAATGCAAATATTGCAAATTGTCTAAAATGCTACTATGATGCACCTCAATATCATTAGTAATTATTGCAAGAGCTTGTGTTTTTACATGGAACAATTGCTTAGAACATTCACTTACAAGTGTTGCTTGCAAACACAGATCAATTAAGACAAGTACATTGAGAAATATTTGTTTGCAAAACCGTAGTATTACATTTTGTATCGCTAGTAGAAGTACTAACCCTATTCTGATCAAATCTAGAATAGGCAGGCATAGTGAGATCAACCTGTTTGATATCAACTTGATTACCATATTGTTGATATTCCTTTTCATAGGAAGAAGCTGCATCTGTATACAAAAGTGTGTGTTTACGTTTTCTATGTTGCAAGCAAATGCAAGCAAACAATGGTGAAGATCATGATTCTCTAAGCATGAAATTAAAATAACTGTTTGAGTTGTAGCTGCGTTTGATTGCGCTGAGTTTGAACGAGATTTACGATTTGAATGACCTGATTGAGAGATGTTATTTGATTTTGAGCTATTCTTTAAACAATAATCTTTCGTTATTTGCATAGATTTTAACATTCGAATTTTCATTGCTAAATTTTTTTCATTGAGGTACGTAGCGATTCAAATTTTTAAATCCTTGAATAGTTTGGTGCAACGTATCTCTTAATAATTTTAAATCTTTCGCAGTGTAACGCGGCCTTTTTCTTAAAATAATAAAATATAATGTTTGGTTTCTTAAGGCCTTGCGCAAATCCAAATTGAAATAAGATACAATGATCCACAGCCCAGGCGCCAACCTTCCTAAAGGCAATCCTAAATAAATCTCTGAATAGGTCGGCACCAATACGATAACGATGAGAAACGGTAATAGAGCGACAGGCGATGAACGATAAATATTTGGAAAATATTTATTATTATAATAAATATATTGAATATTTGGCCAGATTCCATTTAAATGTTGAGATTGAAATAACAAATTTATTATTGATAGTATGAACGTAAACAAGTATGAACGAAATGGGTATAAAATGACAATTGATAATAATAGTAAAGGTGACTACTAAATATATCAGAGATTCTACATGAATGAAAAGGAAAGATAATGTTGCTAATACAAAGTGTAACACTGAGATTTAAACATAGTGGGGTATAGCACTATTCCAAGGTCGATAGAGTACGAGAGAAAACAGGTCGGGTCTACGGTCGTATTTTTAAATGGCATCAAATAATTAGAGTGGGTAATGACAATAACAAGGACATCATTGATAGCAAATTAATAAATACTCCACAGATAAATGCTACAGAATTAAAAGGGACAAAAATAAAGGCCAACAGTTTACATAACACATTTCTTAAATTTACGCATTTTGTCACTCAAAATAAACGGGGAATTGCTGAATTAATTGGTTCGGGAAGAATTATTCCTATATTTACAAAGAGGACAACGTCAAATTCAAAAACTTGGAAGCCCATACAATTGATTCTTTACAATCGATATCGGTAATAAATACGGAAGCAAAGCCCAAATTTTAGAAAATGGTAGCATGTTTAATCAATTCAGGGTCGCGAGGAAGTTATGAAGAAACAGCTCGAGAGATGTGTTCGTGAAAGGGGTCACATTTCAAAATGTGTCGAAATTACACAATAATTGAAGGTGAATGGGTCCAAATGTAGAAAAATGAGTCATTGAGGGATGCAAACGTGAACATAATCACAGACGTATCCGGGCCAGATGCCGGCACTAAAAAAAAATAAAATTCGAGAACACACATTTTTTATAGAATACAAGGTATTATAAATGGTTCAGCCAAGGAGATAAATAAGAGATTATAATAAAGGAACTTGGCTAAACCACTGGAAAATCAAAATCCTACCTCGAAATAATCTACAGCTCTCCAATACTCGACGGTTCGTTACAAAAGTGATTAACTGGCTCGTAGCTACAGACGCACTGTACGAACGAATAGTCATCTTACGCACGGGGACTCAGCGGGCTTCAGAGTAGGGAAAAAGAAAAAAGAGAAAGGCGCCTGAAACCTTGTTATAGCGATTCCTACGGTCGAGAGAGATCGACGATATCTGCTCCACGCTGGTTTTCTCTGCTGTCTTATCTTCTATTTACATGCCTCCCTCCTTCCGACGGACTGGTTATGTCCTTAAGCACGAATTCTTCGCGGTAGGAATCCGGACCACGGGATTCAAAGCCTCTGAAAGATGGTTGAACTCCTTGATTTAGGTTGGTGGATGGAACCTTGCGGCTGGCAGATGTAGGGTGAACCTATTCCTGGTGATCCTCGTTCCAGAACTTGCTCTTCTCCTAACAGACATAATTCTCCTAAAAGGTCTCATCCTCCTGTCAGTCCTCGGCATTCGGTTATGACTTTACCTCTTGCGACGCAAGCCTGTCGTGGAAGGTCCAGATCTCTTCCTGTTGAGTGTTCTCTGCGTGCTAGATCCAGGTCTCCTCCTGCCAGGCATTCTTCTCTACGCATATTCGGGTTGACACTCGAACAGCTTAGATTTATTCGACTCACTCCCTACACGAATCCGCACCGGCGATTCTAAATTCGAAGATACCCCTTTCCTCTCGATATGCCAATTCAAGTAGAAGAACAATATAATAACCTTATGCCCATACCAAACGAAGAACAAACTGTATTATCAATGTCCAATGGCGACATATTCGAAATATTCACGAAAAAATAATGCATATATTCGCGCAATGTATTCGAGAAGATATCAGCACACTCGATATTTGACTAAAGAAAGGGTGAAAGTGAACATGAATAGCGGCGCGATTGAAAATATGACTCCAGAAGAAATCGAGGAATGTCCCACAGGCAAGGATAACTCAGTCTCAAGGAATTTAACAATAATAACTCTGCATCATGATGAAGAAAAATAATAACTGCAGTTATCCGACAATTTATTGAATATTTTATGAACAAATAAATGTTACCAACAACTTATCCATATCAGGTGTTTTGGATGGAATGAATAAACTTTTTTGACGGAATTATTTATATATTACTTGGAAATAAAACCTAATTACCATGCTATTGGTCATCCAAAAAATTGATAATTGTCTAAAGAATCTTAATTTGCAAATGCATTAATGATTCATACTTTTTAAAATCCTATATAATATACTGTGTACAGCTATATTACTTAAATTACTCAAATAAAAAAGAATGACAATTGTGGATCGTTGTCGAAGGGTCTAAAAAAACGAGTAGTAGGCTTTTAAACTGAAAAAAAAATCTTTAACCATGTAGATTTAGATTTTAACTTAATCGTGAAAGATAAAATAAATCCTGCTATCAGTTTTAACGAATTTTGGTAAGTACATTTTTTTCTTCGACACTGACTCTAATGTAATGTAAATATCTGTGAAGGAGAACCTTGACGCCTATCATAATCTCAGAGATAACGAGCATAGCATATATGATATAATCTGATGAAGAACAAGAATATTCATCAGGTAGTAAAATTTCTTAACAGAATTTGTTTTGAATTTTAATACATCAATTATTGTTTCTTCCAATTAAAAAATATGAGGACTGTTTTTACTCTTGTTTTATTCTTGATGGTTGTCCTAAATTCTATTGGTGACTATAATCATATAATACATCTATAATTGAAGTAGATTTACCAGGATATACGCAAATTGGAGTGAGAGCGATTTAATCTACATTGTGTCTCAATTAATATTTTCTTTTAAACTTTTTATTTAAATTTGTCATCAATGAGCGAGAATTGCATCTGTTGTTATTCCGGGGAAATCAAGACTGTGTGTGTTACAAAAAATTGAATAGCGTTGTATGTTTTTAATAATAATAAAAAATTAAGAAATTGCGATTGTTTTTGTAAAAGTGTTTTAAACTTGATACGAATTGTTAATTGAAATGATTAATCTTCCACAAAAATTGGATTTCTGACAAAAATGTTTCAACAAAACAGTGAAATTTTTAACCAAAGAGATAAAGTTTCAACTAAAATAGGGAATTTTTAACAACAACAGAAAAATCTTAGGAAAGTGGTGTGACTTTTGAACAAGAAGATTGATTTTTCAATAAAAAATTACAAATGTTTGAAAAAATATAGGGGTTTTCAACAAAACAGTTCAAATTTCAACTCAAACAGATATATTTCCAACTCAAAATAAACTACTCAAGTTTGCAGAGGAAAATAATTATTTTCAACCACAAGAAAATAAATTCTTAAGAAAATAGTTGCATTTTCAGCTGGACAGTTGAATTTGTAAGTAAAACAAATAAACTTCAAACTCAAAGTAAAACATTTAAGGTTTCAGTTAGGAAAATCATTTTTCAACCAAACTGAAAGAATTTTTTAACAAAGTAGTCACATTTTCAACCACAGAAATGTATTTACTACTAAAATGATAAACCATCCAACCAAAAGATGAATGTTTGACCAATTTGATGAACTTTCAACGAAAAAGTTAAATTCTGGACCCAAAAATATTAATTATCTACCAAGAAGATCGACCTTGGAAAAATCTTGATCCCAAAGAGATGAATTTTCAATGAAATGCACAACTTTCCAACCAAATAGTTGCATTTTTCAAGTGAAAACGATCAATTTTTGACCAAAAATGGAATAGCTTAATTTGCAGCTCGAAATTTTATTTGTAACAAAAACAATTAGTTTTCAACAAGATAATGAAGTTTTTAGCCAGGAGAGGTGAATTTTGAACGGAATGTATAATTTTTTAACCAAATAGTTGAAAATACAAGTAAAAAAGATACTTTTTAGACGAAATATGAAATAGTTTAATTCTCAGGTAAAAAAATTAATTTTCAACTATAAAAAACGTTTTTTTAAATAAAATTGGTAATTTTTCCACCAAATTAATAAAATCTACACAAAATTAACACATTCTGAACCAAGAAGATTAGTTCTCAACAAGAAATAGAATAGTGATACTACCGTCGTAATTGTCGGTAGGACCATTGTACGTAGTATTAAAAATCACTGCTGACCTTGAAGAAGAGCGAGGAACTTTTTTGAAAATCATTTGAAAGCCTAATAATTTTCGGGTCTAGTCGCCAATAATTGAGATACTTTTGACCTTTTGAAGAAAATATGCAACGCGAGAAAATTGAAAAAATGCCATACAGTCTTTTTAATCTCAACTTTAATTAACAGAATAAATCTTTCAAAATCTTAACGGGTTCTCGAGATCGGGCTAAAAATGATCAAGCGTGTCTGCGCCAAGTTCCAGTCGCTTAAGCAGCGAGTCTGACCGACGGAGGTGGTCGGACTTCAACTTGACTTTCAGGACTGAGACATTTTTAGTCGTATCTTGATGACCAGTGAAGATCTCAAAAGTTCTACAGGCTGAAATAAAAGATGAGACATCAAAAAATGTGTTGTATAAATTTCAGATTTTTCGTACAACTTTCCTAGGTCATGCCACAAGTTGAATTTGAGATTCAAAATTCGAAAATTTTTTAATTTTTCATGATAAATAATCGATAATTTATAACCGAATTATTTAATTGTCAACAAAATATAATTGAATTTCTACGAAAACTAGTTGAAGGTTAATTCCATGAAGTCTAAAACTGAGGTTAGGTCATTCTTTTTCGAGAAAAGAAAAATATGCCCGAAAAAAATTAAACGCCACTGTTTCTTTATTCCAGAGTTGAGCTCACAGTTTGATTGCTTACCTAATGGCGAACCCATTCCTGGTGTTTCTCGCCTTGGAACGTCTTCTCCTGAAAGATGTAATTCTCCTGAAAAGTCTCATCCTCTTGCCAGATCTCAGTATCCCGTCAGGACTTCTCCTCTCGCAACTCAACCCCTTCGTGCCAGGTCCAGGTCTCCTCCTGCCAGGAATACTTCTCTGCGCATATTTGGATTCACACTTGAAGAACTGAAATAGATTAGGCTTACTCCCAACTCTAATCCGAACCGGAGATTTAAAATTCAAAGATACACTTTTCGTCGCGATCAGCCAATTCAATTGATAGAAAAACATAATGTCTTTGGGCACATGCCAACTGAAGAACAAACTGTATTATCAACGTCCAATGGTGAAATATTTGCAATATTCATTGATAGGAATCAACATCTCCGTGCAATATATACAAACAGATATGAACACACTCAATATGTGACTAACAAACGAGTGAAAATAAACATGAATAGCAGCGCAATTGAAGATATGACCCCAGAAGAAATGGATGAATCTCTCACAGGCAGGGATAACCCAGTCTCAGAGAAGTTTAAAAGAATAACTCTGCTTCCTCATGAAGAAAAATAATAACTGCAGTTTGATGTAAGGCTTCCACTGGCTTTGCGGCGGAAAGGTTAACAGTCCTTATTTCAAACCATGGTTCTTCATCACAACGGCAGATTTATACACTAATTACGGCTACAAGATAATTGTAGGCTATAAAAAAATGTTAAACTAAATTATAATATATTTTTTGATCCGTAATAGGATGAAAATGTCACACGTAACTGGTACTTGAGGGGCCGTATTTTATAACCATCTTGATATTTCTCTCGTCGTATGGCACGCAGTGGAAAAAAAAACGTGTATAGACAAGTTGAGTGACGTATGATGCACTGTTGTAAAGCACGCTTTAATTGTTATCCGATTTAACATTTTTGCGAAAACAACAATGTTTTAACTTTCCGCATCAAACTGTCATCATCAATTTGAAAAAAATTGTATTATTTTTTTATTTATGAACGAAAATGGAAAAAAGTTTTGAATTTTGATGTGTACCGTTTTTGTAACAAATACTTGGAAACATTTCATACTGGCTAGAAAATATAAAGCAATTCTTAAAAAAATGTCTTTAATAGCAACGCAATATTTAAAAAATGTATTAGATTTGTTATAAACAAAGAAGTGACTGAAAATAGTCTCGCGAAGATTAGCAGCGATTCCTCACTTGGTTCGAAATAAATTTGAAAAATGTATCGTCAAATGGAGACTTTTAGTTAAACTGATTAGTATCCAAGGTCAATACGTGTCCCAAAAAACTACCCCTATGTCATACATACCTCGTCTATCTTTTTGCTCCTTAAAATTGAAGTACTTTTAGTTTTATACATCATAATGAACTTGAAAATGTATGTACTCGGAAATTAAACTTCATCAAAGTACTGAGTTATGAGTATGTACGTACATATAACAGGGTGACCATTTTATTCGAAGAAAAAAATTTCCAGTTTCTTCTCTGTTTGCAATCATTATTCATGGTCAATATAATTAAAAAATTAAAACTCTGAAGCTAAACATTTTTCCATTCGAATGAATAAACATAAACTACAAATTAAAGCACTCAAAGTGGAACTCTTGAATTTTGAACTTTCTAAATTGAAGTTTAAGTTTTTGATTTTAAAAAGCCCCTCTATACGCTGTTCGTACGACTTTGCCGGAAAATTATAATTTCTCGGAATTTTATAGGTTGAATAGCGTCTCTGATTTTTGGGCTCATTAAAAATTGAAATACAAATTTACAGATAGATGTTTGGTTTTTTCAAATGTCGAAATGGGTTTTGCAACAAAAAATTTAAGCATTCGAGAGCCCATAAAAACCCAACACTACTTTCTGCTTTTTCTTTTTTAGGTTTGAGTTTCCACTAAGGGCCTGGTTATTTGTACATAGGGGTGGTTTTTTGATTTTTGTTTTGTTTATTCGAAGGCCCAAAATAAGCCAAAAATTCTGATGCACTTTATTTTTTGCAGATTTTATTTTTGGTAAGCGGGTGGTTTTTGGCACAAAGGGGGGCGGTGGTTTTTAAATATGGTTTTCGTGCATTCGAGAACCCAAGTCAGGGGTAGTTATTCGGGACACGTATTATATGTTTTCGGAGAGCAAAAAAAAATAAAAAAATGTACCCCCAATCGTTTATTGCATTAAAATAATTTTTAGTGAGTTTTCATCGGTGGAGGCGCTGAGTGGACGTCGCGCTATCGCCGCCACCTTATTTCGGAAGTTTAAAGAGCAAAAAAAGTTTGTGTTGAGCGTAAAATTTGCGAAAAAAGCAAAAACATATAGTGTTTTCCATTTTTTATTTTGCCTTGATGGCGGTGCTGAGTCGACAAACCTATTCTTACGTGCGTCATCACATGACGAACCTTTCAGGTGATAATTGGCCTTATCCCTATCACTTTGCCATTAACGTTGTGGGCCTACGATCTATTAGAGAAGGTCAACCTTGACGCTTATAATAATCTAAGACATAAAGAGTTCAGAATATAATATATGGTCTTATGAATTACTAGAATATTAATCAGATACATTGTTAATAAACTTCTGTATGCATACATTACTCAGTCCCCTATAAAATCTGTACAAATCCCTACAAGTGAATATTAGGAAAGGCCAAGCTTGATGCTTATAATACTCTGACAGATAACGACTGTTGAATATTATATATAATCAGATGAAGAACCAGAATTTTCATTAGTGACATTGTTAATAATAGTCTTTATTATTGCATCAATTATTTTCCCTCTAATTAGAAAATATGAGCATTGTTTCTACCCTCGTCTTATCCTTGGCGGTTATCCTCAATTCTATTGGTGAATATAACAATATAATATATCTCCCATAATTTAAGTAGATTTTGTAAGCTATACGAAAATCAAAATGGGCGCGATTTAACCTACATTCTGTCCCAATTCCTATTTTCTTTCAAACTTCATTTGACTTTGTCCGAAACGAGCGAGATTTTGATTGAAATTTATTCCGGGGGAATCCATAATGTGTGTGTATTAAAAAAATGGATTTCAAAAAGTGTTCCTATTGATACAGAATTCGTACCATATGGTAAACTCCTGAGAAGCCAGTCACAAATTACGCAAGCAGCAGCCATTAAATCTTCTAGACCAGAAGTGAATTTTCTCTTGAAGAAAATGCACAATATATTGCATTATAAGTTTTTTAATAATGTTAAAAATTTACCCAATGATATTGTTCATATGAAAGAGTTTCAAACCTAATGTTCAGCCGAAAAGATAGATCTTTAACCATAAAGATTAATATAAATTGTTATAATTAATTCGCCAAAGATTGGTAGAAAATTAATAATTAGATTTCTCAACATATTTCCTAATTTAATAGTCGACAGCAGATAATACTCCATAAAAATAAATAAATTCATTTAGGTCTGTATATAATTATTCAAAAAGTTTTATGAAAATGTCATATTGTAAAATTATAAACGTGACGTAGCCTGTCTGGAAATTAAAAACATTGCCTTCTGATTGTTTGAGCAAAGTTGAGAAAGATAAGAATTTTTTACAATCCTGAAATTACAGGGAATTAATGGGCTATACATTAATTATACACATTCAGAGTTTTCAAGCGTTAAATTTTAAATATTTTTGATAAAAAATTTCAATTATTTAACAATTTTTCTAAAAGTTATTTGCCTTGTATGAGGCTGAACTTAAGTATCTTAAATAGTTTATTTCTATTTTATAGCTCTTTTCTTACGTAAAAGATACTGTATTGGCTCTTTGAATCAAAATTTTTAAAACTTAACTATGCGCTAGTAAATCACGAATTACGAATTTGATTAGTAATTTTTCGGTAACATATAAAAAACTTATTTAGGACTGTACATTATATAGTAATTGAAAATGGTAATAAAAATGGGAAAAGTGAAGAGAAGGCCCTGTTCTGAAATTGTAAACGACGCCTAGTATGTTTCTATTTTTAAAATATTGCATTCTGATTGTTTGTACAAAGTTAGGAAAAATAGTAATTCTTTATTATTACAATTATTCAACAATCTATAAATTTACCATGCATATTTAGGGTCCACATGCGCTACTTTTCAACAGAATTCTGTTTTTCCTTTTTAAAATTTTTAATATTGTACAGGTTTTTAGTTTTCCCCAGAAAATTTCAATTCTTCAAGAAAATGTCACAAGTGTGAAAAGTTTCATCTTGTATAAATTTAAAAATTATAAAAAAGAATCAATTATGTTTATTCGGGATTTTTATTTCTAACAATTGTTATAAATAATGAAGCAAGACAGTTTTTGAATAATACAAAATGCTACTAATGGTAGGTATAGGTTTTGCAACAGTTTCAGAGAACATTATGACATTGGTTGGCCTAAATAAATTTTTATTAACTGATAAAATGTTCACACGATTTTCTTATTCAAAGACGCAAGTTTTCAACAATAATTTATGGAGAGAAGTATTTATTCAAATGGAGTTTTTTTTTTCTTTCAAGAGATCTAAACTATCCAAGTTTCCATTTTTTCTGGGTAATTGGTTCTGAGGTACAACTGTGCATTATCAAAACATGTCAATTTTGTTAAAAAATTATTTGAATAAATATTTCTTTAAAAGACTAATCAAGGAAATTATTTTATTGAATATACGAAATATTTATTTTAATCAAGAAAATACAGTCAAAGTATTCATTCCCATGCATCAATAAAATATATGTGTCTAGTTCAAATGAAATTTACTACCGTGAAAGAATATTTTCTTGATGCTGAGAAATTGGATTAAAGTGAATGCAGTGTTTAATCAATGACGTAATAATTAAGTAAGCGTGGTTTCAGGACAAAGAGCAAAATGAGTTTTTGACAAATATGAATATAAGGCTTAGTGCAACTGATTTATTGAACATACCTAAAAGAGTCAAATTTAGATAAAGTCAGCACAGGGTGAATAAATAATATTATTTAGCACAAAGCTGGCGTTTGCTCGACGCAATGTTATAAAACTTTCCACAAAATCGGCACAAGTAATAGCACAGTATCTTTTCTATAACAATTGAATGTACTCTTTTACTCGTTCATGGAAAGTATACATAATTGTTTAATAGCTTCATCGTACAAAGCTTTCATTGTTTTTACTTCCACAACTCGCACCAGCTTATCAGTACCTGGTCGGCATTCTATAACTTTTTCCAACCGCCACAGTGACGGGAGTTCAGCTGCATTTTTAATTAGGACTATAGCACCTTGCTTCACATTTGACTTCGTTTGTGTTCTTCTATATCGTTTCTGAAGGTTTTGTAAATATTCGCCGAACCATCTTATCCAAAATGGTTCCGCGACGCACGGCACTAATTGCCATCTTGATAAGCGATATTATTTCAAATGTTTAGGAGTCAAGTATGACCAATCTTTATTATCCCTAGTTTTAGCATGAAGCAGACTGGTATTTAAGCATGCTTCTATCTTGCGTTGTAGAGTTATTAACTCTTCGAAAGCCAGAGTGTGATTTTGTATTTCCCTACGTAAATGATGCTCAACGCTTCTTTCCCATGCTGCCCATAATCCTCAAAAATGAGGTCCTGAAGGGAGAATAAAATGCCAAGTGATTTCGTTTTGAGCTAACTCTGTTAATTATTCTCCACGTTCTCCTAATGCTTCACATTTTCTTCTTTATATCAACTTTCACAAAATGTATTCCATTATCACTGCAAATAACGGTGGCCAGCCCTTTCCTATAAGTGATTCGGTAAAATGCTGCTCTAGACTTTTGAACATCTGGAATCAAGGCACTATTGTTTGAAGACCATTTACTTCAAGTAAATGCACCTAATTTTCATGCGTTTATTTTATTTTACTAACTTTATTGACGGTTTACGCCTTACACGTAGCCGCAATATCAGATTTAGAAATCAAAATACAAAGTGAACTTGTGTATAAAATAAAGCGTTTTTTGTTTTTATAAAATCAATTAATGATTGGTTAAAAATGTCTGCATCGTACGATATGTTGTTCATTGACCTAAATTCTCTACAAATATTTGACAAAGTAGAATGAGAGCTATATTCAGTCTTGTAGGTTGAAATTTTAAATAGTACAGCTTAACATTTTAGTTGCTTCCATGACAATATTGACAAACTGTTCGCCGATAGTAATCTTGCTGTTAAAGGTAACTCTAAGGTCGCTAATGCTTGCGGTTCTTTGAGAGAGGGGCCCGTTAATTACATATTAATGATCCATGGAGTTTCCTTTTCAGGTGAATAAGGTAACTCAACATTTGTCGATATTAAGAGACGTACCATTTTCTCGACTTGACTCACGAATATTATTTACATAAAGTTGCAACAGCATAGCCATTATGCGTCATATTATTCGGAATAGTCCCTAATATCGTTTTCTATTTTGTTTATATATTCAGAACGCAATGATTCATTTGATTTATTGCATCTGTGTCTAAATGAGCTGAGTACTTTATGATTAGCTAGTTTTGTTTTTGTTTATATTTTCATTGAGCTTTATTCTTTGACCAGAAAAATTATTTTCATACTAAATTTAACCATGTAGTGTACGTTGTCATAAACAATTTTTTTGGCAGAACATATTTCTGTATCACAAAATTAATATGTTAGTAAAAATGCTCAACCACTATTTCGATGTCAGCATTTGTTAGTTCAGAGGACCAGTTAGTTAACCTCTGCGAGGTAATCTAAAATTTCTCAATAGTTATCGTTTTGGAAACCAATAACAATAATTCAATATAACGCCTTTAGCTGAGTTTTTCGATTCTACTGTAGCACGTTGGCCATCATTGATCCTAGTGATCCCAGGTAAATTAAAATCGACTTTTAATAAAAGTTTTGCTAATGATATGATAGGTGTGAATTATAATGATCCTAACAAAAATCTGCTCTAGGTCCTTCTATAGTAACTTCACAATAATGACCTCCATTGATTCAGTGGGTGCATTGATAATAATTGATGAGTTGGGTCTGGATAAGCAGCATTTTCATATAACACCCTCAGGACTAATTTCATATCTTGATCCGCATCTTTTGCGAAAAAGTTTACCGCAGCCAGTAGATTCAACGCCTGAGCGTGGAAAATCTCCGCAGTGTGGACAGGTGCGACATTTCCCATATGTTCAACAACTAGTGATATAGTTTGTAGTGTTGAATTAGATCGATAGAAATTATACGGCAGGAGCTTAGCTCGCAGACTGACTGCCGACTATATATCATCAGCTCCAATCAACCCGTTATCAATGTTGAAGTCCTTCAACAAATCTTCCTTCGCAGCTGGATATTTTGATCCTTCATCTTCTGCCAATTGTTTAGGGACTCCATTCGCTACATAAGGAGCAGAGGCCGTTCCGTACGTAACGGTTGAAAGCTGAGAATGGCTTAGAGGACTAAAGGTTTGCTTCTACAGACAATTCTTTAAGAGTCTGAATCAGGTGGATCTATCAATATTTGTCGAAACAGCTTGACTCCAGAGTAACAAAATAGCTGCAAGATCGGCCTTTGACTTAGGTAGTAGTAGCTCTCCAGTAGTAGTTGAACTGGACACGTTGAAAACTCCTCTGAGTTTTGTAGACGTACTTTATTCTCTTACAACTGGATAATGTACAAGATAAATCGGTTGTTAAAATATAAAATTTTCTGAACCTTCGGGAACGATTTCTCTCAGATGGTTAAAAAATCCTCACGTTCCTTGAGAAATAAGAAGTAATGCTTTTCTAATATTAGACCTCTGGTAAATCGAGTTTCTGTTTTATTCCAAACAGAGCTAGATACATCAAGGGACTCTCCTGAGGAATTTCTTTAAATCAGAATGCAAATATTGCAAATTGTCTGAAATATTACTATGATGTACCTGAATAACATTAGTTTTAGATTCATTAGAGTTTGAGGACATGTAGTATAATGAGCAATTGTGTCTTGCGGTGAACCTTTTAATAATCGTAAAAGTAGGACTTGCCCATGACAATCTGCACCTATCAAAACATCTGCTTCTTGAATGTGAAAGGGGAGAGGAGCGGCCAATTCGCTATCCTGTAAGTTTTCCCAATTCATTCCACTATTATTTTTTGGAACAGTGTTGTTACGTAGTTTCTGTAAAACAAGGACATTCACTGAAATCCTAACTTTTTCATTCTTTTCAGAAAGAATAGAAAGGTTTACTCGCAACTTTGCCAAGTAAGCCATCACCCATTCCACCTACGTTAATTGTAAGATCTTGTCTTTTTGCATGTAACAATCGCGCTAACCATTCACTTACAAGTGTTGCTTGCGAACACAGATCAATTAAGACAAGTACATTGAGAAATATTTGTTTGCAAAACCGTAGTATTACATTTTGTATCGCTAGTAGAAGTACTAACCCTATTCTGATCAAATCTAGAATAGGCAGGCATAGTGAGATCAACCTGTTTGATATCAACTTGATTACCATATTGTTGATATTCCTTTTCATAGGAAGAAGCTGCATCGGTATAAAAAAGCGTGTGATGACGTTTTCTATGTTGCAAGTAAACGCAAGCAAACAATGGTAAAGAGCATGATTCTCTGAGCATAAAATGCAGGTAACTGCTTGACTTGCAGTTGCGTTTAATTTTACTAAGTTTGAACGAGATTTATCATTTGAGTTACCTGATTAAGAGCTGTTATTTGATTTCGTGCTATTTGAATAAAAAAAATCTTTTGTTGTTTGTATAGACTTTACCATTCGAATTTTCGTTGCTAAATTTTTTTCAAAATCACTATAGGTAGGATAATCGCTTTCATCACCTAAAAACCTTGTATCTCAATAATTTTAAATCTTTCGCTGTTTCGTCTACCGTAAAAAAAAGCGACAGAAAGGAATGCAAATGTGCTGGAATAATTGCACTCTTATTTTTAAAATGCTTTTTAATAGTTTCCTAAGCCTCGTCATAAATTGAATTAGTAATTACAGTATGTTTCAATATTGAAAAGCGTCATTGATTAATATTGTCTTTAAATAAAATAGCTTATGAGCTTTGGATATATCTGTATAAAATTCGAGAAATTCTGAAATTTTTTCTGAACATCTCTATCAGGAGTCAATAAACGAAAAATATAATAAGGTTTGAAAAAAATGTGGACCAGCTTCTCGCTTGCGTTTTGAAAGACTAATCACGTTTTAAAGTCAGCCGTGATTTTTAATAGTATTTTCGCTGATTTTTCAAATGAAAAAGACAAATTTTCAACAAACTGATTCACTTTCCTACCAAAGATATGAAATTTTCAATAATCTTTAATCAAATCTTTAAACAAGTACTTAAGATTTTCACAAGGAAAGACACATTCTGATTGAAAAATGTAATATTTGATTTTTCGACTAAGGAAATTTCTAATTTTCAACGATAAGTAGTTTAATTCAGCCAAAAAAGGCAAATTTTTAACGAAATTGCCTAATTGTCAACCAAGAAAAAATTTTACGGCAAAAAAGAATGATATTGAAACCAAAATATTGCCTTTTTAACAAAAAATGATTAAAATTCGACCAAAAGTAGTAGGATATCTTTATTGAGTTCCATTAATTCAGTTAAATAAACATGTTCTACAGCACACTTTTTGACTTCGAACTACATAGTTTCAAATCCGTACAACAAAGTGGGCCTCGAAACGCAAAATTATAAGCCATACACAAGGGGTTTATTATATTTCAATATGCGATTGTCTACTTTAAGAAAAATTTATGACTGTGTAAGGCCTTTTAGCAAAATATACCGAATTTTAGCTTTCTGTTCTGGCATATTTTATCATGAAGGTAATTTCTTTGTTGGCACCATTCCAAAGAATTACAATTAAAATGGAATGATTTCCAAAGAATTCAGAGTTAGTTTTATCAAATCTAAAAATCAGGTTAATTAATTCTTTCTTCGTAAGAGAAAAATATGCTAGAAAACAAAATTGAAGTCCTATGTTTCTTTGTTGCAGAGTTGAGCTTCCAGTTCGATTGCTTACCTAATGGCGAACCTATTCCTGGTACTCCTTGTTCCGGAACTTCTTCTTCTCCTCACAGACATAATCCTCCTGAAACTTCTCAATCTCCTGCCAGTCCTCAACATCCGGGCAGGACTTTACCTCTTGCGACGCAAGCCTGTCCTAGCAGCTCGAGATCTCCTCCTGTTGAGTGTGCTCTGAATGCTAGATCCAGGTCTCCTCCTGCCAGTCATTCTTCTCTACGCATATTTGGGTTAACACTTGAACAGCTTAGATTTATTCGACTTACTCCCTACACGAATCCGAACCGGCGATTCGAAATTCGAAGATACACTTTTCCTCTCGATATGCCAATTCAAGTAAAAGAACAATATAACATCCTTAAGCCCATATCAAGCGAAGAACAAACTGTATTATCAATGTCCAGTGGTGACGTAATGGCAATATTCACAAAAAATAATGCATATCTTCGTGCAATATATACAAAAAGATATCAGCACACTCGATATGAGACTAACAAACAGGTGAAAATCAACATGAATAGCGGCGCGATTGAAGATGTGACTTCACAAGAAATCGAGGAATGTCCCACAGGCAGGGATAACCCAGTCTCAAAGAATTTTAAAAGAATAATTTTGCTTCCTCATGAAGAAAAATAATAACTGCAGTTTGATGTAAGGCTTTCACTGGCTTTCCGGCGGAAAGGTTAACAGTCCTTATTTCAAACCATGTTTCTTCATCACGACTCGGGAAAAGTCCAGTTGTTAAGCCATTTTGAACGCAGACAGCACTCGGATGGGCGACCATCTGCAACGTACTGAATTTCGGAAGTGTATTTTCTGTAGTTTTTCTTTCCCCTGGCTAAACGTCCAGGAAAATTTGAGCACTTCCAATAAAGACGGATCCAGCTGCGAGCCATCACTTGTGTAATTGAATTCGTCACGTGATAAACCTATCATAGTAAAGGAAAAATTCCAAAATATTCATACCCCATGAAAAGTGCAGTCGTAGCACCTCGAGTAGTACAACTGGGAAATGCGACGAAAAAATGTGTTTTGTTCATATCTTGTTGAAATTTAGTGTTAATCAAGTGACGCATTGCTGAGAATCCCCCAAAACTATTTTGTTCAATTTATTTGTTTACAAAAAATTGAATGAAGTGCTAAAGATTTGCGTTCGTTGAACAAAAAATTGCATAACTTTTTAATGTTTTCTAAAATTTTAAAGGAAATCCAAGTTTTTTTTAACGCATGATAAATTTTAAGAGTCCTTTAAAAAAACGTTCCAAGCGTTTTTGCACCAGACCAAAAAATAAATTCTTGAAAAAAAGTTTCACTTTCAACCAAGTAGTAGAATTTTAAACTATATAAAAAACATAATCATCAACCATGTAGATTGACTTTCTACCAAGGAAAAAAAAAATAATTTTCAATGTATTAGTTCAATTTGTCTCTGACGAGGCGAATTTTCCACTAATATTACGAATCCTCAAATGCATCTTCAATCAAAAATATCCATTTTTGACAAATTAGTTGAATTTTCGCGAAAAAAAATTAATTTACTACCATGAATTTCAATTTCCTAAAGAAAAAAAATTCAACAAATTAGATCAATTTTCAACCATAAGGTTAATTTCCTACAAAAAAAGATGAGTTTTCCACAAGATGCATTTTAGTGTATCTTTTTCTTTGACACTGACTTTAATGTATTATATCGTATTGTACTTATTAATTTGATTGAGGCCACTGGCCTGTACGAATGAGAGTCGTGCCCACAGTACTAATGTTACTTAATCAATATAGAATAAACCTAAGTACGCTGTAGTGAGTTATATATAAGGAAGAGTTCTTACACATATCACCCACCTCCTATTAGAGTGCGGATTGCTAAAATGTTTACAAAAAATCTGTATAATTTTTAAGCATCAACCTCAGATTCTGCTTTTGAAATATTCACTATTTGATCCCTCACACTGCTGTCTTGGTTTGTCTTATCAAATAATGAGGCCCTAGCTTCATTATACATTAAGAATTCGACCAAGACATGGATCAAAGTTTCCCGCTTAGGTTGGAAACAATAATTACAATTTTCCTAGGTATTTAGTCTAATTTTCCGGTCATAAACTCATATTCTAGGATTCTATTGGTTATCAGGCGGCACTGCTGTCATTGCTGATGGAATGTTTTTCTTAAGATAATTTCAATCATTTACACTGAACCCTCCAACTTGAGAAAAAATGCTTAAACTGTTTGACTTTTGTACCCTTGCATTATCTGTACACCTTATGCCATCTTTATACATGTTTGATAGATCCGCTTTTCTCGCGATCAGATTCGTCAAATTATTGAAGTCATCCACGCCCAGGTATGTAAAGGTCTCTCCAGTGTTAAGGTTTCTAATAACACTTATATCCACAAGCTCAGGGTCCTCGGGAACGCGAACAATCTTTTCTTTCTTTAGATGAATGTTGGCACATTTATCCAATCCGAAGTCCATCCCAATCTCTCCTGTGTACTTTCGACGATATTTATGGCAGTTTGAAGTTTGCCTTTACAACAGACAGATGATAAGCCTATGAGAAGTTGAATCGAAAGCTTTCCGGTAGTCAATCCAGGCCATCAACAGGCTGCGTTGATGAGCTGCAGCGTCTTTACAGACACACCTGTCAATTAGCAGGTTCTCCCGACAGCCTGCTACACCTTTTTTCGAGACCCGTTGTGCGTACATCTTACGCGATACAGGCTCAATTCGCCGAACAATCCTGTTGTTTAAGACAACTGTAAAGATCTTATACAGTGCGTTCAAACAAGATATTGGCCTGTAATTCTCTGGGTTGGACAAGTTGCCATTTTTCGGTAGGAGTATAGTGCGTCCTAACACCAGTCACTGCGGAATTGGCGTCTCCGACTTTAAATATGAGGTGAATATGCGGTCCAAATCGAATTATTATGTTCTTCAATAGCCTCTATTTTTTTTTTGAAGAACTTGACGCCGTTTTAATTTTAGTTTTTTAGTTTCGAAACTGTGGGCAAACGAGATACGTTTGTTTTCCAGTTATAATTATTACAAATTTTAATAAATATATAGATAGCTAGAAGTATAAGTTTCCATGGGTTTTTATTCAATTTTATTTAATTAATAACTTATAATTTGTATATATATTGACCAGGATATAGGGGGCCATTTGACTGTACCTTTGATTTTGACCCGGAGGTCAATTTTCAAGGTCATTTCAACGTCAAGATGATTTTTTTTCAATGGTCACCCCTATTTTTGACTGCATATTTGAATAGAGCGGAAAATGTTACGTGAAAAATGCACGACGGAAATCTTGTTTTTGCGACCTTGGTGAGGTCAAAAATCAAGGTCAAATGTCCAAAAAATGATCAAATGGTCTTTTCCGAATTTACGTGGTTGTTTGGGGTGAGAAAAAGTTCAAGATGCTTAAAAAAAGTCGGTAAAATGTAAAAGTGTGAACTACCTTGACCACCTTGTCAGCCTCGACCTTCAGGTCAATTTGCAAGGTGATTTGAATGTCAAGACGATTTTTTAAAATAGAAATCTCTATTTTAGCCAAGGGGACTCACGATAATCAAGCACCCCAAAGAAAACAGAACTTACTACGTCCACGTCGTTGTTTCTGGCTAACGCTAAAAGTAAGGTCAAGATACTTCCATTTTTTGCAACTTTTTCGTTTAAAGAAATGACGTAGACCTTCAGAAGCCTTAAAAATACACTTAAAGGTTAATTTAGTCAAGTTCATCGAAATTTGTGCAACTTATCTTGCACTTGTTAAACGCATCCTCGACGTTGAGATTGCTAAAAAAATCAGTAAATTGAAAAAAAAGATTTTGAGCGCTTTTTAAACAATCGACCTCGATATAACCTTCTACAGGTCAAAATGAAAGATTTTTAAATACCAATTTTCATGTATAATTTTCCTCTCTTTAAATTGACCTAAAGATCGAGGCTGACAAGGTCAACGTGGTTCACACTTCTACATTTTACCGACTTTTTTAAAGCATCTCGATTTATGGATTAAAGTGGATCACCCTGTAATAATTAATTCATTAACAAAAAGAGTTTTTTTGAAAAAATAATGACAATCATGCAAATAACCCGAGTTTTTCATTTGCAAAAAAAGCATTCAAAATTTAAAATTCTTGCGTAATTTAAAAAAAATGTTGGAACAAATTTAATATTTGAATAGAATTATGAATCAAACCAAAAATGCACTATCTGGCATTTTCTTGTTTGACTTCATATTTTTTGCAGTTTTCTTCTAAGTGCAATTGATAAAACATTAAACAATTAGACATAATGTAAAAACTACGATTAAACAGGACAAGTCAAAACTGTCATCAAGGAACATGAAGTTAAAATAAATCCTTCTTCTGATAATATAAACATTTCCATTTTAATTTTGAGTCTATCGAATTGGAAATAAAGCTAATTAAAAATTATTCACACATGACGTTTTAATGCTTAAGGCTTATGGTTCTTTAGAAATTAATACTTTCCAATCAAGATTTTTTCCTACTTCTTCAATCTTGTAAACAATTTTCCAGAGATTTACGATTTTTTGTCAAAATTTGGTCCCACATAATGCTTCCAGAGAACAAAAAAAAATTATTTTGAGTAAAACAAGGAAGCGTATTTAATTATTGAATGCAGATTTAATTAGTTACATCTAAAAAAGATAAATCATCGAGATTTTCACAAACCACTAAGATGAAAATATTTTTTAAACTTAAAATGGAGAATTCTTACAAGTTTTTTTTAATTGAATACCCTATGCAATCCTTTTATTGAAAATTTAAAAAAATATATTTTTTGCCCGCAAAACTAATTTTAATTGCTAGAACGGGCAGCCCGGCTAAACAGGAAAGTTTTTGAGACAGTAGAAGCGATAGCGAATTTGCCGGACAATTTCAAATACTTTTACTTTTAAATATGTTCATTTTTAACTTTTAGCTTTTAGTTTTTAGATTTACGATCGGCAACGTTCAGCTCATTCAAATTCAGAGTTGTGGCATAAAATGTGGAGAACTTAATATTTCATCCCGATTATTTGAAAATAAATACTGTTTGGCAATTATTTATACAGTTTCCATTAACAAATTTATAGTTTAGATATTTTCAATAAATAGACTTGATTTTTTTTATAAGGAACTAAGAATGACTTTGCGATGACTTTTCACTATGAAACTTACCACATTCACTACAATTTTTTATAACTTAAGTAATATTCATAAATAAATTCAGAATTGTTCTATTTTTTAATGAATGGACTGAATTCTCGCAAAATCGAATGAGAATTCACCAGGATTATTACTTATTTCAACAATTTTCGTAAACAAATTTAGAGTTTGGCTATCTTTGGCATAACTCTTTGCAACGATACGTTGCAAATTTAGAAGAATTCTGTGACGATTTCTGTATCTTGCTGCTTTTTTTCTGCAAATGTCATGCTCAAAATGAAAATTTTTCACTTTTTTTTGCTCTCCGAAAACATATAATGCGTATCCCTTAAGAACTACCCTTCCACGTAAAAATTAGCGGCCAATATAAAGTTTGATAAGAAACCACCCCTGAGTGAAATATATCAATATCCTGTAACTGAAAATTTACTAAAAATATGAAAACAAGTTCAAACAATATAAAGATAATTCAGAGCTTCAGATTGACTAATTCATTGTTGGAAATTTATGTCTCCTATTCTTTACATCGTAAGTATTAATTAACGTATAAGTTGAATTTAATTAAATTAAAAAATAATTGTACAATCTACTGAAGTTTAAGTGCCCTAGACAATAATTTTCATCACCAGTGTGTACATCATGACAGGTAAGAATTTTTAAATTCTATGATTAGCTGCAAATATTTATTTAAATGATAAAACTTGAATAATAAATAAAGTTGGACCAGAATTTAAACTCCGAGAGTTCGAATAATAGATTCCAGATTTTGTTGCTGCTCAAAACAAAAATACTGGATTTTTTTGCTATTTGAACCGTAAAATTATCTTTTCTTGGAATTTTATAGATTGAATAGCGTCTCTGATTTTTGGGCTCATTGAAAATTCAAATATGATTTTACAGATAGGTGTTTGATTTTTTGAATGTTGGAATGTTTTTTGCAAAAAAAATGCAAGCATTCAAGAGCCCATCAAAAGCCCAACACTACTTTCTTTTTTTTTAAGGTTTAAAATTCTGATGCACTTTATTTTTCGCATGTTTTATTTCTGGTAAGGAGGTGGTTTCTTTCACACATAGGGGGGTTGTGCTTTTTGCAGTTTTGTTCAAGAGCCCAAAAAAATCCCGAAATTCTGACGTGTTTGAATTTTAATTTTTTCACATTTTTATATAGTGTTTTCCGAATATCATTATTTTTGATGCGTTTCATATAAGAGTATGTAAGTTCCGCTACACAAATTTACGTGGAAGGGCAGTTTTCGGGGGAAATTATAAAAGGGGTACATTTTCCAGTGTTAAATAATTAGTTTAGAGTTCTCAATCATTTTTACGTTGTTTAAGGTCGCTTTTACACTTTGAGATTGTTATTATTCGTTTATTGCATTATAATAATTAATTTTTGAGCGTGTTTTCATAGATAGGGGCGCTGATTGGACATAGTGCTAGCGCCGCCACCCTTATCTCAGAAGTTAGAAGAGCGAAAAAAAATTTTCGAGTATAAAATTTGCAAAAAATATCAGATTTTCTATTTTTCATTTTAACTTGATGGCGGTGCTGAGTCGACGGACCTATTCTTACGTGCGTCATCACAAGTCGAACCTTTCAGGTAAAAATTGGCCTTATCCCTATCACGTTATCATTTATGTTGTGGGCCTACGGTCTATTAGAAAAGGTCAACCTGGACGCCTATAACAATCTAAGAGATACCGAATTCACAATGTAATGTATAATCTGATAAATAACTAGAATATTCCTAAGTTACATTCTTAATAAACTTCTTCACCCATAAATTACTCAAGTTCCTATAAAATCCGTTCAAATCCCTAGTAGAACCTTAAAATTGCATTTCATTCTATTTGCTCCCTAAAGTCTTCTACAAATTCGTTAAAGTTCTCAAAAATGCCTTAAAGTCTTTGAGATACTTTGGTAAAGTTGATACACTGTGAGACTCCCATAAAATTGACAAAACCTTCAAATGTCTTGGAATCTTGTATAATATCCTAAAATTTCTCAAATTTTGCAGTTGGCAGAGGGAGATTCTGAAAGACTCATAATTTCCATTTGTAATGGAGAATTATTCAAAATAATTACAATTCAGACCTGGAACAGTAAATTTTCTAAAAGAATTATAATTCTAAGTTGCGACGTGGAATTTCAGCAAAAAAAATGTTTTCTTTGTAATTGACTTTAATGAAATGTAAATATTAGGAAAGGCCAAGCTTGAGGCTCATAATAATCTGAAAGATAATGAATGTAAGATATTATATACAAGCTGATAAAGCACGAGAATATTCATTAGTGACGTTGTTAATGAAATTATTTCTTATTACGTTAATTATTTTTCCTCTAATTCGAAAATATGAGGATTGCTTTTACCCTCGTCTTATCCCTGGCTGTTGTCTTCAATTCTATTGGTGAATATAACAATATAATATAACTATAATAATTCAAGCAGATTTTTTAAGCTATACACAAATCAAAATGGGCGCAATTTAATCTATATTCTCTCCCCATTCCTATTTTTTTTTCAAACTTTATTTGAGTTTGTCCGAAGTGAGCGAGATTTTAGTCAAAATTTATTCCGGAGGAATCCAGAATGTGTGTATGTGTATTAAAAAAATGGAATTGAAACAGTGTACCTATTAATAAAGAATTCATACCGTATGGTAAACTCCTAAGAAGTCAGCCACAAATTACCTGAGCAGAAAAAGTGAATTTTCTCTTGAAGAAAATGCATAATATATTGTATTATAAGTTTTTTAATAATGTTTATATCTAATCAATGATATTGTTCTTTCAAAAAAGTTTCAACCTTAGTTTTCAATCAATAAGATTAATCTTTCTCCAAAAAGATAAATTTTCCACTAAAAGCAAGAAAAAAAATCGAACAGAATAGTTCAATTTTCAATCAAAGAAGACGAATTTTTTAACACAAAAAATTAATTCTCGGTAAAGTAGTTTAAATTTTAATCATGTCGAATTTTCGACCAAAAAAATTATTCTTCTACAACAAAGATCAATATGAATTGTTATAATTAATTTCAAGTGCGTTCATAAGAAACAAGTAGGGATGTGCAATATTTGAAAAAAACCAAGCCCTATGGATCGGGTCTGTATTGTGCGGATCGGGTTGACCAGATCGGGTTTCGGGTTGGCAACCAGGCCCGAAACCCCCACACGAAAATCCGAACACTGGCCCAAAAGTTTATTAAACAAATGTTCTGAAATTTATTGTAATTTCCAGTAACTTTGGTGGTCATTAATGGTAACTCACCATTAATCATCTAAATGTTCTGGAAATTAAAAAAAATTTCCAACTGAACTTTAGTAGAAAACAATTGATCAGTTTTCTCAAGATATTTCCTAATAGTGGACAGCAGCTGATTGCTCTATACAAATAAATAAATTTATTTAGGACTGTATATAATAATTAAAAGGTTTCCTTTAAATTAGAAACATTGCCATCTGATTGATTGAACAAAGTTGAGAAAGATAAGATTTTTTTACAATCTAAAAATGAAGATTCTTTGGGTTTCAAAAGATCTAAACTTAATACTGTGAAAGAATATTTTCTTGATTCTGAGAAATAGGATTCAAATAAATGCATTCTCTAATTATTCAAATAATATTTAGGTAAGAGTAGATTCAGGACGAAGAGCAAAATGAGTTTTTGATAAATAGAGAAATAAGCCTCAGTACAATTGATTTATTGAAATCACTCAAAAGGGTCTAATTCAGATAAAGTCAGCACAGAGTGAATATTTAATATTATTTAGCACAAAGCTAGCGTTTGCTCGACGCCATATTATAAAACTTTCCACAAAATCGACACGAGACACGGGGAAACCGACATATTCGAACAAGTTTTGACGGTAATTTGAGAAAAACAAAGCCGGAAACAGCCAGTAATTCCTCAATTAATTGGTTCTGGAAATATTATTCGTATATTTAAAAAGAGGCCAAACCATATAAACAAAGTCAAGAAATAAACATGAAGGGGAACGGAGAATTACGTCAGGTTGGGAAAGGTCGGAATGAAGTTGGTCAACATGTACAGCAGAAAAAGGGAATCACAACTTTAAAAGCCATACAATTGATTTTTTACATTTGAGATCGTTAATGAATTCGGAAGCAAAGTCAAAATTTTAGAACATGGTAGCATATGTAATCAGTTCAGGTTCAGGAGAAAGGCGCGCGAAACCTTGTTATAGGGATTTCTACGGTTAAAAGAGAGATCGACCATATCCGCTCCACGCTGGTCTGCTCTGCTGTCTTATCTTCTATTTACATGCCTCCCTCCTTCCGACGGACTGGTTATGTCCTTGGGCACGAATTCTTCGAGGTAGGAATCCAGATCACTGGATTCGCAGCCTCTAAGGGATGGTTGAACACTTAGATGAGGATTCGTGGATAAGACCTTGCGGCCGGCAGATGTGGGATGGTTTTCCATAAAACCCGGTTTAATAAGTGAACTTCAGGATAATTCTCTTGAGTAGGCCGACACTTGGAACTTGCCTAGGATCTTGAACTACCAGTAATAGGAATTCGAGGAAACTGAGAGCAACCTGAAGAAAGTGAAGTGAAGGTCTGTGCACAGTAGAAGGCTCGCTAAAAAGAAGATGACAGCCGACCCTAATCTGTACAGTTAAAACATGGAGTGCCGAGTATACTCGAAGCGTCAAATATGTTGTCTCTACATTAAAATTTAAACTTCAAATCTAATTTTTGTGAGGCGCAAAGTTGCAAAATCACAACTCGCTTCTCTTAGGGGGGACGAAATAAGCCTCAAACCAGACAGTAGACAAACGAAAAAAAACGATACGAAGCGAGCGCGAAAACTAGAAGACAGGACCCAACCCCAGTGGCTAGCTAGGTACAGAATGATAAAATTGAAAGAGACACGTAAAGAAACATAATTCGGTACTCCTTGGCTGAATAATAAACAGTAAATATCAGAGTTCAAGAAAAAGCATAGATTAACACACATACAAAATGCGCTCAAGATGGCTACAAAAAAAAAAGAAATTAAAAAAAGGGGAAAGCGACTAAAACAAATCATATACGGAAGTCATAAAGATGACTTTATTAGGGTCAAATGAGAAATACAAAAAAATTGTTAAGGGGAAGGAATATACACTAAGAAAAGACAATAATTGAAGTTGAGAGGATGTTCGGAAGAGAGGGAGAGAGGAAAAAATAAATATAAAAAAGAGTTAGAAAAGGAACTTAGAAAGGTCGGGAGAGACAGGCAGTAGGGTGGTGTGGGAAGAACTGAAGGGGAAATTTGGGACAGTTAACTTTTGTTTCTCCCTCTCTCCCACAATTAAAGCAAGACTTCTTGGGTTGGTGAGGACATACCGAGTGATGGTGAGAAGTATTTCCACAGTTCCAACCCCCGAAATCTCCCGTCTCCCTGAGGAATTGAAGGGTGTTGGGGTCGATGCGGTCGGGAGGGAAAAACTGCAAGTTAAGGAGGGATGGCATCCTCGCGGAACTTCCACTGGATGAGGCAGGAGGCTTGGCGGGGGGTGAAAAGTGGTTTTAGGAAGAAGGTATAAGGACACTTCGGGAGGGTTTGACGAAGAGGAGGTAAGGGCATCTCGAAAAGGATTCGAAGAAGAGGAGGAAGAGCCATCTCAAAAAGAGTTTGAAGAAGGGTAAGCTGGCAGCGTCTTGGGTGCCTTGTGAAAAGGGTGTGTCTAAGGTAAGGCAAAGAGCACAAACTGCAGAGGGTTTGTGGCAGAGGTTCCGTTTGGGTACCCCGGTCCATCTGGTAGATGAGGCTCTTGATGTTGATAGCTTGGTCCCCTTCCGAAGCCTAAAAAAAAAAAAAAATGTTCAATTTGAAAACTTGAAATTTAAAAAAAAAAAAAAAAAAAATTTGTCAAGAAAGAAAAAAAGTGTTAATCAAATTATTGAATTTTCAAGTCAAAAATACAAATTTTCAATATGATATGAGATATATAAATATATATAAAATGCATCAATTTTCAACTATACAGTTAAATTTTAAAGCGAGAAGATTAATTTCCAACCGAAAATGTATTTTTAATGAAAAATGTAATAATTAACATTCCAACCAAAAAAGATTAAAAATTTTCATTTAGAACAGTTGAGTTCAATAAAAAAAACGAATTTTGGCAAAACGTTTTCATTTTCATAAAAAACATTAAATTTATACCAAAAAAGACGAAGTTTAAAAAAAGTACATTAATTTTTAATCAAATAGTTGACTTTGGAACCAAGATGATCAATTTTCCACAAAATAAATGAATTTTCGACTCAATATTTCAATTTTTAACTAGAAAAGATACATTTTCTACCAAAATGTTATGGTTAAGTTTTCAATTGAAAAAGTTAGTTTCCAACAAAAATGAAAACGAGTTTTCAGGAAAATAGTTGAAATTTCGACCAAAAAATGAATTTTTTTCTACGCTTTCACTCAAAAGACTTCACATAATTTATGCACGTCCCATAATGGCAAAATAGACATTAAAAGTTTTTATTTATATTTTTTTAAATTTGAAAATATAATATAAATTAAATCGCACTTTTACTGTTTTTTCGATTTTCTGATTACGGCCTTGCTTCGACTGAATTTTAATATTTGCTTCCGCAGCAACGGGTTTTGTAGTTGATTTTGAGGAATCATTTCGATCGGGTGGTATCTCTTGAAAAAATTTATAATTTTCTATATAATTGATATTTTTCAAAAAAAAATTAAGTATCTGATATATATTAGGGTTGTGGAATATTTTTTTTTAATAAAAAAAATTTTGAGAGGAAAAGAAAAATATTTTATTTTGTTTGTTACTTTTTAAAAGTTACCGTTTCAAAATCAAAAATTAAAAAAAAAATAATTTTACAAAAAAGTAACTATCGACACCTTTTTATTTACAATTTTTTATTTATTTAGTTACTAATATTTGAGAAATACCAGCACTAATCGCGGGTTACGCACCTGTTGCTGTGAAAAAAATGTTGGTCATGTACGGATCGGTAAATTTGAGATCGGTAAAGTAGGGATCGGTAAAGTAGGGATCGGTAAAGTAGAGATCGGTAAAGTAGGGATCCGTAAAGTAGAGATCAATAAAGTAGGGATCGGTAAAGTAGGTATTCGTGAAGTTGACATCGGTAAAGTAGGGGTCGTATAAGTATAACATGGCCTTAAATAAAAAATAATACATTTTTTTCAAAAATCGGCTGTGACAGTTTGATGAGAAATGTGATTAAATATTATTTGTAAAACCCCTTTAAAATCGAATAACGGACTTTTTTGCCCCACTGTGCGCCAAGGAATGCCCCTCTCGGCGCCCCCACACGTCTATAAACAAATAAAAAATAATTATTGATTAAATAATTTATATAATAAAAGGTAATATTAACTTATCAACTGGGATTGACAATTCCTATCCAGTGTAACTGTATTAGTAAATGGCGAAGTTTCACAAGACTTTGAGGAATTTCCTACAACTTTATCCCAACCCTCGATGCTTGCAGAATCTTTTAGTTTCATTCGAATAATGTCTGTGACCTCTTCTAATTTTTCTTTTGGTTTCCTTTCAGTTTTTAAACTTTCTGATTTTTTAGCCATTTCCTTCGATTTAATCGTCTCAACTACTTTCTTAAAATGAGGGATTGATACTGCAGTCTCATTCGAATGTTTACGAGGGCTCCCTTTTGATTTTGGAATAGCTTTTTTATCAATTTTTGGTTCTTCACTATGTGTTCTCTGTCGCCTTGGAGATTGAAGCAACCTTGTGACAGCAGGTTTTCCTAATATTTTTGATGCAGAAGATGGTCTGGAACCTTCATTACAATTTGCAGTGTTATTGTCATCTCCCGTCGCATTATTAAGAAATGCTGCTTCTTTGGAACCTGAAAATTAATTTCAATAATGAATATTGCTTATAAAAGTATCTCGAAGACAAGGCATTGAATGGAGAGGAAAAGAAATTATTTTTAAATAATTTTTTTCTGAAAAAAAAGATCTTCTCTTTTCAATTTGCTGGGATTCGAACCACAGAACTTCTGATTTCCGGTCAGGTGCTTTTCCCATTAAGTTACCAGAGAGATCGAGAGAAGAAAGTTTATTTCAGAGAATACACGCATTATTATGCTAGATGGTACAAATCAAATTTTTAGAGGAATCTGTATTATCATTAGAGGATAACAGAAAATTGTTAATGTCCTTTTCAGACTAGATGGAGTTATGAATTCATTTTTTGCTGAAAAAAGATCTTCTCCTTTCACTCCGCTGGGATTCGAACTACAGAACTTCTAATTAATTAAAAATCTTTTTTTATTTATAACTCCATCTAGTCTGAAAAATACGTTAAAAATTTTATGCTATTTTTCAATGATAATACAGATTCCTTTAAAAATTTGATTTGTAACATCTAACATAATAATGCGTATATTTTCTGAAATAAAGTTTTTCCTCTCGATCTCTCTAGTAGCTTGATGGGAAAAGCACCTGACCGGAAATCAGAAGTTCTGTGATTCGAATCCCAGCGGAGTGAAAGAAGATCTTTTTTTCAGAAAAAAATTATTTAAAAATGATTTTTAATTCATAAGACCATCTAATCTGAAGATGACGGTAACTGCTTATGTAATAGTGGACGATGAGGTAAGAGAGAAGGTTAACGAACTAAAGGAATGGGATTATATAGATTCTGATCATTTTCCCATAATAGCGACATTAGCGGGAGAAGAGAGTAATAACAATAAGGATAAGAAGAATGTAAAGGAAAAAAGGAGAGGAAGAGAGGATTTGTCAATAGATAGAAAAGAACAGTTTAAGAAAGAGGTCAAGAATATCAAAATGGGAGAGGGAGATGTGAACGAAGAAATGGAAATAATGATACGAGGAATGAAAAGAGTGTTTGAAGGCACAAGCCAAAATTAGTTTAGTTAAGGAGTGGATGGGAAGTTAGTGGATGGTATAAGAAATGTAATGAGAAGACGAAAGTGAGAAAGAAATTAAGAAATTAGAGAAAAGGAAAAAGTAACAGGGAAAGAGTATAGGGACATTAGAGAAAGAAAAGTGTAATTAGAATGAGGATAAGGAGAAAGTAAAGGAAAAAACGACAGGAAGAGAAAATTGGTCAATAGGTAGAAAATAATGGTTTAAGAAAAAGGTCAAGAATATCAAAATGGGAGAGGGAAATTTGAACGAAGAGATGGAAATAATGATAGGAGAAATAAAAAGAATATTTGAAGGCACAAGCAAAATTGAAGTTAGTGAAGGAGTGGATGGTAAGTTAGTGGATGGGATAATGAATGTAACAAGATGAAGGATGTGAAAAATAAATTGGGAAAGTAATAGGAAAAGAATATAGGGACATTAGAGGAAGAATAGTGTAATAACAATAAGGATAAGAAGAAATTAAAAGAAAAAAGAGCAGAAAGAGGGGATTTGTCAATAGATAGAAAAGAATCATTCGAGAAAAAGGTCAAGAATATGATCATGGGAGAGGGAAATGTGAACTAAGAGATGGAAATAATGATAGGTGGAATAAAAAGAATATTTGAAGGCACAAGCAAAATTGAAGTTAGTGAAGGAGTGGATGGGAAGTTAATTAATGGGATAAGGCATGTAAAGAGAAGACGGAAGTGATAAAGAAATGGAGAAATTGGAGAGAAGGGAAAAGTAACGAGAAAAGAATACAGGGACATTAGAGGAGAAAAAGTGTAATAACAATAAGGATAAAAACAAAGTAAAAGAAAAAAGGACAGGAAGAGTGGATTGGTCAATAGATAGAAAAGAACGGTTTAAGAAAGAGGTCAAGAATATCAAAGTGGAAGAGGAAAATGTGAACAAAGAGATGGAAATAATGATAGGAGAAATAAAAAGAATGTTTGAGAGCACAAGCAAAAATGAATTTAGTGAAGGAGTGGGTGGGAAGTTAGTGGATGGAATGAGGAATGTAAAGAGAAGACGGAAGTGAGTAAGAAATTGGAGAAAAGAGAAAAGTAACAAGAAAAGAATATAGGGACATTAGAGGAAGAAAAGTGTTATATCAATGAGGATAAGACAGTAAAAAAAAAAGGACGGGAAGAGTGGATTGGTCAATAGATAGAACAGAACAGTTTACGAAAAGTTCAAGAATATCAAAATGGGATAGGAAAATGTTAACGAACAGATGAATATAATGATAGGAGAAATAAAAAGAATATTTGGGAGCACAAGCAAAAATGAATTTAGTGAAGGAGTAGGTGGGAAGTTAGTGAATGGGATGAGGAATTTAAAGAGAAGAAGGAAGTAAAAATGAAATTAAGAAATTGGAGGAAAGGAAGAAACAGGAAAAGAATATAGAGGCATTAGAGGAAAAAAAGTGTAATAAAAAAGAGAATGAGGAGAAAGTAAAGGAAAAAGGACTGGACGAGTAGATTGGTCAATAGATTGAAAATAACAGTTTAAGAAAGAGGTGAAGAATATCAAAATGGGAGAGGGAGATGTGAACAAAGAGATGGAAATAATGATAGAAGAAATCAAAAGAGTATTTCAAGACACAAGCAGAACTGAAGTTAGTGAAGGAGTTGACGGAAAGTTAGTGGATGGAATGAAGAATGTAAAAAGAAGAAGAAAGTGAGAAAGAAATTTAGAAATTGAAGAAAAGGGAAAAGTAATAGGAAAAGAATATAGGGACATTAGAGGAAGAAAAGTGTAATAACAACAAGGAAAAAAAGAAAGTAAAGGAAGAGGGGATTGGTCAATAGATAGAAAAGAACAGTTTAAGAATGAGGTCAGGAATATCCAAATGGGATAGGGAAATTAAATCGAAGAGACGGAAAAAATGATATGAGAATTAAAAAGAATATTTGAAGGCACAAGCAAAGATTAAGGTAGTGAAGGAGTGGACGGAAAGTTAGTGGATGGAATGAGGAATGTGAAAAGAAAAAGAAAGTGAGAAAGACATTAAGAAATTTGAGAAAAGGGAAAAGTAACAGGAAAAGAATATAGTTACGTTAGAGGGAGAAAAGTGTAATAACAGTAAGGATAAGATGAAAGTAAAGGAAAAAAGGACAGGAAGATTGGATTAGTCAATAGATAAAAAATAACAGTTTAAGAAAGAGGTCAAGAATATCAAAATGGGAGAGGGAAATGTGAAGAAAGAGATGGAAATAATGATAGAAGAAATAAAAAGAGTATTTCAAGACACAAGCAAAAATCAAGTTAGTGAAGGAGTGGACGGAAAGTTAGTGGATGGAATGAAGAATGTAAAAAGAAGAAGGAAGTGAGAAAGGAATTTAGAAATTGGAGAAAAGGGAAAAGTAGCAGGAAAAAGAATGTAGGGACATTAGAGGGAGAAAAGTGAATTAACAATAAGGATAAGAACAAAGTAAAATGAAAAAGGACAAGAAGAGGGGATTGGTCAATAGGTAGAAAAGAACAGTTTAAGAAAGAGGTCAGGAATATCAAAATGGGAAGGGGAAATATAAACGAAGAGATGGAAATAATGATAGAAGAAATAAAAATTATATTTAAGGGCACGAGCAGTACTAAAGTTAGTGAAGGAGTGGATGGGAAGTTAGTGGATGGGATGAGGAATGTAAAGAGAAGACGGAAGTAAGAAAGAAATGAAGAAATTGGAAAAAAGGGAAAAGTAACAGGAAAAGAATATAGGTACATTAGAGGAAGAAAAGTGTGATAACAGCAATGATAAGAAGAAAGTAAGAGAAAAAAGGACAGGAAGAGGGGATTAGTCAATAGATAGAAAAGAAAATTTTAAGAAAGAGGTCCAGAATATCAAAATGAGAGAGGGAAATGTGAACGAAGAGATGGAAATAATGGTAGGAGAAACAAGAAAACTATTTCAGGACACAAGCGAAAATTAAGTTAGTGAAGGAGTAGATGGGAAGTTAATGGATGTGATGAGGAGTTTAAAGAGAAGAAGGAAGTGAGAAAGAAATTGAAGAAAAGGGAAAAGTAACAGGAAAATAATGTATGGACATTAGAGGGAGAAAAAGTGTAGTAACAATAAGGATAAGAAGAAAGTAAAGGAAAAAAGAGCAGAAAGAGGGGATTTGTCAATAGATAGAAAAGAACCATCTGAGAAAAAGGTCAAGAATATTATCATGGGAGAGGGAAATGTGAACGAAGAGATGGAAATAATGACAGAAGAAATAAAAAGAATATTTGAGGGCACAAGCAAAAATAAACTTAGTGAAGGAGTGGATGGGATGAGGAATGTAAGGAGAAGACGGAAGTAAGAAGGAAATGAAGAAATTGGAGAAAAAGGAAAAGTAACAGGAAAATAATATTTGGACATTAGAGAAAGAAAAGTGCAACAACAATAAGGTTAAGAAGAAAGTAAAGGAAAAAAGGACAGGAAGAGTTGATTGTTCAATAGATAGAAAATAACAGCTTACGATAAAGGTCAATAATATCAAAATAGGAGAGGGAAATGTGAATAAAGAGATGGAAATGATAAAAGAAATAAAAAGAATATTTCAGGGCACAAGTCAAAATTAAGTTAGTGAAGGAGTGGACGGAAAGCTAGTTGATGGAATGAGGAATGTGAAAAGAAGAAGAAAGTGAGGAAGAAAGTAAGAAATTGGAGAAAAGGGAAAACCAACAGGAAAAGAATATAGGAAAAAGAAGAAGGAGTATATTAAATGCGTTATCGAAAAAACGAGGAGGAAAATAAAAGGTTTGAAGAAGAAGTGATGAAGGTTGAGACGAAAAAAAGAGGTTTGGAAAGTAATAATTAGAGAGGGAGAGAAGAAGCAAGAGAGTAAACCAGAATATTGAGGTGGTATAGTGGAAAAAATATTTATTGGATTTGCTAGGAGGGGTAGAAAAGAAAGTAAGGAAAGGAATAAAAGATGATAGGGAGGAACACAAGGAAAAAATATAATAAGGGAAGAGATAGTTAAAGAGTTAGGAATAATGAAAGATGGAAAGGCACCTGGTATAGATGAGATTCCAAAGAAAGTCTGAAAATATGAGGGAAAGAACTAAGGGTATGGACCTGCATTATGTGCAATATAGTATGAAGAGGATAGAAGTAGCCAGAGTTATGGAAAAAAATAGTAGTGGTATCCTTACTAAAAAAGAGAAGAGCGGGGACAGGTTAAAGATTATAGAAGAGGGGCGTTATTGAGATCATAGAGCTCATATAAGAGAAAAGATGAAAAAAAGTGGCATTGGTAATGAAACTGATATGAGTGTAGGAAAAAGAAGGTTTAATTATGATTAGAGAAGGAGAATGTGGTTATCTGATACGCTGGTATGGCTGATAATAAGTTATGGAGCAAGCAGATAGGGATAGAAGGAAAGGGACAAGATTGAGTTTGAAGGAGGTAGAAGAAAGGAGAGGAAGCGTAACGTAATTGATGAGATGAGAAGAAAAAAGAAGGGAGTTCTTTAGGAATAGAGATATAGGAGAGGGGACTGAACTATGCAGAATTGGAGAAAAGAGACAGGGAAATGTGAGTAATAGAAAGATGGAGGATGGTTAAGGAATCAAAATATAATAAATTGTATAAGATAATAGAAAAGGTTTAGATTGAAAGATGAGTTAAAGGAAGGGCTTTATCGGAAAAAGAAAGAAAGAGAAGACAAGGTGAAGAAGCTGTGAATGGAAAGATGAAACAAGGGAGCATGTATGGGAAGGATGCAGAAGAGGAATTAAAAATAAAGGAAGCTGTCAAGAAAATATAGTGAATGTTTTAGGGGAGGTTGGATCGGATGAGGAGTGTATAAAAGGAAGGGAAAGGTGTGGAGGAATGATTAAAAAAAAGAAAAATTATTATCTCACCTTCTGAATGTTGTTGAAGAGGTTTTTCTGCATCGACTGTATTTTTTGAACAAATTAACGTCGTATTTGTTTTTGAATCCTCCTTAATGAACGATACTTCATTATTTTTGCCAGCAGTTTCAGGTAAAGTTAAATAATCTAAATTGAACACTTCTGCTTCGAATACACTTGGTGTGCTGATTTCATCATTTTTGGCTAACTAGGTTGAATAAATTATCAATAATACAACAATTTGAAAAAATCGGAATAATTTAAAAATGGTTACTTACGCATTGATCACATAAATTAGATTGATCTGAAACTGTTTCTTCAGATTCCTTCTCATTCAATGACTCCTCAGTTGAAAATACTTTGAAATAAAAATTTCAATTTAAATAATTAGTTATTGATAAATAATTGTCAAATTTTCTTTTATAGTTTGCCAAATCCACGCATTTCAATTTTAATTCAAAAAGTTGAATTTAAATGGTTAAAATTTAGAATTTTTAACCCGTCTACATTGATTAAAAAATAATGATACGTCTTTAAAATCTTTCTTTTGCAATATAAAATAGTTGAATGCTTATATCGGTGTCATAATTCATTTGATAGATTTTCAGTATTATTATTACTATTAAAAAATTTATTAAAAATTTTTTTGAATAATTTAAAAATCAACCTTGTATTTGTACATGTTTTTTTATTTAGCTAAATATTCCGAAACTGAAATTTCTTCAGCTTGAATCAAAGAAATATGCTATTATTTTTCTTTCATGAACAAATTTTTTTCGTATTGTTTAAAGCGATACGAAATCCAATATCCTAAAATTCGAAAATCACGATAAAGGTATTTTTCCATGAGAGCAAAATGTTTGCATGATTCTTCAATTAACGATGAAAAATTTTTCACAAAATTTTTGCTTTCTCTCTTACTTTTATTAAATAATTTTTTAGCCTATGAGAAATTTTTTTGAATTTTGAAATAAAAAAAATAAACAGAAAATACTAAGAGATGATTGAAAAATCTCGAGAAAAGAACTTCCTACCCTGGAAAATTTTTGAAAACGAAAATAATCCAAATAACAAATTTTCGAAGTTAGAAAATTGTCCACAATTTAAAATTCACGAATTGTTGAATAATAAAATGGTAAATGAAATACTTTTAGTTGATCAACAATATAAACATATTTTTTATTTTATTATTTATTCATTATTGTAACAATTTGTTGATTGCTTAGATTCGGGAAATTCATAATTCGGAAAATTATTTGCGAATTTTTCAATTCGGAAATCTTAAACTGTTGGTAATTTTATAATTTCGGTTTTAATCGTCTCGTTATTAATCGATTAAAATTTTGTTTACTTTTTCCGAATGTCAACCAATGCATTTTTTTCTGGGCCCAAAAAAATGCAATAAATTTTAGAATTTTAATGTTCATCATACTAAAAATCATCAAATGAATAAAAAACTGAATAGAATCAATCAAAATTTTTATTTTGAAATAAAAAGCTTCAAGAAAAATGATTTTTGTGGCTTAAAAAAATGTTGAATTGAATAGTAAAAAAATTACATCTTAATTTTTTTTTGTAATAAGTCATTTTTTGGGAATCGAGTTTTTCAAAAATAAAAGTTGAAAAAAAATTGAGCTGAGAGGTACAGCCTTTATAAACTAGTGCAATTCGTTTGTTTGGACTTTAGAGACTAAAAGATGGTCCAAAATAGAAAAAGTGCAATAAGTTCCAAAAACAAATTTTTTAAGTGGAATTTCATGTCTGGAATTTTGAATTGGGAATTTTAATTAGGTAAGACTTCAAAATAATTCAAGTTAAATTTGAAAAATTTTTAATGAATTGTAAAAATTAAAAAAAAAATACAACAAATTCCACGATTTCAGTGGAATGGGATTGAATTTAAAAAAACGTAAGGGTGATGAGAAGTATTTGATGAAATTCATAAACATTTAAGTTGAATTAAATAAAAATCAAATCAATTCAAAAATTTAAAATTATAAAAAAATTCAGTTTTAAATGAGTTTAGAAAAATTCAAGAGAATTTAAACGAATTTGATGAAATGCCTAAGAATTAAAGGCAAGTTTTAAAAACTTCAAGATGAATTAAACAAAAACTTTTGAAAACCATTAAATTGAGTATATTTGAGTGAATTTAAAAAAATTCAAGCGAATTAAAAAAATAAAAAAATTTCAGAGAATTAAAAAGAATAAAAAAATCAGGATAAATTAATAAAAATTCGAAGTAAATTATAAATAAAGTCAAATGAATTAGAATTTGGTTCTGTAAAATCGTTTTATATCTTCCAAAATTCTAGGAAAGTTTTTACAACAGCATGAAAATTTTTTCTAATCTTGGAAATCACTTGAAATTTTGTTACTCTCTTAAAAAGGCCTTCGAATCGATAAAAATACACAAAGATATTTCAAATATTAAAAAATTAAAATTATTATATTTTATTATATGTAAATTATTAAAGTAAATTAGAAATTTCTTGAAATATTGTGAAATTTCTTTAAATGTTTTGATTCCTTTGAAATATTTTGAAATTTCTTAAAAAGTTTTGATTCCTTTGAAATATTTTGAAATTTCTTAAAACTTGTTAAAGCTCCTGAATCTTTGAAATCTTTTATAACCCCTTAAAATTATTGAAATCTATTAACAATGTCTAAAAATGTTAAAAAATACTTTTTTGAAAGCATTCAAGAAAATTCAGAAATAGGTATAGAATTGAAAAAAGTGAATAAAGTGATATAAATTATCCATAAATAAAGTGATATCTTCAAAAAGTGACTTAAAGTTCTTCTTACAAAAATTCCCTAAATCTTGCTTTTTTTGGTAAATTCTTGACTTTCTGTTACTAAAAAAAAACCCTGATAATATAATACATATAATCATAATATAAAATCATATTATAGAAAAAATAATTTTTGATCAAGTTGAAGTTTTCGTAATATCAACAAATATATATTATTTTGGATTTGGTTAATAGAAACTATTATCTCAGATTTAAAAAAAACTGTCTTTCCCATAAATATTTTTTTAGCTTTGTTTACAGAAAATTTACAACTTTTAAAGATTTTTGCACTTTTTTTAACTGGGCTAAGAACCAAGTTAAATAATTTTTTGACTTTCAATATTATAGTGGTGCGTTTTTTCTGTTCGAACAGAACTATTTTTATGAAAAACATTTTTTTTTAATTGTTCATATGTAATTCCATTAACCAAATGAAAAAAACGTGATTTCGGTTAGTACTTCAAAAAATTGTAGCTTGAGAAAAAGATATTTTTTCCAAAATGAATGATATTATTGTTTGTTATCAAAAACTATACAGATAAAAAAATCGCAATAATTTAGGAACCCATAAAAAATATCATTGTTAAACTTTACAAATGTTCCATGCCTCTGTGATGGCCAAAAGTAATATCTAAACATTATTTTTTTAAATCACGGTTATTTCTGATAAATAATTTGTTTCACTTCTGCCTACCCTGTAATATTATTAATTATTCAAAAAAAAGTTTAAAAATAGTTTCAAAAATAGTACCCCCTAGACCCTCCCGCCTAAAAGCGTTTTTTGAATATATAGACATCCCCTAATTGTATGGGGTTGGGGAAAAAAAATTTTATAAACAAATCCATTTCTCCATTTTTTTGAAAAAATAAGAACGTTTAATATATAGTTTACTGCCCGAAAGAAAGCCCATACGATTTTTGTTGTCTGAGCAGGGTTGTATCGATTCCCAGGTCGCTGGGTGATTTTAGTTGCTCAAGAAGATTTAAAAAAACTCGATTGGCAAAAAATTATAAAGCATGGCTTATGTAAATTCTTTTGAAAAATTAAACATTTTGTTTTAATTTTTGTTTGAAATGTAATTTTTTTATTATTCAATTCGATTGTTTTTCTTTAAGTAACAAAAATAAGTTTTTGAAATATTTCTTTTGCAATATAAAATAGTTAAATGATTATATCGGTTACATAATTTATTTTCGATTTTCAGTATCATTATTATCTAACAAAATTTTAATTGAAAATGTTTTCAATTATTTAAAAATCAAACTTAGGTTTGTACAGAAAATACTAAGAGATGATTAAAAAATCTGGAAAAATAAAACTTACGACCCTGGAAAATCGTTGAAAACAAAAATAATCTAAATAAAAAATTTGCGGAATTAGAAAATTGCCCACAATTTAAAATTGAAGAATTGTTGAATAATTGTATGTGGTTAGGAAAAAGAATATTTTTAAAAACAAATCCATTTCTTCATTTTTTGAAAAAATAAGAACGTTTATTAAATAGTGTACTGCCCGAAAGACAGCCCGTACGATTTTTGTTGTCTGAGCAGGGTTGTACCGATTCTCAGGTCGCTGGGTGATTTTAGTTGCTGAAGAAGATTGAAAAAGACTCAATTCGCAAAAAATGCCTACCCTAATTTTCTTTATACTTCCTTATTTATGACTTAAAAATTCAAACTAACATTTTGGAGAAGAAAATGATAAAGCATTCGTGCTTTATGTAAATTATTAAAAAAAATTAAACATTTTGTTTTAATTTTTGCATAAAATGTAATTTTTTTTACTATTCCATTCAACTATTTTTCTTTCAGTAACAAAAATAAGTTTAAAACATTTTTCTTTTGAAATATAAAATAGTTAAATGATTATGTCGGTTTCATAATTTATTTTATAGATTTTCAGTATTATTATTTTAAAAAGCTTTTAATTAAGAATGTTTTAAATGTTTTGATAAAACTTCTAATTAAAAATGATTTTAATTATTTAAAAATCAACCTTGTATTTGTACAGAAAATACTGAAAGATGATTAAAAAATCTCAAAAAATAAAACTTTCGACCCTGGAAAATCGTTAAAAACGAAAATAATCGAAATAAAAAATTTGCGGACTCAGAAAATTGCCCACAATTTAAAATTCACGAATTGTTGAATAATTGCATGTGGTTAGGAAAAAGAATATTTTTATAAGCAAATCCATTTCTTTATTTTTTTGAAAAGATAAGAACGTTTAATATATAGTGTACTGCCCGAAAGAGAGCCCGTACGATTTTTGTTGTCTGAGCAGGGTTGTACCGATTCCCAGGTCGCTGGGTGATTTTAGTTGCTGAAGAAGATTTTAAAAAACTTGATTCCCAAAAAATGCCTCCCCTAATTTTTCTTATACTTCCTTATCTATGACCTGAAATTTCAAACTGCCCTTTTAGAGAAGAAAATGATGAGCATACGTACGTTACGTAAATTCTTTAAAAAAATCAAACATTTTGTTTTAATTTTTGCTTAAAATGTAATTTGTCTACTATTCAATTCGACTGTTAAATGATTATATTGGTTTTATAATTTATTTTGCAATTTTTTAGTACTATTATCATTATTTAGAAAAAATTTAATTAAGCATGTTTTTAATCATACAAAAATCAAACTTGCGTTTGTACAAAAAATACTAAGAGATGATTCAAAATTTCGAAAAATAAAATTTTCGACCCTGGAAAATTGTTGAAGAAGGAAAGAATATTTTTATAAACAAATCCATTTCTCCATTTTTTTGAAAAAATAATAACGTTAAATATATTATGTACTGCCCGAAAGAGAGCCCATACGATATTTGTTGTCCGAGCAGTGTTGTACCGATTCCCAAGTCGCTGGGTGATCCTAGTTGCTCAAGAAGATTAAAAAAACTCGATTCGCAAAAAATGTCTACTATTCAATTCGACTATTTTTCTTTGAGTAACAAAAATAAGTTTTCGAAATCTTTCTATTCAGTATTATTATTATTATTTAAGAATAATTTTAATTAAGGATGTTTTCAATTATTTGAAAACAATTTTCAATGAAAATGTCTTCATTTATATAAAAATCAACCTTGTATTTGTACAGAAAATACTAATAGATGATTCAAAAATCTCGAAAAAAAAACTTTCCACGCTGGAAAATTGTTAAAAACGAAAATAATCCACATAAAAAATTTGCGAAGTTTTGTTGAATAATTGTATGAGGTTAGGAAAAAGAATATTTTTATAAACAAATCCGTTTCTCAATTAAAAAAAAATAAGAACGTTTAAAAGAGAACGTTTAAGAGAGAACGTTTTCAAAAGAGAGCCCGTACGATTTTTGTTGTCTGAGCAGGGTTGTATCGATTCCCAGATCGCTGGGTGATTTTAGTTGCTGAAGAAGATTTTAAAAAACTCGATTCCCAAAAAATGCCTACCCTAATTTTTTTATACTTTCTTATTTATAACTGTTGAATAATTATATCGGTTTCATAATTTATTTAATAGTTTTTAAGTATTATTATTATTATTATTAAAAAAAAATTTAATTAAGAATGTTTTCAATTATTTAAAAATCAAACTTTCGTTTGTACAGAAAATACTAAGAGATGATTCAAAATCTCGAAAAATAAAACTTTCGACCCTGGAAAATTGTTGAAAAAGAAAAGAATATTTTTATAAACAAATCCATTTCTCCATTTTTTTGAAAAAATAAGAACTTTAAATATATGATGTACTGCCCGAAAGAGAGCCCATACGATTTTTGTTGTCTGAGCAGTGTTGTACCGATTCCCAGGTCGCTGGGTGATTTTAGTTGCTCAAGAAGATCTTCTGCGTGATCAAGTACTGATTCCATTTCACACAAAAGGGGCGCAGCTTTTGGATACCTCTTGGTTATTATTGTCCATACTTCTTCAGCATCCTCAAGGTTCATTAACGACCTGGGTGGTGAAATTAAGCTTCTTGAAGCATCCTTGCTAGATTCAGACATTTCCAAAGTTTCCTTCAATGATTATGTATTCCCCAGATACTTCCGATGACACATTTTTAAAAATTCACGAAGAATGAAATAGAATAAAATTTGACACGTAGTTTGACATTTTATAGGGTAGCTGAAAAATACATCTTAGTTTGAAACAAACAAAAGATGAACGAAAATTTGAAATAACGCATGATGAATAGACTGGTACAAAAATGCATTCGAACAATTTTTTTCGAATTTTCATATCGCCACCAAGCTTGTTCGAATCCACAGAAATATTTATGCATTTGTTTTATTTAAAAAAAATTATTTAATTATTATTAAAGCCCCATAAGTAAAAAAATAGGGGTTTGCGAGTGTCTGCCGCTTGTAAATTATATTATAAAAAAATTGAATTGAAATTTATAACGATTTTTAACTAAAAATACAAATTTTAGGTGAAACACACCAACATAATTCAAAATTGTTTTTAAAAATTGTAATTATTCTTTAAAATCTAATAGTTTTTTTATTAAAAATGCCAAAAATAATTTATAACAAAAAACACTAAAATAACAGATAATTGTTCAGAATTGTAAATTTTCTTCGAATGCTAATGATTTTTGTTTAAAATAACTGATTTCCTGTGAAAAAATATTGATACAACCTAAAACTATTCAAAAATTGCAAATATTGTTGAAAGTATAATGATTTTTGTTTTAAAAAATACCAGTTTTTGATGCAAAACACTAACGTAACCTAAAATGGCTAAAAAATTATGAACCTTCAAAATCTAATTATTATTGTTTAAATATGTCAGTTTCCGCTAAAAAACGCTAACAAATACCAAAAAACGTAAATTGTTGAGAAAATTTTAATCTTTGAAATCTAATAATTTTTTACTAAAAATACTCATTTCCGCTATGAATAAAATTTTTTAAAATTTTCCAGCGAAAAGTACTAACAAAAAACATGTATATTATTTTCAATAATTTATCAGATAATATTAAAGTTTCAATTTAATGGCTTAAGAGTATTTAAAAAGCAGAAATATTTCTTTATTCACCCCAAAATTTGTTCGAATCCACAAAAAAATAAATGCGTCTAAAAAAAATGATATTTAGAGGTTCCGCAAGTCCCATGAAGTTTAACACGTATTTCCCATAAAAAAATTTATTTTATATTTTATTCAGAATTTCATTTCTCTTCAAAATCAGCTATAAAATACAAATAAATAGTTACTTTTTAAATATCAACTCACTATATCTGTTTTATAGGGTCCCAAAAAAACCCCATAAGTGAAAAATAGGGTTTTGCGAGTGTCTGCCGCTGACTGATTTTTTGCGGGTGTTTAAATACAAATTGTTTTCAATAAATAAACTATAACTTTGCATAGATAAATAGATTTTTAAATAAATTGTTTGAACAATTTATTATTGTTTATAGAAATCTTCTCATTGAATAGAGTTAGAAAGTCGCGATTTCTTCCGATTTTTTTACTTTTCAATTAAAGTGGGGTAATTACTAATTAAAGTTAAGAGACATAATTGTTTAAACAATTTTTTAATATTTTAAATAATTAGTTCTATGAATACTATTAGAAAGTTTCAATTTTTTATGAAATTTTCAACTTTTTGTCTACTTGTTACTTAGTGAGAAAATTTTTTTTAAATTTTCAGATTTTCTTTGACTTTTCAGTCAGGAAAAAATAATTAATATTAATATTAATAAAAATTTAAACAAAAAAGCTTTCTGTAACAACTTCAAGAAAATTTTTATCTATATAGAAAATTTGAAGAATATTTCAAAATATTTGTTATATTTCAGAAATATATATTCACAAGAAAGAAATTTATGATTTAAAAAATGATTCGTTTAAACAATTATGCATGCTAAATTTGATTAATTATCACCTTACTCTAAGTGAAAAGTGGACAAGAAGTTGCATATTTCAGAAAAAACCGCAGGTTTCTAGCAATATTGAAAGAGAATATTATTAAAAATAATAATTAATAATATTAATAATAATAATGTTCCAAAATAATATTGTTATAAATAATAATAAATGATTCGCACAATTATTTCTGGTAAATTTAGTTGATTATTACTTTGCTCTAACTTGAAAGTGGACAAAAAGTGGAAAATTTTAGAAGAAACTGCAAATTTCTAGCATTATTTGAAGAGAATATTATTAAAAATACTAATAAATTGTTTAAACAATTATATTTGTTAACTTTCATTAATTATTACTTCGCTTTAATTGAAAAGCGAGGAAAAAGTGAAAATTTTTATAAAGAAAATGCAACTTTCTAGCATTATTCTAAGAGAATTTTGTTATAAATAATAATAATAAATGGTTAAGACAATTATTTTTATAAATTCAATTGATTATCATTTCGCTCTAACATAAAAGTGGACAAAAAGTGGAAAATATTATAAAAAACTCCGACTTTCTAGCATTATTCAAAGAGAATTTTATTAACAATAATAGTTAATAATAATAATAATATTCTGAGATAATAGTGTTATAAATAATAAAAAATGGTTTAAACAATTATTTCTGTTAAATTCAATTGATTATTACTTTGCTCTAACCTGAAAGCAAGCGAAAAGTGAAAAGTTAAAAAATAAAAATGAATCATTAATTTTTAAATATCACCCCCATAGTTCTGTTTTACAGGGTCCCAAAAAAACCCCCTATGTAAAAAATTGAATTTTGCGAGTTTTTACGCTAATTATGATTTTTTTGCTGTCTTTTTAATAAAAATTGTTTCTAATACCTAAAATACTGCATTTGAGTGATAATTAAATGTTAAAATAAATTGTTTAAACAATTTATTATTGTTTATAGCAATTTTCTGATTGAATAGAGTTAGAAATTCGCGGTTTCTTCCGATTTTTTCGACTTGCTTTCAACTTTTTAGTTAGAGGGAAGCAATAATCAATTAAATTTAACATAAATAATTATTTTAATAATTTATTATTATTTATAACAAAATTCTCTTAGAATAATGCTAGAAAGTTGCAGTTTTTTCAAAAATTTTCTACTTCTTGTTTCCTTCTCAATTTGAGTGGTATAATAATTATTTCAAGTTAACAAAAATAATTTTTTAAACAATTTATAATTATTTTAAATAACATTCTCTTTGAATGGTAATAGAAAGTTGCGGGTTTTTCTGCAATTTTCCACAGTTTGTCCACTTTTAAGTAAGAGCGAAATGATAGTCAATTAAATTTAACAGAAATAATTGTTTAAACCAGTAATTATTATTTATAACAAAATTCTCACAGAATAAAGATAGAAAGTTGCAGTTTTTTCTAAAATTTTCACTTTTCTTTCGCTTTTCAATTAGAGCGAGCTAATAATTAATTGAAGTTAATAAACCTAATTGTTTAAATAATTTGTTAGTATTTTTAATAATATTCTCTTTGAATAATGCTAGAAAGTTGCACTTTTTTCTTAAATTTTCCATTTTTTGCTCACTTTTTAATTAGAGAGAGGTGATATTTCATGAAAGTTTATGCACACATTTGTTCAAACAATTTATTAGTATTTTTAATAATATGACCTTTAAATAATTTCACAAAGTTGGACTTTTTTCTAAAATTTTTCACTTTTTGCTCGCCTTTTAACTAAGGCGAGATAATAATTCATTAAAGTTAACGAAAAAAATTGTTCAAAAAATTTATTAATATTTTTAATAATATTCCCTTTAAATAATTTTAGAAGGTTAGAGTTTCTTCTAAAATTTTCCACTTTTTGTCTACTTTCAGGTTAGAGCAAAGTAATAATCAATTGAATTTAACATTAATAATGGTTCAAACCATTGATTATTATTTACAACAATATTAGCTCAGAATATTATTATCAATACTATTAATTATTATTTTTAATGATATTCTCTTTGCATAAAGAAAGTTGGAGTTTTTCTAATATTTTCCACTTTTTGTCCACTTTTAAGTTAGTGCGAAACGATAATTAATCAAATTTAACAGAAATAATTGTCTGAACCATTTATTATTATTTATAACAAAATCCTCTTAGAATAATGCTAGAAAAATGCACTTTTTTCTACAATTTTTCACCTTCTCCTCGCTTTTCAATTAGAGCGAGGTAATAATTATGTCAAGTTAAGAAACCTAATTGTTTAAACAATTGATAAGTATTTTTAATAATATTCTCTTCAAATAATGCTAGAAAGTTGCAGTTTCTTCTAAAATTTTCCACTTTTTGTCCACTTTCAAGTTAGAGCAAAGTAGTAATCAACTAAATTTTACAGAAATAATTGTGTGAATCATTTATTATTATTTATAACAATATTATCTCAGAATATTGTTATTATTATTATTATTAATTATTATTTTCAATAATAATTAAATGATAGTAATGAATAATAATAATAATAATGTTCAATAAAAACAATAATAAATAAATAAATAAATTGAATAAATAAATTAATAATAATAATTTTTTGAATAATGCTAGAAAGTTGCGGTTTTTTCTGAAATGTGCAACTTTTTATCCAGTTTTTACTTAGAGTAAGGTAATAATTAATCAAATTTAGCATGCATAATTGTTTAAACAAATTATTATTGTTTATAGACTTTAGTAATGCAAGATAGCTGCGGTTTCTTCTGAAATTTTTAACTTTGTGTCCCTTTTTTACTTAATTAGATAATAATTAATGCAAGTTAACAAACATAATTGTTTAAAGAAATTATTATTATTTATAACTATCTTGTCTTAGATAATTGCTAGAATTTCACGTTTTTTTCTGATATTTTTAACGTTGATTTGGCTTTTTAGTTATAGTTATGAACAAATTATAAATAAGCATTAGAGAGAATAATTTTTTAAATCATAAATTTATTTTTTGTGAATATATATTTCTGAAATAAAACAGATATTTTGAAATATTCCTCAAATTTTCTATATAGATAACAATGTTCTTGAAGTAGTTAGAGAGAGCTTTTTTGTTCAAATTTGTATTATTATTAATATTTATTATTTGTTCCTAACTAAAACGTCAAAGAAAATCTGAAAATTTAAAAAAAATTATCTTACTAAGTAACAAGTAGACAAAAAGTTAAAAATTTCATTGAAAAATTGGAACTTTCTAATATTATTCATAGAGATCATTATTTCAAATATTCAAGAATTGTTTAAACAATTATGTCTCTTAATTTTAATTAGTAATTACCCCACTCTAATTGAAAAGTAAAAAAATCTTGGATTAATTATTATCTCACTAAGTAAAAAGTAGACAAAAAGTTAAAAATTGCATAAAGAACTGGAACTTTCTAATATTATTTATAGAGATCGTTATTGAAAATATTAAAAAATTGTTTAAACAATTATGTCAGTTAACCATAATTAAAAATTACCTTACTCTAATTGAAAAGTGAAAAAATCGCGACTTTCTAACTCTATTCAATGAGAAATTTGCTATAAACAATAATAAATTATTTAAACAATTAATTTAAAAATTTAGTTATCAATGGAAAGTGATAATTTATTTATTAGAAACAATTTGTATTAAAAACCCGCAAAAAATCATAGTCAGCGGCAGACACTCGCAAAACCCTATTTTTCACGTATGGAGTTTTTTTGGGACCCTATAAAACAGATATTTTTAAAAATATTTTTAATGATTTCTTAAAATTTCGGAGATAAATTGAGAAGATTTTAAAGGAGAAATGTTTAATTTTTCAAGATTACAAAATTTTAGAAAAAATTGGAATAAGTTCTAAAGATATTTAGAAGTTTCATAAAGATACAAAAATAATTTTCAAATTTTTAAAATTTCATCAAATTTATCACAAAATGTAGATTTTTGAAGATTTTGAACAAAAAAGTTAGAAGCTTTTTAAGAATTTTAAAAGGTATGTATAACAAATTTTTTAAAAGATTTTTGGGAAAATTTTAAATTGTTTTTTATTTTAAAAAATTTCTTTTGAGCGAATATGTAAAAAAAATTTCAAAATTTCTGAGAAAGAATTTTGAAGATTTTAAATTAATTTTTACAAGTTTGCGATATTTTACAGAAATTTATTACAAATTTGAATAATTTTTAAATATATTCAGAAGTTGAAAAAAAAATTCAAAAATATTTAAAAATATTTCCAAGAACTTGAAAGAAAATGTAGATTTTTGAAGATTCTGAAATAAAATGTTAGTTTTTTTAAAAAGATTCTGAAAGTTTTCACGATAATACAAAATTTTTCTTGAGATTCCTGTAGATTAATTCTTTATTCACAGAAATAATTTCAAGAGAATAAATAAAAATATTTATAAAAATCACTATACTGATTCAAACTTTTTCTTTAATTTTATAAAATACTGTAAAATAAAATAATAATTTCTTAGAAATTTTATAGATATTTTTTCGACATCTTTAAAAATCCTTTTAAATTTTCTTTAGAAACGTAGAAAAAACTTATTTATATAAACTTAAAGCAAATACACCCAGAAACTTAAAAAATAAATATTTATTGGAAATTTTTATTTTTTATTAAAAATTATTTTTCCGCTGAAATAATAATTTTCATGAAATTTCTGTTATTTCTTGACTGACAAATTTTTTCTTCTTGAAAATTTACCAATTTGTTAAAACTGTCTTTTTGGTTTGAAAATTTATTTCTTTTGGTGGAAATTTTAACTCTTTTTATTCAAATTCTAACTGTTTAGTTTTAAAATTAAAATCTCGTTTCAGGATTCAAATTTTTTTTTTTAATTCGACTTTTCATATGAATTAAATTATTTTTTATTTAAAATTAAAATGGTTTTTAGTTTTAATACCAACTATTATATTTTTCGCTGAGAATTCATCTCCTTTGGTTGGAAATTCAACTACTAGGCTAAGAGCCAAATTAACTTGTAAAAAATTTACTTGTTTGTTTGAAGATTCATAATTTTCATTAAAAATGTGTCTCTTTTTGTTTAAAATTAATCTTCTTGGTAAAAAAATCAAATTTTTGGTTGAGAATTCAACTATTTTGTCACAAATTCATATTATTTATGAATTCAACTGTTTTTTTATCAAAAATAGAAATATTTTTGAATTTCCATATCAAAATTTTTCGTTGAACAATCGTTTTTTTTTTAGTTGAAAATTCATATTTTGTTCGAAAAGGAACTTTTTTTAAATTAAAAATTCATATTTTTGGTTTGACAATTATACTGTTTTGTAGAAAACTCGTCTCTTTTGCAAATATTTAATATTTTTGGTTCAAAATACGATTGTTTGAAAATTACCTTTTTTCGAAGATTCATCTTTTTTGTTTTAGATTAGTCTTTTTTGTATGAATTCCACTGTTTTTTATTTAAAATAAAAATCTTTTAGAATTATTCGTTTGGAATTAGTAATTCTGATTTTTGATTTATATACCCTCAAATACAAATAAACCTCAAAAAATAGTTATTTGAAATTTTTATTTTGCATTAAAAATTATTTTTTCCCTGAAACTGAAAAACTGCATTCATTATGCTTATTAATTAAAAAATTTCGCAAGAAAAAAAAATCGCGCGCGTAGCATGCGTGTTTGTTTTCTAGTTAACTTAAAAAAGTACATGAAGAATAGAAATTTAAAAAAAATGTTAAATTCAATCATTATTAATCTTCCAAATACTGTCTATGATACATTCTGAACGAATCACTGAGAATTTATAAAAAAAAATTCGACACATGTTTCAAATTTTAAGACAGTCATTCCGAAACAGGCAAAGGTCTAACGAAAATTTGAAGGCATGATTTTAAATAAAATATCACCTTCCTGAAATTGTAATTACTTTGACAAATATTTTTTCATACACGATATTTATTACAATATTATAGACATAATTCTTTTTTATATATATTTGCATTTATTTTATTTTAAATAATCTATCTACAAAAAACATGCAGTGATGCACGTTGTGTGTAAAAATTCGAAGTATTCCAAGAGGCACGAAACATGAATTGGAATTAAATAAAAATGAAATATAAACTCACTTTATATCTTCTTGCGAAATGTAATTGAACACTCAATATAATATAGTCGCGATGAAATCACAGTGCTGTGGAAAAACTGTGAGTAAAATAAGAATGTAAAAATTGCGTAAAAAATTTTCCATGTTTTTTTCTAAATTTTACATTATATAACCCGTTAAAAAGGATTTCCGGGAAGGTAAAAAAATGAAAATAATGATTCAATTCTCGATGTTTAATACTGACAATCGTACTCCAGTGAGAAAACTTTCTACTTGACGCCACTTAGCCAACTTTGGCATAACGTTAATGGTTTTCACTGAGATGTACAAATTGTATCATTTTCTCCATATGTCAAAATTACACTGCATGTATATATCATTTACAATTTTCTTAAAATTCTTGCATTCACATACTTTTAGATATCAAACAGAATATTTATTTTTGCATTGAAAGAGGATTCGGGCAATTGAACTATTTAACGCTTTTTTTGAAAAAGCTTTACATTTTGTTTCTCTTGTGATGGGATAAGATTCAAAGTCACTGGAAAGCGATTTTTGTCAACACACCTCTTCTTATTTTTTTTTTCAATTTTGCTTCTCTCAATAATTCACTCGATGTCTACATGTTTAAGAAATTTTGAAAACAAATTTTCTTCAATTCAGATTGTTGATACGCTTACTTCTATCACAGCATACAGTATGTAGGTACGTAATGTGCCATTTTTCAACTTAAGGGGGTAAAACGTTAATATATTACCTACCTTAAAATGCCAAATAATACATTTATTTTTTTTTAAAGGTGGGTAAAACGTTGAAAAAAATGGTGCAATATGTTTTACCCCATTAGATATGGCCTTATTTTCAGTTACAAATATACAGTACCTTAAATGTTGAAACATTATTTCCGTCATGGGCGATCCACGACTGGTCCTCATACCTTTCGGCCGAGACGTTGTGACTGCCTGTCGTCAGCACGGGGGTGCGCAAGGTCCGGGACGTGCGCAAGTTCCAGGCCTTGCGCAAGGTTCAGGCGCCGTGCGCAAGGTCCAGAACGTGCGTACGATCTCTTCCTGAAGCATGTGTGAGGACGAGTAGTAGACTGACTATTTTATACTCAGAAACAACAATTTTTAAAGAGATTTTTGTATATTTGAAACTAATTCGTACCGTCCTAAACCATAAACACTCTTCCTGCAATAACAAGTCGTTACAATTTGCCGATTTTTTCGCTTTCTTAAAAACAATATTGAGCTATACATCGATCACTACAGCCCAATCAAGCTCACGCATCAATATCAAACCTAATTAATATTAGATATATAACTTACGTATTTGTATCTCTACGTTAAATATATCTATATAAGGGCGAGTTGACCAGAGAGATAAAAAATACGACAAGATCGAGCAGAGACATTTTTTGGCGATTTTTAAACAACCGCAAGACGCAAGTACCAAAAGGGCCCTAGAACAATTCAAATTTCGATAAATCCGGTGTTGTCGTATTTTTTACTTCAACCTAAAGATGGTTCAGGACATTAGGGTGCCTTATGAAACAATGTTTTTTTTTCGATTTTCAAAAACCTTAAATCGGAAATTACTTTCTTTTGGGGATCCTAAATTTTTTCCAAATTTGAAAGAAAAATATTTACAGGTCGATATGGAGGTTTTTATGCCGAAAGTCAACTTTTTAAAGTTTTGAAGTTTTAATTTCTATAATTTTAACTATCGCATTTTGTACTATGCAGAAAATTCTTTATCAGGGTGATATGTGACTCAATTTTTTTTTTCTTTATGAAACAAATTTTTCAGGTTTTCAAATTATGAACCTTTTAGGTATTACTTCTTACCTTACTGATAAAAGTTTCTACTTTTTGAAATAAATTTAAGGAATACTTTTCCTACAGTTAAGAAATAGTTTTTTATAAAAAAATTATAAATTCTTATTCAAGGAACGTCTGTGGCTATGGGCTCGTATATATATTTTTTATTTAAAATTTGAGGATGAAAATAAATTGTTAATACAAAATAAAAAATTTTAATAACCATTAGATTCTTGAGAAAATAAAAAAAAAATGAAGACTTCTGATATGATAAATAAAGATTTCAACAAAAATGTTGACTATAAATAAAATGGTTGAATTTTCAACCAAGAAAGATGGATACTCAACCAAAAATGTAATAGTTGATATTTCAATGAAAATATTTTAATTTTAGATAAAAAAATTTAATTCAACCAAAAAAGGCTAATTTTCAACTAAACAGTTAAATTATCAACCAGAAAAGATTTTTTAGCCAAGAAAAAAAATGTAACCAAGTCATAATTCGAGGAAAAAAATAATTTTGAATACAAAATACAAATTTCAAAATAGTATTTATTTTTTAAGTTAATCTAATTTTTCTAGAGTTCCTAACAATCTTTCAAACTGAGCCGAATTGTTCCTAGAATTTGAAAAATTATTCAAAATTTAAAAAATTGCCTTAAAAACTTCCAGATTTTTTTTCTCGAAAATTTTGATAATATTTTAAAGTGTCTTAGAATCTTTTTGAATAATCTCTTAAAAGTAATAATTCAACGTAAAAAATTATTTAGAATTCACTTAGGATTCTTAAGATATTTTTTATTACCTTGAAACCTTTCAAAATCATTAAAAAGCTTCAAAATTTTATTTTGAAGTCTTCAACAAGTTACATATTGATTTATATTCTTTTAATATTTTTAAATTTTAAATTATTTTTGAAATTTGTTTGGAATAACTCCTTTTAAATAATGCGAATTTTTTCCAAAATTTTTTAAAAATCTTTCAAAATTAAAAAAAAATGTTAGAAATTAATTTAGAACGTTGTCAAATCTTTTTCAGTTTTCTCTAAAAATTCGTTTTTCAAAACAAAAAATGATTTGAAATTTTTTCAAGAATCTTAAGAAAAATAAAAAATTTCCACAATATTCTTACAAATTTAGAAAGTCTTCTGAAATGTTTTAAAATTGTTTCAAATGATCTCTTAAAATTAGCTTTTCAAAATAAAAACTCATTTAAAATTTTCCCAGGAATCTTAAGGAATATGTTTTATTCTCTTGAAAGCTTTTAAAATGTTTAAAAACACTTCGAATTTTTTTGCTCGTAATCTTCAAAAACCTGCGGTTTAAAATTTTCGAAATATTTTTAAGTTTAAAACTATTTTTTAATCTCATCAGAACTTTTGAATATCTCTTAAACTTACTTGAATTTTTCGTAAAATTTTGCAATCTCGCAAAATTTAAATAGTAAGCTTGAAAATCTTTTTCGATTTTTTAGGAAATAATAATTTGAAATTTTTTGAAATCTTTTTCAATATTATTTTTAAATTCATTGAAAAATAAATTACTCGTAATTTTTTCAGAAATATTAATGAAATTTTTTTATTTTCTTCAAACTTTTCAAAATTTTTAAAATGCTTCTTTTTTCCAAATTTCGATTCAATTATTTATTGAAAGCTAAGTATTGTAAAAAAGTTGTTACATGTTAGTTATAAGTCTAAAATGTGTTTTTTCAATTAAGCATAAAAAAGGTATCAGATACTTTCCTTTTACAAAAATTGATCAATTTGTTAGTTTTTTGAAAAAATTATTTTTGATTGTAGGACAAGTATTCTTGAATTTATTTTTCAGTGTTGGAAATTGTAGTTAGTAAAGTACGTAATCTTTGCTGAAAGTTTCATAATTTATAAAAAAAATAGGGATGAATTTGACTTCTTAATCTCAACTTTACCATAAAATCGTAAATTTAAGGGTATTATTCCCCACCTTAAAAATTTAATTTCATATCGAAAAGAATTTGAGGATCACATGTCACCTTGATAAGTAATTTTCTGCATAGTACAAGATGGGATTCTTAAAATGTTAAAAAAGAAAATTTAAAAACTTAAAAAAGTTGAATTTTCGGCATAAAAACCTTCATAGTGACCTTTAAAAATTTTTTGAAAATCTGGAAAAATCAGGATATAATTTTCCCGAAAAAAAAGGAATTTCCGAGTCAAATGTTTACGAAATCTAAAAAAAATGATTTCATGAGACACCCTACGGAGCATCTTACAAAAAATTTTCAGAGCAACGGGCTTACGTTGACCGCAGAGTTTGTTCGTTTATCGTTTTTCTTTTTCTTTTTTTTTTAAATGGAAGTTGAAGGAGAGCAGTGTTTGGTCATATTTTTTTAATCTTTCTTGAGCAGTCTACCTATAGATATTTCGTTCACCTCTTATATATTCGCCATATATCACCTTTCTGAGTCTTATAAAATGTCGGGATAATTATATTCCTGATGCCTCAAATGATTCAATTGCTTCTATGAAAAGGCTAACAAGACAATCCTCATCTGGACTCTGCGCTTGTAGAAAATATATCATCGACTAATTTTTCAATCATTAAGGTCAGATTAAAGCAAGTTAAATTTATGTACAATTTTTCAAAAAAGATTATCTTCAATACAAGGAAACTTGCCTGATTACATTCAGAAAAAATTATCTTGTCAAATAATAACATCAAAAATTCTACTTTATTAATGCGGTGTTCATTTCATTTGCTGAAAGCGCTTTACAATTCCTTCTCTTATTTCCTTGATTTTAGATAATAGAGATAATAACAGATAATAAGAGTTTGAGTAGAAATGAATGTAAAATTACATTTTTTTCAGACATTATTTCTCTTATGGCCGAAGATCCCAGTTATTCAGATAAAAGGTCTTTTAGGTTCGAAAATACTCATAATAAATTGCGAAGTGTAAAAATTTTCAGGAAAAAGATTGTAAGCTTTAATTTTAGTCCCAGGATTTTAGTGTTTAACGATAGGAGTTTAATTCGCGCTTCCTTCTGTTGGTTGCGTCTTCGATTCTTAATTTCAAATTTTAGCAAAAAACCACAAATCCGCTTATCGAAAATTGGTTAGATTTGATGCAGAATCTGTATAATCGTATATATTCGTCACGCAACATTGGAAATTTTCGATAGACTAGTTCTTCTGGGATTATTATTATCATTATGAGTATCATAGTTATTATTAATAATACTATAGTGCAATCGTTTGATAAACGATGGAAGTGGTGTGAGTGGCGACAGCACAGGGAGTCCAAGGAGGCATTAAAAAACATGATTATTCACACAGTGGTCTCAATATTGGTGATGGCGTATTGTCAACAAATACTGTCTTTTCCATAATTCTCCATGTACATTTCCTGGGGTGTAGCCAAATTATAACGTCCACTGAGGCGAGTTCCGGTGAGACCGTTATTGTGGTGGGTGTGATTCACATGGAGGTTATTAACATTGAGAGCCACATTTTTCTTTTTCTTGCGAGCTTTGTGCCGGTAGAGGCAGTATTTGAGGCAACCAGTGGCCAGTAATAAAACCAGGAAGATTCCTAATGCACCAGCACCGATAGCAACATATAACAATGTTACGCCAAATCGGTAGGAACAATTTTCCTCTTCTTCGTCAAATCCGGAAGGACAGTGGCGGACTCCGTCACACCAGAGGTCCGAACTTATACACGCCTGTAACTCTGGACACCTGGAGACATAAAAAATACATTTTTTTCATATTAAAAATCAATCATCAATCGTCAATCGTCAATCGTCAATCGTCAATCGTCAATCGTCAATCGTCAATCGTCGATCGATAATAGCCAAGCGTCAATCGTCAATCGTCAATCGTCAATCGTCAATCTTCAATCGTCAATCGTCAATCGTCAATCCTACATTCTCTCCCTTTTTGTCCCACTCTCATGCCCTCTACTTCTCCCCATCATCATCCAGCTTCCACTTCTACTATCACACCCTCCACACCTTCGTCCTTTCCCCTCCATTATTCCCCCACGCCCCTCGTTTTTTGCATGACTCTCATCTTCGCTTCTTGTCACAATCATTATTCCTTTCTCACATCTATCGTTACCCAGGCCACACCTCCGTCCCTACCCATCCAGCATTCCTTTACACCTTTTCGTTTTTTTGCCCTACTCCCATCCTCTTTCCTTGTCACCATTATTATTCCATTTCTATATCTACCGTCACCTCATCCACACCTCTGTCTCTTCCCATCCATCATTCCCCTGAACCCCCTCGTTGTTTTCCCCACTCTCATCCTTTCTCTTTTTCACCATAGTTACCCCATTCTCACATATACCGTCACCTCCTTCCATACCTTCGCCCTAACCATTCATCATTCCCCTACACCTTCTCGTTTTTTCCCTACTCTCATCCTCTCTCCTCGTTACCATCATTATATCTTTTTCACATCTAACGTTACCTTCTTACACACCTTTGTCCTTACCCGTCCATCATTTCCTTACACCCGTTCATTTCGTTGCCCTACTGTCATCCTCTCTCATCGTCACAATAATTCTCCTTTTCTCACATTTCCCATACCCCTTTCACACCTCTGTCCCTACCCATCCAGCATTCCTGTACACCCGTTCGTTTTTTCCCTGATCATCCTAATCATCCTAATCATCCTCTCTCCTTGTCACCATTATCATCCCATTCCTATATCACCGTCACCTCAACATTTCCGCTTCTTCCCATCCATCATTCCCCTAACCCCCTTGTTTGTTTCCCCACTCTTATTCTTTCTCATTTTTACCATATTTACCCCACTCTCACATCTATCGCCTTCAATAACTACGTCCCTAACCATCCATCATTCCCCTAAACCTCCTCATTTTTTCCCTACTCTCATCCTACTGTTATGCTTTCTCCCCGTCACCATCATTATACCTTTTCCACTTTAATTATAGCATTCCTTGACACCTGTTCATTTTTTTGCCCTACTTTCATCCTCTGTTCTTGTCACCATTATCATCCCATTCCTATATCTACCACCAAATCCACAATTCTAAACCTTCCCATCCATCAGTCTCCTAAGCCCTCTCGTCTTCCCCACTCTCATTCTTTCTCCTTTTCACCACAGTCACCCTATTCTCACATCTACCGTCACCTCCTTCCATAACTTTGCCCTAACCATCCATCATTCTCCTACACCTTCTCGTTTTTTCCCTACTCTCATCCTCTCTCCTTGTTACCATCGTTATATCTTTCTCACATCTACCGTTACCTTCTTACACACCTTCATCCCTACCCGTCTATTATTCCCTTACACACGTTAATTTTTTCCTTACTCTCATCCTCTCTCATCGTCACAATAATTCTCCCTTTCTCACATCTCCCATACCCATTCCACACCTCCGTCCCTACCCATCCAGCATTCCTGTACACCCGTTCATTTTTTCGGCCCTACTCTCATCCTCTCTCCTTATCATCATTATTATCTCATTCCTTCATCTACCGTCACCTACTCCACACCTCTATCCCTTCCCATCCATCATTCCCCTAAACCCCCTAGTTGTTTTCCCCACTTTCATCCTTTATTATTTTCACCATAGTTACCCCATTCTCACATAGAACGCCTTCAACACCTCCGTCCCTAACCATCCATTATACCCCTTACCCTTCTCGTTTTTCCCCTACTCTCATCATCTCTCCTCGTCACCATCATTATATCTTCCTCACATCTACCGTTACCTCCTTCCACACCTACGTCCCTACCCGTCCACTAGTCCCTTACACGCATTCATTTTTTCCCTACTCTCACCCTCTCTTCTCGTCACAATCATTCTCTCTTTCTCACATCTCCCGTTAACTAATCCACACCTCCGTCCCTAGGCTTCCAGCATTCCTTTACAGTTGTTCATTTTTTTGCACTACTTTCATCCTCTCCTCTTGTCACTATTATTATCCCATTCCTATATCTAACGCCACCTCCACAACTCTGACCCTTCCCATCCATCAGTCTCCTAAGCCCTCTCGTTTTCTCCACTCTTATTCTTTTTCCTTTTCATCACAGTCACCCTATTCTCATATCTAACGTCACCTCCTTCCATACCTTTGCCCTAACCATCCATCATTCTCCTACACCTTCTCGTTTTTCCCTACTCTCATCCTCTCTCCTTGTTACCAACGTTATATCTTTCTCACATCTACAGTTACCTGCTTATACAAATTCGTCCCTACCCGTCCATCATTCCCTTACACCCGTTCATTCTTTTGCTCTACTGTCACCCTCTCTCCTTGTCACCATTATCATCCCATTCCTTCATACACTGGCCCTTCCTCTCCATCATTCCCCTCAACCCCTTCGTTATTTTCACCACTCTCGTCCTTTCTCATGTTCGCTATATTTACCCCGTTCTCACATCTATCGCCTTCAATACCTCCGTCCCTAACCATCCATCATTCCCCTAAACCTAATCGTTTCTACCCTACTCTCATCCTCTTTCCTCGTCACCATCATTATTTTTCCTTACATCTACCATTCCCTTCTTACACACCTACGTCCCTACCCGTCCACCACTCCCTTACACCCGTTAATTTTTCCCCTACTCTTATCCTCTCTCCTTGTCACAATCATTCTCCCTTTCTCACATCTCCCATAGCCATTCCACACCTCCGTCCCTACGCATCCAGCATTCCTTTACACCCGTTCGTTTTTTTGCCCTTCTCTCATCCTCTCTCCTTATCATCATCATTATTCCATTCTTATATCTACCGTCACATCCACACCTCTGTCCCTTCCCGTGCATCATTAGACTATACCCTCTCATTGTTTTCCCAATCTCCTCCTTTCTTATTTTTACCATAGTTACCCCATTCTCACATCGAAGGCCTTCAATACCTTCGTCCCTAACCATCCACCATTCACATAAACCTTCTCTTTTCTTCTCTATACTTATCCTACCTTCATCCTTTCTCCTCGTTACTATCACTTTACCTTTCTCACATCTATCGTTACCTCCTTACACACCTTTGTCACTACCCATACATCATTCCTCCACACCTTCTCATTTTTCCCCTACTCTCATCCTCACTTACACCTACTGTCACCTCCACACCTTTGCCAATCTCCTCTTCATCACCACTATATTCCCTCATCATTTTCCCACTCTTGTCCTACCCCTCCATCATTTCTCCTCTCCCAACTATACAAATACCAACACCACACCTTCACCCCTCTTCTCAATTAGCCCACTACAACCCCTTTTTTTCCTTAATCTCATCTCCTTCTCTACACCTTCGTCCTTCTCTACTACATCAATCCGTTTTTTGCTCTACTTTCACTCCTACTCTGATCCCCTTTCCTCGCGACCATTATTCTCCCTCTCCTACCTTTACCTTTCTTTCTTTAATGTACATTATTATTAAAAATAGGTGTGAACTGGATTTTGGGCTAGGGTGGTTCAAAAAATCCACTTTTTGTAAATTAATCGCGAGTCACCTCTTAAAGAATTTTCAAGGAATAATTTCCACGCATTAAATTTTAATTTTGACCCCCTTCAAGCTCTTTGTATTATGCCCGGAAAATGCCCCGAAAAATGCAAAATAGCAGTTTTATGTGAAATTCATGTTAAAGACGGTATTTTTGGAAATTTTTCAACATGAATTTTTTTTTATTCGATAAGTGACAAGCTTACAAGTATTTTGAAAACGAATTTTGAATTGTTTAAACAATCATTATTTGTTTAAAAAATATTTTTTTCCCTTGTAAATCGTGAAAATTTATTATTTTTTTAAATAAGTGATACAGTCAATGAATATCAAAGGTATTATTTCTTGTTTAACATATTTTGTAACTATTTAAACAATTTTTACTTGCTCCAGCAATTTTTGCCCGTAAATCGTGAAAAGTTACTATTTTCTGGAAATAATGACACAATTAATAAATGTTGAGAGTAATATATTTCCCCGATACTTTTGGGATTAATAACGCAGTTGATGAATGCTCAAAGTTATATTTTTTCTAAAAGATAGTTTGCAATTATTTAAACAATTTTCGTTTGCTTCAAAATTTTGTTTCTCTGTAAATCTTGAAAAGTGACTATTTTCTGAAACTAATGACGCAGATAATAAATTTTTAAAGTGATATTTTTTCTGAAAGATGGTTTTCAATTATTTGAACAATTTTCACTTGTTTAAAACATTTTTTTCTGCTACAAATCTTTAAAATTGATTATTTTCCGTTAATAATGATGCAGTGAATGAATTTTTAGAGCGATATTTTTTGTGGAAGACAGTTTGCACTTCTTTAAACAATTAATAATCATTCATTCTTGAAGAAAAGGCGAAATAAATTCTAGCTTTTTCGAATTTCTTACACTATGTCCATACTTGTACCCTAATTTTTTAAACAATTTTTTTCAGTTTTTTTATTGAACGTTTTTTTTCAGGTCGATTTCGTTTGGATAAGATAAAACTGATTAATAAGCGTCATAGTGTAAGGTATTTGAAAAAACAGTAATTTGAATTGTTTAAATAATTGCAAACTGTCCTCCACAAAAATATTACTCTTAACATTCATTAAATGGGTCATTAATTCCAGAAAATAATAACTTCTCACGACTTGCAGGGGACATTGTTGAAACAAATGAAAATGCAATAAATAATTGCCAAATATCGAAAACAAACAATTTTACTCTGAAAATTCGTGAATTATGTCATTCATTTCAGAAAATACTGACTTTTCAGGATTTGGTGGATACAAAATCAAACCAATAGAAATTGTTTGAACAATTAAAAATTAGTAAAAAAATACTTTTAAGTATGTCACTTATCGAATAAACATAATTCGCGTTGAAAAAAAAAACACTTTTTTCCATTTTCTTGAAAATAATAAGGAAAAAGACCTTTTTTTAGGCCATTGATCACGAGTATTTTTAACTTCAATTTATATTTTTGTAATCTAATTAATGGTATTAAAATTAAAGTTCAATTAAATAATTTATTTAAAATTTGAAATTTGCAGGTTTCTTGTTTGAAACTCCATGTTAATTTCAAAAGCCCAGGGGGAACGGTCAATGTTGGTTGATTTGTTATAAACAAATAAGTGAATGAAGATTGTTTCGTGGGGATTAGAAGCGATTCATCTCTTGATTTGCACTAAATTTGAGAAATTTAGAGACATACATAGTTTTTTAGTTAAATTTATGAAATTTAATGAATGATTTGTAATTTTATAAACAAATTTTATAAAAAAATATTTATATCAGGTGTTTATGATAAAATAAATAAATGTTTTTTTTACGGAATCGATCATATATTACTTGGCAATGACACCTTAGTATCATATTCGGTCATCCAATAAAACTGGATAATTATTTAAACAATTTTTAATTAACAAATGCACTCTCTGGCTGTTTTTCGACATTTAAACTTGGTTCTTTGGCTATTTTTTAGCAATTAATTTTTTTTAATGTAATCAACTGTTACTGACAAATTTTTTAACTTTTTTTAATCACTTCGATAATTTTAAACACAATGTCTTTTTTGGCAATATGCAACAAATTTTTGGGTTTGATATTTTTTATAATTTTCCATACGGGAGGTTTTTGACGCGTGAATTCTCACTCAGGATTCACGATATTGCCAATGATGTTTTCTATGAAATTTTTCTATGCATTAATATTTGTTCATTTTATAAACAAATTATATGAACAAATGCATATTTAGGGCGTTCTCAAGTAGAAAGAAATAGTTTTTTCTTCTGAACTTGCTAAAATTATATTGTCGATGATGTTTTCTGAAAAAATGTTGACATGCATTAATATTTTTTCATTTTATAAACAAATTATATAAACAAATGCACATTTTTGACGTTTTTAAGCCAAAAGAAATAATTTTTTTTTCGCCTTATTTTTTTAATTATATTGTCAATGACGTTTTCAGAAAAAATGTTGCCATTTATCGCTATTTGTTCACTTTGTGAACAAATTATATGAACGAATGTAAATTTTAGGCATTTGTGGACTCTGATTCGTGCGAGGCATTTGTTTATTTAAATTGTTTATACATTTTTTAGATGCTATTGCTCGACAAGAGTACATATAAAAAATATTGCTAGCATAATTTCAACAAGACCAAGAAAAAAATGGTTTTTCCGCCTATAAACACCTTGATTGTGCATTTGTTTCCCTAATTTCTTTAAAAAAATAAACACACGTATGTAAAATGTAGAATAATAATATGTCAATCAAGTTGGAATAATAATAAAATAAACAATGATTTATTTCTGCCTACAAATATCTGCAATGAACAATTATTTATATAATTTGTTTATGCAATAAACGATTAGGGATGCTTGGCAACATTTTTTTACACATCATTGGTCATATAATTTCAACAAGATCAGAAGAAAAGGCGATTTCTTTTCGCTTCAAAACGCCTTATATGTGAATTTCTCTATATAATTTGTTTATAAAATAATGAAATAATAATACATAGCAACATTTTTTTAGAAAACATCATTGACAATATAATTTCAGCAAAGGCAGAAGAAAAAATGATTTTTTTCCCCTAAAAACGCCTAAAATGTGCATTTGTTTATATATTTTGTTGATAGAATTAATTAATAACATTTAACATTACATTTTAATGGCCACATCATCTTAACGATGAAAGCAAGCACTTTTCGAGCAGAAATATACTTTGACGACGAATATCCCCTGATGTCGATTATTTGTTAATACAATTTGTTTATAACAATTAACTTAAGAGGGTAACCATTTTTTTTCTTATACCTCTGAGCATTGAATATGCGTGACGGAAAGTATAAGACAAATTTTGTCTTGGAAATAAAAAATGAAATAAAAAAAAAATTGATACTTTTTTCGCTGTTTGCATTAACATAAGAATTGAATAAACAAAGAAATGAAAGGTACTCTCGCCATTTTCTGAAAAATTTAGTCCTGAATTATAAAAAAATATATTCTGTCTCGGGATTGGCCAATTAGTGAGATTTACTTAATGAGGCAATAATTAGAAAAAAACTGGTGCTTGATTGAATACAAGCTAAATTAGAAGGAATCTGTATTATCATCGGAGTTGGTAACACATGATCGATCGTACCAACTCCGATGATAATATAGATACCTTCTAATTTAACTTGTATTCAAAAACATAATTCCTTGCTATGAAAAGTGTATATCTGAAAAATGTATCTGCCCTCCATCTCTCTAGTAGCTTAGTGGTTAAAGCACTTGACCGGCAATCGTAAGGCTTGCTTTCGACCGGAGCGAAGGAAAAAGATCTTTTTTCAGAAATTAAAATTTTGTTAATTCATAAATTTTCAAACTCCATCTAGTTTAAAATGACGTTAAGAATTTCTGTTATTTAAGAAGTTACCTTAGATCGATATTGTTGATTTCCAGTTTCACAGTAAGTGAAAGTTATCTACACATGATCGATCGTTACCAACTTCGATGATAATACAGATACCTTCTAATTTAAATTGTATTCAAAAACATAATTCCTTGCTATGAAAAGTGTATATCTGAAAAGTGTATTTACCCTCCATCTCTCTAGCAGCTTAGTGGTTAAAGCACTTGACCGGCAGTCGGAAGACGTGAGGTTCGATTCTCACCGGAGCGAAGGAGAAAGATCTTTTTTCATAAATTAGAATTTTTTGGTATTTTATGAAAAAATGCAAAGAAAAGCAAAGCAAAGGGGGAAAAGAATACAAAATGCTTGGAGAGAAATGAAAAGAGCATGAATAGCAAAATGATATGCAGTGCATGCAGGAGGGAATTAGATGCACTTGAGTGAAAGAACGCAAGGAAGTGGAAATGCTATATACATAAAAGAAATAGGACGGGACTGTGGCGAAGTGGATGAGAACAATCTATAATAGAACAAAAGAGAAAAATGCAGCAAATGGAAACGGAATAAGCCAGGAAGGAGGTAATGTACCGGAAATAAGAATTTAAATCTTGAATACAAGTTATGACATTCAGGAAGACAACATTTCTCGGTTCAAAAAGTATTAAAGTATGCACATCAAATAGATAGGTGGGTCGGAAATAAAAAAATCTGGAATTCAAAATCGCTAAGGCACAAAAAAAACAAGAGTTTGACTATATTTTGGAATTGAAATTCACCTTTTTTGTTAAGAATAAAACTATCTAAAATGCAATTATATTCTTGGAAATGCAACTGTTTTTGGTTGCAGTTTAATCTTTTTTGTTTAAAATTCGATCATTTGGTTGATGATTCATCTTTACAGGTTGAAAATTCAACAATTTGTCTAAAAATTCAAATTATTTGATTAAATTTCAATCAATTCTAATAAGAATGCTCATTATACAGAAGAAATTGAATCCGCTTTTATAATATCAACAGCAAAAAATTATTGGATTTCAAAAATGTCATTAAATTGTTCTTAAAATTGAAAAAAAGAGAAACTTTGAAATATTTTCGATTGTAAGGTCTTGATTTTTCATCTTAAAAAAATGAACAATCGCCAAAAATGGCTTATTCAACTACAAAACAATATTTTGGGGGCATATGAGAAATTTTGCATATGACACTTTTTTTAGTACACTAGACCTACAATTTCTAATATGTTTCGTGAAAAGTATTATATATATATCATCCCCACAAGTCTGTTTTATAGGGTTTTAAATAGTTTTTGACACTAATTATGATTTTTTCTACCCTTAATGTAAATTTTTATTTTCTTGAACAATTGTAACAGTTGCAGTTTATTCTTCGTAGTGAAAAATTATCTTCAGGACAGAAAATATTGTGTATCAAACATTTCTTTCACGATCACCATATGTGTAATGAATAAAATAAATAAATAAAATAAATAAAATAATTTTCTGTAAAATTTTCTATTCCACAGTAATTAATTTGCAACACTTAAAATGCTTCATTAATGTGAAACGTGCTTTGAGGGTGGTTCAACCCCTTCGAATCAGAATGAGGGTGCCTAGTGCCGGTAGGCTGGGATGTTTTCTGTTTCCACAATGTTTTCTGTCCTGAAGATAATTTTTCACTACGACCATTAAACTGCAACTGTTAAAATTTCTCAAGGAAATAAAAATTCGGATTAAGGGTAGTTTACCCTCTTTGAATCTGGAAGGGAGTCTAAGAGAATATAGAGTTTTGTATTTTTTATAACACTTTATTAATTATTCAAAAATAAAATGTTAATTGGGTGTAAATCCGGCATTTTTGTGCATGTTAGCCACAGGGGGTAATTAAGCCCCGTTTAAGTGGATCTTGACGATGACCTTCAAGGTTTTTTCAAGGTCAACTTTAAAAAAATAGAAACCCTCTTTTTTACATCGGCAATCAATAGAGCGGGAAATTCTACGTTCAAATATGTACCCAGGTCATACATTGGTACATTGTAACCTTAAAAGGGGGTTTCCAATAAGAAAAAAAATTGTCCTTGAAATGACCTTGAAGGTCATCGTCAAGTTCATGCTTAAGGTCACTACTAAATACGCCTTGTTCAAGTTAGTAACTTTGATCGTTACGAAAAATTTGAAAAGCTTCTATTCCCAGAGGTATGCAGACCTTGTTTCAGTTTAAATGACCTTAGAGTAACCTTCAAGGTTAAAATGTACCTATGTATGACCTGGGTACATATTTGAACGTGAAATTTCCCGCTCTATCGATTGCAGATGGAAAAAGGGGGTTTACATCTAAAAAAAAAAGATGACCTTGAAAAAACCTTGAAGGTCATCATCACAAATTATCAAAAAAAGGAAGGGGTCACTAAAAATAGCGTCACGTAATATGTGAACGCTCCTCTATTAAAAAAAAACGCTAAGAAGTAAAGATGACTTTAAAATCCTATTAGCTTGCAATATAAGAACTTTAGAACGTATCTGGTCGTCAGCAGAGAAAATCGATTTGAAGTTCTTTTGAAGAGCCAACAGAATAAACTTTTTCAGTGAATGCTCGAGGTGTGCACATTGACCCCATCTCGCTTCTCTCGTCGACCCTCTAGAAACTGACCGAATTTAAGAAACAAAAGACTTCGAGCGTCGATTGCCTTTCACTTCATAGAAACCACTTTTTTGCATTTTTATTTTACGCTGAGAACTCCAAGTTTTCTTTGTGCCGACCTTTTTCCCCCTTTTTTTAAAAAAGAATCTCGTCTCTACTACTTAATTCATTTTCTCACACGTTCGGCACAGAAATCTAAGGAAGAAAGGAAATTTTAACTACTTTTGAAACATTAGTTAATTTCATAATTTTGATGGTAATTCTTTTTTGTCCACTGGTTCAGAATCAATATTTTGAAATATTGATTTTTTTTTTAATTGTGAAAATATGCTCTCTTGCTCCGCTGGGATTCGAACCTAGGTCATTCAGATTTCCAGCCTGATACTCTCACCCATATTTCATTCAAACAAATTTTTATTTCGAATAAAAAATAGTAGTACTAATACAAAAATATAAATTTTCAATAAAATAGTTGAATGCTCAACCAAAAAAATCAACCAAAAATCAAACAAAAAATATGAATTTCCAACAAAAAAATTAATTTTAAGCCCAATAGTTAAATGTTCAACCAATTGGATCAATTTTCTACCGAAAAATGACGAATTTTCAAATAAAATGGTGAATCTGCAACAAAAGGATGAATTCTCAAGAATGTTGCTTAAATTTTAAATAAATAGTTCAAATTTCCACTACAAAATATTAGTTATCTAGAAAAAAATGTAATAGCTGATATTTCAATCATTACATATTTTGATTTGAAATCAAAAACGATTTAATTCATCCAAAATAGACGAATTTTCAATAAAATAGTTGAATCCAATACAAAAATAAATTAATTTTCAACTAAAAAGACTAATATTTTGCGGGAAGAACTAATTTTCAACAAAATACATAAACCTTTAACAAAATAATTAAAAAAAAATTAAATAATTTTAAAATCACGAAATTTACAGTGAATATTACGTACTTTACTGATAACAATTTTTGCTACTGGAGCAATAAATTAAGGAATACTTGCCCTGAAATAAAAAATTTAATCTTTATTTGTTCAAAATACTGCTGGTTGGAAATTAATCTTTTCGGTTTGAGGATTCTACTATTTTGTCGAAGATTTTTTGCATGAGTTCAATTGTTTTTTATTTAAAATTAAAATCTTCTTTTGGTTGAAATATAAATTATTGTATCTTTTTTTCAAAATTCAACTTTTTGGATAATATTGCGTCTGTTTTGGTTAAAAAAGCAACTGTCTAATTGAAAAATTATCTGTTTCGGATGAGGATTAAACTAGTTTGTTGAAAATTATTTTTTTTCAAGATTCATCATTTTTGTTAAAAATTATTCTCATTGATTAAACATGTAACTATTTGATTGAAAACTCGTCTTTATTGGTACAAAATTAATCTTTTTAGTAGAAAATTCATCCATTTGCTTAAAAATTCAACTATTTGGTTAACAATTTAAGTATTTGGTAGAAAATCCAACTATTTGTTAAAAAATTAACTTTTTTGTAGAAAATTTATCATGATTAGAAAAAATTTCATGTTGATTTGTTTTAAATGCAACTGTTTGAAAATTAATCTTTTTTGTTTGAGGATTCTATTAATATGTTGAAGATTTTTTTTTTAATTCAACTATTTTTTATTTCAAATTGAAATCTTTTTTGGTTGAAATATCAACTGTTTCATGTTCGTTTGAGAATTCATGTTTTTTTGTTAAACTTAAACTTAAAAAACGAATCTTCAACAAAATAGTTATATCTTTAATCAAACAAATAAACCATCAGAAACGAAAAAAAAATTTGTTTACAACAAATTGGTTCAATTTTTATCCGAGTAATTGAATCTTCAATCTAAAAAAAATCATTTTTCAGACAAAAAAGAAATAGTTACATTTTCAGTTAAAAAATTAATTTAGAAAAAAATAGATTTCAACAGAGTGGTAACATTTTCAAACAACGAGATGAATTTTCGACAAAAATTATAAATTTTCAACTCGAACAGTTGAATTTTTGAATTAAAAAAATAATTTTCCACAAAAAAAAAGAATTTTCAAGCAAAAAAAAAAACAAAAGAATTTCCAACTAGAATCATGAATATTCAAAAACAACAAACAAAAATTTTTTCTCATACATGTAATACTACTTTATACTGGTAATTAGATGTGTTATAAATTGTTTAAAGTATTTATTATCATTTTTAGCAATTTTATCTTAAAATAGAGATAGAAAGTCCCGGTTTTTTTAAAAAATTTGCACTTTTTGTCAAATTTTTTATTAGAGTGAGGTAATAGATCATTAATGTAGACAAACATAATGTTTCAAACAATTTATTATTATTGGTAATAATAGTCTCTTTAAATAAGCATGTTTGTTAACTTGCATTAATAATTACCTCATTAAGTGAAAAGTGGACGAAAAGTCTAAGATTTCAGAAAAAAATCGCAACTTTTTAGCACTTATCTAATAAAAGATAGTTATTAATTGTTTAAGCAACTATGTTTGTTAACTTTCATTATTTATTACTTTACTAAGAAAACGTTTAAAATTGCAGAAGAAGCCGCAACTATCTAGCTTTAATGGAGAAGAAGATTGTTATTAACAATGATAATTTGTTAAAATAATTATGTTTGCTAAATTGAAATTATTAATAACTCACTCCAAGTTAAAAGTAGACTAATAGCTGAAAATTTCAGAAAAAACCGCAACTTTCTAGCATTATTTAAATTGAATATTACCAACAATAATAAGAAATTGTTTAAATAAATAATCTTGTTAACATAAGTTAATTATTTAACTCACTCTCATTGAAAATTGGACAAAAAGTAAATTTTTTTGAAAAAAGCAATTTTCTAACATTATCCTGAGATAATATCAACCAATAATAATAAATTGTTTCAAAAATTATTTTTATTAACCTTAATTGAGTATCACCTCACCCTAATTAAAAATTGGACAAAAAGTGGAAAATTTTTGAAAAAACCGCGACTTTCTATCTCTATTCGAAGAGAAAATTGCTAAAACCAATAAAAAATTGTCTAAACAATTGATTATACATCTAATTATTAATATAAAGTAGTATTTTATGTGTTATATACAATTTGCATTTTTAAAAAACTTATTTTTTTTTCTTATGGGGAATACGTGTTAAATTTCATGGGGCTACTACTACTACTACAAGATTTCTTGTTAATATTTAATTTAAATTCAAATTTCTTCTGAATTGATGGTACTGTCGTAGCTGCCCAATAGGAGAGAGGGGGTGAGAGAGGGAGAGAGGGGCGAGATAGAGAGAGAGGGAGGGTGATTTTGTTTAATCGAAAAGTAAGACCTAATTTGATAATAATAAAAGTTAGTGATTTTCTGTTAAATAACTTCTTCGTGTGTATGGTTACGAAATGCGCATTACGCGCCATAGGCAAAAGTGCGGGCTTCCGATTTGAAGTCTTGACTTGAGGTGTCTTGCTTATGTATACATATTTGCAAAAAAAAGTGATGCCACTTTTAGTTTAATTGATTTAATTAAGTTTACCCTTGTCTCCGTATTAGAAAAACAATTCGCAAACTATTTTTTACCACGCAGTAGTATCCACAGAAAACAATGCATACGCTTCTGATTGTTTATGTTCCGAGAACCTGGATTTAATGAAAGCTTTAGTGAAAGCTGTGTTTTTCGTAGACAGTTAATTTGATATTAATAAAATAAAGTGATTTTCTGTTAAATAACTTCTTCATATGTATGGTTATGAAATGCGCATTATGCGCTATAGGCAAAAGTGCGTGCTTCCCACTTGAAGTGTTGACTTGATGTGTTTTGCTTATGCACGCATATTTACAAAAAAAGTGATGCTGCTTTTAGTTTAATTGGTATAATCGAGTTTACCCTTGTCTCCGTATTAGAAAAACAATTCTCAAAATATTTGTTACCACGCAGTAAAATCCACAGGAAAGGGTTCATACGCCCCTAACTGTTTACGTTCCGAGAATCTGGATTTAATGAAAGCTTTAGTGAAAGCTGGGTTCTTCGTAGAAAGTTAATTTGATATTAATAAAAGCAACTGATTTTCTGTTAAATAACATATTCGTGCGTATGTTTATAAAATGCGCATTATGCGCAATAGCCAAAAGTGCGTGCTTCCCACTTGAAGTGTTGACTTGAGGTGTGTTGCTTATGCATACATATTTGCAAAAAGAACTCACCTATAAGGGCACTCGTCAGGAGGAACAAATGCAAATGCATTTGAGCCAAGACTGGAAGCTGGTGACTGTTTTGAAATGGCCATCCACGTGACAGCGTAAAATCCAGCCTCCCTTTGTAGAAATTCGACAACAAAGCTCCTCGAGTGCTGCATCATCGCTGTTGTTGACACTGAACCATTAGCCAAACTGTAATTCCAGCCTCCCGAGAAGAAATCGACTGTTTTAGCAGTATTAGAACTACTTTCGGGACAAATGACACTACGGTCTTTTGTATTAGCTGCTGAATAAACTATGATGCGATTTTGAGTTTTGCATTCCTCCACGTTGCCCAGATTAATACTGAAGCCACTGGTTCTCAAGTAGAGGAAGTTCATTCGAATATCTTTTGGCTCTATTAGCCAAGGCTCATGAACACATTGTGTGGCCGTGAGGTCTTCTGAATTCGTCAAAATTTCTTCAACAGCAGCCACTCCTATTAAAAAAAATTATTTTTATTATCCAATTTACCATCTTAGTTTCTAAATCTGAATTTGAGAAGATACACTTGTCACCAAGAATATCAATAAATGAAATTTAAGAAATCTGCATTATCATCGGGGATGGTAATGACCGATCAGATGAAGATACTAAACACATTATGAGAAAATAGAAATCTATTTTATCTTGGAAAAAAGATCCCTTCCCTTCGCTTCATTGGGAATCGAAGATTCATAAGATTTAAGAAATCTATATTATCATCGGGGATGGTAATGACCGATCAGATGAAGATAATCACATTACGTGAAAATATAAATCTACTGATATTATAGAAAAACCTTGCCAGCGGAGCGAAGGGAAGGGATCTTTTTTCACAGATAAAATTCAATTTTTAAATTTTAGAAAAACGTAAAATTCTGAATTTGAGGGAAATTTTGGAACGATATTGTAGATTTCTATTTTCATGTAATGCGATTAGTATCTTCATCTGATCGGTCATTACCATCCCCGATGATAATACAGATTCCTTTAAACTTATGACTGATATTACAGAATAATCTTGCCGTTTGGCATATATGTGAAAAAAGATTCTTCTTTCGATTTCTCCAGTAGCTTACTGGTAAGAGCACCAGACCGGCAATTGGTAGACCTGTGGTTCGATTCCCAGCAGAGCGAATAGGAGGGACATTTTTTCACGGATACAATTGAATTTTATAAATAATTGAATAAATAAACAAAATATTTCTTCCATTGAATTAATTTGTGTGAAATCATATACATACACTTTTTTTCATATCATGCGTTGTTCGGCTTAAAATATCAATTTTCGTTTGTGTTTTGGGCTTTTGAAAATGCTATAACTCTGATAATTTTCATTTTCATCCAAAAATTTCACAAGGATAAATTGTTTGTCTCTTGGAGTACTACTAATACCCGTACATAGAATTTTCAAATTTTGAAAAAAAGTGATCTCCAAAATTTTCAAAATGTGCTCAGTTTTTTAATTTTGATCCAAAATAGCTGATTGACGAACTCGTCCTTTCTTTTTAGGCCTTCAAAAAGTGTGCCAATGCACAATCGAATCTGATCAATCTTTCCAAAGTTATCGTGCCTGCACGATACTACAGACTACAGACAGACAGACACCTTCGTAAAAACCATTCTTTCTTACTCAGGGGGCCTCAAAACGTCGACATTTGATTGATTCCGCGAAAGTCATTTTTCACATAAAACCAATACCTTCTCATTGAGATGAGAATGTAAAAATTGGTATCAAAATAATAAAAATTCCAATATTATTCAATCAATTCTTACCACTTCCATATGAGGAAGAGATTTATTTTTGTATACGTCAATCATCACGTATGACCTTCATTGATATGCATATTTGTTCAAATGCATTCGTATTGAATTTAAATCATTATCCTTACGAAGGAATCATTCAGAAATGTGAATGAAATGAAAAACAAATAAGGAACTATGGAGTTGGTTCAGGAGGATTAGGTTCTGAATTCAGATTCCTTGAGTTTTGGAATTCAATAATTATTTTAATTAATATCTCAGAATGTTCTGAAATATCCATGATATCCCTTCAGGTTTACGAAATAGAAATTCTAAGCTTTATTTTAATATGGATCTCATCAAAATCTGAAAGTACATGTTTTGAGATATTGGGATTTTAAATATTCCAATTTCAAAAACTATAGACAGGACGTATATTAAAAAAAAATGGTTACCAGCGACGTAAAGTTTGTGAAATTTTCTGTCAAATCCGTTATTTGCAAACTTATCTCGGTAACCATGCAATATGATCGCTAATGGTTTTGAGCCTATATTATTATTACAATTTACCGCAGTTTGAAGACAATCGAAAACCATTAGTTTTTGGCAGTGTACTCGATTGAAATGGAATGCCCCGTATACATGATGTTTGGGGGTTGTTTTAACTTCCTCTCAATATTGAATCAAGGAAACCGACATCTCCTAACGACCAATATCATCGGAGATTTTTTGATTATACTATTAGGGTCGGAATTCATCTACGCAATTAATGTGGGAAACATATTCCAGCAGAGAAGGCCATTGAATTTATATGAAGGATTGTGCATTAACATCCCTTTAAGATTCAAACAAGGAAATTGTCATTTCTTAAAAAGCAGAATCACAGGAGATTTTTTTATCAGGCTGTTGTGATTATAAATCACTTCACAAAAATGTGAGAAATATCACCGAACAGAGAAAGTGATCTTTAAATTCATTTTAAGGTTTGTTTCAACATCCCTTAAACATTCAAACAAGGAAATCGACATTTCCTAAAACCCAAAATCATCAGAGATTTTTTGATTATACTATTGGTATTGGAAACAAATAACACAAAAAATGTGGAAAACCTATTCTAGTAGGAAAATTCACAGAATTTATTTTAAGGTTTGTTTATTAACATCCCTCAAAGATTCAAGCAAGAAAATCGACATCTACTAAAAAGAAGATTTACAGGAGATTTATTGTACTAAGGTATTGTGATCGGAAATCTCTTTACATTGAATTTGATTATCAAACTATTAGGTTCGGAAATCATTAAGACAAGAAAATGTAGGAAACATACCCTAGCAGGAAAAGCCATCGCATTTATTTTAATGGAACGTTTAACATCCCTTAAGCATTTAAACAAGGGAATCGACATTTCTCAACATCCAAACTCACGCGAGATTTTTTTATTATACTATTGGTATCGAAAATCAATCGGATCAACGTAGGAAATCAATTGACAATAAACGTGAGAAACATATCTCAGCCGGGAAAGTCGTTGAAGCCAGGATATGTTTTCAACATTCATTGTAAATGGTTTCTTGACCCTGATAGTATCTCGAAAATCCCCCGTGATTTTGGTTGCTAGGATATTCGGTTTCCCTGCTTAGATCTTCAAGGGATGCTATAATAACCCTTAAAATAATTTCTACGACCATACCTGCTAGATGTTTGTCACATTTATTATACAGTGATTTACGACCCCAATAGTATAACGAAAAAATCTACCGTGATTTTTGTTGTTAGTAAATGTCGATTTCCTTGCTTGAATGTTTAAGAATGTTGAAACACACCTTAAAAATAATTAAACAACTTTACATGCTAAGATATGCTTCCCACTTTTATTGTAAAGTGATTTTCAGCCACAATAGTACAATAAAAAAATCTCCGGTGATTTATGTTGTTAGGAAATGTCGATTTCCTTGCTTGAATGTTCAGGGAATGTTAAAACAACCCCTAAAAAATAAATGCAACAACTTTGCCTGCTAAGATATGTTTCCTACGTTTCATAAAGTGATTTCGAACCATAATAATAATATAATAAACCCCGTGACTTTGATTGTTTGGAAATTATGTGATATGTTTCTCGCGTTGATTGTGAATTGATTTCCGACCACAGCAGCCTAATAAAAAAATCTCCTGTGATTGTGGTTTTCAGCAAATGTCGATTTTATTGCTTAAATCTTCGACGAATGTTAATAAACACCCCTTAAAACGAATTCAATCACTTTCCCACTATTACGTTTCCCACATTTATTAACAGAATAATTATCCACCCTAATATTATAATAAAAAGATTTAATTTTTTCATTTATTGATCTGCCATTTCCAAATTACAAAAAACATATTTAATTAGATATTTAACCACTCCAAACTCTCTAAACACTCTAAAATTAGTTACACATATAAATTTACGCGAACACCCAGGCGGAAAAATTATACATTGTGCGAAATATTATATATAATCTTCATTTGTTTTATACATTTTTTGTATAAAACAAATGAAAATTATACATAATTTTTTCCACTATGTATAAACTATATATAATCTTTCCGCCTGGGCAGAAAACCAGATACGTCTAAACAGTAAACACCTACGATTTTATATATATGTATATATGAGTAAATCTGACAGCCATAAAAATCTATGAACAAAAGTAGAGCCACTTATGTGCACGTAAAGTAGAATTTATGCTAGGCGTGGGAATAGAAATGTATGATGCAGTATAAATTTTGTTGGCCAGGCGCTATGGAGGTTTCAACGCTCTAAAATCCTTGTAGTATACCACGAAAATATGGTGAATTTATTTAACTCGACCAACACCAGCTATACCGAAAATTCAATACAATATATACATATATACTATATATAACAGTTTTTTATTTGTCATATGTGAGATAAACTGTTTCAATTTACGTGAAATCGTTTCAAATTGGTATAATAACGTATCCACCGAAATTATAGAATTAATTTTGATTGCATATTGTTCTACTTCACTCTACCTCAGCAGATTGGCTATTAATTAATTGTTCAATGAAGCCTGGTGTGGTTAAAATAATTGTTCATTTTCGCAATTTTTAACATTATTTTTGGCGCGAACATTGATGACAAAATAATTGCAAAAGCTTTTAATTACTGTTAAGTGCCGTTTCCCAAGAAGTATGCGTAATTCGATGTAGTTTCGAGTTAGGACATTTTCGAGACTCGAAAAAAACGAAAATTTTCATTGTTTAAAATGAGATGAGACACATTTCGCACCAATGATTTTCTGTTTTCTTATTTTGATTGCCTAATTATTAAAGTAAAGTATATGTTTAAATTTAAAGTACTATAAAATAAATAATCATAAAATAATAAAAATATATCAAAGTAGCTACATCAGGTTGCATACCATTTTATTCTGAATTCAATTTCACTTTAATTTTAAAGTTAATCGGCTTGCCGTAATCTTTAACTTCTATCTAGATATAAGATTTCATCCCGCAGCAGGGATTACAAGCAAAGAAAAAAAGAAAATGTTCTTTAAAAGATATTCTGGAATTCTCATGTCTTCCATTCTCCACACTAATCTACTTAGAAGATGTTTATAATTAAAACTTGACGAAGTAGTTTAATTTTGAATGTTTATAGTTTTAAATCATGAAATTTTTAACATCGTTTTTGAAATAGGACTTCATGTGTATAGTATAAAATGTAATTTTGAATGTTTTTTTTTAATAGTTCACTTTTTAATACAATTAAAAGCTCTTGAATTTTAAATATGTATTAATGAAAATTCATAGACTTTGACGATTTTGAAAATCAAAAGTTAAATTTTCAATATTAAATCTTTTAAAATGAAGAAATTTCGAATGTAAATCATCAAAATTACAGAAATTTTAATGGTAAAACTTAAAACTTGCATAATTTTTAGTCCTACATTTATTAAATTAAAAACTTTTTAATTTTGTAAATCTACAATTCAAAGTTCTCAAATTTTTATCTTCAATTTTAGACATAGATAAATTAAAATTCTTAAGTTTAAAAAATTTTGAAGATCAAAAGTCATATTTTGAATGGTAAATCTTCCAAATTGCAGAAATTTCGAATTTAAATCAGGAAAATTACAGAATTTTTAATTGTAAGATTTCAAAATTAAAAACTCTTCAATTTTAAAGACTAAAAATTTAAATGTCTACAATTTTGAAGAGTTACAACTGAAAATGCTTCAGTCCTAAAGATTTATAATTCAAAGTTCTACAATGTTTAGGGTTACAATGGAAAAATCTTTCATTTAAAAGATATATAAATAATTTTTCTTTAATTTGAATTATTTTGAAGATCAAAAGTCAAGTTCTCAATTCTAAATTTTCCAACTTGCGGAAATTTCGAATGTAAATCATGAAAAGTACAGAATTTGTAATTTTACATTTTAAAACTTGCTTCATGTTTAATTGTACATTTTTAAAATTAAAAACCCTTCAATTTTGAAAATAAATAATTTGAAGTCCTACAATTTATATGTATCAAAGCTTTACCATTTTTAGGGTTACAATTGAAAAATCTTTCATTTTAAAGTTGTATGAATAAAAAATTTTAATTTAAACTATTTTGAAGATCAAAAGTCAAGTTTTCAATTCTAAATCATCCAGTTTCAAGAAGTCTCGAATATAAATCATCGAAATTACAGAATGTTCACTTTTAAAACTCCTTAAAAAATGTAATTGAAAATTATTCAATTATCAAGATTTATATTTTCTAGGTAAGTAATTTTGAACTGTTTTTGTGTTCAATATTTCAATTTTTAACATTTACATATAATTGAAAACTTTTCTCTTTGAAAGATGTTTAAATAAAAGCTCTTCAATTTTGATGATTTTGAGAATCAAAAGTCCAGTTTTTAATTCTAAATCTTCCATATTGAAGGAATTTCGAATATAAATCATCAAAGTTACAGAATTTTTTATTGTAAGTTGTAAAAACTAAATACTCTTCAATATTAAAGATTTACAATTTAAAGTTCTACAATTTTTAAGAGTTAAATACAACGGAAAATTCTTAAATATGAAATATATAGAATTGCAATCTATTCAACTACGAATATTTATATTTTAAAGGCATCTAATTTTGAACGTTTTTTGATTTGAGACATTTGCAATTAGAAATTCTTAAAATGTAAACAGTTAAAATGATAGTGTTGATTTATTTTTGAGAAATTCTTATAATTTTTTACTACAGTGTAGAAAATTATCGGGGCAGACTTGCGGTTAGTTAGGACATTGTCTAGACCGTCTAATCTAGATAGTCTTTCCGGACCCAAATCGGGTGCTGACTAGACCGTTATGACCAAAAAAATTGTTTAAGTATCAGAACTAAATGTTTTTTCGTATATTTCAAAAAAGAGTCATGATCGTTTAAAGTATTAAAAATGAAAAGTGAAGACTAAAAAATAGTACATATTTTCCTCATTATCTATTAAGGCCTTCCGAGCTCTAAACGGGATCTGGCTAGCCCGTCAGCAGAACCAACAAAATTTCTAAGGGTCTCATACAAATATTTTTTGAAACTATTTCCGAAAAGAGCCAGAGTGTTTAAATGTATCAAAAATGTGAAATGAACTCTAAAAAAATGAATTTCTCTCGTAATTATATATAAAAAATGTTTTGATATGTTGGTGCTTGTGAAGTTTCACTGAGGATTTATGGAATGCATATTAGAGCGTTTTCGTTCCTTAATCTTGATTTTGGCAAACGTGTTTAGAACACCACATGGCAAGCGATGTTTGGCTCTGTGCCCGAAGGAAATAACATTTTTTACGTTTCAAAGTTCCGGCAGTTGAAAGGAGATTTCAACGAATGTCGGATTCATGTCTTTATACGTGCATCCACTCACTGACACAAAGGGCGAAGTAGAATTCAAATTTCAACAGTAAAAGCAATCTTATTTTCTGAGGAAAATGGGCTTTTTGATCGGAAATTCTATTTTTTGATCTCGCATAATGGGGCCGTCCACAAACTACGTAACCAATTAGGGGGGGGGGGGGGGAAGTAACATTATTTGTTGAAATTTTTGGGGAATGATTTGAAATCTACAACAGCACGTCCGTCTGGCCGATTTGAGTTTCTGTTTTATCTAAATAATGCAATTTTATTAATTAGATTTTAGCTAGGGCACTAAAGCCCTGTTATCACTTACATTCTAAGTAAGAAATTAATAAAATTGCATCATATAAACAAAATACAAATTCAAATGGGCCAGACAGACGTGCCTTCATATATTTTAAACCATTTCCGAAAATTTCAGCAAAATATTTACATTTTTCAAATTATGAAGCCGTCAAATATAAACCGTGTAATTGGTCACGTGACGCTATGGTACATGACCCTAATAAGTTTGAAAAACACTTTCATATTTCAGACTTTACACCCTTTCCCCCCTATTCCCCTCGTCTTCCCTTCTTTAAAGAATTATATTTCCCCTTTTTCAAGAAACTTCCCCTTTTCCTCGTTTTTTCGCCTAAATGCAAAATGAATGACTAGAAACCAATATAGTCCAGACGCCAACCCTATTTCCGTCGGATCGACAAGGTCCAATCGATTTTTGTTGTGATTCTTATGTGAAATGATCGCCAGAATCCAAAACTGTATAGCAGAACTCTGGCAAATGTTCCGCTCTTGAGATATTCGTAATTGATTATTTTTTTATAAACGTTACATCACACATTAAAAAAATGTTTTCTTCTCTTGTTAGACAAGCTCCTGAGAAACAATCATTGTTGCGGCATTTTTCGCTCCGACGAATATTTATTGCACAAAATCAATTAACGTGTACAATAAGTGACAACAAATACTTTTATCAATAACCAACAAAGTATTTTATGAATGAAAAAAGAACACTATTTTCAAAATGCCAACTGAAATACACATTTTTGTAATGAACACTGGTCCTCTAAAGTTAATAATTTGCAAGATAACAGAGCTTTTGTTATAAGTCATTTTATCTCGTTACAATTTTTTATTCAATTAGTGTTAGAGAAAAGAATTCCTACAATAAACTATATTTACCTACTTGATAAATACAAGTATATCTGAAATGATCGATAAATTGTTTAAATTTATGCAAATTGGGATTATTATTTAATTTTCTCAATTGGAATTGATATCACTCTCTCTGAAAAAGACATAAAGGTGTCAAAATTGATATGCTTATTCTTTGAAGTTGTACTAAAATGATGGTATGGTCAAAAATTTCAAAATATAAATATATGGACCTGTACAATTGTTTGAATTATGAGCACCCATCGCTGCTTCTGTGTGTGATAGAAAGAGGGGGAGGGGGGTCTGACATTTTTTGGAAATTACTACGAATGCACTATTTTTTGTTGAAAAATGTACTATTATATTTTTGGTTCGGAATTTATCACGTTTGCTGCAAAATTCCACCGCTTAGTTGAAAATTGAACTATTCGGTCAAAAATTAATTTTTTTGTTCAAAGATTCATCTCTTTGCTTGAAAATTTAACTGTTCCATTTTTAGAAAATTAATCTTTTTGGTTAAAAAATCATCTTTTGGGTTGCACGTTGAATTCTTTTCTTGAAAATTCATACTTTTGTTGAAGATTCCTCTCTTTGGTTGAAAATTCAACTATTTTGTAGAAAATTAATCTTTTTTGTTGAATTTAATTGTCTTTTATTTAAAATTAAAATCTCTTTTTGCTTATAATATCATCTATTATATATTTAGTTAAAACTTCATCATTTTAATTAAAAATTCATATTTTCGGGTTGAAAATTCAACTGTTTTGTAAAATATTCGTCTTTTTGTTTTGAAAATTCCACAATTTGCTATAAAATTAAAAGATTTTTTTAACAATAAACTTTTTGAGAAATCATATTTTTCATTGAAAATTCAATTATTTAGTTGAAAATTAAACTTTTTTTATCAAAATTTAACTATTTAGTAGAAAATCAACTTTTTTGTTGAAAAATCATATTTTTGGGTTGAAAATTCAACAGCTTCGTAGAGAATTCGTCTTTTGGCTTCAAAAATCGAACATTTGGTTGAAAATTCCTTTTTTTTCTTTATAGCGCATTAATCTTCTTGGTTGAAAATTCATCTTTTTAGTTGAAAATATAACTATTGGTTAAAAATGCATCATTTTGGTAGAAAATTTAACAACTGCGTTGAATATTCGTTTCTTTTTGGGTTAAAAATCAATTTTTATTTTCTGAAAATTTAACTATTTCATTTTTACTTGGGAATATATCCTTTATCAATTGAAAATTAAAATATTAGGTAGAAAATTTATGTATTCTGTTGCAAATTTGTCTTTTTGATTGAAACATCAATCTTGTTTGTTGAAAATTCATCTTTTTGGTTGAGGATTGAACCATTTTGTTGAAAATTCGTCTTTTTTGGTTGAATTCAACTGGTTGAAAATTCTTTTTTTTATAGTTTTTTAAACTAAAAGTTTGACGATTCCATATTTGGTTCAAAAAATATATTTTTTAGTTGAAAATTGCACTTTTTGGTTTAAAGTTAATCATTCTTGATTAAAAATTCATCTATTTGGTTGAAAATTCAACTATTTTGTTAAATATTAGTTTTTTTTCTTTTAATAATACTTATTGAAAATAATTCGTCTTTTGGTAGAAAATTAATCTTTAATGGTAGAAAAGTAATATTTCTTTTTGGCTTAAAAATTCAACTATTCTTGTTCGAATTTTAATCTTCTTCGTTTGAAAATTCGACTGTTTGGTTGAAAATTCATCACCATAGGTATTTTAATAAAATCATTCTTTTTGGTCGCAAATGTAACTGTTTTATTCAAAATACCCATAATTTGCGATAAAATGTGAAAACATAATTTTTCAAGCGAATATAAATGGTTTAAACAATTATGATGAATAAAAAATACATTCAACTTTTAAAATTGTACATTAAAAATTATCTGTAAAAAACTAAAGAAAAGTAATAATTTCGACTATTAAACCGCAAAGTACTTGGTCCCTGTTTAGAGGGGTGGTTTTAGGTGCATACTAGAAGGGGGGTGAGGTTGTCAAAATAAAAAATCAATGCATATTTCACGTTCGGGGAAGTGGTTTCAAGATGGTATTGTAAACGAAATTCAAACTTTGCTTTTTTTCTATTTTTGTAGCTTCATCATGAAAATTTGTTTCAACACAAGAAATTGTGGCTGATTCGAAAAAATTTTTATTTACCTATACCAAACTTTAGTTGAATCTACCAAATATTCTATTTATCCAAAGATTTTTTAAAACAACCGAAAAATTTGTTTGAGTCAACTAAATAATTTGTTGTCATATGCTATGGTTTAACCAACAAAAATTTTGTTGATGTGACCAAATCTTTTTTTCGTGTTTAGCGCCAGAAACCCTTGAATGTTAATAGTATAATTATATTTTAAACTATTTTTTACAATTGTTGAAACTCTTCATCAAAAAATGGTTGAAAAAGGTTGGAAAATCAATCGGGTTTTTAATTTATATAATCTCTTTAAAAAAATGTTAGCAACATATATTCTATGAAACTTTTTTTTTATATAAAACATATTTTACAATAAAAATTGATTCTCTATTTAAGGAAAGCAAAACCTGACCCTTTGCACACAATAATATTCAAAATTCACTCCAAATTATTCTCAGACATTATGAGACTTTCTTTGAAAATTTTTGAAAAAGGAATAAAAAATTGTTTAAATTAATATGTAATTACTTTTAAAAATAAGGCGACTTTTTATTAATTGCAAACAATGTAATTATGTTTCAGAGGTAATTATTGTATCTAAATTGGCTTTAAAATGGGTTTACATACGGTATGAAATTAAACTAGGATATATGTTCATTTATGCACCTAAATTGAGAAGCGCCTTCGGGATTCAACCTAGCTTGGGATTATAATAATTCGCGTCACTGATTTCAATTTCAATCTACCTCAAGCCAGAATATGCGTCAATGGTTTGCTAGAAGATAGGAAGAAGCAAAATCGTCGTCGTTCTTTAACTTTTACGGTGCTAACGTGAAAACGTTTTCTTTTATTTACCTATGTCGATAAACGCTTTTCGGGTAAAAATTGTAGATCAAAATTATACTCCATTCGAAATAGATAGTGAAGAAACAGAGTAAATATAGAGTATCACAAACAAATTATTCTCTCATTTTTTTAACCACTCGAGTACAAGTTATTTAAAGAATTATAATTTTGTTCCCTCAAATATTATAAATATTTTAATGTTAATTGAAAAGAACACTTTAGGGACTGGAGGCAAGTACTATTATCACCCGATTATGCTGAAATGTTCATGGTATCATTTTTTTCTATTCTGAAACATTTCGAAATTGATCCTATTCAAATATTTTAAATTATTTTGGGAAATTCTCGAAAGTTCTAAAATCTGAACTCATCGAGTCCACACTGGGTTCCAGTGACCCCATCAACTTTAACATATGTCCTACGCCCCAAAAAAAATTTTCGTCATCAGTGATGATCTCAATCTTTTCTTGCGGACATCTAGAAACAAAAGTACTTAAAAATGATTGAATGTTTAAGAATATCCGAATAAAAAAACAAAATAAAATTTTAATACAAACAAAATATGATTTTGGACACCAAACCAATATGTAAAATACGTTGTACGGATCGTAGAGATTGAACGGATGAGTTTTTAACTAGAAGAAAGATAGGAAGCGAATCTTTTGGCTTTGAGGGAATTTATGGGAATATTGTAATTATGAGGTTGACGTCTACGGAACTGTGAAATGGCGAGAAGCTTCCTTCTGTAAGCGACAGCATTTTTTTAATGGAGATAAGCTAGGGAAGATCAAAGTCCCTTCATTCGCTCTACTCGTTTGGACATAATGCCAGTATCCCAGACTTTCTGCGATGACAGGTGAAGATTACTCTGTTTTTCACCATATACATTTAAAATTGAATTTATCAAGTCTGCGAAATAAAAATTTTAATTTTAAAATATAATATATATTTTAAAATAATGACTTGATTGACGCAAACAATAAATAATAATCTATGAAGGGCACTGCAATTTGAAGATTACTCTGTTTTTCAACATGTACATTTAAAATTGAATTTTTTCAATCTGCAAAATATAAATGTTAATTTTAAAATATTTGTCACGTCCTGCAACTATTATAATAATATTTAATTATAAGACATGGATTATAATTATTGAATATGTTTTAAAAACTTGATTGACACAAGCAATAAATATTAATTTTTTAAGGCTAATGACATCTCAATCATTTCTGATATGTTATGGCAAATGAGAAAAAGAATATTATTTATACTTCATCTTCGTTCTAAGACGCTCTTTCCTTGACTCGGAATTGAAAAAATGATAGTATTTTTTAATCAAATAAGCAACTCATTATTTCCGTTGAAGATAATAAATTGAATTTGAATAAAGTTTCGTTCATATAAATTGACGTTTATTTCAACAGAGGAGATGTTTATTTGAAATAAATATTCCTGCGTTCGATAAATGCAGCATGTGATTGAAATGAAATTGTCAATCTCTCGTTTTGAAATGAATTTATTTTTAAATCGAAAGACTAGAAATCTATTTCAATAAAAGTATTTTTCACTTGAAAGCATGCGGTGGAAGCCCATCAAGTTTCATCTAAATAAGGATTCACAATTTCAAACAACCTCGGTTCAGTTCGATGAAATAATAATATTTCTTCTTCATCGAACACAACAGAAATGTAGGACGTCATAAAATAATATTTTTCCTTAATGAAAATTGAAGGGTATAAAATTGAATATTTACTGATGTGGAAAGGGTATAAAATGGAATAACTAGAAAATTACTGAAAGTAGGCGACATGCGTCGATTGATATAAAACCTATCTTGTCCTATTCGATCCTATTGGATCCTCTCCGTTCCTATCCGATCCCGCCTAACCCGATTCTTTCTTATTTAATATAGTATTTGAAATTTTTAACTTTTTTCATTTTTATTTCACTTGGAAAATTTAGTAATTGCATTATATTGATAATAAATCTATCCGATCCTATTCAATCTGATCCTTTCCGATCCTACACCGATAAAAAACTGGTACTGGCTTACTGGGATTCAGCTAGTGTCTTAGGTTAATTAGGAGGATTACTAGGCTAAAATAGTTCAACTAACCAAAGAAATGTTGTTTAAATTTATCAATAAAATTACTAATTTCAACTGGTTTGAACGAATATCTTAGGGGCCGTACTTAAATTACGTAACGGATTATAGGCCCTCTCCAAGACCCCTTCACCCACTGTAACGAAACGTAACAAAATATTTCTACCCCCCCCCCACCTTACTGTAAGTAGTTTATAGCTTCCAGAAATAATAAGATATGAGACTGGAAACTAATGGAAATTTTTTGTTTTCAAGATAATTCATGATTTGCAAGGTGAAGACTTCATTTTCAAAATTCCCTGATTTTTTCTTGACCAATTTTTCATTTTCCCTTGCGATTAACATTCAAATACCAGCATTTTAATCTTGTAATATTTTTAATATAGGATCTTTTATAAACGGAATAAAACAATATTTCAGATACAAATTTAAAATTTGCAAATTTATTTATTTGAAAAAATGACTTTTATACGATAAAAGAAGATTTTTTAACAAAATACTTAAATTTTCAACAAATTAATGAAATTTTCAACAAAATAATTGAATTTTCAATTTAAAAAGATGAACTCTCAACAAAAAAGTGTAATAGATAATATTTCAAACAGAAAAGAGAAAATTTCGTTGTAAAAAATTTTTTAATCACAAAGACGAATTTTCAACAAATATAGATTTTTCAGTCATGAAGGAAAAAAAGTTCACCTAAATTGTTAAACTTTCAAGCTGAAAGACGAATTTTCTGTACAAAAATTAAATTTCTAGCCAGGAAATAAGAATTCTCACAACAAAAATAAATAATTTTTCAACAAAATATTTTTAACCTAAAATATTTTATAAATGGAATAAAACAATTACAAATTGAAATTGAAAATTTTCACATTTATTCTGCTTGATAGTTATTTAAAGTTATAGAAATTCCCTGACTTTCACCTGATTTTGTTTCCAAATCCCTGACTTTTCCATAACCAATAAAATTCCCTGATTTTTTTTAAATTGTTGTTGACCAGGTTTCGTTTTTTAATCACCAGGTTTCTTTAGCGTGAAGAATTAAATTCATATTAAATTTCTGTACAATTACTGTGAGTTATTTGTTTCATTTATGAATTTACAAAAAATACGTTACAAATTCAACTATTTGGTTAAAAATTGATATTCGTTAGTTAAAAATTCATGTATTTTGTTAAAAATTCGTGTTTTTTAGTAGAAAATTATTCTTTTCAGTTAAAAATTCTCCTATCTGGTTGAAAGTTGAACTGCTTTGTAAAAAGTCAAATTTTGTTCAAGATTTATCATTTTAGTTAAAAATTCATGTATTTTCTTGAGGATTCAACTATTTTCTTGAAAATTCGTCTTCTTTGGTTGAATTCAACTGTTTTTTCATTTCAAATTAAAATGTTTTTCTTCGAAATGTCAAGTATTACAAGTTTCGTTGAGAATTCATCGTTTCACTTTGAAAATTGAACTAGTCTGTATAACATTTATCTTTTTAGCTTGAAAATTCAAAAATTTTGGTAGAAAATTAAAGCACATGTGCGATGGAAAATTAACCTTTTTGTTGAAAATTCTTACTTTCGGGATGAAAATTCATCTTTTTGGTGAAAATTCAACTATTTTTTTAGAAAACTCAACTATATGGTTAAAAATTAAACTATTTATTTGAAAAATTAACTACTTGATAGAAAATTAACTTTCTCGTTAAAGATTGCTAGTCTTTTTTGTTTCAATTTAACTGGAAGAAAATTAATTTTTCTGTTGAAAATAAATGTTTAAACATAAAGTGTAACTATTTCATTTTTGGTTGAAAACTTTTTTTTTAATTCAACTATTTGGTTGAAAATTCGATTATTTTAGTAAAAAATGCAACTATTTGCTTTTGGGTGGAAAATACAACTGTATTGTAGAAAATTCATGTATTATGTTGAAAATTTGTCTCTTTGGGTAGAAAATTCATCTTCTTATTTGAAAATTCACGTTCTTGGCTGTAAATTCAACTATTTTGTTCATAATTCGTCTTTTTTTATTTAAATTAACTAGTAGAAAATTCGCTTTTCTTGTTAACAATGTAACTATCCTATTTTTGGTTCAAAAATCAGTTTTTCGGTTGAAAAATAAACTTTTCATTTGAAAAATTAACTACTTGGTATAAAATTCACTTCTTTGTTGTAAATTCATAGTAACAGGTGGAAAATTCAACTGCTTTGTGAAATATTCGTTCTTCTGGATTGGAAATGCATACATTAATACATGAAATATGAAATATTAAATCTTGCGTTGAGAGTTCATCTTTTTTGTTTGAGAACTGAACTATACTTGGTTAAATATTCAAATATTTTGTTAAAATTTTTAATTATTTTTTTTAAAATTCAACTATTTTCTTAAAGCCTTCTTTATGGTTGAAAATTCTACTCACTGTGGAATAACTCATTAGAAACGCGAATAAACATGAAATCCTTGTATAGCCAACGGCTTCGTTACTTTCTGGTGGGGGAAGGTGGCCCAGGTAAAGGAAAAACTATAGCTGTCAACAAGGGAGGACAGGGGGGGGGGTAAAAATATCTCAAAAATGGTATCGTAGTTTATGAATTACCCTAAAATCGAAAATTAAGAATCGTGAGAGTATAGTTTCTATTGGTTGTCTGACCGCAGGGTATTTACACTACTGCTTTTCTAGTAGAGTCATGGCGTCTCGTTGGGACGAAGCGGATAACGTTGTAATCACATCAATATCATCTCGAACTCCTCTTCCTACTATACTGTATACTGTATATCGATAATCGTTAATGCTCTATCAGCGGCTCTGGTTCATTAGCCCTGAGTGATACATTTTTTATGCTCAACTCGTCTGCAAAACTCCGCAGTCATGTATCCGTGTCTGACAGTCGATGGATATAAACGATGTGATATTTACCTAAAATAGAGAGCCGAGGTTTTTTTTTTTCAAGTGATGCAGGTTTCATACTATGTTTGCACTGAATTCTGTCAGAGCTCGAAACTGATATTTTCAGAATAATCGGAATGTCCAAATGCCTAGTTTAACGATAAATAGATAAACTTATCCAATCACTTTAAATATCGATATTATCATATCAAGTAATGTGGATTGAACGAGTTCGTATTAAAATTCTTTAGAGCGGCTATAATTTAAATGGTAAATTTCACAATTTGAAGCACTACTCATTTTATATCGTTGAATTTTATAATTTTTAAATAGTTCTGTTTTCAAGGTCTCAGTTAGATCATTTTAGTTTCCAAATCTATACATTTTTTAATTATTTAATTTGGAATCTTCATAATTTATGAACTTGAATAAAAAGTTTTGAAAAAGATGGGTAGAATTTTAGACAAAATGAGACTAAAATATAAACGTGGGTGAGCGGGCATTAGGCTCAGGTAAAAAGCAGAAATGATGGCTATGAATTCCTGTAGATTAAAATTTTTTTTTTAAGTTTACATGGATACACAGAGCATGCATTCTAAGAAAAAGATATCAAATGCAAAATAGGGGCGAATTCATCTACAAAAAGTGACAAAAAAATTAATGGGAATTGGTGGAGTATAGTAAAGGATAAAAAATGAGAAATTGAAACAGATGAGCAGAATTGCAGACGATTATTAACAAGAGACGCCCAATGATTATTATTATAAATTATTATACAATTATTACCATCACGTGTAAATCTAGTCTACTCTAGATTATATTTTTAAGGAAAGTAAATAAACCTTGCTTATGTAATAGCAATAAAAAAGTACGATTGATGCAATGCTTTATCGTCTCAACTCCATCCAACAGCCTAAATATAGATCACCATTTTAGTCAGTGATAAGATAATGGCTAGAATATGTGCTCTGCTTTTCACTTTTATAATATTTCTCAATTCTGTTCGTGAGTAGATTATAATATAACACCAAATCAATAATATATAAAAATATCCTTCACTCAGATACATATATGGACTATATTCAAAAATTGCTTATTCGAAAATAATACATATATTCAATTCATATTCGCAGTTCACTTTAAAGTTGAAAGATATGATGCTAGCATTTTAGGCATTTCGTTTTGTTGCGCAATTACGTATTTGCCAGAAAAAGTTCCTTATCAATTGTTATAAAATCTGTCTATTTAATTCCGTTTCTCTATATCTAAAACTTGTCTCACTAGATTATCAATCTTTGAAAATGTAGTTTTTGACAATCACCAGACCAAAAATTGGGTCAAAATATTCTTTATCTGAAATTTCTGGCGGGCGCTTTTTCTGCGTGGATTGAAAGGTCACTGAAAAATAATGCTAAACAAAATATTCACGTGGTTATCTTCATTTTGGAACAATAACTTTCGGGTTGGTTGAAAAAAATTCAATAAAAAATCACTATATTATTTATTATTAATTACTTCATTATTTATTTATCACTATATTATTTATTCTTCTTATAGAGTCAAGCAATCAACCGACACGTCCTAATGAGCAACATCCAATTCCCGCGACAGCGCCACGCCAATATAATGATAATGAAATAGTGTATGAGGGTGGACGTCCTTGTGGAATACGCGTCGGTCAAAAGGTCTATCGATCCGGACCAGTTGTTCTTCAAGGCGGTAATTTAAAAACTAAAATACAATCAAAAAAAAATATTAGACAATTCTGCCTAAAACGTCTAGTGTTTTTTCTCCCAAGGGGAAAAAATGAGCGTGACTTTTATATGCGCCCACTCCTAAAACCTTTCCCTAAATTTGCCACTGGGCTGTTTCATGTTCTTCTTAGCAATTTTTCAAACTAATAAAAAATTGTTGCTACTTACAACAACAAAATTTAACATTAATTTCTTGGAAGATTATCAGAAGACTTACAATTTAGTACAATTCAGCAGTTCTAAGGGAATGATTTTAAAAATCTTTAAAATAATTAATAACCATATTTTTCTTCCAGAATCAATTAAACCACCACGACATAATCAACAACCGCCAGGGCCAATTTTTCTTCAGGATGGTGATATAATTAAGCGTAATCAAAAACATGTCGCAAGAGTTCAAGGTCATATGATTTATGAAATACATCCAGTTGTTGAAAACGGTAATTTGAAAACTAAAATACAATATATAAAATCAATATTCGAGAATTCTGCCTGAATCTTCTAGTTTCTTTCCTCATTATGGAGTATTTCATGGGCAGATCCAGGGGTGGCCTAGACTCGATTGATGATTTTAAGCTTCTCAAGTGGCGGAGGGAGTATAACCTTAAAATGCCCCTCTCCCCCCTCTGCCAGAAAAAGCTTCCACTAAATTCAACCCTAGGATTTTTTCTAAAATAGTGTTTAATTGAAGTGAAAAAATTCATCCAAAACGCTTCTTTCATTAGAAAAAAGGAAGAGTTGATTTTTTACATAAAACCGCTATTAGGATAAGGTTGGGAAAATTCTATTTTTCGTGGTCAAAACTTTTCTTAATAAAACTATTAGCAAATGAAATCACTTCGAGGTGTCTCAGTAAGCACTTGAATTCAAGACAAGTCTTTAAAATTACTTTGATGGTTGTTTTTTTCAATTATTAAGGAGATAAAACATAGAAATCTCGATTTCTGAATACGTATAAGAAAATTGGTACAATATTCAGTTTCAAGTAATTGCGTTAGCCGTCCTTTCGGGCAGGCCCATATAGAGGAAAAGCGGGCCGGGGGTGGAAAGGATGGGCCCCTATATGTAATTTTGAAATTTTAGAATTCAGGCTAATGCAATTGCATTCGCCGGAATTAATCTCCGGGCCCGGGGAGAATCTCCCCGTTGTCTCATCAGGACTGCTTTCGGGTTTCAACACCTTGATCAGAAAATCTGCTGAACATAGGGTCCGTTCAAGTATTAAGTAAACATAATTTTCCCTATTCTTGACCCCCCCACCCCAATTGTAAGCATATTTTTTCATCACGAATTTTGCAACAATTTTTTTTTTGCAATTGTTTTTGTAATAATAATATATAATATTATATTATCCAAAAATGTTTTTGCAACAATTAACAATAACCATCTACTTAGACCCCCCTCCATTTTAAAATGCTTACGTAATTCTTGAATAGCCCCTATTCGCTGCTCAGAAATTGGGATTTATATATCCTAACTCTTTAAGGGTTGCAAAACCAACCCCAAAAGTAATTTCAAAGACTTTTATTGAATGAAGGTATTCGCTGAGACCATCTAAAAGTGATTCCACATGCCAATAGTTTTTTTTTTAATGTAAGACTACGAAAAATCGCATTTTCGTAATAGGGATTGGAAAAAATCAACCTTCACTTTGTTTGAACTGAACAATCATTTTTGACGGGTTTTTATACGTTAAATTTAAATCCTTTGACGAAATGAGCCTAGGTCCTTTGTTTTCAAAGTGATGTCAGACCACTTTTGGCCATGGATTCGGCTTTAGCACGCTAAAAACCTTCAGAATTACTTACAGACTTTTCTGGGACCAGAATGATGCAGACCTTTGTAATTTTTTGAACTAATAAAAAATTATTGGGATTCAGAAAAAAATTTGAACTTTAATATTCTAGACAATTATTAGTAGGCTCATAGTTTAATGCAATTTATTAGTTCTAAGTAAATTTATTTCTAATTCTTTAAAATAATGAATAACCATATTTTCTTACAGAATCAATTTCACAACAGCAACATCAAAAGCAATGTCCACTTGAAGAAGGTGATCTAATTATCCGTAAAGGAAGAGCTATTGGAAGAGTTAAAGATCGCCAGATTCAGCGAGTATTTCCAGTTGTTCAACCCGGTAATTCAGAAATGAAAAACAAATATATTATAGAATTGTTCAGTAAAAAAATCACAAGATATTTTTTGCACAACTAGAGTAGACTAATCTACTCATTTGGTTGATTCATCTTGCACAAAAATCCCACATGAAAATGCGCTAACCCGGCAATCAATGAAATTCGATGAAAGAAATAAAAAAATATATGAATAAAAATCGATTAATATTTGGAACACGTGCATTGGACTTAAAATTTGACATGCTATTTGCATGGGGAACATTTTGTAAAATCTTCAAAATGAGATAATGATCTCAAGTTTAATGGAAATCGAATCGTTATATTTAGTTACATGATGGCTGAAATAAGTGCTCTGCTATTAACTTTTATAATATTTCATAATTCTGTTCGAGAGTAGAATATAATATATAACCAAATTAATAATATATAAAAATATCCTTCACCCAGATACATATATCGACTACATTCAAAAATTGCTTATTCGAAAATAATGCATATATTCAATTCAAATTCGGAGTTCACTTTAAAATTGAAACATATGTTACTAGCATTGTACGCGTTTCATTTTGCTGCGCAATTATGTATTATCCAGAAAAAGTTTCTTATCAATTCTTATAAAATCTATCTATTTAATTATGTTTCTCTATATCTAAAACTTGCCTCATTATATTATCAATTTCTAAAAATGTAATTTTTATCAATCACTGAAACAAAAATTGGGTCAAAATACTTTTTATCCAAAATACCTGGCAGGTGTGAATCTTCATTCCGTATCATTAACTTTAGGTTTGATTGAAAAAAATCAATAAAAAATCACTATATTATTGATCACTTCATTTATTATTTATTACTTTATTATTTATTTATCACTATATTATTTATTCTTCTTATAGAGTCAAGCAATCAACTGACATGTCCTAATGAGCTGCATCCAATTTCCGCAACAGTACCACGCCAAAATAATGATAATGAAATAGTGTATGAGGGTGGACGTCCTTGTGGAATACGCGATGGCCAAAAGCGTCAAAAGGTTGATCGATCCGGAACAGTTCTTCTTCGAGGCGGTAATTTAAAAACTAAAATACAATCTACAAAAAATATTATAGAAAATTTTGCCTAAAACGTCTAGTGTTTTTTCTCCCAAGGGGAAAAAATGAGCGTGACTTTTAGATGCACCCACTTCCAAAATCTTTCTCTAAATTTGCCACTGGGGTGTTTTATATTCTTCTTAGCCATTTTTAAAACTAATAAAAAATTGTTGGTACTGATAACAACAAAATAAAAAATTGAATACCTTGGACGATTATTAGAAGACTCACACTTTAGTATAATTTAGTAGTTCTAAGTTGATTTATTAGGCACCTTTCCCCTATATATTTTTAAATGTTTAAAATAATAAACTTTATACATTTTCTTACAGGATCAAGTAAACAACAAAAGGAAAGAAATAGCACAAAGTAAAATAATTCCGGTTTCCCTTTGTCACCCGGTCGAAGTAATGAAGGTCGACCACCCACGCCATAGGCCAACGCTGTGGATCTCCATTCCTCCTTTTCTTCGCGTTAATATAAATTGAGCCAAAAAAATGTTTCACTTTGTTTAGTCGCACCAAGTTGTAGGACCTGACTTAGAAAAAGTTTCTATATCTTTTTACGCTATGTAAAATAAACATAAGGATTACTTTCCATCAATTGGTCAAAGAATAGTAATCCTTATATGAAAATGGATGTGAGACGTCTTGGAAATGTGCTCTTTAATTTTTTATCATCCACTTGATAACTCAGCAAAGTCTTGGTATAATCATAGGAAACTTTACCGTAATATTCGAATATTCAGTATGGAATACTCCTTAACTAAACGAGCAAATGTTGCACCTATAATTGTAAAGTACTTCAGCGAAATTTCCGTGAAACTTTGAAGAGGATGAAACCCTAAGGGTAAAGTAAAATTGGACACCACTGAGCAGGCCACAAACGGTATAGTGGAGTCTGGACTCTGTACCAGCAAAGGGTCGTGGCTTTGGTCTTCCAGAGAATGGGGGTGGAGGGCAAACTCAATTATCTCAATCGCAATTAACCGTGGCTCGATACACGAATTATATGTGCGCAACAGCTGAATGTACCTACCACATATTTACTTTTGACAAAAGCTTCTTTATCACATTAAAGCATTATGAACTCCCATGCTTAAAATTTAAATTGTTCTAAATAGTACAATTTCAAATTGAAAGCCTTGATAATTAAAATAATTAAATTGAAAACATTTAAAACTGAATAATTTTATATTGGAAATGTATGTATGAGATAATTAGAAAATTTTAATCGCTCAGTCATGTGCTATCTTAAATTGAAAGTATACTTGAAGATTTTCAATGCTATTTTTTAAAATGTCATATTGTAATTACCGTTAATGTAAGATTCTTTGATTTGAGCAGTTATATTTTTTTAACGAATTCGGTTTGAAAATGATCAATGAGAATTGTTTTTCTGGTTGAAGACTTTGAATGAAAATTCTTCAATTTTGATGGATTCGACTTTGGGATTGTACAATTTAAAATGTTTTTTGTCTGGAGATTGTCTTATTTTAAAAACGTGAAATTTATACAAAATTGAAAATTTGAACTTTTTTTCAACCAAATAGTTGAATTTTCAAATAATAAACAAATCAATTTTAGACCAAACAGTTTCATTTAGAATAAAATAGTTGAACTTTTAAGAAAGAGAGAGGGATATTCAACAAAAGAGTTGAATTTTTAACAAAAAATTATAATTATTAATAAAAAAAATGAAAAATAATTTTAAGCCAAGTAGTTGTATATACAACCAAATAGTTGATCTTTAAGGCGAATGAGATGAAATTTCTACAAAATAGATGCATTTTGAAATTAATGGTTGAATATTTACAAGGAAGTTCAACTTTCAACCAAGTAGTTGAATTTTCAATAAAAGAGATTGATTTTCAGCAAAAAATATAATAGTTATATTTCAAACATACAAATATATTTATTTTATATCAAAACAAGAAAGCTTAATTCCTAACGAAAAATGTAATATAGTTGATATCTCAACCAACAAACGATTTTAATTTTAAATCAAAAACCGTTGAATTCAAACAAAAAAGACGAATGTTCAACGAAATAGTTAAATCCTCAACCATAATAGATTAATTTGTGACTAAATAGGTCCTCTTTTAACTGAAGAAGATAAAATTTCAAATAAGAGAGATACATTTTCAACCAAGAAAGATTTTTCTTTCAAGAGGAAGAAAAAATGATACCAACTTGTTGAATTTTTAAGCCAAAAAGGCGAATTCTCTAGAAAACAGTCAAATTTTGTACCCAAAAATATGAATTTTTAACAAAACAGTCGAATTAGTAAGCCAGAAAGGTGAATTTTCTACAAAAAAGTTGAATTTCCAACCCGAAAATATCAACTTTTAACCAAAAAGTTATTCTCAACAAAATATTTGAACATGAAACAAAAAACTATCAATTTCAAACCAAAAATGGAATAGTTAAATTTTCAGTTCAAATAATTGATTTACAAAAAAGAATTTTCAACAAAATAGTCTAATTCTCAACCAAAACAATGGATATTCAACTGATGAAATTAATGTTTTAACAAAGTAGTACATCTTTCAACCAAGTAGTTGAAATTTCAAAAATGTAGATTATTTTTGTACAAAAAAAAACGAATTTACAACAAAAAACATAAATTTTCGATCAAATAGTTGAATTTTCATCTAAAAACGATCAAATCTCAACCAAAAGTAAAATATTTAAATATTCTGTTAATAAAATTAATTTGAAAAAAAAAACAAGAAGAACAAGTTTACAGCCAAATAGTTCTATCTTTAACAAATAAAATGAATGTTTAACAAAGTAGTTTAACGCTCAGCCAATTTTCAACCACAAAAGATTTATTCACAATGAAAAATTTAATAGTTGAATTTTCAACGAAAAACGATCGATTTTCAACCAAAAGTGGAGAAATTGAATTTTAATTGAAAAAGTTAATTTTGAAATGAAAAAAAGCGATTTTCAACAAAAAATTAAAATCTCTAATCATCAAAATGAATTTTTAAGGAAGAAAATAAAAAATGTAAGAGTTCAATTATTTACTCAAAACGACAACTTGTCAGCAAAAAATGGATTAATTATATTACCCGTTAAGAAATTGAATTCACAACTGAAAAAAATCGAATTTTCGTGAAAATATTCAAATCTGCAACCAAATAGTAGAATTTTTAACCCAAAGAGATCAATTTTGGAACAAAAATATAATAGTGTACTTTTCAATAAAAAAGAATTAAGTTGTAACGAAAAATAGTTGGATTTTCTGATTGGGTTCTATTAATTCAGTTTGCATTTAAGCGAAAAAATGAGAATAAGGGGAATTTTCTTCAAAACAGGGAGAAAAAAGAAGAATTTGTTTAAAAAGGGGGAAAAAGAGGAATGAAGGAAAGAGCCTTTATACTTATTTTCCAATCCAAAATCTCTTTTTCTATCTAAACTACTACTGGGTCATATTTATTGTAGTGGACCCGGCTAAGGTCCGGTTTAGTGATCTTTCGAGAAATCAGCAAAGATGTAGTTTAACTAAAAAGTTAACCCTCCGTTAAACCCCGTTAAACCGTGGTACGCGGCTGGCTAAGTGAGGACTAACTTTTTATATGCATATGTATATTCAGTGAATTAGGGTATTTCCTCACTGTGAATTTTCTTTGGTCATTTTTTTAAATAACGTAGTTATTCTTCGTGAATAAATTAATTTGGTCATACGGTCACATACAAAGGCAGTGGATTCGGATGTTAAAGAATCATAATTTATTTGTCATATCTAACCAACGTACGTTTCCACCTTATTACAGTTTTTCTTCAAAGGTCATTATCACCTGAGTCAAAAATTAATATAAATATAAATTTTAATTTGATATACATTTTTTTGATTGATAGTTAAAAAGTCAAAAAAAAACATTGTTCGTTTTTAACCCGTAGTGACCTTGATAAATGCATAAAACATTTCAATTCTATTGTTTATACTATAGAAATTTTGAAGTAAAATTTATATATAAAAAGAAATTTATAGAAAATTTATGAAGGCTTCAATATTATATAATAATTACATTTTTACAAACAAACGAAGTGTTGTGTTTCGGACGGACAAATATAGACTATCAAATGCATTACATATCAAGCTAGTTTTCAAATGAATAGTGCGCCAAAATTTGAATTTTTATTTCTTATTTTTTTAAACAGTTTTAACAATATTTTATGTAATGCTATGGTAAATTTTGTTAATATTTAATATTTCTGTTTTTAAATTAATGAAAGTTTTAATATATTTATCAATAAAAATGCACTCAATAACTCTTCTTTCATGTGTATCGTTGTCTCAAACTAAAAATTCGATATTGTCAAGTTCAAAATCAAAATAATGATTTAAGAGGGCATTCCAATGTGAACGCATAAAAAAAGCATATTTTCAATCATTTTTTTCTCGGGAACTATTGTATATAATTAAACGAATGTTTTTTTTCTTAAAGGTATGATCGAGGAGAATAAAAAAAATTGTGTTTGATGCTGAAAAAATATTTATTTATTTATTTATAAAATAAAATGCATGTGTGCAAAAAATAAAAAGTTTTCTGCTGGTGCTCTTGGTCATCTGAAACTGAAAATCGGAAATTTTTATTAATCTATGTCATCACCCCTATGGTCCGAACCTCCACTTTTTTATTTCATCGAAAATTAACAAAATGGCAGCGCTTTTTGTGAAAGAAACGCTTTTTCTGAAAGAAAGCTTTTTTCTTTTTTTCACACAAAACGCCGCCATTTTGTTCATTTTTGATGAAATAAAAAAGTGGAGGTTCGGACTATAGGGGCGATGACATAGATTAATAAATTTTTTCGATTTTCTGTTTCAGATCACCAGGAGAGCCAAAATCATCTGCGCCAGCAGAAAACTTTTTATTTTTTGCACACATGCATTTTATTTTATAAATAAATAAATAAATATTTTTATCACGAGAAAGAATTTTTTTCACTCTCCTTGATTATACATTTTAAAAGAAAAAAAATTTCGTATAATTATATACAATAGTTCCCGAGAAAAAAATAATTGAAAATATACTTTTTTTATGCGTTCACACTGGAATGCCCCCTTAATTGCTATGCATGTGGTAATAAACCAGTATTTTGATTTCCTACCTCACAAACTCTTTTATGTTCATATATACGAGTTTTTACTCTCCTAGCAGTTTCCCCAATATAAATTTCGTTGCAACATTTACAATTTATCAGATATACAGCTCCAGATTAATTTTCTTTATTATCTTTATCTTTATTTAAAAAAAAAGAAAAATTATTTACTGTGTGGCTGTTTGTGAAATAAACATTGATGTTGTATTTTTTTAAAGAAGATCTAAGACGTTCTGTGAAATTTTCAATATATTTCATAGAAACTTTAAGGGCCGTTTTTTTATAGGTTTCGTTCCATTTTTTATTTTTTGAGCAACTATTATATATTTCAAATATTCTTTCTTTGATTATGTTATTTATTATTTGAAGTGGGTAATTATTTTGTACTCAGGTTTTTTGTAAATGATTTAAATCTTCTTTTCGGAATTCAATATCGCTTAATTTGACACATCTGTCAACCAGTCCTTCAATTAAACCTACTTTTTGAGCAAATAAATGATGAATATTATAATTTAAATAACGTCCGGACCATGAAATTTTTTTATGCTAATTTGTGATTAAGTTTACTCCTGGAGTTTTTATGATTAAAAAATTAAGGTATGTTATTGAATTATTTGTTTCTTTTTCAATAGTAAATTTAATTGAATCCTCTAAATTGATAAAGGTATTTATGAACTCATCTATTTTATCCGATGGAATAATAGCTAGGATATCTTCCGCGTATCTTTTGAAAAGAATAGGAGTAAAACTCAAATTATATTATCAAAGGCCCTTTTTTCAAGATCCTCCATTACTAAACTTGCTACAATAGGAGATAATGGAGAGCCCATTAGACATCCTGAAATTTTTTTGTAAAATTTATTGTTGAAAGAAAATATTGTATTATTTAGCACGGTTCTAGTAGCAATTGAAAAATCATTTTTAGTGATTTTTGTTAAGTTTTTATTAATATTTAATTTTTCTTCAATGCAATCTAATGCAAGGTCCAATGTAATGCTATCATACATTGATACTACATCAAGTGAAACTATTGAATGTGAATTAGGAACTTTAATACTTTCGAGTTTTTCTTTTAAGTCCCAAGAATTCTTTACAAACGCTTGAGTTTTCCAGAAACTGGTTTTAAACAATTTGAAATATATTTAACTAAATTATAGGTGGGAGAACCTACGGCAGAAACAATTAACCACGATTTTAAATCAGGTTTGTGAACTTTCGGGAGAGCATATGCTTTAGAGCATACGCTTTAGATTAACTTTGTAACCGAGGTTGGTGAAATCAGCCCTCAGCTTCTAATTGTATAATTAAACTTAAAATACAAAATCCTGGTTGATTTCGTTTGAAAGGAATAGCTTGACGATTATTTTAGCTTAGGATGTAGGTTAACGAACAGGTCCATGGCTAGAAGGTCGTCAAAGGGCTTTCCTTCTGCAAGCATCAGTTAGTCTACATGGATTAGGAATTTAGGAACAAGCATAGGTATAGGTGTAGGTATAGGTTTATGTACACCGACGAGTATTTACTCTGGGCCAGAGAGACATCCACAATGCTCAAGCATTTATGTGCGTGTGGTAGACCGCAGGTGGTTGGATATACGACTACATCGATCTAGATCTGACACACTAATACACATGAAAATAACTAGAGAATCCCATGTGCATGTGTGCACACACGACAGTTTCTAACACAGCAGGTGATATCGCTCAGACTACACAGGTTGTCGAACGTGACTTATATACTTCCACCTGTCCTATGTAGCCCTACGTGCCTAGAGAGACTTATGTATGTGCTCTATATGGTTCATTATGTGCTGTTATGTGTCATACATGCATCACAAATGCGTAATACTATAATTAATCAATAAGCATTTGCGCCACTAGACTGATAAGGTGTGTACAATGTACACTGTACATCGATGCGTCCAAATGGCAAGGGATACCATTTCGGAAAGACGAAATAAAAAGTTGCCCAAAGGTGCTATAAAGGGTTCCTTATTGTACGCAGCCCACATTATCCGATTGAACTATCTAGATGTCTTCGGAAAAGCACCATTCCGTTGTTTCAAAAATCATCTGCGCCTACCTAAAAATATGCCTGACTTTGTTGTTAGATTGTTGTTAGATTGACTGAACTGAGTGGCAAGCATTTATGCTATGGAAGACCTTTAAAGCTGGAATGACGGTAATCGATACATAACAATGTATTATACCAATTATTATCTTAATTTATTGTTGTCAAATATAAGCCCTGGGATGCTTCGCTCGATATACAACTATACAAGCCCATGTTCAAACATCATAGCTTTCGCTCTGTTTGAGTTGTATAATGCTCGAACTCGACCAGTATGACCTAAAAATCTATTGTACATACAATATTATAACTTTTCCTTTTATCTTGTTACTTAATTTAATTATACTGGATTTTTTAATAGTGGCCTCCTTACCACCGAATTTTGCATTTTTAGAACTTAGAGGCAATAAAGATCCAATAGAATTCAATACAACTGAGTCTCGCCGAGATGGAACCGCATCATTTGGACACGACAATTATCAACCAAATTCGAATTAGGGAATCATTATCGTCTATAGTTCGTATAGTAGAAAAGCACTGATTTCCCCGACAACTCTCACGCACCGAGTTTGGGGAATGGCGTTTGTAGCTCACTAAAGTTAAACACGTTCCTCACATAATAAAGCGTACGCAATAGCTATGTGTGTGCAAAAACTCACGCATACATTCGACCATAGACAGCCTTGTTAAGTAACACAAATACGCATATGCAAGCGTGCTGAACGGGACGTTAACGGCAACGTTGATGCACTCGGAGAGCTGAAGCTGCATCCCCCATCCACTTGTCAAGTAATTGCATTACGTATTGACTTAGTTTCATGGTGTGTGCGGCGTTGAGTAAAGGGGCTAGGTTGCATATTAATTATCTGGTAATTTCAAGTTTAATGGTTATCAACCCCCTTCCTCTCCTACCTGCTCTTCCACCTCCTGTGGAAGCAGAGACTTAGCAGCGGTTCGAACTTCAATCAAGACGACCCTTCGTGAATTACTGTCGCCTGTCCCTGACATTCACCATCGAAGTTCTGTAGGATATAAGTTTTGTTGTGTGACAAACTGGTTGATATAAGATGAGAAAAGCCATCCGACTCACGTGAATATTAGTTAGGGTGCGATGAGAAAGTGTCTCGAATCTAAGTACACGGTTTATAATATGCAGCCAGAAAAAAATTTTCTTTATTCAGGAAAATCGTTTTGTTGACCAGGTTTGGTTGATATCAGAAAATATTTTGGTTGAATAAACAACATTTTTGTTCAGTTGACCAAATTCGTTTCCTCCATTCAATCTAAGTTCTGGGTTGAATCGGTTTGTTGATTTTAGAAAATATTTTATTTATTCTACAAAATTTTTTGGTGGGATCTACCAAATAATTTAAGAGAGGATTATACTAGAATCAAGCAAAAGATTTGGTTGATTTAACCATAATATTTAGTTGAAATTTGCATGGCAAAAAAACATAAAAATATAATCCGTTTGCATCTCGGTAATTCTCATCAGAATAAGTGATCCGGTAACAAAATCGATTGGGATTAAGCTATTATGTAAAAAATACTCAAGATTGCTTGAATCTGCGTAATTGCTTGAGGTTGCGTGCGCTTAAGTTTTTGACAAATCAAAACAATGATTTTGTCAATCAAACAAGCAAAGAACTCTGCACAATTTATATTGCAGATGGATCGCCGTGAAATACGCTCAACTTGTAATATTTACTAGTTAAGAAAACTATGAAATAATTCACATAATATGACACAATACCATGGCATGCAGTTTCCAAAAATTGAATTGTCCTGGGTTCTCTATGGTTAGACGAACTATAAGTTTTGGTTTAATCAACCAAAATATTTTCTTAGTCCAGCAAAAACATTATTAGAATTAACTAAAATATTCTCTTGGATCAATCAAAATATTTGCTTGCATTGAATAAAATTTTCATTTGGATCAACCAACAACTATGGTAAAATCAATCAAATGTTATTAAATACAAAATTTTCTTGGTTGAACCAAATAGCTTGTTGGTAAATAAGCATTCGGATGCACTGATTCTAATCTATGCTGTAGAGAGTAAGCGAATAATGATTAAATTAATCCAGCTTATATGGAATTGAATTTCGAACTATTAAAGTGTAGATCAATATAGTAAGTTCTATCCCATAAAATGTTATTAATCATTTTTTCATAACTATCACGTTTTTTTGTATAAAGAAAATGCACCAAATTTTACCTTTAAATACCTCAGGCGGAAAAAATTATACATAGTTTATATTTATACATTAAGGTGGTCCAAAATCATACATGTTGAAATATTTTTTCGAAAAAAGGGCATACCACCGCACAGTAGTCAAGACCAGGAATTTACTGTTCATAATCCTCTAGAGGTTCTATTTCTTGACGGATATTAAAATTTATTTTTTATATAAATTCTCAAAATAAGATAAGCTATTCGTAGTACTCAGAAAGACTAACAATTTATCCTTATGACTTTTTTTGGTTAAAAAGAAAATTACGAGAGTTATAGCACTTAAAAAATAAAAAAAAAACACCAAATGACATAAAAAATTCTATTTTGCGGTCAAACTATGCAAGATGCGACAAAAGATGGTTCAACAAAAATTGTGCACTCAAAAAAGGTCTACAAATTTGTCACTGATCACTTTTAATAGGGCACGTAGTTTTTGTTTGAATTCGTAAAAAACAGCATTGAAAATAAAAGAAAAACTTTTTCGAAAAACGACACAAGCTACGAAAAGAAATCATAATTTTTTGATAGGATGCGTGGTTTTTGTTTTATTCGTAAAAAACAACATTAAAATGAAAAAATTTAATTTTTCGACAAATGACACAAATTATGAAAAAAAGGACTGACAAAAGTTGCTCTTCAAAAAAATAGCTACAAATTTATTATTAATAATTTTTAGATAGAACGAGTAGATTTTCTTTTAACCTTTAATTTCAAGAGGTCTCTGCAACTCTTTGATTGAAAATTCAAGAATTTTGTTAAAAAGTCACACTTTTTGGTGAAAATTCAACTATTTCGTAGAAATAGGTAAGTTGTTAGTTGTTGATCAGTGCAGTAAATATATACGAAGATGTTAGCTTTTGATCTACTAATCTTTTGATCAGTAGATCAAAAACTAACATCTTCGTATATATTTCGTAGAAAATTTACTCTTTCTTAAAAATTCATATTTTGGTGTTGAAAGGTCAACTGAAATCTTTTTTGAATGAACATTAACTATTTTTTTGAAAATTGCTCTTTTTGATTTAAAAATTCATCTGTTTTGGTAGAATGTTCATCTTTCTTGGATAAAAAGCAACTATTTGGTTGGATATTTAACAATTTTATTCAAAATGCATCCTCTTTGGTTGAAAATGCAACTGTTTTATTGAAGATTTCTTAGTTCTTTGGGGTTGAAAATTCAAGTAATTCGTGGAAAATTTAATTTTTGTTTAAAATTTATATTTCGGTGTTAAAAAGTAACTGAAATCTTTTTTGGTTAAAAATTCAAGTATTTTGTTTGTTAATAATTTGTCTTTTTAGTTCAAAAATGCACCTATTTTAGTAGAAATTGCACCTTTTTTGAATAAAAATTCAACAAGTTTCTTAAAACGTCACCCTTTTTTGATGAAAATTCAACTTTTTCGTAGAAAATTTACTTTTTCTTAAAAATACACATTTTGTTGTTAAAAGGTCAACTGAAATCTTCTTTGGATGAAAGTTTAACTATTCTTTTGAAAATTTGTCTTTTTAATTTAAAAATGTATCTATTTTAGTAGAAATTGAATCTTTCTTGGATAAAAATGTACCTTTTGGTTGAAAATTCAATAATTTTGTTAAAAAGTCATCCTTTCTGGGAAAAAATTCAATTATTTCGTGGAAAATTTAATTTTTGTTTAAAATTCATATTTTGGTATTGAAAAGTAACTGAAATCTTTTTTGGTAGAAAATTCCATTTTTTGTTGTTGTTGTAAATTTGTCTTTTTACTTTAAAAATTCATCTATTTCAATACAAAATTCTATCTTTTTTCGATATAAATCCAACTGTTTACTTGAAAATTCAACAAGTTTGTTTTAACAAACTTAAAAAATTTAAAAGAAAACATAAAAAAACCAAAACGGGTGACTTTTTAAGGTCACCCTTTTTGGTTGAAAATTCAACTATTTCGTAGAAAATTTACTCTTTTTTTTAATTCATATTTTAGTGTTAGAAATTCAACTGAAATCTTTTTGGATGAAAATTTTAATCATTCTTCTAAAAATTTGTCTTTTTGATTTAAAAATTCATCTGTTTTAGTAGAAATTTTATCTTTCTTGAAAGAGAGAAATTTCCTCTTCCTCCTGAAGATTATCTTTTTAGTTATAAACTTTATTTCTTGTTTGAAAATTCAACAATTTTGTTATAAAGTCATCCTTTTTGATTGAAAATAAATTGTGTTGTTGAAAATTCGTCTTTCTGGGTTATCGAAAATTGAACTGTTTTCGTAGAATTTTTGTAGAAGTTTAATTTTTTGGATAAAAATGCAACTGTTTGATTTAAAATTCAACAATTTTGTTAAAAAGTTACCCGTTTTGGTTAAAAATTCAACTAGTTCGTAGAAAATTTACTTTTTCTTACAAATTCATAAATAGACTTGAAAATTCAACTGAAATCTTTTTTGGATTTTTTGGAAAATGCAACTATCTGGTTGGAAATTTGTCAATTTTGTTAAAAATTGATCCTTTTTGATTGAAAATTCAACTGCTTTGTTGAAAATTCGTCTTTTTGAGTTCAAAATTCAAGTATTTTCGTAGAAAATGTATTTCTTGTTTAAAACTCATATTTCGATGTTGAAAAGTCAAACTAAAATCTTCTTTTAATGAAAATTCTTTTTTTTTTTAATTTGTCTTTTTGATTCGAAAATTCATCTGTTTTAGTAGTAATTTCATCTTTCTTGGATAAAAATGCAACTGTTTGGTTGAAAATTAATCTTCTTTGTTTGAGGATTCAACTATTTCGATTGAAAATTTTGGTTGAACCACTTTGTTTAGAAATTATTTTTGTTTTTTGAAGTTTCATATTTTTAGTTGAAAATTCATATCTTTGTTTTGTTTGAATGTTCAACTATATTCTTGAAAACTGATATGTTTCAATTGAAAATTCAACTGCGTGTGTAAAAGTTGAACTACTTTGTTGAAAAAATTTTTTTTTCAATGAATGTTGAAAATTTGTCCATTTTATTGAGAATTAATTTGTTTGCTGAAAATTCATATATTTTGGTTGAAAATTCAACTTTTGTACAGAAAATTCGTCTTTTGGCTTGAAGATTGAACAATTTAGTTAAAATTTTTTTCTTTCATTTCTGAAAAATCTTTATTTGCTGAAAATTCGTCTTTTTGGATCTAAAATTAATTTTTTTTTTTTAAATGAAATTTTATCTTTTTTTGCTGAAATATCAATTATCACACCTTTTTGTTGAGAATTCATCTTTTTAGGTTGAAAATTCAATTCCCATATCTTATTATTTCTGGAAACCATAAATTACGTACAGTAAGAGGGCTTAGGTTACGTTACGTAATTTAAGTACGCCCCGTAAGTAAAAAGTGCACAAAAAGTTGAAAATTTCAGGAAAAAACGCAACTTTCTTGCATTATTAGAAGAGAATATTATTAAAAATAATAATAAATTGTTTAAACAGTTTTATTTGTTAGCTTGAATTAATTATGACTCAACTCTAATTGAAAATAATTGGAAAGTTCGAAAAAACTGCGACTTTCTAACAATTATCTAAGAGAAGATAGTTATAAAAAATAATAATTTTTTAACCAATTATGTTGGTTAACATGAAATAATTATTACCTCACTAAGTGAAAAGTGTAAAGAAAGTTAAAAATTTGAGAAGAAATCGTAACTATCTAGCTTTACTATAGGAGGAGATAGTTTCGAACAATAATAATTTCTTCAAACAATTACTTTTATTAAATTGCATCAATTATTACCTCGCACTATTTGAAAAGTGTAAAAAAAGTGGAAAATTTTAGAAAAAAAACTGGTAACTTTCTACCATTATTCTAAGAGACTATTGTTATAAATAATAATGAATGATTTAACCAAATATTTCTTTTAAATATAATTGATTATTGACTTGCTCTAACTGAAATATTAAAAACAAGTTTTTGGAAGTACATGTTTTAAAAAAACATAAACTTGTCAGATGAAATTTCTAATAAAATAATGCAACATTCAACTGGAATAATTTAATTTTTTTAATTAAAAAAAAGAGATAATTTTTAACAAAATAGTTACATTTTCATCCAAAGAGATGAATTTTCAAATAAGATTATGAATCTTCAACCAAAAAAATCCATTTTTAACGAAATAGTTTAACTTTTAACCTAGTAGTTGGATTTTCAAACAAAAATATTAATTATCAACTGAAATTATGGTTATTTAACTACAATATAGTTGAATTTTCAACAAAATTAATGAATTTTAAAACAAAAAATTGAAATTTCCACTCAAAAATATATATTTCCAACAAACAAAACAGAATTTTTAACTAAAGAGATGAATTTTAACTATACAAGTAAATTTTTAGCAGAGAAGTTTCTTTTTTAACCTAGTAGTTGAATTTTTAACAAAAGAAAGAAGGAATTCACTACGAAAAATATAATATTTAATATTAAAACTAAAAGAGATTTTAATTTTAAATTCAAAAGAGGTGAATTTATTAAAAAATACGAATTTTTAACAAAATAGTTGAATCCTCAACCAAAAAAGATTTTTATTTCAAACCAAATTGTTGCAATTTTAATGAAAAGAACACAACATTTCTACCAAAAGAGGTGAATTTTCAAACCAAACTGGGAAATTTTCAACAAAATGGTTAAATTGTCAACCAAAAGGATTTTTCAAACAAGGAAAAAAAATTTAGGCAAATAAAAAAGAATCTAGACAATTCCAAAGAAAATGTTGTTATTTTACAAGAGTTCAAATAATTTTAGGAAAAATTTGAGTCAGTTTAAAAAATATTTAGGCCTTCTTCACGTTTGGAGAAAAATTTTTAAATTGTTTGTAAATTTTCGGAAATCTTTTAAAGTTTAAAAATATTTTTAATCCATTCAAAACTTCAAAAATTCCAGAATATCTTTTTATCTGACATGATTTCTCCCTAAAATTGCCTTAAAATTTTTGATTTTCGTTTTTGACAATTTTGGAAATCTTATGTAATTTTTTAAAAACTTTTTAAATATTCTCTTGAAATTTAGTTTTCAATGTTGAAACCTTCCAAAATCTCTAAAAATGCTTCCAAGTTTTATTTCTAAATCTTTAAAAAGCCACGTTTTGTTTTCATTGTTTTTAAATCTTCTCAAATTTTCAATATTTTTTAAATTTTTCAAAATTTCTAAATATTTTTTAAGATGATTTGAAGTTTTCTTAAATATTTGAAAAGGTTCTGCGAAAAAATATTGTTTCAATATATTCCAGATTCCTTTTTGATAATTTTGAAAATATTTTAGAATCTTTTGAAAATATTTTTTATTATTGTATTCTATAGCTAATTGTGAAGAGTAATATTGAGTTTCATCTTGATTGAACTAATATTGACAAGTGTGAATGAAATTTACAAAAACGTCTTTTTTTCCTATGGGAAATACGTGTTAAACTTCATGGGACTTTCGAAAGCTTTAAATATAATTTCTTTTCAACAACAAAAAACGCATTTATGTTTTTGTTAATTCGAACAAATTTAGGGTCGATATACATGAAAATTCGAAAAAAATTGGACCACCCTAATATATACTCGAAGACTTTATTAGTAACTCAAAAATAAAATTCCTGACACTGTAAAATTCCCGATTTGTTAAATTTTCGAACAGTTTATAATATTACCAAATTGATAAATTCCCGATATTTTTTTTAAATTACCGAATTTGAAAATTCCCGAATAATTAAATTCCTGACAGAAAATTGCTCTATTATAAGATATCCGAACTAGAAAACTCCCGAATAATAAAATTTCCGAATTTGAACAATTAAAATTTGTTTTTATAAATATGATTTATTTATTAAAAATACAATAATCAAATATTTTGATGGAAAAAAATATTTGTAATGTTTAAAGTTTCTTCAATTATTGTTTGAATTTGAAATAATAATAATTGAAAAAACTATAATTCGCGATGCATTTTTTCAATTATTCTTATTTTATATTCAAACAATAATCTTAGAAACTTTAAACATTAAAAACAATTTTATTTTATAAAAATATTTGATCATTGTATTTTTTAATAAATAAATAATATTTTTAAAAAAGTCAATTGCTTAAATACTGGAACTTTCGGTCGGGATTTTTATTATTCGGAAATTTTCCAATTTCAGAATTTTATAATTCAGGAATTTTATTATTCGTGCATTTTCCAATTCGGGAATTTTTTCATTCGGAAATTTTACTATCCATGAATTTCATTTTATCATTTGAAAATTGTATTATTTGTGCATTTTCCAATTCGAGAATGTTATTATTCGTGCATTTTCCAATTCGGTAATTTTATCATTAGGAAATTTTATTATTCGGAAATTTTATGATTCGGTGATTTTATTATTTGGGAATCTTATTATTCAGGAATTTTCCACTTCGGGAATTTTACAGTGTCGGGAATTTTATTTTTCGGGATTTTTCAGTCATCCCAAATATAAAAATATCGTATAAAAATAGTGGAATCACTTTTCAAACATGGTTATAAAATACGTGTAAAACACTTTCAAATTCAAAGAAGTAAAAAATAGTGTAATCATTCGATAAATTCAAACCAAATTTGAAAATTTGAATCTGAAATTAGTACATGAAATGTACTGGCAGACTGTTATATTGCTGGTAGGCTTCTCCACATAGTTTCAACTCCATCATTTCCATTCTTTCCAATCGGATCCAAGTATAGATGCCACATCCCAAACACAATAATATTCCAAACATGCATAAAATCTGAAAATATATTGTACATGTAGTAATGAAAATGAATTTTTAAATTTTTGCAATAATTAAAAAGATATTGATAATAAATGATAAAATAAATATAATATGTAAAATATAAAATTATTACCAATATGCCAATAAACAAGGACGTTTCCCCCACCGAGACCACAATTATAGGGACAGTGTATACAACGAGGAGTACTGCCAACGCAATAGACTCCTAAAAATAAAAAAATATTTTTATACTATTTTAATTCTTTAAATATAAGTTGATTAATTGCCCTAGAATATTCAATTTATCACTCTTCAATTCAACAGTGTGTCTACAATCAAGTATGGAGTCGAACTTTTTTTTATAAACAAAGTTTAGTTATAAATCCTTCAGATATTAAAAAATAATATTTTCGTAAAAGAATCTTAGGGGCAGTCCATAAAGTACGTTACTAATTTGAGGGGGGAGGGGGCAGCGCAAAAAACAACGATTGATCGCCCATTTTTTTTTTTTTTTTTAAATTATATTTAGAGATGGCTGAAGCCCCATGAAGTTTAACACGTATTTCCCATAAGAAAAAAGACGTTTTTGTAAATTTTATTCAGAATCGGCAATACTAGCTGAATCGAGTTGAAACTCAACATTTTTATTCACAATTAGCCATAGAATACGAATAAAATATTACTTTTTAGATATCACCCCCATAAGTCTGTTTTATAGAGTCCCAAAAAAAACCCCCATAAGTGAAAAAATGGGTTTTGCGAGTTTTTGGCGCTAATTATATTTTTGCGGGTTTTTTAATGAAAATTGTTTATAATAGATGAAATACTACTTCATATTGCTGATTAGATGTTCATATACATTGTTTAAACATTTTTGTATTGTTTTTAGCAATTTTCTCTTAGAATACAGATAGAAAGTCGCGGTTTTATCAAGAATTGTCCACTTTTTGTCCAATTTTTGATTAGAGTGAGTCAATATAACTATCTTCTTCTATAGTAATGCTAGATAGTTGCGGTTTTTTCTAAAATTTTAAAAATTTTTACCCACTTTTTACTTAAAAAAGTAATAAATAATGCAAGTTAATAAGCATCGTTGTTTGAACAATTGCTTCTTGTTATTGACTATCTTTTCTTAGAGTAATGCTTAGAATAATGCTTAGAGTAATGGTCAGAGTGAGGTAATAATTAATGCAAGTTAACAAACGTTATTGTCTAAATAATTCATTATTGTTTATAACTATCTTCACCTATAGTAATGCTAGATAGTTGCGGGTTTTCCCTGAAATTTTCAACTTTTTGTCCATTTTGTACTTAGAGTGAGGTTATAATTAATGAAAGTTAACAAAAATTATTGTTTAAATAATTTATTGTTGTTCATAACTATCTTCTCCTATATTGATTCTAGGTAGTTGCGTTTTTTTTCTGAAATTTCAAACTTTTTTCTACTTTTCACTAAGTATAGTAATAAATAATGCAAAGTTACACAAAATAGTTGTTTAATTAGTTTATTATTGTTTATAACTATCTTCTGTTGTGCGATAAAGTGGATTTTTTTTCTGAAATGATTAACTTTGCTTTGCCTTTTGAGCTTTGAAGAAATATCATAAATAAACATTAGAGAGAATCGTATTTTAACCAATCTCTCTTTTTTTTCAAATATATTTTTCTGGAATAAAACAGATATTTGAAATATGTTTAAAATGTTCTACATGGATCCCAGGGATTTCCAAGGGAATCTCCAGGGAAGGAGGGGGGCTGATATTAAAATACGTGCAATAACTAATTTTTCTTTTACGCTTTCCAATAAACTTCTTGTTGTAATTCAAAACAAAACTTTTACAAGTAATTTACAGGCCTAGTTCTCCCACCTACTCCTAATTATTCCATTCTTTGTTATAGTCTCTTGTGAAAGATAGCTTTTTTGTTTGAATTATTATTATTTTTTACACTGGAAAAAGAGCACAAATAATTCACTTAAAATAATACAATAATATTTAAAAAATGATTCTTGTTCAAGTTCACTTATTATCTGTTCATAACAAAAAAGTAAAAGCAAAACTAATTCTTTCAGAAAAAAGCAACTTTCTAGCATGACTCTAAGAAAAGATAGTTATAAACAATAAGCAATTGATTAAATAAGCATGTTTATTGACTTGCATTAATTATTACATTACTAAGTGAAAAGTGGACAAAAAGTTCAAGAGTCCAGAAAAAAACGCAACTTTTTAGTACTGATCTAAGAGAAGATAATTATAAACGTTAATCAATTGCAAGTTAATAACTATGGTTGTTAACTTGCATTATTTATTACTTTACTAGGTGAAAAGTGGGTAAAAAGTTAAAAATTTCAGAAGAAACCACAACTATCTAGCATTAATAAAGAAAATAGTTATAAACAATAATAATTTGTTAAAATAATTAGTTTTGCTAAATTGAATTGATTATTAACTCACTCCAAGTGAAAAGTAGACAAATAGTTGAAAATTGCAGAAAAACCTGCAACTTTCTAGCATTATTTAAATTAAATATTATCAACAATAATAATAAATTATTCAAATAATTATATTTGTTAACATTAATTATTACCTAGCTCTAATTGAAAATTGCACAAAAAGTGGAAATTTTTTGAAAAAACCGCGACTTTCTAATTCTATTCTAAGGAAAAATTGATAAAAACCATAATAAATTATATTAAAGATTTATTAAAACATATAATTATCAATATAGAGTAGTATTATATGTATTAGAAACAATTTGCTTAGGAAAAACCGCAAAAAATCATAATTAGCGTCAAAAACTCGCAAAACCCATTTTTTCACTTATGGTTTTTTTTTTGTTATCCTATAAAACAGACTTATGGGGGTGAAATTAAAAAGTAATATTTTATTAGTATTTTATAGCTAACTGTGAAAAGAAATGTTGAGTTTCAACTCGATTCACCTAATATTGACGATTCGGAATCAAATTTACAAAAACGTCTTTTTTTCTTATGGGAAATACGTATACTTCATGGGGCTTGAGCCACCTCTAAATATCATTTTTTCAAAACAAAAAAAATGGATTTATTGTTTTGTGTATTCGAACAAATTTTCCGGCTACATGCTTCATACTTTATACTCTTTCCGCTATTCCCCTATTTTCCACTTTTTGAGAGAATTCTTTTTCCCCAATATTTTCAATAAACTTTATACAATTTTTAAAAAGCCTAATTTTTTTGTTGTCAATGCAACTATTTTGTTAAAAAGTCATATTTTTTCGGCAATAATTCAACGAATTGATTGAGATACATTGTTAAAAATTAATTTGTTTTTGGTTGAAGATTCATCCCTTCGGTTGAAAATTGAACTACTGCATTTTTATAAAATTCATCTTCTTAGTTGAAAAATGAACTATCCGGTTGAACATTGAACTCTTTTGTTTAAAGTTTATTTTATTTTTTACAGATTCATCATTTTAGTTAAAAAATCATCTTTTTGGTTGAAAATTGCACTATTTTCTTGAAAATTGTTTTTTTTTAGAATTAATTTTTTGAACTAAAAATGTAACTAATTCATTCTTTGTTAAAAATTGATCTTGTCTAGTTGAAAATTCCACTATTTGGTTGAAAGTTCATGCATCTTGTTAAAAATTCGCGTTCCATTTTAGTCAAAAAGTAAACTGTCTGACAGGAAATTAATTCTTTCTTGAAAAATCATATTTTCGATTTGAAAATTCAACTATTTTCAACATAAATTATCTTCTTCGGTTCCAAAATTAACTATTTGGTTGAAAATTGATGTTTTTTTTAATGAAAATTCGTTTATTTAGCAGAATATTAATCTTCTTGATGGATATTTAATCTTTTTTGTTAAAAGCTCATCTCTCTGGTTGAAAGTTTAACTATTTTCTGTAAAAAATTATTATTTTAGAATTAATTCTTTAACCTAAAAATTTAACTATTCCATTCTTGGTTGAAAATTGATCTTTTCTAGTTGAAAATTCAACTATTTGGTTGTAAATTTATGCATCTTGTTAAAAATTCGTCTGTTTCGGTAAAAACTTAATCTTCTTGCTGAAAATTCATTTTTTTTTTTTGTATTTTCGCGTGGATAATACAATAATTTTACTGAAAATTTGTCTTTTTCAGTAGAACATTAATCTTCTTGGTGGAAATTTCATCTTTTTGGTTAAAAATTCTTTGGCTGAAGATGTAACCTTTCTGTTGAAAATTAATTTTTTGAGGATTAAAAATTAATTTTTGCATCTGAAAAGTTAACTATTTCATTTTTGGTTAGAAATTTATCGTTTAAAGGTTGAAAATTTAACTATTTCGTAGAAAAGTTATATATTCCATACATTCCAGCTTTTGTAGAAAATTGATCTTGTTTAGTATAAAATTGGTCTTTTTGTTTATAACTTCATCTCTTTTTGTTTAAATTTCATCTTTTTCAGTTGAAAATGCAACTCTATGATAAAAGTTGAGTTGTTTTGGTTGAAGATTTTACTGTTTTGTTGAATACTTATTCTTTTTGGGTTGTAAATTAATTTTTTTAACTGAATATTGTACTATTCGACTTTCGTTTGTGAAATAATCTTTTTAGTTGAAAATTCAACTATTTGGTTAAAAATTTACGTATTTGAATAAACGTTCAACTATTTGGTGGAAAATGGAACTGTTTTTGGTTGAACTTTAATCTTCTTCGTTTGAAAATTCATCATGCATGTATTTTGTTGAAAATTTGCCCTTTTGTGTGAAAATTCAGCAATTGGGTAAAGAATTCAACTGTTTGGTTGAAAAGCAGTCCTTTTGACTTGAAAATTCGACTATTTGTTTGAAATTGACATCAATTTCAAGGTTGAATTAATTAATTATTAAATAAATAACTACATTTGTCCAAAAAAAACGTACCGTCTTCAGCATCCTGTAGCGGTACCAGCGAGGGAGTCTTTCATGGTCGAGAAAAAGGGATCGTAGGAAACTCAAAATAGGCACCAAAGTTGCAAAAAAGACCCAAATAAAAAAAAGCAATCTTTCATACCAGTATAATGGACCCGTCGTGAAAATTGAGATTATCATACATCCTACGAAGGGTAGACTCTGGAATATTTAATTAATTATTAATTTAAATATATATTTTAAGAAACCTCTTAAAATGTTCAAACTTACCACTGTTGCCGATTTTATCATCCCTGGCGTAGTGTGCACATATCCTGAATTGTACTTGAAGTGAAAAGGATGCGGTTTATTAGAGTTTTGCGGAAGTAAAATGCCTTCCTGCATGTTTACTTCTTCGTTTTGAGCCATTTTCTATAATCTGATTCTGAAAATATAAATATAGAACGAAATTATATAAATATATAGGAATAAAAATAAAATTTGAAATATTATACATTTTTAAGAAATTACAATTTAAATTAGAAATTAAAACCATTCATCTTGAAATCTTATTTTCAAAATTCTTTAATTTAGTTTGCATCCTCATATTGATCAATTTTGAATAATTGAATACTGAATATTTTCAATTTCGAATTGTTTATATTTGACAATTTCAAAAGTTTTAATGTCACATTTTACATTTTAAGAGTGGAATTCGGCATTTCTCAATTCTGAAAATTAAAAATCATTCATTCCAGATTATCAGAGTTACCAGCAATCACAATTTAGAATTTCTGAATTTTGAGAGATTTGCATTTTGAACTTATTCATTTTGAAAGACTAATTGGATTTGCTTATAGTTGTAAGTGTATGGGTTTTCAATTTTACTATTGCGAACGCTGGGTTTGGAAATTGTTCAATTTTTAGGGTTTCGTAGCCCTGGGTGGGGGAAGTAAGGGGAAATGAGTTTGGGTGAAGTAGGGAGAGTGAGGGGTTGGGCACAGAGGGTAATGGGAGATGTGAAAGTAGGAAAAGTATGGGGTGAAGTGTGAGGAATTGAGGGTAGGGGAAGTAGGGAAAATAAGAGGGGGGTAGGGGGAGTAAGGACAGAATAGTAGGGGGAAGGAAGTAAAGCAAACGAGGGGAAAATTATGGAAACAAGAGATGGGGAAGTAGAAGAAGTGAGGGGAGGGGTACTCAGGGAAGTGATGGGAGGGGTACTAAGAGAAGTGATGGGAGGGGAAATAGGGAAAATGAGGGGGTAAGACAAGTGAAAGAGGTTGAGATGAGCACAGAGGGGAATGGGAGATGAAAAAGTAGGGGAAGTATGGAGAGCGAAAGAGAGGCGAAGTATGGGATTATGGATATGACTGATGGGAAAAAGCAGAAGAGATGGGAAATGAGGGGGTAGGTGAGAGAAGTGGGGAAAGTATTAGCAAATGAGGGGAGGGGACGTTAGGGAATTGAGGGGAAATGAGGGGAGGGGAAGTAGGACAAATGAGTGTAGGGTGATTAGGGAGGAAAGGTGCAGAAGTAAGGGAAGGGAAAGTAGGGAAAACAGTGGGGGGATTAAGGGAATTGAGGGATGAGAAGTAGAAGTGAGGGGAGTAGCACTAGAGGAAGTAAGGGGCTATGAGAAGAGAAGTAGGGAAAGTGATGGAAAATGAAGGGTAGGGGAAATGAGGGAAAGGCTAGTAGGATAGTACGGTTGAGTATGGAGTAGGAAGTGAGGGCTGGGGCAGGGAAGTGGAGGAAGGGGAAGTGAGGGCAAATTAGGGGAGTGGAAGTAGGGGAGATCGGTGAGGGGAAGTTTCGGAAATTAGGGGAGGAAAAGTTTCGGAAATTCAGGGAGGGGTAGCAGGGGAAATTAGGGCACGGGAAGTAGGGAAAATGGAGGCGGGGAAGTGGGGAAAAGCACTAACATAAAACATGTAGAATATATTTTTAATAATTTATTAGATATTTTGAAACTTTAATGAAACAGCGCGAAAATGTATTTAAAAACACAAATGTTTCTCAATTCGCTTAAGGTTTTCTATGATTTTTCTTATGAAAAATAATTATTTATAGATTAAATTCGAGACTAAATTTCCAAATGAAAGAATATTTTTTTAAATATTATAAATTTCCCATAGGTAAAATCAAAATTTCGACAAAAATGCTCATCTCTTACCAAATAGTTGAATACTTTAAAAAAATGAGTTTTCAACAAAAAAGTTAATTTTCTCCTGAAATGATGGATCTTCAACACAAAAAATGCCTTTTTAGTCGAGTAGTTCAACTTTAAACCAAGTAATTGAATTTTCGAACAAAAAAGATGAATTCTCAGCGAAAAATGTGATAGTTGATATTTCAATATCAATTTTTTAATTAATTTTATTATAATTTTATTATTATTAATATTAATAATTCTAAAAAATTTCTAAAAATATGTGCAATGCAAATTTCGATAGAGAATCGGTTCAATCATGTAGATTCGAGAAGTATTTAGCCTATCTTTATTGGAAAAAATTTATTTGATAAAACGTATGCCGATGAGCACCCTGATACCCGGGTGGCAACACAAGGGCTAGTATATGATACTAGGTTGAAATATTCTTGACGTCTCAGAAGTATTGCGAAAAAAGTATGAATAATACAATTTTCTTGGGCTTATATTCCATCGAATATAAAATTATGTAACAAAAATTTATAAAATTCGTGTATATTTTTTTGTGTGGTATTTCCTTGGGTATTTCTTTATTTATTTTGAGGCACTGACTCTAAAACTAAAGCCTTTTTTTCTGAGCATCAATATTTTCCAAGATATTCAATATTTAATGTTTATTTTCACATAAAAAATGAAAAAATCATTTCAAATCAGCGTATATACGCTGTTGAATCAGAGATATTATAAACTTTTAGCGTTTCCGGTTTGTTTGATACAAGGTTTCAGAAACAGCCAAAAATGGGTTATTTCACTTTTTAAACCCGTTTTTTGTTCTGAAATACGCGAAAAGATAGAACATTTTCGTCTTCAGGATCTTTTCTACGCAAAAAGGGTGCACAGTCTTCCCCTTTTTTTCTTAGTTTCCCCTTATTTCTTGAAATTTCCCTTTTTCCCCCTATTCTCAAAAAACTTCCCCTTTTTCCCTTTTTCAATTTAAATATAAAATATTTGAATTACGCGGAAAATTATCTGAAATTAGTAAGTGCACCCATTATTGAATAATAATTAAAGCAATTATAGCACTTAAATAAATTATTTATGAATTTTTCCTATTGGTTCAAAAATTATGACGATTTAGTTATATTTACAGCTTTTACTAGTGAACATTATTAAAAATTACAAAATTTAAACAGAAATTTTTTGCTCAGTAACAATTTTTGGAAAGTGTGCAAAAAGATGTTTTTTTATTGAGTTATATGCACACATTTAAAAAAAGAGTGAAATTGTCGAACCCGAGGTCGAACCTGAAATGTTTCCCATGAATAAAAAATAATAACATGTTTCTTTGGTTCAAGCTACGGAAATTTCAGGTTCAAATCAATCCAAAAAACAGGTTTTTGTACATTTTCAAAAAATTTTAAATAAGGCAAAATTTATTTTTTAATTTTTACAATTTCAAATTGTAAATTTGAAAAAGAGAGCAGAAGATATTAAACGATTTCAAATTTTTTTTCCTTACTTGCTTTGGATGTCGACCCACAAATTGCTGTCCCTCAGCTCAAAAGATTTGATTAATTTTAGCATTTTTACTTCGCTCTACTGAAGAGTGTACTTTTAAATTTACATTTTAAGTATTAATTATAGTGAGGAAGGAATGACAAATCTTGGAAAGAAATCTTTATGAGAATGATGTTAAACATATTAAAATTGTGTATTTCACTAATTTTTTTTCCCCCCGACTGTTTTATATCACTGTGAATGGATTTCCAACGACCTAAGTGTATCAAATTTTCAAAAATAAATTCTTGAATGGCAGAAATAATTGAAAAATCATTGAAAATTATTCAAGAATATAACTTCTTATAAAAAGGTTGTTTGTTCTTTTCGATATGTAAAAATAAATGTTTAATCTTTCCCCTATTTTCTCCTTTTTCGTGAGAAAATGATCCTATTTCCCCTTTTTTGAGCTCCTTTTGCGATGTGATGCCTGTGTACTATATCTATAGATACACGATCGAGTGCAACACTCAGGTTTTGACTTCGTAACTGACGCAGGTGAGTTACGAGATGCTTAACTGAAGCGCTTAATCGCGATACAATGCTGCCGTTTCTGCCGTACCGTGCATATTGATAAAACAGCGGCGACCGCGTGTGATGAATGTACGATACTCCATGCAAGGGATTTCACCTTTTGTATTATAGGTGAGTGCCCCGTTCGGTGAGCGCGCCGTTCGATGAACGCGAAAATCGAGAAGAATAGCAAAGAATAAAGCCGAATTTAAAAAAAATGAGAGAGATGGGGAAACAAGGAGAAAATTATGGAAATTTCTCTACTGATATAATTCCTTTATTATTCAACGAAATGGAAGAAAATTATGAGTAACAGAGGGTGGGCGCAGGTTAGGGAAAACCTGGAAATCGGGGAAAAGTCAGGGATTTTTTTTGACCAAGGAAATTCAGGAATTTTGAAAAAAATGTCAAAAGACGAGGGTTTTTGTAAGGTTCCTAAAATTTTTAATGGATTTCAATAATTTAAAGGGATTTTAAAAGATTTGAGGGTATTTTTAAAATTCCGTGGATTTTTAAAGAGCTCTAAAAAGTTTCAAAGTTTTCGAATGATTTCGAAGTGTTAAAAATATTTTAGGGTATTTCAAAATATTCCAATTGATTTTGGATAGATTTAAATAATTTGAAATGTTCCAAAGGATTTTTGAAGATTTTAGTGTATTTTCCAAAATTCCAAGTAAGTTTTTTTTTCGGGTATTTTAAAAGATTCCGAAGAATATTATTGTATACACATTTTAATATTTTGAAGAGATTCAAAATATTTTAGGGCATTTAGAAAGATTTCAAGGAATTTTCAAGAGGTTTAAAAAGTTCCAAGGGATTTCAGATTTGAAATATTTCAGGGAATTTTGAAAGATTTCATGGAATTTTTGGTTCATTTCAATAATTTGGAGGAATTTTAAAGGATTTGAAAGATTCTAGGGTATTTTTAAAAATTCCGTGGATTTTTAAAAAGCTCTAAAAAGTTGCAAAGGTTTTCAAATGATTTCGAAGTGTTTAAAATATTTTAGGGTATTTAAAAATATTCCAATTATTTTGAATAGATTTAAATAATTTGACATGTTCCAAAGGATTTTTGAAGATTTTAGGGTATTTTCCAAAATTCCAAGTAAGTCTAAAGAGCTTTAAAACATTTCCGGGGATTTAAAAAGATTTTAAAGGATTTGAAATATTTTCGGGTATTTAACAATTTTCCGAAGAATATTGTATACACATTTCAGTATTTTGAAGAGATTTGAAATATTTTAGGGCATTTAGAAATATTTCAAAGTATTTAAAAGAGGTTTAAAAAGTTCCAAGGGATTTCAAAAGATTTCAAAGAATTTTAAATATTTTAGGGTATTTTAAAATATTCTAAGTAATTTTAAAGAGATTGCAAGATTTTAAAGCAGTTTCTGATGAAATGTTTTTGGTTATTTTGAAAGATATAAAGGGATTTTATAAAGATTTTTGAGCATTTAAAAGATTTGAAAGAATTTTAAAAGTTCTCAAAGTATTTTTATAAATTTTCCAGGATTTCAGGAAATTTTATTAAATTACATGCAATTTCACGGGATTTTATATTTTAATGGATTTCAAAGAACTTATTTATAAGAATTAAGAAATTTCATAGGTTTTCAAAGATTTTGAAGTATTCCTAGGTATTCACAAAGATTTTAAACCATTTGAAAGATTTAGGATATTTTAAAAGATTCGAAAGAATTTCTAAACGCTAAAAAGAATTTTAAGGAATTTTAAAATATTTGGCAGGATTTTAAATATCTTAGGGCATTTCTATAACAGATTTCAGTAAGTTCAAGTGGTTATAAAGGATTTGAACGCTTTTAGAGTATTTTTAAAAATTTGAAGTAATTTTCAAGATCTTTATAAAATTCCAAAAGATTTCTAAAAATGTCAAAGGATTGGAAATATTTTAGATTATTTTAGAAGATTCCACGAAATTTTCTATTTATTTCAACAAATAAAAGGGACTTTAAAAAATTTGAAATATTTTAGGGTATTTAAAAATATTTCAAGGAATTTTATATTGATTTCAGTAATTTAATGGCATTTTAAAGAATTTTAATGATTTCAGATTATTTTTAAGAATTCCAAGGAATCTTCAAAAGCTTTTAAAAATTTTAAAGGATTTCAAAATAATCTTATCTCAGGGTATTTTTTATAGATTTCAATAAGTTGAAGTGATTATAAAGGATTTCAAAGATTGTACTGTATTTTAGAAAATTTCAAGTATTTTTAAGAGCTTAAAAATGTTTCAAGGGATTTCAAAAGATTTAAAAGAATTTGAAATATTTGAGGGAATTTTGAAAGATTTCATAGAATTTTTTATTTATTTCAATAATTTGAAGGAATTTCAAAGGATTTGAAATATTTTAGTGTATTTTAAAAGATTCCAAGGATTTCAGGAAATATCAGATTTCATAGAATTTCACTAGATTTTATCATATTTTAATGGATTTCAAAGAATTTTTATTTCTTTCTATATTTATTTATTTTTGTTATTTAATTATTCACAAAAAGTGAGAGATTTCGTAGGTTTTCATAGATTTTAAGAGATTTTCAAATATTGTTTGCAATTCATTTCAATTAATTTGTAATTTACCCTGAATTCTTATTGATTTATCCTGAATTCTTTCACATTCTTTTTAATGCTTCGGAATTCTCTTGATTTTTTGAATTCACATGAATTCTTCCATATTCACTCAATTCTAATAAATTCAATGAGGTTTTTATATTATTAAATTGTGTTCAATTCACTTGATTTTTGTCACCATGAATTTTTATGAATTTCATCAAATTCTTTTCATTTCCGTTAAATTCCTCTAAATTATCTCAAATTTTACTGAAATAAATGGAATTTTTTTAATTTCCTTAATTTTTTCAAATTTATTTGTGTTCGTTGGAATTTAACTTCAATTGTTTTGAAGTCTTATGAATTTATACTGAATTGGTGGAAATTCACCTGGAATCCTTATACATTTCACATCAGAATTCTTTTGAATTCTTTTGAACTTCAAAAGAACATAAGTGACATCATTAACGCGCATTAGTCACTTTTTGACACTTTTTAAAAATAAATTATTCTATGTTAAAAAATGTTAAAACCTTAAAATGTTGGTCTTTAAATACTAATGTTCAGAAAGAAATTAGGGAAAAGTCCGGCAATTTTGAAAATGAATAAGTTTTTGCGGACACCAGGGTAATAAAATTGAACTTAATTGCGTTAGTGATTATAGTAATCACTTTCAGAGTTTTATTAAAAATAATAACTTTTCATAAAGATGAAAATGATCAGATGATCGGATCTGATAATCCATTTAATTTTGTGATCTCCACATCGACCTACATATCAGTGCGAACGGCTTAATCGAACTTTCATGCTCGAGGAATTAAGTTTCGAAGGGCAAAGGCTAGGCGAGGGAAACTAATTGTGGACCAAAATTACTCTGTAGTTGATAAATTGCCGATAAATAATGATATAATGATATTCCCATCAAAATGTGAATTTCTCGTGATGCTCTCACTTCCCGCTATGATACATTACACCTTGCGCGAGGGTTTCGAAGAATAAGCCCTATCACATTTTTGCCACAGGTTTTTCAAAATTATTTGTTTTTTATTTATACGAAATTGTGAAATAAGAGCGATTTTAAATAAAAAGTCAAATAAAAACGATGGTCATAATAATTGCTGTTTATACAAGAACAAGACTGATGTAATAATAACATTCATATTCGAGAGTAATTATATTCTCTACTGTAATTATTACGTCGATAGTTAAGTCCTTGAATACTTCCTTTTCAGAGTCAATTATGTTGATTTAAAAATTCTGAAAAGTTACTTTTTATGTTGCAACAAAATTAGCATACATAAAATAATATGTTGCCCTCCTTAATGAACTCATAATGTTTTCTGTCACCTGAAGTCACACCTGTTGTTACAAATCCTTCTCTATAATGAATACAGAATTATTAAATTGACGACTCGGATACATCAAAATGTGAAGCTATTCTACTAAAAAAATGCTAAATCAGTAAATTACAATAGCGAAAAAAATATAACACACGTTAATTAGTTGTATCTTCAGAAGTATACATTACTGCTCTATCACTAATGATAATCAGAAAATTTTTAGTTTGAATCAAACAAGCTTTTGTTTGCCCCTATAAAAGAATTTGTTTGATTCAAGTAAAATTTGTTTAAACAGAACAATCGTGTATTTGAACCAAATAAGTTTTGTTTGAATCAAATATTTGTTTCAATCAATCACATACTTGTTTGACCCTACATCAAAGAAAAAATTTGATTCATACAAACATTTTTCAGAGTGTATTCACCAGTTCTGTAATTAAGTTCCACCTTTACTTAATTTAGTAAATAAAAACATTTTTCAACAAAAAAATAACCAAATATTGAGTACTTGGAGATTCATCTCTAGCGAAAAGAAGTAATCAGCAATTCAAATCGCGGTGGACAATCAGTATGCGAATCCAATTGCATCTCGAGTAAAATTTACGATTCAAATAAAGCCGCTTGAAAAATAGAATTATAATTGCACAGCTCGAGGGTCGATACATTTTTTTGCTCAATTATTTACTCAATTGTAAGCCTACCTCTGGTTGACGCAAAAGAGGCGGATCGGTGTCTGCATCAGTAAGATGCCCAAGTAGCATCTCGTAATAACACATTAACTCCGAGGGATGCAACTATGATAGCTTCCATTACAGTCAGCTACTGCAATTTTTTTTCTTGAAAACAGGTTTTCCGTAGGAATGTACGTAGTCGGTTTTTGAATTTACTGTCGACTAAAATTAGTCTCGACTTGCATCAAACCGTTAGTGTTAAGAAGTAAATAGTTTATTTTTTTGGTAACGATAGTAGTAAAGAAGTTATTTTTGTAAATAAGTCACGAATGTTAGTACTTTTTTTATTTTTTATATTAGTACAATTTTAGTAAAATTCATTTTAGTATTTTTCGAGGTATCTTTTTAGTTACTTTTGAAATGTGGTTCAAAAGTATCGTTTTTAATCAATAAAATTAACTATTTTTGAATTTTCGCTATTCAAAATAAAAATTGTGGCCGCTAGTTTTCGGAAAATTCTTAAGTATGGCAGGAATTATATCAAACAAACAAATAATACACTAAAATTGATTAAATTTAATTAATAATGTGACTAATGTTCTTTTGAATTCAAAAGAATTTGATAACATTCATGAGAATCCCAGGTGATTTTGGTAAAGTTAGATTAAATTTAGAACGATTTTGAGGGCATTTAAAAGAATTCTGCTGAAATGGCTGAGAATTCAAGGCGAGTTCAAAATACTTCAGAGCATTTTCAAGACATTAAAATTTTTTTAATGAATTTCTGAAGATTTGAACGATTTAAAGAGGTTTAAAAATTTTGTCATGAGTGTTTTAATAATTTACTAGAATTTCGAAAGATATGGAACGATTTTATAGGATATGAACGTTTTTTATGGTATTTAAAAATATTCCAAAGGATTTTATCAGATTTCTGAGGCTTTCAATGATTTTAAGGGATCTTAAAAGCTCTCCAGATATTTAAAAAAAATTTCCAGGATTTCAGGAAATATCAGATATTATGTAATTTTATATTATTATTTCTTTTTTCCTATTTTAATGGATTTCAAAGATATTATTCACAATAATTGAGGGATTTCGTACGATTTCAAAATTTATCAAATATTTTAAGATATTTCCAAAGATTTTAAAGAATTAAAAAATTGTAGAATGTTTTATAAGGTTCTAAGAAATTTTCAATTGATTTAAATAATTTGAAAGGCTTTTTAAGAATTTTTAAGATTTTAGATTAGTTTTAAAAATTTCGAGGAATTTTAACCAGCTTTAAAAAGTTGCAAGGGGTTTCAAACGATTTTAGAGGATTTGGAATATCTTAGGGTATTTTTAATAGATTTCAGTAACTTGAAGTGATTATAAAATATTAAAAAAATTTTGGGTTATTAATAAAGATTCTAAGTAATTTTCAAGAGCTGTAAAAAATTTCAAGAAATTTCAAAAGATTTTAAAGAAGCTGCCTAATAATTTCAGGTAATTCTAAAATACTTTTGGGCGATTTAAAAAAAAAGTAAAAAAAAATTTAATCTATTTAACTGAGTAGAATTAAATGAAGTTAGAAGGATTTAAGTGAATTTAGAAGAATTCAAGTCAATTAAAACTAATTCAAGTGAATTCGAAATAATTCAAGTAAATTCATAAGAATTCAGGGAGGGTTAAAACAAAACAAGTAAATTCCAAAGAATTCAAGAAAATTTAATTCAGAATAAATAATTAAGAATTTAGGATGAATTCGAAATGAATTCAAATGAGTTGGAAACAACTAAAAAAATACCAAATATTTAAATGATTTCAGTAAAATCAGAGTAACTTTAGAAGAATTCAAGGAAATTTAGAGACTTTAATGAACTTCATAAGAATTTGAAAGAATATTATTAAACCAAATTCAAAAATCAACAAATCTCCATCGAATTGAGTAAAATGGGAGTGAAAAGAATTCAGGGAAACTTCAACAAAATTAAAGTAAATGAAAAAATCCAAAAAATATAAACAATGAATTAAATAAAATTTGAGATAATTTACAGAAATTTAAAGGAAATGAGAAAAATTCGATGAAATTCATAAAAATTGAAAATGAATTAAAAAAAGTCAAGATGAAATAAAAATAATTCAATTGAAATAAAAAAAATTCAGAAATATTTTAAAAATTTATTGAATTCATTAAATTTGGAATGAAGTGAGAAAAATTCCAGGGAATGCAAAAGAATTAAATGAAATGCCTAAGAATTCAAGATGAGTTTAAAAGGCTTGAGGGTGAATTAAAAAAAAGACTAAGAAAATCCATTGAATTTAAAACTGAAATGTTGCTTCTTATTTTACTATAAAATTTTTTCCGATGTTTGAATTGACTTAAAATGTTTTCTATCATACCTAAATTTGTCTCTGTATAGTGAGAAACCTATTAACAAATTTTTTAAATGAATTATAACAAATACCAACAAAATTTTTTCATTGATATAAAAGAAACAAAAGAGTTTGGTTGGGCCAACCAAATTATTTTGTTGTAACATTTAATTAATCCAACCAAAGAGCTTAGTGCACGCTCAACAAAATTTTTTTGTGGGCACAATGAAGTATTTTGTTGGTTGAACGAATATATTTTGCAGAATAAAATAATTTTTTGTAAAATCAATCAAATTATTTGGTTTGAGTAACAATATGGTTTATTTCAAGGAAATGTTGTATTTTGTAGATGCAATAAAATGTGCCATTTATGCGTGAATAATAAATTGATTCAATAAAATGCATTCAATTTGCAGAGAATTTGCTCATACACTCAAAAAAATGTTTGTTTGATTAAAACAAATATATGTGTTAGATATTATAAGCTATATCAATGCTAGAATTTGTTTGTTTCAAATAAAATTTGTTTGAATCAAACAGTGGTGTGTTTTAATCAAATCAATTGTGTTTGAATCGAACAAATAATTTTTCAATCAAATATTTGTTTGACCCCACAACAAAGAATTAATTTGTTTAATTCGAACAAACATTTTTCTGAGTGTATCTAATGGATTTTATCGAATCAAAACATTTTTTCTTCTTCTAGTTTCTTCTTCAAACAAGGAATATTTTATTTTATTTCATAACACAAAATAAAGAAGCTATGTTGATTACCATAAATTCTAAACTCAAATCGAGGAAAATCACTACCACTAGTCACACAAAAGAAAACTTTATTTGATTCAAAACTGCTTTAAAAAAACCTCACAGATGAAAACAACAATACGTTGCCTTGTCCATCTGACCAGCTGACATCAGCCATATTGAAAACTGTTAGGGCGTCTTCGCATTCATGGTCGCGTGTTTGGTACGAGCAACTAAACTCTTTAGTACAAATAACAAACGACACTTACCAAACAAAAAATGTTGAACAAAATAAATAGCTTTGTTATACCAACCACTTGTTTAGTAATCGCCAAATTTTTGCAAGACGATCAAAAACTGCTGAAGAAACTTATTTTGTTACAGTAACTTTTTTTCTCAGCAAACAGAAGACGCACACTTGCTGGATTATTAGCCACGTAGGATGTAAATTAAAGGCGCGTAAGACGGTTTCAAGGCAAGGACAAGTTGGTCCAAGCAATTTGGCTTTATTGGTAATAAAGCTGTGAAACTGCTTGGAGGCACGTTCGACCGTCGCAGAGGAACTGATTCTTGGGCCCTGAGTCAGGCCCCGAACCAACACAGGTTCACGGCTATGATGGAAGACCGTTAGGTTTTTTAGCAGAAATAGTCATAAAGCGGCCTTCGGCCCGTCGGAACGACAATGGACATAACTGTTATATTTCGACCTTTTTCAGAACGTCTCTTTTAAAGTTTTGAGTTTTGAGTGAAGACGCCAGTTCTTCCGCATCCGCTCAACTTTCGACATCGAGCTCGATTTGTGCTCCCACGGAATGGTTGGAATTGGAAATAAAGTTTATCTCGTGATCGATATGGTTCTGAATTCTTATTTCCGACTGTGTTGAAAAGCTGGCGTTGCGAAGTTGGATGGCGAAACTACTTTCAGAGCTAGAGGAGTGCATACCAACTTTGGAATTTTATTGAGAGTGATTTATCGAAGAAAGTTAAAATTGTGATTCTTGAGTGTGTTCTGTGTGTGTGGATTTGAATTATTGGTGGCTGAAATCGAAGGGGAAAGAAAATTTTGGGTTTTGATCAAAACAGATTTTACAGGAATGATTGGATGTTGTATTTCATTAGAAATATTTTTGTGATTGGTTTAGCTTCTTTTTATGCAAGAAAATTTCAAACAGGGAAAAAATTACGATTGAATCAAGAAAATATCGGAATGGGTGGATACAACATTTTTTTTATCCAAGAAAAATTGTTTGACTCAAGAAAATGTACTTTGTTGCAGAAAATCAAGTTTCCTCATCCAAATATATTTTGCTGAGACAAGAAAATTTTTCTTGTGTCCAGAAAAATATTGTATCTCCGGTATTCGTACCTGCTAATTTTTTCCGTTTCAAAAAGTTCCTTAAAATATATTTGTAAACAATGTTTTTTTATTCAAGAAATTTTGTTTTGTGTCAAGAAAATGTACTTAATTGCAAAAAATCAAGTTTCTTCATCCAAATACATTTTCCTGAGACAAGAAAAATTTGTTCGGGTCAAGAAAAATATTATTTTGTCCGTATTCGTACTTGATAATTTTTTCCATTTAAAAGAATTCCTCAAATGTATATTTTTTCATCTTCAGAAATTGAATAGTATTCGAATCTAAAGTTTTACTGCCGAAAAAATCAAATTTTCACAATCCACCATAGTGAAAAGATATTAAAAAAGTAAAATAAAGTACATTGTGCGACAATTTAAAAATTATAATTTTTTCGTGAATATTTGTAATTACTTGCTTTTTGTATTTTCTCGTACATTTTCTTTAATTTTTAAATCGCAAAAAATCGTATAGAAAATTAAAAAATATATATATATATATAGTTGAGACTGTACGAGTGTACGGAAAAAGAATTAATATTGAATCCAGGAAATATCGTTACAAATACGAACGATACAATATTATCTTGATCTAAGAAAATATTTCTTCTCCCAAGAAAATTTACTAGATTGAAGAAACTTAATTTTCATTATTTAAGTAAATTTTCTTGAGTCAATATGAATTTTCTTGTATCATGAAAATATTGCATCGTCCGTATATGAACCGATGTTTTCTTGATTCAATGCTAATTTTTTCCGTGTGCATTACAAATAATTACAAATTTTTACAAAAATTACAATGTTTACATTGTTTTACTTTGTAGTAATCTATTGTATTTTATTATGAAACAAAATATGTTTCCACTAACTCAAAAAAAATACTTTTTTTTTAGTGTAGCATACCAGAAAAAATATGAATGTATTTGCTTTCTAGATTTATTTCAACGCTTAATAAAATTCTGAAGCAGTTTCAACGTTTTTTCGAGATATATAAAATTACTTGTATAATTACTTCTAATTTTTTTAGAAGTCGGCCAATTTCATGGAAAATAACAATGTTCATATTTTTTTCTTCCATACGCAATTCTAGTATTACATCATATTTTAGAAAAAGAATATCAGCAATTTACAATGATTTATTAAAAATATTTTATAGAAACTCTACATAAGGCGACTGAAAAATAGTACCTTTTTACAAAATGAAAGTAGCAGATTTAGAAAAAGTTGATTAAAAAAATACCAAAAATTAGTAAACTTCACACAGAATAATGATAATATAATATATAATATATAATGGGATGATATAATTTTGCCTAATTTTCAAAGTCCCGAATGTGGAAAAATATCGAAACAATAACGATCAAAAATGTTTATTCCCGAAATTTTAAAACCCGATTGTTTCTGGAATTTAAAATTCTGTAAAATATGCAGACTTGTTTATTATAGTTTTCATTTTGTAAATTTTAACTTGACAGAAAACTTCAGTACATTGTACAGAAAACATCCTTTTTATGAAATTATTGAAAATTCAGTAATGTTACACAAATCTATGCTGCCTCTATTTTAACTGAAAATCCTGTAATGTTTATAAAAAAATGTGATAATGTCCATTTTCCAAAAACTTGTTTCTTTTCCCAGTTTACCAGCTATAATTGAGTTCTGCTTTAGTTCACCTCTTTCCTGCCAAATAAAATATTTCCCTATTCACACAGACTTCAATAAAATCGTACAATTCATTTACAAAAATTAATAAAAAACAGGTTCTTGAAAAACTTGAAAAAATAAGATTCGCCACTGAACTATGAGACTAAAATCAGCGTTCTTCGTGCATGGAGAGGGCCGTCGAAAAAAATTCGCCCATGGAGATTTAGAGCGGTCAAAGGGGCCCAGTAAGGCCGGGATGTGAGTGCAGGTCCAGTGAATCCATGCGCCCGTGTATTTAAACTACAAAACGGGTTTCGCGAACGGGATTTGGATCGAGCTGCACATCTCTGGGCCCGGATAGCGATAATCGGTATCGTCCATCGGTTTTGTTCCACTTCAATTCTCAGGCCCAATCTCGGCGTTGGCTCTTACGTAACGGACTGGGTGGTCCATCCTCAGGACGAACGAAACGCCTTAGTCAGTTTACATCGCGACTGAGTTCCATCCGCGATGGTCGACCGACTAGCCTCTCTCTTCACACGAAATCTTATTATTTTATATCCAAAATTCCAAGTTCTGCGGTGTTTTATTCATATTTTTTAACCTATGTTTCACATAAAAGTGCCAAAAACTATATATTTTAAAGCGGATAATTTAAGTGTTGATAACCTTATTAGATTTAGTGGAGAAGACAGTGAAAATGAGGATTACATATAACAGGGTGTCTAGCCACCAGGAAAATCCGGGAATTTGGCGGGAATTTTGTGCATTTTGAAACATACGGGAAAATGTCGGGAATTCGTGAGCAGATCCAAAAATCTATGCTCGTAAATTCACATTAGCAACTTTTATTTTTTCCGCAAAATTATTGTTATTATTATAAAATTATATGATTTAATGGATAATTAAACAATAATTTATTTGATATATTTATTTGAAACTTTTATAAATTGAAGAGTTAGAAGATTTCTGGTTTAAAAATATAAATCCACGTTATTATTTTTAATACCCTAAATTAAAGAATGAATCAATCAAGTTATAATTGTTGAAAATTATATAATTTTGAAGGGTTGAAATAATTTTGCCGGATTTACAATATCCCGAATTTGAAAAAATGCCAAAACTGGATTTTCTCGAAGTTTTAAAACAATATTGGAATGGACAATTTATAAACTAAAACATTGAAGAAGTTCGCATTGTAAACAGAATGGTTTCATAATTGAAAAAGTTAAAAATTGAACTTAACATTTAAAAAAAACTTGAAATAAAAATTATTTAAAATTGCATCCATATTATGTGATATGAATATTATATTTCAAATGATTAAATAGATTTTTTTCTAAAAATGTGCAACATTCCAGAAAAAAAATAAATTTCCCGGTTTTTCCGATTTCAAAAATTCTTGGTCATTTCCCGATCTAGCTGTCTTTCTGTTTCAAAATTATTGGTGTTAGTTAAAAATGAAAAATTCAAAAAGGGCCAAAAAACGCGTTTTTCATGTTTCTGTGAATCAAAAAATTTACTCGTTTTGATAAATTCTTAATAAGAAGTTCTTTTTCAAATTTTACTTTTTATTTTTGTTAGAATCTATTTTAATAATTTTTATACTATTTTTAATCAACGCATGTAAGGTGGAAGTTTTTCCAAATAATTTTATTATATTTTTGTGTGTTTCGTTTTGAATTGTCATCAATTTTAAAAGCGAATATTTCATACTGAACATTTATGTTCACAAGAATAAAAAAATAAAAATATATAACAAATCTTAAATAAAATTGCAATATCAATTTAATAATACAATTAACTTTTAATATCATTATTTTGTAGTATACACTACCGACAAGAAGTATGAGACCCTGGTTTTTGTTAGTTGCATATAATCTTCTAATTTTGATACACTGAAACAAGTTATTTTTTTTAGCTCAAAGTAGGTTAAAAGATCAATGATACTAGGTAAATACTAGGCCACTGTTTTATAAATATTGTGAAAAAGTATAAATACAAATATTTTCTTGGGCTATACACCTTGCATATAATCCCAATAGGTTATGGGCCCATGATCTGATTTGCAAAATAAACAGGTATTTCTCAAAAGCGGATGTAAAAGCCTGGAGTTATAATTGAAAGAAAAGGAAATAAAGGGGAGATTAACGATTGTTGATTATTCAGCACGAACTGTGGTTAATTTTACCTCTCTCATTGAAGTTTCTGATCGGAAATAGTCGGTTTTCTTAAGCTCTACCTATCGACCAGTTACAGGTTAAAACGAGCCGCCATTTCATTTGGATTCCAGGGAATCTCGTAGAATCACGACCTATACTTACGTAGGGCGTATGGAGCCCTGTTTAGTTTCCACGGGGGTAATACGTGAGCATTTCGCCGAGCCCTATGGTGTACACGAGCCACGAGGAAATTGGTATTCAGAATCGTTCGATTGCTCATTACTCGCTCCTACGATGAAAATTACACCTCGGACCGTGTCTCACGTTTTCCCCAGCATCTTCCGCTTCCACATGAGGGCACGCATATGCATATAATGTGTATATAGCAGTATTTACAATACATATATCGTAATATATATCATCGAGAACGTGCAGTGCTTTTTGTTCCAAACGATTACTTTACACATCCCACGGACATATAGATAAAAACAATATATTATATATATTGGAGGAGCATAACATCTAAGATGTTTACAGAATGAAGATGTTTTCAGTTTGAAGATCTTTACAGATAATCAAAATGTTTTTTTTTCTTTGTAACAAGTATAAACTAAAATGTTGAATACAATGAGTCTTGATCCTGGGATCTTCCTTTGGTGACATAGTCCCGACGAGTGAGAAAATGTTGTTCTACTAATCTGCTCACTTGAATTATTTTTTATTTATCTTAATTTCCTATGAATTTCATCGAATTCTCTTAAATTCCCTTGAATTTTTCTAAATTCACTTCAATTTCACAAAAATCAATGGAGCTTTTGGATTTTTACTAGTTTTTCAATTCATTTGAATTAATTTGGAATTCAATTTGAATTCTTATTCATTCACGCTATTCTTTTTTAATGATTTGAACACTTTTTAAATCCACTTAATTCTACTCAATACAATGGATTTTTTTTTTTAAATTGACCTACAAGTTTTTTAAACGCATCTTGCATTCCTAGGCATTTCATGAACTTTTTTTTAATTCCATTGAATTTTTCTCAATTAATTCCAAATCTAAGGAATATTTCAAATATTTTTGAATCATTTTCAATGCACCTGATTTTTGTATAATTCGCCTTGAATTTTACCGCATTGTTCTCATTTGCCTTAAACTTCTATAAATTCACTGATATTTTATTCAAGCCGTTGGTTCTTTTTCTATTCACTTATATTCTGTTGAAGTTGCCCTGAATTCTGTTCATTTCCATTTTACTCAATTTCATGGAAATTTTTGGATTTTTAAATTTTCGTTTTGAGCTCTTTGAAATGCTCTTGATTTTTTTAATACTCTCGCTGAATGCTTTCAAATTCACTTAAATTCTTCTAAGTTCAGTCGAATTCTTCTAAGTTCACTGGAATTCTTCTGAATTTATTCAATTCTGCTCAATTTCAAATTGTTCAAATTCTTAAATTTTTTTAATTAATCTTGAATTTTGAAGAATTTCATGAAATTTTTCTCATTTAAATTTCTCTAAATTCACTCAAATTTTATTTAATTCGTTGTTTTCTTAAAATTGTTTAAATATTAACATTTTATTTTTATTCCTTTGAAATGGCATGAATTCTCAATTCGGTCGAAATTTTTTGATTTTTAAATGAATTCCCTTGAATTATTGTAAATTTACTCAAATTTTACTAAAATTAGTGAAATATTTTGGATACTTTATTTGTTTTTAACTCATTGGAATTCATTTGGAATTCACCCTGAATTCTTAATTATTAAACCTAAATTATTTTTTTTTATTCTTTGGAAATCTCTTGACCTTTTTTAATTCTCACTGAATTCTTTAGAATTCACTTGAATTTTTTTTAATTTACTCAATACTACTCAATTGAATGGATTAAAAAAAATTGGTTGCTTCTTTTTAATTCGCTCTGAAGACTTCTAAATTCATCTTTAATTCTCAGACATTTTATTACATTTTTTAAATTCCTTCGAATTCTTTTAAATTCACTCTTAATTTTACTGAAATCAGTGGAATATTTAGGGGATTTTTCAATTCACTTGAATTTTTCGAAAATTCATATTGAATTTTTATGAATTTCATCGAATTGTTCTCATTTCCTTTAAATTCCTCTAAATTCCCTCGAAATTGATTTAATTCATTGGTTTTCTTTTATTTTTTAAATTCATCTTGAATCCATTTAAATTCGCCTAGAATTCTTATAAATTTCATCGAATTATTTTGAATTCAAAAGAACAATAGTCACATTATTTAAGCTTAAGAGTTCATTTTAGTCACTTTTGCAGTTAAAATTGACCACTTTTTCATTTTTTTCAAGTAAACTAGGCTGTGGCAGCACTCTGTATTTTTATTTATTTTTAACAGAAATAATTTTTTGGAAACTGTCCGCTACAATGTGAATAATAAAAATAAAAAGTAGTTGCAAAATCATTCAAATTTATTGATTATCACTATACTATTAAGCCAAATGCTGCCGGGAATCAAGGAATTCATATGAAAAAAATGAGATGCTGATAAATCTCTCTAGCAATCACCCCATGCGAAGAGCTTCACAAAATCACTATATGTCATAGATTACACAAAAAACGCAAGCTGACTGATATTGTTACTGAAAAGAATGTAACTAGTTACCAATTCGTTGCATATTTACAAAAGTAACTTCTTTACCAAAACAGTAACTATTTAAAAGAAAATAGTTTATTCCCATCACTGATATCTATATAGTGATGTCTGTAACGAGCTCCACCGATCAGCGACCGGTCCCCAGTCCTCAGGGTAATATAAACTTTTTGCGTCCAAAGTCCTCCTCTTGTACCCAGGAACTGCACCTAGCAATTTCTACGGGCAAACTTGAAATTTGCGCACGGCAAAGGTGCCACTTTTAGATGGATAGGGAGGCAGGTTGCATGTTGTTCTTAAGGGAAAAGGGAAAAGGGAAACTCAGTTTTTTAATGGAATTAAGCCAAACGGCGGGTCGGCCAAGTTTAATTTGAGGAGAGTGTGATAAAGTGTTGGTTGAAGATGTAGATTATATATTTATTGATTATTGCTACCAAGGAAAAATGAAGGGCGGGTTTATAAAATGATATGGTAATGGTGACTGCGATTGTGATCAGGCTTAAAATACCTGTATAGTAATTTTTCTAATTGTATGAAAACATTGAAATATTGATGAAAAAGCTTTTTTAAGATTGTGATTGGATATGACTGATTTAAGTCGAGCATGTTACTAATAGACGAGCATCATAGTTGCAGGAAATTTCAATTACAACCCTCTAATTTTTAGTCAGGTGCTTCTTATTTTCCAATTAAAGTTTAATATTCACAATTAGAATCATGCACTGTAAGTAATTGATTTTTTTTGTTTATAAAGTTTATATTGAAAAACAACCAAAAACAGTACATACGACATATAAAGTATGACCCGAGACAAATTTATATGTAAGCATCTTCGATCAATGCGAACTTAATTGTTTTGGGAAACAGCCAGAAATCATAGAGGGCTGCCGAAGTAGTGTCAGGCTATGTTTCACCAGAAATTGCTGAATAAACTGCGATGAATGTTAGACGTTTACGCAACTGCGTATACTAGTCGACTAAAGATTCGCAGGTCCATGTCACTCAGTGCGGGGCCTAACAGAGGTCCCCCCTAAATGGTGAATACCTGTTTTTGACAATAGCACAACTAGGTACAAAGTTAGAGCACAAGGTCGGATACTTTCCGGACATACCTAGTCTCATCCAGCCCTTTCCAGATTTGAGTCCGGATCTCGTTAGCTTATAAAGCAGCACTGTATAGCCCATATCTAAGGGGATCGAAAGGGGTCTCGGAAAATACGACGGGCGCGAGTGACTTCGAAATGTAAACCAGTTAGGTCTACCACCCCGCGATTAAACCAAAACCAAGTGGTTTTATAGCGCGATCTGTCTTGCGGTGCCATAACGAGTTCGTGACTCGACATAATACGATACCCCTAAATGCGTTGGACTCGCGCGGAAGCTTCGCGAGGCAAACCTGGTCATATTAAAGAGCGCGGGATGAAAAAGAGAAGGAACAAGTATCAACCAAGGTACCCCGTGGATGCTGGTTGATCTTCCTCTCTTTCTTCTTAGTTTTCTTCTTAGTCCTTAGTCCTCTTCTTCGTCGCCGTCGTATTTTCTTCTTCATCGTTACAGTGGAAGCGAAACACTTGCCGACGATAGATTCCTATCGATCGAGCATCCGGACGTCGTTGGGCTCACAAGCGATGAAAATAATCACGCGAAACGCTGCCACTATGGAGGGATCGAACTTTTTGCTTGAGGTACCTCGTTAGCAATATCTATACCCGCGTGGGATCCTCACTACGTTGGTCTTCACTTCTATAATGGGAGAGGGTACTATGAACTCCTTGGGAAACAGATATGTCCTTTAATTTGGATCAAGGGAAACGATCTTTAATCTTTTGACAATAAATTCACGTTTTTGTTTATCATTAATTATATCAGACTTCATTCACTCAGAAAAAAAAATTCTTGTACCTAAAGAACTGTTTTCTTGGATATACATGCAAATCTGGTTGAATCAAACAAGTTTTGGTTGATTCAATAAAATATTTGATTGATCCAACAACATTTTTTGTTGAATCAACCAAAAACGAGCTTTCAAAAGATTTTGTTGAAACAACCAAAAAATTTAGTCGGGGCAAACTAAATTTTTTTTCTAAGAATTCCTCTTTTTCCCTTTTTTCCAGAAACTTCGTATTTTTTCGGTTTCGCAGAAAGGTGAACTGAATTAATAGAACCCAATAAGAAAATCCAACTATTTTTTTCTAAAATATACTTCTTTTTTATTTGTGGCTTAGAATTCATTTCTTTTGGTTAAAAATTTTACAATTTGTTTGAAAATTCAACTATTTGGTTAGAAATTCAACTATTTTGTTGATAATCTCATTTTTTTTTTAAAATCCAACTTTTTGTTAAAATGTCTTCTCTTTTGGTGAAAAATTCAACTGGTTTGTTGAAAGTACGTTGAAAATCCACATTTCTTCTAAAAAAATCGCCTATTTTCGGTTTCGCTTAAAGGTGAACTGAACTAATAGAACCCATAAATTTTTTTTCTAAAAGTTACTTCTTTTTTATTTTTGGCTTAGAATCAATTTCTTTTGGTTACAAATTTTACAATTTGTTTGAAAATTCAACTATTTTCTTGATAATGTAATCTTTTGTTAAAAATCCAACTTTTGTTAAAAAGTCTTCTCTTCTGGTGTAAATTCAACTGATTTGTTGAAAGTGCGTCTTTTTGGATAGAAAATTAATCTTTTTGCTAGAAATACAATCTTTCTTGGTTGAAAATAAACTTTTTTGTTGAAAATCCAAATTTCTTCTAAAAAATTCGCCTATTTTCGGTTTCGCTTAAAGGTGAACTGAATTAATAGAACCCAATAAAAAAATTCAATTATTTTTTTCTAAAAGTTACTTATTTTTTATTTTTTGTTTAGAATTCATTTCTTTCCGTTACAAATTTTACAATTTGGTTGAAAATTCGACTATTTGGTTAAAAATTAAACTATTTTGTTGATAATGTCATTTTTGTGTTAAAATTCCAACTTTTTGTTCAAAAGTCTTCTCTTTTGGTGAAAAATTCAACTGTTTTGTTGAACGTACGTCTTTTTGGATAGAAAATTAATCATTTTTTCTAGAAATACAATCTTTCTTGGTTGAAAATAAACTTTCTTGTTAAAAATCTAAAAATGTCTTCTAAAAAGTTCGCCTTTTTGTCTTGAAAATCCAACTCTTTGTTTCAAAATCCAACTGTTTTTGTTTAAAGTTTAATCTTTCTTGTTTAAAAATTCCACCATTTTATTGAAAGCTTATCTTTGTAGATTGATAATTTAACTATTTGGTTAATTGCTGAAAATTTTATTCTTTTGATAAAAAAATTCCACTATTTTGTTTAAAATTCTTAGTTAAAAAAGCGTCTGTTTGGCTAAAACTTAATATTATTTGGTTGAAAATATAATTATTTCGTTGAAAATTCAACAATTTTATTAAAAAGTCTTATTTTTTTGGTTGAAAATTCAACTGTTTGGTTTAGAATTCGTGTTTTTAGTTTGAAAATTCAATTGTTTTGGTAGAAAATGCAACTATTTGGTTGAAAATATATTTGATTAAGAATTAAACTATTTGGTTGAAAATCTTGTGATTGGTTAAAAAATTGCGTTTTAACGTTGAGTATTAAATTATTTTGGTTGACAATTTAACTATTCAGTTCACAATTATACTATTTGGTTGAAAATTCAACTATTTTTGTATAGAATTCAACTTTTTGGTTGAAAAGTAGCTTTTCTATCGATAATTCATATTCTTTGGTCGACAATTTAACTGTTTTGTGCAACATTCGTCTTTTTAAATAGAAAAATTTTCTTTTTGGCTTCAAAATTTAACTACTTGGTAGAAATGTCATCATTCTTGATTGCAAATGAACTTTTTGTGGAAAATAAACTATTTTTTTGAAATTGAATTTTTTGCACTGTAACTATTCCATTTCGGGTTGAAAAGTTATATTTTTTGTTTAAAAATTGTACCATTTGGTTGAAAATTTAACTTTGTAGGTTAAAAATTCAACTATTTGGTTGTTAATTCCACTTTTTGGGTTTTTAGCAGAAAATTTATTGTCTTAGTGGAAAGTTTATCTTTTGGATAGAAAAGTCATCTTTCCTGGCTAAAAATCCATCTTTCTTTGCTAAAATGAAGTTTTTGTTGAAAATTCAACATTTCGGGCTGAAAATTAACTATTGAAAATTCAATTGTTTTAAATTAAAAATTAAATTTTACTCGGTTTCAAATAAACTTTTTGTTTAAAAATGTATCTTTTCGGATTTAAAAGTCAACTGTTTTTTTAAACCATTCATCTTATTGGTTTGAAAACTCAACTATTTTGTTAAAAATCCATCTTTTTTTGTAGAAAATTAACCTATCCTGGTTGAAAATTCAACTATTTTGTTGCACCTCCATTGATTTTATTTAAAAGAATCTATTCTCCTACTATTCCACTATTATTTTTTTAATCCAAAATATATATTTCCATTACCCATTTTATAAGATCTAATCTATGATTTCAAAATTCATGTATAAATTCCAAAGATAATTCCAAATTAAAATAAAAAGAAACAAAGTGCCTTGTTCAATTATCTCAAAATGTATTCAGATTATAAATGACGAATTGTACTAGGACTTGATGAAGTATCGATTTAATCTGCTGATTCCAAAAAAAGAACCGAGGCCCTAAATCTGCATAGCCTGTCAGGGGGATTTAAGTAATTTAAAAGTTAATTTATATACTGCGGTGTAAAGTCACTAACTTGCTCTCATATCGGTAATGTTTGAAGTTACAAACATTGTAGGCAGATGAAAAATTGGGTGGAGCAAAAGCCAAAATAAAATAATACAAAAATGTGCAGCGTGTGAGATTATTGAATAATGATGAGCAGCCCTCCGGCCACGTCTGGCTAGCTTTTGTTCTTCCTCTTTCACTTGCCTTTCCTCCTTATAGTTTTCTTTCTAAAGCCCTCAGGTTCTTCATTTTCGAGAATCTCAATCACGCTCTTGTATGGAATAATACTTGGAGGGAGTTTTTTTTTAAATTCGTCCATTTTGCGATTTTACTTTATTTCTGATTGTGTATTACAAACAAAAAAAAATGATACAAGTTCTGAATATCAACGCTCTTAGGTTAAACTGATGTTCTATAATGATTTTTCGGTAATCGCAAAAAAAATTATAAAAAATTCAGGATAGGGAAATTATTATAAACCTCAACGTAACCAAATGGCAGGGTTCCATCTGGAAGAGACCAAAGGTCTCCACGAGTTAGCACCTTTTTATTTGGTTTCTTCTAGATGGAACCTTGTTTTTTGGACACGTCGACCTATACTGAATTTTCTATATTTTTTCATAAGGGTCGATTACAAGGGATTGTAAAAGATTGCATGGGATGGATCGAGAGTACGTGGGATATATCGAGAGTACGTGGGATATATCGAGGGTGCGTGGGATGCATCAATGGTGCATGGGTTTGCAAATTCAACTTCACTCCATCAACTCAAGTTCTTCATAAAACTCTCTTTCTCACACGATTCATATCGAGAAAATCAATATAAATCCTCTCTTTCATTTACAATAACTACCTGTTAGCTTCTAATCAGCCACTTGTGCCGCCCATCTGAGACGCTTGAGAAAAATTTCAACTGTACATGCAAGATTCGAGATTGGCATCGGCAAAGTTCGTGTTTTCCTTATGTACGTGCAGTGAACACACGTGTGCAGCAAGTAAGCAAGCAAAAGAGAGTTGGTTCAGAAAGTACGTTCGCACAGTAACTCAGCTGACTGGGCGCGTGCGCGGTTTACAGCCGAGACACCAGGAACACGGGCATAAACATTGTTGGAAGATACGCACACGAAGACAAAGCGGCACACGGTGGGGCATTAAGATGGACGGTGCCAATCGTATGCTAATAGAGCCGCTTTATATCTCTTTTATCGGCAACCGAGGGAAGTTACCTGCGGACGTATAGTCGTGCGCCAAGCCTAACTTGATGATCCAAACATCCAGGATCCCTCAGGTTATAATAAAATCGGCTCAAGCGTGCGAAAAACGCCATAGTCCCCATTTTGGCTTTTACAACTCAAGGTGAATCACGCTCGTAAAATTATTCACCAAGCGTACCCCGTCTGCCATCACTGAGTAAGACTACAACTTCTTCTCGCAATTATCCTCCAAAAAATAAAAACAAAGAGATTCTAATTTATTCATCTTAGAAGCTCATTATAATATCATAAATTCAGAATCCAGAAAGAAAGAAATGATTGGGCTATTCTAATCGGTCTGAAGCCACAGTGAATCCACAATCTTAATTCGCAATTTCCGATAACGACCGAGTCACTACAATTGCGAATGTATGTCACAAATAAATGTCTGAAGATTTTTTGAAAAATTTTACTACAATGTTTTTATAACTTTGTATTTTTCCTACAGTGTGATTTCGAGAAAAATTTTGCTTCTACAGCAATAATTTCTAATGATAACAGAAAATTCATTACACCTAAATTTTATAAATTGAAAAATAAACATTTTTTCAAACTAATTTTTAAAATGTAAGTTTTTATGCAAGAAATTATAGAAAAGGGTTTTCATCAAATATAAATCTCTACAATTTTTAAAGAATATTTGTATAATTATTTGAATAAAATATTTTTGATAATTTTGTATTTTTACTATAGTGTGATTTTGAGAAACAAATTTTATTTTCACATAAAAAATATCTAATAATGACAGAAAATACATTACATTTTAATTTTGAAAATTAAAAAAATTACCAGTGTTTAAAAAAAAATTTGTATACAAAAAAAATTTAACTATAACTTTCTCATGATGTACGTCGCTAATTAAAAAATGTTTTTTTTTAAGAATCCTTTGAATGCAATGTTTTTCGACAACTTTGTATTTTACATTGTAAACATTTTCATCAAATGTGCGTCGCTATAAAACTCGCTTCTTCAAGAATTATTTATCTAGAATGTTTTTTCATAATTTTGTATTTTTCCTACAGTATGATTTTGAGAAAAATTTTACTTCCACAGAAATAATTTCTAATTATAACAGAAAATTCATTACATTTTAATTTTATAAATTGAAAAAAAAAAAATTTTGTAAAACAATCTTTAAAATGTAATTTTTTATGTAAGGAATTAGAGAAAAGGGTTTTCATCAAATTTAGACCTGTAAAATTTTTAAAGCATATTTGTATAATTATTTCAATTAAATGTTTTTGATAATTTTGTATTTTTACTAGAGTGTGATTTTGAGAAACAAATTTTATTTTCACATGGAAAATTTCTTATAATGACAGAAAATTCATCACATTTTAATCAAAGAAAATTTAAATTACCAATGTTTTGAATAAAACGTTGTATACCAAAAAATTAAAGTGTAATTTTCTCATGATGTACGTCGCTAATTAAAAAATGTTTTTTTTTAAGAATCCTCTGAATACAATGCTTTTTGACAACTTTGTATTTTACAATGTAAATGTTTTCATCAAATGTGCGTCGCTATAAAAATCGTTTAGAAAATATTTCAAGAATTATTTATCTAGAATTTTTTTGATAATTTTGTATTTTTCCTACAGTGTGATTTTGAGAAAAATTTTACTTCTACAGCAATAAGTTTTAATGATAACAGAAAATTCATTACATTTTAATTTTATAAATTTAAAAAATTTAAAAATTTTAAAACAATCTTTAAAATGTAATTTTTTATGCAAGAAATTAGAGAAAAGGGTTTTCATCAAATTTACACCTTAAAATTTTTTAAAGAATATTTGTATAATTATTTGAATAAAATGTTTTTGATAATTTTGTATTTTTACTAGAGTGTGATTTTGAGAAACAAATTTTATTTTCACATAAAAAATTTCTAATAATGACAGAAAATTCATTACATTTTAATGTAAAAAATTTAAATTACCCATGTTTTAAATAAAATGTTGTATACAAAAAAATTATAGTATAATTTTCTCATGATGTACGTCGCTAATTGAAAAATATTTTTCTTGTTTTAGGAATCCTTTGAATACAATGGTTTTTGACAACTTTGTATTTCACAGTGTGTTTTCATGAAATGTGCGTCGTTATAAAACTCGTTTAGAAAATATTTCAAGAATTATTTATCTAGAATGTTTTTTTCATAATTTTGTATTTTTAATACAGTGTGATTTTGGAAAAATTTTACTTTTACAGCAATAATTTAAAATGATTCGAAAAATTTTTTTGAAATAAATAATATAAACTCACCGTCACTTTTTTTGTCCAAAATGCACAAATTTTTCAATAATAAACTTTGAAAATTTAATTATTAAAAAAAAATGTTGAAAATAAAAACTGATTTCAAATGGGAAACTTCACTTAAAATTGAAAAAAAATTTAGTTGCCAAAAATTGTGATATTAAAACTTTTTTATACTAAAATCCTTCCAAATTTCAATTATTTGAAGTAAATTTAAATCGTTCAAAAATTAAGATTTCAAAAATTGTGAATTATACTTTTCAAAATTCAACCATTTTTATTTTTATTGCAAAATTAAAACCTATCGAAAGGAAAAATTGTAATTATTTAATTGCCGAGATATTTATTTAAGATAGTTCAATTTTTATTTTTATTTTTTTTTTAAATTCTCAACTTTTTAATTTCAAATCGAATAATTTTTATCTCTTCCTTCAGAATTAAAATTTATTCTTAAAAATTTCCAAATAAATATTTTTAAAATTTAAATGATTTTGTTTAAACCATTAACTAAAAATCGGGCAATTTTAAGATATGACATTATAAATTGAAAATGAAACAAGAGTTCTATAGGATATGATTCCAATGTTTAAAATTACACAATTTTAAACTTTTCAACTTAAATTTTTTTTTTTAAGTTGAGTTTGAAATGTTCAATATTTTTGAACAGTTTTAAATAAAAAATGATTCGATGTTTAATGCCTAATTCTACAATTTCAAAGAATTACAAAAATTTGAAATTTTTTTCGTTTGTAATTGAAACCGAAAAATTTAAAATATTTGAATCTAAAAGTATTAAATTTATATCTGACTAAAATTTAAACCAAGCAATTCAGAATATCTAAGTCTAAAATTATTAAATTAAAATTGCGGTCTGAATCGAAGTTAGCAGATTGATATTTAAATGTTGAAGTCCGATTCAAACGTGTCATTTATTCAATCGTTTTATTTTTCCTGTGAAGGATTGCTGATAAATATTGTTTAAAGATCCCTTAGCATGATATTCGAACAATTTTAGATTAATTGTAACAAAATATTAATAGCAATTTTCGAGTAATCTTTTTCACCGTTAGTACTTTTTCTTCCAAGATAGGAGTAATCTACGGTTGAGCAAGCCGAACGTGGGGACGAAAGCGTCGTATTACGCCAGGTCACGATCCCTATTACGTCCCGTTTTTTACATTTTTTCGTTTCGAGAAAAAATTATAAACAGCATATCACCAGCAAGCGGCGGTTTCGAGAAATACGGCTATTAAAAATTGAAAAATTAGCAGAAAGCTTTAGTTTATCTCCAGGGTGGCCAAAAAAATTCAGTTTCAAAATTGCCTGACTTTTTCCTGATTTTCAGTCTAGTTTTCCCTGACCTACGGGCCACCCTGATCTCGTTTTGGCCATTTTCTCGTCTAATTATTATTTATCTCAATGATGATAGGAGGAAGTTGAGGGGCTTTTAGGAACACAGGAACTGGCATGTCCTAATAGTCAATGGTTGGACGACCTTCGATTGGGAGGATATTCGATGGCCGGTTCGGCTCTACCTTGTAAGTTGGGCCCGTCATCGGAACTTGTTTCTATGGTTTATGAGTCAAGAAATTTGGGCGCATACCTATCCGCGCGCTCTCTTCCTTTCTTTCTCTTTTTCTTGTTTCCCAACTAGATACGCTCTTAAAAAATTCCCTTCGACAAACGGAAGTGGTTTAAATTTTATGGGGGAATTATTCTGCGCTATGCATATTTTGGGAGTTCAAGGACAGGTTTGAGAACAAATTCAAGGGCAATGTAAGATGAATATTTTATGATCAGTATTAAATTTGCGGAAAACCCAGGTGGAAATTTCAGTGAAAATTAAAAATTAAGTAGCAGTCCAGTACACTAATTGCAGCAGTAAATTTCACGATGGAACACCTTTGAGTTGTTTCCTATTTCTGAAAACGTTTGCCAGTTACAAAATGTTTTCTTAATGAAGTTATTTCTCCGGGATTTAATTTATTGTTTAAATTAGCATAAAGGACCAATAAATGTAATTTTCGTCGTATTGCTAATTAATCATTGTGGTTACCACGCCTTTCATCGTTAATTTTACACATACAATTTAAAATTAGCAACGAAGGACATTCATTACCAGAGATCGCATTTCCCTTTTCGCTACACATCGTTGTACATTTTTTTTTATCTCGTACTCCCAACAGGTTTTTCTGCAAAAAATAATAGAGGCAATTGAAAAGTCTTCTATTATATTTTTGGTTTGATTTTCTGAACTGAAAATTTAACAAATGAGCTTGCAATAACATTAACAAGCAATAACATGCAATAACATTGCCATAACTTTCAAAACATTGCAATAACTTGAAAAACATTGCAATAACTTGCAATAACATTGCTATTTCCGTATGGTGTGGTATTTGTAGTAGACACCTGCAGGAAAGGTTATGAATTGGCACACAGCTGATATCTTTCGATCTTGAATGCCGTTTAGAGGCTTCTCAGAGTTATTGGGAAGTTGGACCGTCCAAGAATCGAGTGGAGTCCGTCCATCACTGATTCCCCCACTCTCGCGATAATCACTTTTGACCCTTTCTCCTGGGCCTTATGGGTCGGGCCCGCGGGATGCAAGACCGGATCTAGTATTGGTCCATTCCACATAAATTTTTATGTATCAAAAGCACCCGAGTTTTCCTACAAAAGTAGAGCAAACGAGATATATAATGGGATATTTTTGTTTATACTCTAGAACTCAAATTTTTAGAATAAAAAATCAAAATTTAAAACCTTTAAAACTGAACAATTTGATATTTAAAGTATTTGAAATTGCCTACGGAATATTTCCAAATTGTGTATATTATTATTATATTATTATATTTCCAAATGATAGATGAAAGATTAGACAATTTTAAAGTCAAAGGTTTCGTGAGTGAATTATTTTGAATTTGAAGTATATAAAATTGACAAATGTAATCTTTGAAGCCTGCATCCAGATTTCTATCAGAAGCGCTCGCTTTCGCCTGAAAATTTGGTCAGAGAAGTGGAAAACTGCAGAAAACCATTACACACTAAGCTTCGGCCGTCGGTTAATTACATTAAACTAATCTTTTCAAGTGGATGTATTTATCCAAATGGTACATAACTTCTACTTCCCCAATGCATGAATCACACCTAATCTTGTTTTCTTGGATTCTACACTTTCTCATTATCCCGCCTGGAAATATCCGAGCTCATCGTAATAGACTGAGGTGCAGCTGCGGTGAGCTTGTGCCCTTCAATCTGAGGAAGTGCTGCGGCGTTTGCATAATTATTATAGCCACTTCGTCTGGCGGAATTGGTGCGAACGGTTCTTACGCTTGTTTTTCGAATGCGAAACGGTCTATCGACTATCAGCAAATATCACGCACACAAGGAAATCCTCCAAAGAACACAGTGGGCAGCCAAGCGTGAGCATACATACGTCTGCTGATCATAAAAAACCCCATAATGATCTATATTCTATATATATGGGGCCATTCAAAAACTACTTCTTACTGCCAATAAATGTGAATGACAATTTTTTGAAATGCTTGAAAAAATGAAAATTAGTGATTTTACTTTATAAGTAGAGGACACACTCTTTCCTCTATTCCCATTTTTTAAAGAGTCATTCTTCATTCGTGTTTTTGTTTCTCTTAAATGCGAACTGAATTATTATGACCCAATGAGAAAATCAAACTGTTTTTGGTTGAAAGTTAATCATTTTTAATTACGAAGTTTACTATTATATGTTTGGTTTAGAATTCATCTTCTTTGGTAACATATTATACTATTTGGTTGAAGATTTAATTATTTTGTGGAAAATTACATTGCCTTAACTTGCAATAACATGCAATAACATTAACAAATGTTATTTGAAAATTCCATTATTTTTCTTTAAGGTTCAACTATTTGGTTGTAAGTGCAACTGTTTGGTCTACAGCTAATTTTTTTGTTTGTGTGCTTACTTTATGCGTGAAACAAATGAAATCAAAGAGACAAATGTGACTTAATTATGGAATTAATAATTCTTCGTTCCTTTTTTCGCCAATATGGAATTGCATTTTTCACACTACGCTCATATTTTGCCGACTGAATAAAAGCAACAGCACCTTCAGTTAATGAGCTTTATCTTCGTACCTCACGCGGTCTGTTGACTTGGTGGTAATTTAAAATCTGAGTAAGGCCCACCCTGAAAAAGGCCTCAACTGGAAGCCGGGAAGGGCGGATATTGTGGGCAATGTAATTCTTGAGCGAAATCTGGAAAACTAATGGCTGGAGAAGAAGAAGGCTCGGGGTGGAAGTCGCATTATCAGCACGCGCCTTTGTGTGCGTAATAAATCTGCAAAATAACTGCGCAGCGTGGTGTTTTGTTATTTTTTCGAGAAATCAGAGATTTTCCTCTGGCGAGCTTAAATTGTTTATTAAAACGAGAAAACTTATTTAGACTTAAGATGAATCTTATAATATGTTTAGATTTAAAGAGCTTCCATATGTTTCTATATAAATTGGAAAATATTTTTATTAACATAATTTTAACTTAAACTTAATTTTATTAACTTGAATCTGGACATTCACTTTCGGTAACTAAGTACTTGAATAAAATAAAAAATGAGTAGGTATATTATAGGTTTAATTTAAAAAAAAGAAATGATGTTTTATGAAATTGACGAAATAAGCAAAAGCTGGAATATTAATTGTCTTGGGCTAATTCGTTGCGTTTTTATATACATGAGCGCATCCAAATGGTAGTCGGTACCTTGGTTACAGTCAGTAGGCTCTCATTTCGGTATCGGTGCCTTGCATCGAAACTCGGCCCTTCTAGGGGGGAAACTCTGGCACCGCAAGCTATATAACGCTTGTTTTATATTGAAGGGGGGGGGGGTAGAATGAAAAGGGGAGAAAAAGCAATAATTTGCTTCACTTAAAATTTAATTAATGAGCTTGCAATAACATTGACATGCAACACCATGCAATAATATGCAATGACATGCAATAGTATTGCAATGACTTGCAAAAACATGCAATAACATTAAAAAATATTATTAAATATTCATAATTTTTGACAATATTGAGTGCAATTTTTGGCCAGCCGAGATTTAGGTGACCTCTTAAAGCCGGAAGGGAAAGGGCGAAATTCGCTTTGAGATACGGACTTTATTCGGGCACCGACACCGTTCTCAAGAACGGTTTTTCTTTTCCTCTGCTCTCGATACTTATTGGACGCGAAGAGAATCTTAAAAATCTTTATGGCTGTAATTACGGATCGATTTTCTCTGAGTCGAGGTATGCTCGGCACTTGTCGATCGACGGATAAAAGAGTCCCAGGTGGCGATGAAGAGGAAAGAGGGGTGCAACTACCGAGAGCAAAAGGGAGCATTTTATAGAGAACTATAAAGGAGAAAATAATCTTTGAAAGTTATAGAGGAAAGAGTTTCTCTTCCTTAAATTCGTTCGGGAATTCTTTTCCGGATTGAGGCAATAACTGGAGGGTAGTTTATCTTTTTAAATGCAATTTTAGTGATTAATTAGTTAGCAATTTAGTTACGAGAAAATCAACATTGAAGGTACATTACAGTATGAAAGACGTGTTTTGGCTAAAGACTGTATGGCTTTTAAAGAATTTGTTGAAAAATGTTAGTCACCGTTTAGACGAATAAAATTAATTTGATAAATTATCAGTATTAGAACTTTTGAAGGCAGTGACGCAGCTTATAAAAAATTTGTCGATTTTTTCTATAAACTGTTGCAGTATCTTGAAAAAATATGCATATTCACCTTCTTCTTTTCAATTCTGATTGATTTTTTCATTAAATTTCAAAATTCGCTGGAAAGTTGAAAAAATAAAATAAAAACTCACAAAATTACGGCAATTTTTCCTAAAATCTTTAAACTCAGTTTTCTCAAAAAGGCCATAGTTTTATTTTCTCTTGATTTTTTTCTTCTAATTTTCTAGTAATATGGTGCATATATAATATAAAAGTTTTTTTGTTCTTAAGTTTTGGAGAAGAGAAAATTGAATTTATTTTTATGAAAAATAATAATTCGCATTTTTTTGCACTAACAAGACGAGATGCGATAAAACTAAAGAAAAGTTGCCCCACTTGAAAACTTTGACAAAAAAGTTCCTAAGCACTTTTCTCTATCTTGCGTTTTTTTTCTTGAAATTTTCGCTAAAATTTCAATAGAGTTAGCTATAATTTTATTTTTCTAGAAACAATTTTTTAAAAATATTTAAAGAAATTTTAATGTGTATATCTACTAGTTGAAATTTATTTACAAAATTTTATTATTTTAAGAAAAATACAATTATACCCGACTTTATCAATATTTTAGCGAAAATTTCGAAAAAAACATAAGCTGGAGAAAAGTGCTTAGGAACTTCTTTTTCGAAGTTTTCAAGTAGGGCAACTCTTTTTTTTAATTTTTTCGTATCTCGTCTGCTCTTTATTGAATAGTTAAATTTGTTGTTAGAAACAGAATTTTCAACCAAAACAAAGCGAATTTTTAACAAAATAATATTTTCAACCAAACTGATAATTTCTTTAAAGAAATAATCAATATTGAACTAAAATAGATCAAGTTTAAACCGCAAAGATGAATTTTTAACCCGTGAGATTAATTTTTTACTAAAAAATACGAATTTTAAACTAAAAACATCAATTTTCAATAAATTGGTTGAATTGCTAGCATCAACAGATTAATTTTCATTCAAACAGTTGTTTTTTTAACTAAGAAAGATCCAAGAAAGTCGAAAAAGAAAAAAAACTTCAACAAAGTTGTTGAATTTTTAAGTCGAAAAGACGTATTTTCCTACAAAAACGTTGAATTTTCAAAACGAAAATATGAATTTTGAATCAAAAAATTCATTTTCAACAAAATAATTAAACTTTCAGCCTAATAATAAAATTTTTAACCAGAACAGATGAATTCTTAAGTAAAAATATAGTAATACGTTTTTTAATAAAAAAAAATCATTTCCAACCAAAACTAGTTGGATTTTCTTATTGGGTTCTTTTAATTCAGAAAAGAGGGAATAGGGAAAATACTGTAAAGCCTGCGATAAATTAATGGGAAGTTTTATGATATATAGACTAAAGAATAATAGTTTGAATAAAAATTGAAACTCATTCCTAATACTTTTTTATTAAGAAATATTCACAAATGAATCTATAAATATACAGTGCGAGATTGTTCTCAAGACATTCCAACCTATTTATTATAAGTTTAAATTGTCAATATTTCTTTATATATGATCATTTTGAAGTGGCCGATCATTGTCAAAAGTGGTCAATCACTGTACCCATTACCCCAACTTTCAACGTTTTCAATCATTAAAAAAATTGTAACTACATTCCCAACGTCAAATTCAAATTAAATTAATTTTAATCCGAAATTGAAATTCAATCCCACTTCTCCTGATCTCTCGAGCAGAGAATTTAAGTGGGTAAAAAATTCACTGTCAGACAATAGCTGGCAGCTATTATGTGCCTGTCGGACGAGAATCTCGAGTTCCGATAACAATAATTTTTGTGGTTAAACGTTTAAATTGCTACACGACCCGCGGCTTTCCACATTCAGCTCAACATGTTGTTTCTCAACTCAACAGGACGTTCTTGGATTTTTGCGAAAGTTCATCGACTTTGGTCTGCGAGTCGTAATTCATCCTCGATCTTTCTTTAATTTATATCTGAAATCTGTTCTTTTGATGCAGTTGCAGAGATAATGAAAGAAGTAATTCTTCGAGCGACCATTGGGTGATGCGAATATTTATGTTCGACAAGTTCATCTGTGAGAATTACATACGGGTAATGAGTGTATTTCTTGAGCCCATGGTTGAATTGTTGCTTGTTAGAGTCACCGGAAATTGATGGAGTTTACAAGAGTCGTAGGAAGCTTTTCGTTAAATGGAAAATATATTTATAGAATCGTTCGAGAGTTCGTAAGTCACTGGAGAATATATGTTTTATTTATTTCTGTTTTGTGCTAATCGGCGGAGAGTTATTGTCAAAGGTTAATGATGTGTTAGAAATAGAATTAATGTACTGTAAATATTTCATTATTGCGAGTGAAATTAGGTTTCAGATTAATTATATTAGGAAAATGTCTCCAAATCTTTTTTTCTGATTTATGTGACACTTTGACTATCAGCTCTATTATCAGCCTATATCTCGTATTTTCTTCTTACCTAACTTTGTACATGAAGTACCCTGAACCCTGAAAATACCTTGCAGAAAACCGTTTATCTTTACGATCTTCTCAATTTCTCAAATCTATTACCAGTACCGTAAGACCATTTAGGACACTTAAGGTCGTTAGAAACTTAATTAGGGCAATTCTGGGCATTACGAAAAATTGAATGAGACCCACTGTATTATATATAATATTTCACGAGGTCACGTTCTTCGATATTCTGAGGCGCCGATCGAGCAGGCGGTCGATTATGGATAATTTAATTCAGTCAGTGATCATTAATGATTATATTGATTATAGTCCTGAAAGAGCACCGAGGACAGCATATTATTCAAGCAGAAGATTCGTCGCTGAGGCTCAATTTTCCAGGTTATTGATAAATAGTTGAATTTTCAACGCAAACGATCAATTTTTAAGGAATAAGATTAATTTTCTACCAAACAGGACCAATTTGCAACCAAATAGTTTGATGTTCAATAAAACAATTACATTTTGAAAAGAAGATATTTATTTTCAACTAAAAAGATGAATCTTCAACCAAAAAAAAACTAATTTTGAACAAAGTAGTTAATCTTTTAGCTGATTAGTTAAATTTTCAACCAAAAAGACGGATTCTCAACGAAAAATGTAATAGTTGGTATTTAAAAAAAATAGTTTTAATAAAAAATAGTTGAATTCAACCAAAAAGTACTAATTTTCAACAAAATAATTGAATCCTCAACCGAAACTGTTTAATTTTTAAATCTGTAAATTTAAATCAGTTGAAAATTGTAACAATTTCAGTCTGTGGCGAAATTCTAGTATAAATCAATTATTTTCACTCATAAATGAGTAATTTTGACTGATTTTTTAATTTAAAAAAGCTGATTCAATGCTAGAATTAAGTCACTAATTTTTGTTAGTAGAAAATTTTACTGTTTAAAATGGATAGAGAACCAAATAGTTGCAATTTTAACTGAAGAAATTAAGTTTCTACCAAAAGAGATGACTTTTCAAACCAAAAAGACCAATTTTCCACTGACAAAGATTATTCAATAAAAAATAGATAATTAATAGCCAGAATTTAGTCAATAATTGATATTAGTAAAATATTCAACTGATTTAAACTTAGAGAGAATTAAACCGTGGAATTTTTAACCAAAAAGTATTAAATTGCTACCAAGTGAGATTAATTTTTAAACCAAAAAGACGAATATTCAACAAAATAGTCGATTTTTCTACTCGAAAATATACATTTTTGACAAGTATGTTCATTCACTCAAAAAAACAACAAATTTTCAACATACAAGTTATATTTTCAACCAAAGAGATGAATTTTCAAATTCTATGATGAATCTTTTACTGGAATAGTTACATTCTGAGTCAAAAAAGTTAATTTTCATAAAAAAGAATTTACAACAAAATTGTTACATTTTCGACAAGAAAGATGAAATTTAAACTTATAAGATGAATCTTCAACTGGAATAATTAAATTTTCAGTAAAAAAAGTAATTTCTAACAAAAATATTTGAACAAAATAGTAACATTTGCAACCAAAGAGATGAACTTTCAACTAAAATGATGAATCCTTTGCCGAAAAAAAATAATTTTTAACAAAGTAGGTCAACTTTTTACTAAATAGTTGAATTTTCAAACAAACAAGATGAATACTTAACGGAAAAGGTAAAAGTTGATTTTTTAACCCCAAAAGATAAATTTTCAATGGGAAATGTAATAGTTGATATTTTAACTAACAAATATTTTTATTTTAAATCGGAAAAAAAAGATTTGTTGCTCAAGAAAGTGAAAAAAAGATGTCTACCAAATTGTTGAATTTTCAAGTTAAAATACGAATTTTATATAAAGCAGTTGAATTTTCAACAAAAGAAGTTAATTTTCAACCAAAAAGTTAAATTTTCTACCAAAATAGTTGAATTTTGTACCCCAAAAAATTGTTTTTCAACAAAACCGATGACCATCATACAATTGTTGAAGTTTCAATAAAAAAATTGCTTTTTTAACTAAATAATTAAATTTTCAATAAAAAATGGATATTTAACCACAAATATAATAATAAAATTTCTAACCATCAAGAATGAATTTGTTCAACGAAAAATAGTGAACTTTTCTTATTGGGTTCTATTAATTCAGTTTACGTTTAAGTGGAAATCGAGAAAAAGATTAAAATGAAAATAAATAAATAAATAAATAGAAATTTTGATTTGTTTTTAATACTTTCAAAATATTTAATTAAAAAACTGGAAATTTTGCTAAGAAAATTAAGTTAATTTTTCATTGCACATTTTTTTATTTTTTACTACAAAAAAAAATTGTCGGACTTGGTTAATACAGGATTTAATATGTATATTAATATTTATAATATATCATAATAATGTTATTATTAATAATCATCTTATATTAATACAGAAATAAATGTTTAAATTTAATACTTAATACCTCTTCGTCATCAATTTCTGAAGAAGTAATCAAATATTCTTCAAAAACTTGGCTAGTTATCCAGAATTTCCGGGATGACTATTCCACCCCTTTTCCAAAGCCCCCAATTTTTCAGGACTAGACACAGTCTTTTTTTAATATTTAAAATTTTCCCGCCTCAATATATGAAAATTTTGAAACGTTTCCAAGGTTTCATGAAGCGTTTGATTTGGCCAAAATTGCATCAAGCTTTACAACCCCATTTTTGACTATGAGTTACTTATTGACCAATGGCCATGGTTCATGTTCCGTCGAGAAAATTCAGCGCTACATCGTTCGCCCATTTGGGCAACGCGCCATCTACCTGCGCACGGCTCGTTCGACTCCTCGATTTATGGTTCCGAACGTTTAGTGTCCTGGTTATTTCGTGAAAAAGGACCGGTTCGTTGGAGCAATTCGAGTCGTTGATCCCGCCCGTTCTAAAGTCTCCCTCGATTCTCTATCGAGCGCGCTTAACTGCGAAATTATTATTGCCCGGCATACTTACGCGCCCCGCAGATAATTTTGCACCAGCAGCCATGCCATTGAGAATGTATTGGAATTCATGTGTTGGTACGAACAATGGAGATCCGTATCGCTGTTATTGCGGCTGCCAATGATGGACCATCCGGAAAAGAAGTTCCTTTCGAATTATTTCTCGAAAAAACCCGGTTTTTCCTATTGGCGAGAAACTATTGGCTTCTTCGTCAAGATCAGACTTAGAACTGAGGCCATGGTTGGTGAGAAAGTAACCAAAGTTAGCATTTGGACGTTTGACCAGAGGAGTGGAAAACTGCAGAAAACCACTTTGTGAGTTCAGCTGGTTGTTTGACAAAAGAACCCAAAAGAAGCCTTTTGTCTCCACAGGTTTCTATTAGATTCCAAGTTCTGAAAATCTAAAAATACCAACTTTTAATAGAGCTGCAACTTTAGTGAATCCTCAGTTTTTTCTTTGATGAGTCATAAGAATTTTTTGCTACCAATTCTCAGATTCATTCTCACATTGTATAATCGGCTTTAGAGACCAAGCGGGCTTTATAAGCTTAATTTTGCTGGTCGTGAGGCATCTTCGCGTATGAAGAGGAAAGATTAGCTAAATTGGTCCCTGGTCGGCGAACATCGCTCGGGGAACATCAACCCAGTGATTCGTTCTTGGCGAAGAGTAGATGCCCACAACCTTAATTCTTGCACACCTATAAACAGACTCCCTTGCTTAAGACAGCAAGGTTGTTAGGCTGCATTTGCAACCATAACCATGGACTATACTGACTATAGCCATGCAGGATATCAACCCCTCTTGGTCGGGGGCCGTCTCATTACCTGGTCCCCAGTGGTATCATGCTGCGTTTTGCAAGCCTCCCATAGAAGCATTCGTATTATTCGCAATTCGAGTAGGAGCGTAAGCCATTCGAAAAATTGAGGCGGAGTTGTCACCTTTTACAGTTTTTTAGATCATTCTTAACCCATTATTGTCTTGGATTAAAGTTACTGGACATTAATTTTTTCCGGATTCGGCTCGAAGGACCGTTTTTTTCAAATCCGCTATTTTTGATTAAACTCAGGATTGCATATTGATCTGGTAGCATCATTAAAAAGTTTAAGTAATAATAATATTAGAGATATGAATACAAATTTTAAGAAACGAAAAAAATAAAAACTCTTCAGTTTATTTACGAATCATTCAGCTTTTAATTCAGCAGTTTAATTTTTAACGCTTAAAGTTTAAATTAATTAATTTTGAATCCTTCTAATTAGAAAGCATATCATTTTCAAAGTTTTTAGACTAATCAAATTTAAAAGGTTCGAAATATATTCATCATTTTTAAAAATGTTATAATTACAATTTAAAATTATAGTTTTCCATGCTCAATTCTAAAACAGTCTAAATTTTGAGGCCGTAAAACAATCCATTTTTTGCTTGAAAAAGTTTAAATTGGAAAAGATTTGGTTTAAATTTTCTTAATTTTTCGTGGTTTCCAATTTCGAATTTCACAATGTTGTAGTTTTAAATTCCAATATTCAAAATGACAGGCCAATTTCGTTATTAAATCTTTCAAAAGAAGATAATTTTATATTGAAAGCCTCGATAGCCAGCTTAAAATTTAATAATTTTATATTTAAATATTGTAAATTGCTTTGTTTCAATTTTAAATGTACAAAATTATCTGGTTTTTCAAATTCTTCAAAATCAGAAAAAATCAAATGGAAAGATTTAATAGTTGCGCAATTTTCAGTTTAAAATGTTTTTAATTCAACAATTTTGAATGCAATGTCTTCATAATAAATTAAAAAAAGAAATAAATAAAAAAGAAAATAATTTCTCAATATTAAGCCTTACAAGTTATAGGATTTAGAATTAGGTATTGAAAACTGAATTATTTTTTTATTTGAAAATGTTCCCAAATATTGAACTTTTGAAATTCAACTTTAAAAAATAGAATCAGAAGGCTGAAAATTGTGTAATTTTAAAAACTGAAATCATATTCAGCAATCTTGTTTAGTATTTTTTTTTAATTTTAATTGTCCGTTTTTTATTTGTAGATTTAAAAAAATGAACGATTTAAAATCGAAAAATATTTTTTGGAAAATTTGACGAAATAATAATAATTCTACATGAAGTGTTAAACATTTCACGATTTGAAATTAAAAAGTTAATAATTGTGAAATTGATACCTGAGAAATTGAAAGATTTATTAAATTTTAAATAGTTAGAAGTTTAGAGTTTTGAATTTTTATGTTGAACACTCAATTTTCAATTTTTTCCTTTTATAAATTTTAATTTTGCAATACAAATTGAAATGGTTGAATTTTGAAAATTATAATTAACATTTTGAAAATTGTTAATTGTCAAGCCATTTGAATTTAATTAAAATAATTTAAATTGGCTACAGGTTTTGATTTTCAACGCTTGGTTATTTCGTTGTAGATTTTAGCTTTTTTAATGTTTTCCATTTTAAAGGTTTATAATTTTTTAAAAATTTTCATCTTGAACCATGAAAATGGCAATGAATTTGTTTTCTGATCTTAGAAAAATTTATCTAATCAATTTTAATGTTAAATTATAATTTTCTTTATGTAATAGCAATTTCAAATTCTAAAATTTAGCAGCTTCGGCTTTAAGACATTACATTTAGTTATCAATTTCAAATTGTCAAATTTTAAATGTTTCGAATTGAAAATTATTTATATTTAGAAGTTTTTTTATTTTACAAAATAGGGGTACAAAATAGGGGTTTTATATTCAAACGCTTTTATTAAAAATTATTAATGATTTATTATTATTATTTTTCAACTGTTTATATTTTTTATGTTAGGAATTAAAAATAATATTATTATTAGAGATTAGAAATTTTGATTCGACATCACTCCTTTGGATAATAATAGAACCTAATCTAGGAAGTATAACTTACAATCAAGAGACTTGTACACTTGTAGCAATGTAACTGGACCAGTATTATTTGAATTTTAAGAAAGTTTCAGAGCCCATAAATATTGGTATGTCCTTTCGATAATGGCTCGTAAACTTCGCTGCGGGCCTTGGTTTCACGTTCAATAACTTTTGTAACCTGCCGAGAATATCTTATTTTACTTAAAATGCAGGTAAAAAGGAAGCACCAACAAGGTTAAACGATCCTAAGTATGATCTTTACTCTAGTTCTATTCACAAGGATTTAGCACCAATATTTCTTTCTGCAAAAAAATTTTATTTTTGTGTAAACTCAATTTATAACGTTAATAAATCTACAAACTGTATTCAATAAAGAGCACTAGTTGTAATTCGTGGCATATTAAATAAAAAGTAAAAGTCACGCATACAGCATCAATCAAACTTTTTTAAGGATCTTCTCCATAATTCCTGTAAACCTCATGTAATTATTTCATAAGAAGTATGTGTACAAGGCCGTCGATGTGCACTTTTCCTTCAAGTACTTTTTACGAAACAAAGTAGCAATTTTGTGCAATTATACGAAATGCATAATGTATAAGTAAAATTAATGAATTAACGACAATCATTTTCGAAAAAGGGCAAAACCTTCTGGGAGATAATCTGAGTCTCCTTTCTCAATTTTTTTTGCCTTAAGTCGCTCAGTCTACAATCACGTGGGATACCTGTCGAACAACTTTATGGCGCCCAAATCTCAATGAATATGGTTCGCAGTTATACGAATTCTCTAACTGGAGGTCGCAAGATAGAAAGTGAACCAGAAAGCTCAAAAATTTGTATTACCAAAAAGAATTGAACAATTGTGATTCATAACTAAGTCAAAAGTTATTGGTTACCTGTCGAAGAACTTTATGGCGCACAAACCTAAATACGGTTCACAGTTATACGAATTCTCTAACTGGATGTCGCAAAGTAGAAAGTGAATCAGGACACTCAAAATGTGTATTACCAAAAAAAAACTTAACAATTATGATTTATAACTAAGTCAAAAGTTATTGGACACCTGTCGAAGAACTTTATGGCGCACATGAATGAATATGGCCCGCAGTTATACGAATTCTCTAAAGTCTTACTAGAAGTCGTAAAATAGAAAGTGAATTATAACGCTCAAAAATTTTTATTACCAAAAACAATTGAACTCATAACAATGTCAAAAATTAGTTCCTGTGAATTTTCTTTTACAAATTAGGAATAAGTCGGTAAAAGAACAGTTTTCTTATTTCCTGATAAAATTTGGGCTGGAAGAATAAGAGTGTGGCTCCTTTGGACTAAAAAAGTAAGGAAGGTAACGCACCCCGCGGTGGGCTTTGGTTCTTCGACGAACGAAGAATGATGTATGGCGTTACACGCATATGTGCCCCCCCCCGCACCCCCCATTCTATCTCCGCCCTCCTTTCCGCTCCTGGCTGGCATCGCCCTGCGCCACCATTAGCCCATAAGCTCAGACCAGAAGAACCAAAAATCATCATAATAATAACAATAATAAGAATAAAAAATAGAATAGAAGACTATTCCTGTTACGATGCATTCCTCTTGTTTCAACATGCTGGACCACCCTGGATCGAGACCTAAATGGCACCCAGGCGGTGAATAATATATTTGACCCCTGACGTTTCCTTCCGTCGTTCTAAATCGCCCATAAATTCCAATACCAACCACGTAACATTCCAAATTGTTGCTAAAAATAAAATAAAATTGTTATACTAAAAATTAAATGTTTAATATTATCTATTTGTATCTTTTTTTTTATTTCTATTTCTTTTTTTGTAGTTGATTCCTCCTGACGATTATATTTTTAGTAAACAAATTTATTATTTGGTTGAAAATTCTACAATTTTGTTAAAGTCTTCCTTTTTGGCTGAAAATTCGTCTTTTTGGGGCTAAAAATTCAAATATTTTAAAATTTTTTGTGAAAATTTGTTTCGTAACAATCAACTATTTTTTCGAAATTTCATCTTTTTGGATAAAAATTTAACTGTTTGGTTTAAAATTCTTCTGCTTTTATTAGAAAATAAAAAGTTTTTTGATTAAAATATCTACTATTATTCATTATTCGTTAAAAATTCATCTTGTTTTTTGGTAAAAAATTGAACTAATTGGTTTAAAGTTGAACCGCTTTGTTAAAAAGTCCGTTTTTTGTTGATGATTCATATTTTTAGTTGAAAGTTCATCTTTTTGGTGAAAAAACTTTTGTTTGTTTGAAAATTAATTTTGAAAATTCCTTGCTTTTTGGTTACAAATGCAACTGTTTGGTTGAAAATATTTTTTTTTTTTTCATTCATATTTCCGGGTTTAAAATTCAACTTTTTATAGAACATTCTTCTCATGCATAAACTTGTTTTTCTTTCTTGACTGAAAACTCTTTATATGTTGAGAATTTATCTTTTTGGTTAGGAAATTCATATTTTAAGTTGGAAATTCATCTCTTTGAATAAAAATTTGTCTATTTAGATGAATAATTCATTTTTGTTACTAAAAATTTAACTTCTTTATTCTTGGTTGAATATATAACTTTTTTATATAAAAATTAAAAATTTTTTGTTTGTTGAAAATATATGTATTCTATCTTTATTTTTTTGGTAGAAATTTTATCTTTTTTGGTTGAAATATATTACATTTTTTGTTGAGAATTCATCTTTGTAGGTTGAAAATTCAACTTTTCGATGAAAAGTTCAACTATTTTGTTGAAATTTCGTCACTTTTGCTCTAAAGTCAAACAATTTGGTTGTAAATGCATATGTTTCGTTAAATAATATTTTTGTTTAAAATTCAACTATTTGATTGAAAATACCACTGTTTTTGGTTAAAGTTATTTTTTTTTAATTTGAAAATGTGTCTATTTGAATGAAAAATCATCGTTGTAGGTAGAAAATTAAAGTAATTGTCAACAAATTTAAAATATTTAAGTATTTTGTTAAAAAGTCATCTTTTTTGGTCAAAAATTCGATTGTTTTGTTGAACTTTTGTCTATTCGGACAAAATATTTGTCTTTTTAGGTTGAAAATTCATTTTTCTTTGTTGATAATTCAACTTTCTTCTAAAAAATTCAATTGTTTGGTTGAAAATGCAATTATTTTTGGTTAAATTTTAATTTTTTAATTCGATCATTTGGTTGAAAATTTATCTTCTTTGGTTGAAAATTCAACTATTTTGTTGGAAATTAATTTTTTTTTCTTCAATTGAACTTCTTTGTCAAAAATTCATCTTTTTGGTCGCAAATACAACTGTTTTGTTGAAAATTCGTCATTTTGGAATAAAAATTCGTCTTTTATGATAGAAAAATCATATTTTTCGGTTAAATCAAATAAATTTCATTTATAAAAGATTCTGTGTTAAAAATTTTACAAAACTCTTCTTTTGGAACCTGCACTTATCGTTTAAGATCTCTTCATCAAGATCCTAAAATTAATTATGATGAGCGGAAAGCATAAGTTAATAGATTCGCGTTAAAAAGCCGACAGTTGATCTCACACACATACATATATACATTATACATACATATAAACTACAGCCGCTTATGTCAGAAATTTCAAGCGTCATTATTCATTTATTCAGGTAGGTTATTATTAAATTTACAGCAACGTACACATACATATATACAAAACAACAATACAGATTTTGAGATATAGCACCTCGCATGCTCAACGGCAAAGTGATTTCAGCTATTTGAATATACGCGCGCATTACCTGTAACATAATGCCCTCGAAGCGCCATAATTATGTCAATAAAATTGCAGACACGCGTCGAGGCGATAATTACTGGCTAGGCACGCAGGATATACTCTATTTTATTTAAATAAACAGTTATATTAAAATTTATCAGGATTCTTGTCATTTCTGACTGTGTTACTGAGATGCTGAAATGCGGTGTGAAAAAGTTAATTAAGTATGTAATTTATGAAAATTGTTGTTCATTAAGTGTGGGCTTTGCATGCAGATGGAAAGCTGCATTCATTAATTTTTGTACGCATTTTAAATTAGACGTATATGGAAATTAAACGATTTTCATTATTGTCTGAGAATGTATCTGTGAGTTTGGTTTTAAAATGGATTTCGTTTTTTTTTAAAGGTGTTTATGAATGCAGAATAAAAATTTCGAATTACTATGTATTTTTTTAGGTTTATTTGTTTTTAAGGTTATACAAATATAATTTTCCTAAGAATCTTGGGAAAGTTAAGAAATATCTTTGAAAACTGCAGATATGTCAAATCAAAATTTCAACAAAAAGGTAGAAAAATAGAAAAATCATATTTTTCGGTTAAATCAAATAAATTTCATTTATAAAAGATTCTGTGTTAAAAATTTTACAAAACCATAAATAGAATTCGCTCTTCCAACTTCATACTTCTCCCACGTGATTTTAAAGTCATGATGAACGGATTCCATTGCTGGTTCATTACAGAATCCCAAATAAATAATATTTCCAGACAAATTGTGGATAAAAATAATGTACGAACGTAAAGAGACAAGCACATCATTGGTTTTTGATCATTTATGTTTATCCTTTTTTTCATGTTTTTTTTTTTTTTTTCTGATCAGGAGATATGATTTCCATTATAACTAAATGCGAGAATTTTTAGTGTTTTCAAAGAGTATACACAAACAAAAAGTTTACGAAAATTAAGCTGCAGTCGTTCAAAAAGAGTCCGGAAAGAAGGCAGGTGAAAACGACATTTTCGTATAGGGGAAACCACCCTACAGTAGATAGGAAAAATTGAACTGCATTTAACTGATGCAGTTTCCAAAAATAAAGAAAGCTTATCCTTGTTAAATAAAGCTTACATATTCAATTGAGTATTCTTATAGAAAAAAATATCACGAAATTATTCAATTAGCTGTATTAAACATTTTTGTTATACCTGGTCAAGGGTACGATTTTGACACCTTTGTCCATCAATAGATAATCTTTTCTATTATAGCTTCTGGGCAAGATAGAATACTCAATTCTGGATAATTATAATTTATCATTAGTATACTTACAATTAAGATCAGTTTATTGAGTAAATAATAGTTGAAGCTATGATTATTTTGCAAAAATCAAAAAAGTTCAAATTATTGACATTTTTTACTTCTGATATTGCGTGAGATTGGTACGATTGGTACGAGATGTTTAATCTTTATACCATTTAACCTGACTTGCGACGACAGAAAAGTGCAGAATTTTTACCGTACCTTAATCGTAAAAATGATATCTTTTCCGAAAGGCTCTTTAAAACACAACTAAAATTTATGTGCTTTTTATTAACTAATACTTTCACTATTTTCTTAGTTTATTATTTATAATAACTTGAATTTAAAAAGTACACAAATCAAAATAAACAAACGAACACAACCTTTTAAGTTAAAACAACTGCGAGACAGTCGCAGAGCTGCCAATTTTGAGAACGACATTTTTCGTAATTTTCCGATTATCTACTGTTGGTTATCTACTGTTGGAAAATGTAATGTCCAATAAAAAGTCTTCAAATATTTATAAATATTAAAAAAAGAACGCTTTTTATCAATAAATATTGTTCATTAAACTTCAAGCTTTGATTCTAATGTATAAACATGCCATAAAAATGTTTCATTAAGTTAAAAAGTATGAATACAGAAGAGGCGAAATTTTTTTTCAGTTTAAAAATTAATTTTTTGCTCTCACACATTAATTAATTATAAAAGTTCAATGAAACTTCGTTAGAAAATATAGTGTCCTTGCTGAAATGTTATACCAACAAAAGTAATGAACATTTGTTGTCAATGTTCCAGTTAATTAAGATTATCTACTGTAAATCATTATCAACTGTTTTAATTTTTAATTTATTATTTCAGGGCTTTCACTTAAAAAAAGTGACCAAAAGTGACTCATTTCTAATACAAAAAGTGACTAAAAGTGACTAATGTGCATTAATAATATGACTAACATTCTTTTGAATTTTAAAGAATTCGGTGAAATGTATAAGAATTCCAGGTGAATTTTAACGAATTCACGATACATTCATAAGACTTCAAAGCAATTCTCTTTGAATTAAAAAAAATTAAAATACATAATTGAAAACAAAAAAAATCCACTGATCAGCAAAATTTGAGTGAATTTAGAGGAATTTAAGGGTAATGAGAAGAATTCGATGAAATTCACAAAAATTCATGGTGAATTTAAAATAATTCAAAAATATGAAAAAATTTATGGAATTCAGTAAGTTTGAAATGAATTTAGAAAAATTTGAAGGAATTTATACGAATTTGATGAAATGCCTTAGAATTCAAGGGTTTTAAAAGACTTCAGGATGAATTAAACAAAACTACAAAAAATCGAATGAATTGTGGATACTTGAGGGAATTTCAAAGAAATCAAGTGAATTAAAAAAAATCCAGAGAATTCCAAAGAATTCAAATGAATTACAACAAATATTTTAAAATCTCTCAAAATCTTTGAAACTCTATAAAATCCCTCCCTTCTTGTGAATACATTCTTTAATCCATTCCAATATTATAAAATCCTGTGAAATTCTACGAAATCTAATATTTCCTGAAATCCTGAAAAATTTATTAAAATACTTTCAGAGCTTTTAAAATCCCTTGAAATCATATAAAGCCTCAGAAATGTTATAAAATACCTTAGAATCTTTTAAAATATTTTAAAAACTTATAAGTCCTGTAAAATCGTTCCATATCTTCCGAAATTCTACAAAATTCCTTACAACCGCGTGACATTTTTTTTTAATCTCTTAAAATCCTTGAAAATTCCTTGAAGTATTTTGAACCCTTTGAAATTTCTTCAAATTATTGAAAACAACTTAAAAATCCTGGCAATCCTTTAAAATTCCCTAACATTGGTAAAATCGAAACCCTTTGAAATCTTTTGAAACTTTTTAAAACTCTTGAAAATATCTTGGAATCTGCTAAAATACCCAAGAATATTTCCAATCCCATTAGATGATTTAAATCAACTGAAAATTCCTTGAAATCTCTTAAAACACTCCAAGATATTTAAAATCCTATAAAATATTTTGAAATCCTGTGAATTTTGTAAAAATTGTTAAAAATCCCTTGGAATTTAAAAAAATACCCTAAAATCTTTCAAATCCTTTAAAATCCCATCAAATTACTGAAATCGATTGAAAATTCCTTGGAATATTCTAAAATACCTTACAATATTTCAAATCTTTTGAAATCGCTTGCAAGTTTTTAAAGCTCTTGAAGATTCCTTGGAATTTTTAAAAATACTCAAAAATGTTAAAACCCCTTTGAAACTCCTTCAAATGATTGAAATCAATTAAAAATTCCTCGAAATCCTTTGAAATTTTTTGAAATCCATTGAAAAACTTTTTAAAATCCCTTGAAAAACTTTTTAGAGCTCTTGGAAATTCTTTGGAATCTTTTAAAATACACTGAAATATTTCAAAACCTGTAGAATCTTTTGAGATCCCTCAAAATGTTTTAAAGCTTTCGAAAATTACTTGGAATTTTTAACAATAAGATATTTCAAATCCTATAAAATCTTTTGAAATCCCTTGAAATTTTTCAAGACTCAACTGAAAATTCCTTCGATCCTATAAAAATACCCTAAAATCCTATGAATACCTTTTAATTATTTGAATCTATTGAAAATTCTTCGGAATCTTTTAAAATACCTGAAAATATTGCAAATCCTTTGAAATCTTTTGAAATCCCTTGACATTTTTTAAAGCTCTCGAAAATTCCTTGGAATTTTTAAAAATACCCGAAAATCGTTAAAATCCTTTGTAATCCCTTCAAGTTATTGAAATAAATAGAAAATTCCTTGGAATCTTTTAAAATACCCTAAAATATTTTAAATCCGTTGAAATCTTTGGAAATACCTTGAGTTATTTATATTCATTAAAAATTCTTCGGAATTTTTTTAAATACCGGAAGATAATTAAAATCCTTTCAAATCTTTTGAAATCTCTCAAATCTTTTTCAAGCTCTCGAAAATTCGTTGTAATTTAAAAAAATTTTATTTTAAAAAGTGAATAGTGAATTCATATTAAAAATGACTAAATTGCCTGACTTTTGCAACATTTTTTTCAAAATTCCGGATTTTTCTCTGACTTTTTGTAACTAACAATATTCTCTGACTTTTTCCTGATTCCTAGGTTTTCCCTGGCCTTCGGCCACCCAGCTAAAGGACCAGAATTGAATTTCAAAGCTTGGAAAATACATAAATGAAAGTAAATCATGCAGACTGCAGGCACCTGAGCATTTAAGCAATCAATTCAAAAATAAGGGAGCCTGCTGCTTTCTAAAAAAAAGAAAGTATTGTGAGATAAAAAATGTACCTGTCACACTTCGGACACTTGTACGGCTTTTCTCCAGTGTGTCTTCGATGGTGTTGTTTTAAGTGACTCGTTTTTCTAAAGGCAGCACTGCACATCGTACATTTGTGGGGCCTCGCTGAATCTCCACCTTCGTAGACTTGCTGCTTTTTCGATTTCACTTGAGCTACGCTAATTTTATTCCCGGCATCGCTGATAAGCAAAGGTTCCTTTAAAACTATCTGGGGAACAAGACTTTCCACCTCTGGAGATATTTTCGTTTTAGGCTTTGAGTGACACTTGATGTGATTTTTTAACAAGGAACTTCCACTGAAACACTTCTTACAAATGCTGCACATAAAGGCCCTCGTATGCAACCTATCAAGAGAAAATATTTAATTAAAATCGATGATCCTTCGAATGCCACGATAAAATATTTATTTGAAATTATAATTATTACCTGGCGTGAGCTGTAAGACTACTCCGAGTTGAAAATACATTATCGCACGATCCGCATGGAAATTTCTTGGAGGCAGAATGCGTGCGTTCATGGCCCACCATTGTTGATTTTAAGGCAAAAGTACGACTGCAATACGAACACTAAAAGAAAAAGAAAAAAAATCTAATTTAATTACGGAGTTTAATTTTGAATCTTCGAAATTCCGCAATTAAATTAAAAACTCCCAGACGTTAGAAATGGTAATAACATCATTCAAAAATGATTAAAAATCTAATGTTAAGCTTACCCTAAACGGTTTTTCTTGCGTGTGAATTCGTAAATGTCTTATGAGATCCGATGGCTTTTTAAACTCTTTCTGGCAAAAGGTGCAAGTAAACCATAACATGTCGCCAACATGTCGCTGTTTGATTGTCACATATTTTCTATCAAATAAATAAAGAAAAAACATAAATTAAAATGGTGTTTAAAGTCTACATTTTTCATTATTATATTCAATTAGGCTGAGAAAACTACCTTGCATCGCCATCCGAATTTCTGTCTAATAATGTGACCATCATTGTTCGTCCCTTAGATTTTTTAGCCTCTTCTGAAAATTAAATAATATTAAATAATAATAACATTAAGTAATAATAAATAATATAATAATAATTAAATAATTAAACTTCAGTTTCAAAATGCTTTACATAAACACAAGGAGAAATGGGGTTTATATTGGCTCGGGCTTTGAACGTTAACATAATCAGGGTTCCTTCAAAATCCCAATTTCGAAATTAGCTGACTTCCTAACTTTTCCCTGACAAATTTTTGATTTACTCTGGCCGTTATAAATTTTTCTTTCAGGTATAATCAACCAAACAGATTAATTTTCTAATAAGAAAGACGAATTTTTATTTAAAAAATTATTTTGAACAAAAAAAAAAAAGAATTTTGAACCAAATATTTCAATTTTCAACCAAATAGTTGAGTTTTCAACTCAAAAAGTTAAAGTTTGAACCAAAAGTAAAATAATTAAATTTTCAATTTAAACAATTAATTTTCAACAAACAAAAAAAAACATATTTTACAAAGTAGGTCAACTTTTACTCAAGTAGTTAAATTTTCACTTAAAAATATTAAAATAGTTGAATTTTCAGTTTTCAACAAAATAGTTCAACTTTCAACCAAAGAAATAAATTGTCAATCGAAACAATTAATTTTTAATTTAAAAAAAGGAATTTTCGAGAAATTAGTTACATTTTTTACCAAAGAGATGAATTGTCAACAAAAATGAATTCTCAATGAAAAGTATAATAGATGATATTTCCACCAAAAAATATTTTTATCTTAGTTCAGAGAGAGTTGATTTCACTTAAGAAAAAGATTTTCAAGAAAATAGTTGAATTCTCAACCAAAACACATTACTTTTTAACTGAACAAGATTAAATTTGTATTAAGAAAGATTTTTCAGTCAATAAATAAACAAATTCCATTCAAAATATTGATTAATCAGGCTAAAAAGAGGAACTTTCTACAAAAAAATTGAGTTTTCAATCCGAAAATATGAATTTTCTACTATAATAATTTAGTTTTCTACCCAAAAAGACAAGTTTTAAAGAATATGAATGAATTTTCTATCAAGAAAGATACATTTTCAAGCAAAAATGGAATAGTTACATTTCGATGGCACACTGTTGTCAAAAAGACCCCAGGCATATTCAACCTTATTTGAGTTCCTTCAACATTTGAACATGGTACTTATACGGTTATTAAAAAAAAGTTATTATTTTTTCGTGAAAAATGTCATTTTTCGCTGTTTTTTAACTTCTACAATCTTTTTTCATCTTTAAAATAAATTTTGAACTAAATAACCCACAGAATTCTTTGAATTAACTATCCAAGAGTGTGCAAAAAATCAATTTTAAACCACAAAGATGAATTTTTTATCCAAATAGACAATTTTTCAACAAAATACATGAACTTTCAACTAAAAAAGATGAATCTTCAACAACAAAAAAAGAAAATTTTCGACTAAAAGATCAATTTTTTAGCAAAAATGAAAGAGTTATATTTTCAGTGAAAAACATTAATTTCAACTCGTTAAAAATGAATTTTGAAAAAAATAGTTAAATTTTCAACCAAAGAAATGAAGTGTCAAGAAAAAATTTCAGAAAAATGCCTTATATAATTCTTGGATGACCCCTGAACTTGAACTTCAGTTTATCGAAAATTGCCTGACTCTTTCAGGTTTTCCTGACATTTCCTGACTCTGCCTAGCAAGTTTTATATTTCCTGATTTTCACTGACTTTCCAGAATTCCCTGATCTGTAGCAACCCTAATAATTAAAGAATTAGTTAATCAACAGAGGAAGTTTTCGAATCCTTGAATTTTTAAATGGAAGGAAATGAGATTTTAAATAAATACCAGCTTGTTTTTCTTTGCTTGGCAATCCGCTATTTTGCAAAGCCTGTTGCAAAATATCATTATTATCTTTTTCAGTTGAATCCGCGTGATTTTTAACCTCAGATTCAAGAGAAGCTAGCTGTGACATGACATTTTCCACCGTTGCCTGCATATCTGCGTCTGATGTCGAACTGTCACATTTCGGATTTTCTTCCTGCAATAGAAATAATTAGACATTACTATAGATTTAAAAGTAACATTATAACCTTATACTGTACTCTTAGAAATTAATCAACTATTTTAGAGGACAAGATAAAATATTATAAATAAAAAAGTAATCATTATTCGATTTGGAATGTCGAAATAAAGCAATTTTCAAAAAACAGCAAAAATATTGCACGTTCTTCTTTTGATTTACAAATTATCAAATTAAAATATATCCTTCAGTTTAAAGTTCTGTAAAATATAATTAATATTCATAAATTAAAATAACTACTGAAAAAGCTACATCGGCTTTCATACCATTTTAATTTAATTTTAAAATTAATTTTAATCGACTTTCAGTAATCCACAACTTTCATTTAAATATAAGATTTTATCCCAGAAAAAATTAGAAGCAAAGACGAAATTTAGTAAGTTAATATGGCATTTTATATCGTTATAAAATGTTCTTAAAGAGATTCTGGAATTCTAAGCTTTACTGATGTTTTCCATTTTTTACACTAATTATCCATTTTGCATGTGTTTACAATTAAAAATTTACCAACTTGTTTACATTGGAAAGTTTATAGCATGAAATTATAAAATATTGAACATGTTTTTGAATTTTTGATGATTTGCAAAAGAAAAGTCTTCAATTTTAAAGATGTATAAATCAACATTTTTATATGAGGATGATTTTAAAGACCAAAAGTCAAGAGTTTTCAACTCTAGATCTTCAAAATTTTTAAAATGTCTTCAATTTTAACAATTCGCAATTTAGAATTCTTCAATTTTTAAGATTTATTGAAGATATTTCAAGATATATCAAATGTGAATCATCAGAATTAGACACTTTTTAATTATCAAAATTAAAACTTGCATCATTTTTAATTGTATGTAAATTTTCAAAATTAAATACTTTTCAATTTTAAAGATTTAAAATTCTAAAACTTTCAACAGTTAAAATGGAAAATGATTGTATTTTAAAAATATAGAAGTGAAAATTATTCAATTTTCAAGATTTTCATTTTGAACGTATTTTATTTTGAACAGTTTTTTTTTTTTAATAGTTCAATTTTTAAGATTTTTCATTGAAGATTCTCCAATATTCAATGCGTATAATAGAAAATGATGCAATTTTGAATGCTCATTTTGAAATATATCAATTTTGGAGATTTATAATTGAAAATTATTCAATTTTGAACACTTAAAATTGAAATTGATTTCATTGTATAAATTTGCAACTGGATATTCTTCAATTTCAAAAATGTATAAATAAAAATTCTTAAATATTGATGATTTTTAAGATTTTCAAACTCAAAAATCAAATTTTCAAACTCAAAAATCAAATTTTCAATTCTAAATCTTCCAAATCGAAGAAATTTCGAATTTAAATCATCAGCATTACAGCTTTCTTTATTGTAAAACTTAAAACTTGCATAATTTTTAATTATAAATTTTCAAAACTAAAAACTCTTCAATTTTAAAGATGAATAAATAAAAATTCTTAAATTTTGATAATTTCTTAGATGAAAATTCAAGAGTTTTCAATTCTAAATTTCCCACATCAATCAAGTTTCAAACATAAATCATCAAAATAAAAGAATTTTTAATTGTGAGACTTAAAACTTGCATAATTTTACATTGTAATTTTTCAAAATTAAAAACTCTTCAATTTTAAAGATTTAAAAATCAAAGTTCTACAATTTTGAAGAGTTGCAATTGAAAATTCTTGAATTTTGAATATATAGAATTGAAAATTATCCAGTTTTTAAGATTTATATTTTAAAGGTAAATTCTTCAATTTTCACGATTTGCAATTGAAAACTGTTTAATTTTAAAGGTGTATAAATACAAATTCCTAAATTTTGATAATTTTGAAGATCTTGGAACTCAAAAGTCAAGTTTTGAATTCTAAATCGTCCAAATTGAAGAAATTTCGAAAGTAAAGCAACAAAATTACAGAATTTGTAATTGCAAAACTTTAAACTTGAAAAACGTTTTATTGTAAATTGCCAAAATTAAAAACTCTTTATTTTTTAAAACTTACAATTTGAAGTTCTGCAATAATTTTGAAGAGTTACAATTGAAAATTCTTGCATTTTGAAAATATAGAATTATAAATTATTCCATTTACAAGCTTTATATTTTAAATATCTTTAATTTCAAATGTGTACATATATATAGTTGTTGATAATTTTGTAAATCAAATGTAAATAATCAAAATTACAGAATTTGTAACTGTAAAACTTAAATATGAAAATTGAAAGATTCAAGCCTTATAAATAAAATTTTTTTTAATCAATTTCCCGGTTTTTCGCAGTACAAAAAATATTTACTCATACTTCGGTAAAAAATAAAAAATAAAATTATTAAATAGAATTTTTGCACAGATTTTACCTCAATAGGAAGTGCGTGCCTTCTCTTTAAATGTGCATTCAAACTGCCTAGTTTTTTGAAGGCACAGCAGCAATAAGTGCATGCATATATCTGACCCTCATCCGGTAGATTGTGCACCCTGTGGATGTGGGCGTTCAGGTTTCCTAGAAAGAAAAACAAACTTTAATTCCGGAAGGGAGAAAACTGGAAAATTCAGGCGGAATATACAAACTTGAAGATAAAGTTTCTGGTAATTTTAAAGACTGGATGTATTTCTTTCCTATGGTATTTAAATTTTCGATTTTTAAAAGCTTTCAAACTTGACAAAGACACGGAACTTTTAAATTTAATCTTCTCAATTTTGAAGCTTTTGGATTTTCAAAGTGTTTTAAAATTTACTAAATGAAATGAAATGAAATAAAATTTAAAGAATTAACACACTTTAATTTAACTAATTTAGTTTCAATTTCAATTTAACTAATTTATTATATCTTCAGTCTAGGATGGCTCTTATTTGTATTGTGAACAAAAAATTTGAATCTTTTTGTTCTCATCCCCTAGTTTTGTTTTAATGACCAAGAGAAAGATCTTCAAATAAGCGGGAAATCGGTTAATATTAACCAGTGCGCCAAAGAACATGAAGTACTTATAATACATGATCCTATTCAGAATACTTCAGGGAATCAAAATCGGCCATAATTTGTAATATTATAAATCTTTAAGAAAAAATAATTATGACTGGATAAGTTTTTGATTTACATTCATTTTCAAAATATTTTTCAATGGTTTAAACAATTTTAAAAATTTGTTAACAATTGATTTCTTGCAGAAATCACAAAACAGGTATATATTATAATTGTTATGATTCTTATAATAAATGTGAACAATTTTATTATTTATTTCAATTATTTCTAAATTATTTAAACAATACGTATCTGTTTAAATATATAGCTCACTGAAGAAAAACAGGAAAAACGTATTTCATAACCAATTTTTCAACAAATTTGAATTTCATGTGTACCTCTTTTTGTTTATTAATTTTCCCATTAATAACAACCTCAAAAAGCAAATTTTCAACCAAAAACATTAATTTGCAACTAAAGAAGATCAATTTTCAACCAAAAATGGAACAGCTACATTTTCAGTTAAAAAGTATTAATTTTCAACGACAACCAAAACCGAAGTTTTAAACAAAACAGATGATAACTTTAAATAAAAAACAGTTATATTCAACAAAAATAACGATTTTTCAACAAAATAAATGATTTTTCAATCAAATACATGAACATGACCGTTCAGCCAAATAGTTGAATTTTCAGCTAAAAAGGATAAATTTTCAACAAAAAAAGGAATAGCTACATTTCGAGTCGAAAAAATATCAATTTTCAACAACAAAAATATCAATCTTTAATAACAAAAAAATCCAATGTTCAACAAAATAGTCAAATTTTCAACAATAAAGATTAATCATGAACTTAAAAAAAAATTAACAAAGTAGTTCAACTTTCAACCAATTAGTTGAATTTTTAACTAAAAACATATAATAATTTTTGATAAAAAACAGTTCGATTCAAACAAAAATGACTATTGTACAAAAAAGTAAATGATTTTTCAACTAAAAAGATGAATGTCTAACCAAAAAACAGGAATTTTTAATAAAGTACATGAATTTTCAACAAAATAGTTGAATTTCTTAAAACAAAAAAGATCAATTTTCAACCAAAAATTGAATAGTTCCATTTTCAGTTTAAAAAATATTAATTTTCAACGATAAAAAAATAAATTTTCAAAAAATAGGACAATTTTCAACAATAAAGATGAATTTTTAACAAAACAAAAATAATTCGTAACAAACTAGTTAATTTTCAACCAAGTTGTTGAATTTTTAACCAAACAACATGTTAATTTTAAATAGAAAACAGTTCAACTTGAAAATAAATTTTTAACAAAATAGATCAATTTGTCACCAAATCGTTGAATTTTAAACTAAAAAGATGATAATTTGAAAAAAAGACAGTTAAATTTAACAAAAAAATGATGATTTATTAACTACACAGATGAATTTTCAACCGAAAAATACGAATTTTCAACCAAATAAATTATTTTTCAACTAAAAAGATGAATATTCAATCAAATACGTGAACATGACCTTTACGCCAATTAGTTCAATTTTCAAAAAAAAATTGAATAGTTACATTTTTGGTTTAAAAATATTAATCTTCAATGACAAAAAAAAAACAAGTTTTTAATAAAATAGTTCAATTTTAAGCCATAAAGATGAATTTTAATGTTTTTTAGTTGCAAATTTAATTATTTGGTTGAAAATTTAACTGTTTTGAAGAAAGCTCATCTTTTTGGTTAAAAATGTAAACGGTTCAAAATTAATCTTTTTTGGTTGAAGATTCAACTACATTGTTGGAAATTCGTTCCTTTCGATTCACTTCAACCATTTTTGATTTAAAAAAATCTTTTCGTAGTTAAATTATCAACTTATACATTTTTTGTTGAGGCTTCATCAGTAATACCCCCCCCCCCAATCATCTAACGTTATTTCTGGATAACCTCTAAAGAAAATCAAGGAAAAAAATTTTAAATTGTAAAGAAATAGTGTCATTAGCGGACACTTGTGAGAAAATAGTGTTTTTAGTGTCAATTTTTTTGAAATAGTAGCAAAATAGTGTAATCGCTAAGAAAAAGTGTCAATAGTGTGGTGAGTTCGAGACATTCAATGGGAAATTTCATGGTCTTTGGGGAACCGATTAATATAAACCGACTTCGCTCAAATGTTGAGGTTTTTTTTGGGCTCGGGAACAAAACTAGGCGTTGAGAACCAAAAAACAATATGATTTTGAAAAATAAGGAACACCCTAATCTTCACCTTATATTTATGGTTGTTTATTTTACAATCTTGAAGAGCATGTGCTTTCGCACCAAACTTGGGGTTGACATTATTTTTGTTTACCTTTTTGGCTGAATCTCGCACTGCAAAAATTACAAGCATGTGGCCTGAGTCCATCGTGTTGCGACATGTGAATTTGAAGTGAGCCTTTTTGTGTGAATCTTCTGCTACAAACCGTACACTGAGAAAATAAAAAATTAATACACACTCGAAAATGAGAAAGAATTAATATTTTGCCAGGATATAAAATTTACCTTGAATGGTTTTTCTCCTGTGTGGACTCTGATGTGTCTCATCAGCTGGCTCGGTTTTTGGAAAGATTTGAGACATATTTTGCACTTGTACATTGTCTTGTGTCTGGCTCCCCTCTTCGTCTGCTTCACCAGCTTCGTCTGCAACTATTTAAATTCAGAGGATAAATAACCATTCCAATTTTTCAAACTTTATTTTATAACTAAGTTTTTAGTGAAATAGTAGGCAACTCTTGAATAAAGCAAATAATTCCCTAGTTAAAAGAATCAGTAACAAATATTGAGAGTTTATCAAGGTGGCCGTAGGCCACGGAAAACCTAGAAATCAGGGATTTAAAAAAAAATCTTTCAAATGTCAGGGAATTTCTATAAGAGGCACTTTAAATAAATGTCAAGGCTGATCAATTTTTTATTTTTATTTGAAATTATTTTATTCCGTTTATGAAAGATTTTATGTTAAAATGTTACAAGATTAGGATTCTGATGTTTGAATATTATTGGTCAGGGAAAATGAAAAATTGAGTCAGGGAAAAATTAGGGAATTTTGAAAATGAAGTTCTTTGGACACCCTGTTATAAGATTCTTGTTAATAATTTATTTGCTTTTTATTTCTACTTCTTTCCTTTTTTTGCAGTTGTTTCCTCCTGATCATTATATTTTTAGTTGAAAATTTGATTATTTGGTTGAAAATTCAACAATTTTGTTGAAGTCATCCTTTTTGTTTGAAAATTCAACTGTTTTGTTAAAAATTCGTCTGTTTGGAATGAAAATTCAACTTTTTCGGTAGTAGTGGTACTGACTAGATGTTTCATCTTTTTGTACAAAAATGTAACAGTTTTGATGAAAATTAATCTTCTTTGGTTGAGGATTCAACTATTTTGTTGAAAATTCGTCTTTTTTTGTTGAAATATCTACTATTATATTATTTGATGAAAATTCATCTTTCTTGGATGAAAATAGAACTACTTTGTTCAAGGTTGAACGACTTTATTACAACAACAACAAAATTTGTTGAAGATTCATAATTTTAGTTAAATTCATCTTTGAATGACATTTTTTTCATTCTTGACTGAAAAATATGTTGAAAATTCGTTTTTTTGTTTTGTTTGGAATATTTATCTATTTTAGTAGAAAATTAGGTTTTTATTGAAAACTCATATTATAGTATTAAAAATTCAACTAAAATCTTTCTTAGTTGAAGATTAACATTTTTTTTAAATACGTCTGTTTCGTTTAAAAATGCATCTTTTTTAGTTAAAGTTTCTTCTTTTTGTATAAAAATGCAACTCTTTGGTTCAAAATTAGTTTTTTGGTTCAAAATTAATTTTTTTGACTGAAAATTTAACTATTCCATTTTTGGTGGAAAATTGACATTTCTTGGTTGAAAATTAAACAATTTGGTTAGAGGCTCATTTATTTTGTTGGAAATACGTTTTTTTCTGGATTAGAAATTAATTTTTTTACGTGAAAATTTAACTATTGTATTTTGGTTGAAAACAGAAATTTTTTAAAGTTGACAAATCAAATATTTGGTTGTAAATTCATGCATTTGGTTCAAAAATCGCCTTTTTGTTTTGAAAATTCATCTGTTTTGGTAGAAATGTAATTTTTTTGGTTAAACATGCAAATGCTTGGTACAAAATTAATCAGCTTTGATTAAAGATTCAACTATTTTGTTGAAAATTCGTATTTTTTGGTTGAATTTAACTGTTTTTGATTTAAAATAAAAATCTTTTTTGGGTAAAAATTGATTTGCTTGGTTGAAGGTTAAACCACTTTGCTAAAAAATAATTTTGTTGTTGTTGACGATTAATTATTTTTGGTGAAAATTCAACAAAAATTCAGCAAATTTGGATGAATTGTTTTTTTCTTTCTTAACTAAAAAAGATTTTTTGAAAAGTCGTCTTTTTGTTAGGAAAATTCATTATTTCAGTTAAAAATTCATCTTCTTGGTTGAAAATTTGATTATTTTGTTGAAAAATCGTTTTTTGTTGGTTAAAATATAAACTATTATATTTTTGTTGAGAATGTATCTTTTTGTTGAAAATTCAACTGCCGTAAAAAAAAATCGTCTTTATGTTTAGAAATTAAACTACTTGGTTGAAAAATTTGACTATTTGTTGGTAAATTTATCTTTGTAGCTTGCAAATTCAACTATATGATTAAAAATTTAACAATTTTGTTCAAAATTCGTCTCTTTTGCTTTAAAGTTTAAATATTTGGTTGTAAATGTAACTTGTTTTGGTTGAAGTTTAATCTTTTTTATTTGAAAATTTGACTATTTGGTTGAAGATTAAACTATTTTGTTGAACATTCAATTAATTTGTTAGAAATTTTAGTATTTTGTTAAAAAGACATATTTTTTGGTCGAAAATTGAACTGTTTTGTGGAAAATTCATCTATTTGGACAGAAAAATCATCCTTTTGGATTGAAAATTCATCTTTTTTCGTTGAAAATTCAACTGTCTTCTAACAAATTTTAAGTATATGGTTGAAAATGCAACTGTTTTACTTGAAGTTTAATCCTTTTTCTTTGAAAATTCGACTATTTAGTTCAAAATTCATATTTGTAGTTTGAAAATTCAACAAGCTGGTTAAAAATTCAACTATTTTGTTTAAAATTAAGTTATTTTGTTAACAATTTAACTAGTTTCTTAAACAGTAATTTTTTGGTCGAAAATTCAACTGTTTTATTGAAAATTTGTCCTTTTGGATTGAAACTTCACCTTTTATGGTATAAAAGTGAACTTTTTTGGTTGAAATAAATAAATAAATTTGAAATTTTATTGTTTTATTCGGTTTTTTAAAATATTATATATTAAATATGTTAAAATATTAAAATACTGGTCTTTAACTATTAATGGTCCGGGAAAATAAAAAATTGATGAGGGAAAAATCAGGGAATTTTGAAAATGAAGTTTTTTGGCCGCCCTAAACCACTGAAATTACCAAATAGAGTATTTGATATAGATAGATAGATAAATATATTTATATCTGATAAATTAATAATCATTATTGCAATTTCTCGTCTCTTCTCCATTGCTACACAAAATTCACAAAATGTTCAGATTTAACTTTACCAGACAAGAATATAATAAATAGAAAATTATGCAAAAAATATTTCCAGGAAATAATTTTTGAAAATAATCTTACCCTGTAGTGTTCTCGAATATGTTGTCTGTACAAAGCCGGCTGAGTAAACTGTTTGTGGCAAAGCTTGCACTTCCTGGCATCTTCGGTCGTCCATTTTTCGTTGTGAAGTTTTAGATGAGCGTCGAGTTGAGCCTGTAAACATACATTTTTACATAATTAATCAACTTTTTAAAAACTGTATTTTACTATGTCAATAAAATTCTACAATATTCATTAAAAATAGCCACTCAGTAAAAACTTTGAAACAATTTTTCAAATCGAAATAAATGACAGACTGAGAAAAAAATGCTAAACTAAATAAATTTTATTTAATTCAATCAAACTTTAGAATTTGTTAGTAATAAATATTTTTCCTGATTAGAATTAAATGCATTGGTGCACTCTGTGTGGGTCTGACATTTGAATATTAGATGCAATGTGATAATAATATCCGGTCACTGGGACTTTTTTTACAGACTTATCAGTCTCGTCCATGACAACGGGTCATGGAACTCTTTTTACTTTGTGAGAAACTGTATTATCATAACTAAATATTAAATTCTTCCAAGAACTATTATGAAGAAAACATTTCCGTGAATTAAATTATATTATTTCTTTAAAGAAAAAGTTTATTTTTTAAACTTTTTTATTTTATTTCACAAAATTTTGTACGATCATTTTCTGAGATCATTTCCGGAAAATTTGATTACCTTGTAATATTGAGCACCAAGGCCTAGGCCGAAATGAAAAACTCGGGAGCAGATGTTCAGAAGAGCAAAATTCAGACAATCTGCAGTGAGTGTCATCGCAAAAGTGTCCATAAAAAACCTACATCGAACACTTTCTCTCATAATTTTAGAGCCATCTTCTCGGAAAAAAATACACTTGAAGAAAATCTGGTTTTCAGTGATCACACTGAAAGTGGCTTTTTAAAATGAATTCTCTCATTTCGATAACCAAAATCTCTTGCCTTTCTCAATAATCCCTGGTATATCACCTAGGAAAACATCACTTTTTCTCGTTTCACTCAAATTTTCAATCTCTTCTTCACCCACTTTTGAGAACATTGTCGACAAAATAAAGAAAGTCCTTCACTCTTTATTGGCACTTGGATTTTATCCTCTTCCAGTTTTGCACTTTTTTAAATCAGAATTCTGATCTACATAATTATAAAAATACCCTTTGTGTTAAATAAAATATTTGTCAATTTTGATATTCAAGCCAAATTTTCAGGAAAAAAATGTTTGCGCCTCGCCACCTATTTTGCAGAATATTTTTAAAATATTTTAAAGAATTTAACATAAAATTAATGTGATTTTATAGGATCTCCAATCATTTCAAAGGACTTGCGGGATTTTAAAGATGTTGAGCTATTTTAGCAGATTCCAAAGAATTTCAAAAGATTAAAAAAATTTTCAAAGCATTTCACAGAATTTCACTAGGATCTCCAATTATTTCATAGGATTTACGGGATTTAAAACTATTTTAACAGATTCCAAAGAATTTAAAGAGATTTCAAAAATTTCAATGAATGTCGAAGAATTTTTTTGCATTTCCAAAGATTTCAAGAGATTTCAAAGAATTTCACAAGATTTCAGGGATTTTATAGGACCTCCAATTATTTCGAATGATTCACGGGATTTTAAAGATTTTAAACTATTTTAACAAATTCCAAAGTATTTCAAGAGATTTAAAAAATGGATTTAAATGATTACAAGGGATATGAAGGAACTTACAACATTTTAAAGAATTTTAGAGATTTTAAGTTATTTTAAAAGATTCCAAATAATTTAAAGGGATTTCCAAGAATTTCCACGATATAAGGGATTTTCTAACACCTAAAATTATTTCGAAGGATTTACGGAATTTTAAAAGATTTGAAAGCATATCAAGAGATTTCGAAAATTTTAAGTGATTTCAAAGAATTTTGTAGGATTTCCGAAGATTTTAAGGTCTATTTTAAGGGACTTCAACAAATTTCTAGAGAACTTTAAGGGATACGATAAATTTTATTACAAGTGATTTCTACGGATTTCAACGGATTTCAACGATTTCAAGGGATATGAAAGAATTAATAAAATTCCAAAGGATTTTAAGTTATTTTAAAAGATTCCAAAGAATTTCAAGGGATTTCAAAGATTTTCACAAGATATAAGGGATTTTATAGTACCTCCTGTTATTTTGAAGCATCTACAGGATTTTAAATTTCCTAAGAATTTCAAGATATTTAAAAAATTTCAAGGAATGTCAAAGAATTTTGTAGAATTTCCATATATTTGAATGGATTTCAAAGAATTTCACAAGTTTTAAAGAATTGTATAGGCACTCCAGTCATCTGAAAGTATTTTTGGGATTTTAAAAAATTTTAAAGAATTTCAAGAGATTTCGAAAATTTTAAGTGATTCCAAAGAATTTCTTAGGATTTTCGGAGATTTTAGGCTCGAATTTAAGTAAATCGAACACATTTTTAGAGAACTTTAAGGAATAAAATAAATTTTATTACAAGGGATTTCTATGAATTTTAATGATTTCAAGAGATTTAAAAAATTTCAAGAAATGCTAAAGAATTTTGAATTGTTTCCAAATACTTCAAGGAATTTTAAAGAATTTCACCAGATTTGATTAATTTTAAGGTATTTCAGGAAATTTTACCAAATTTAAAGGATTTTATTTTCATTACTTCAATTTCTTACTTCAATGAATAAGTTTAGTTTATTTATAGTGAAAGAATGTCAAATGATTTCAATGAATTTTAAAGGACTTGAACAAGTTTCTTGGGAATTTTATATGGAATAAAATCAATTTTATTACAAGAGATTTCTGTGCATTATAAAAATTTCAAGAGATATGAAGGAACTTAGAAATTGCAAAGAATTTTAAAGATTTTAAGCTATTTAAAAAGATTCCAAAGAAATTCAAATGATTTCATAAAATTCAAGGGATTTCAAAGAATTTCACAAGATTTAAGGAATTTTATAGGCCCTCCAGTCACCTCAAAGGAAAATTTTAAGTAATTTTAAAGACTTTCTTAGGATTTTCAAAGATTTTAAGCTCGAATTTCAGAGGAATCTAGAGAACTTTTTAAAATAAATTAAATGAAATAAAATTTCAAGGAATTCCTTGAACTGTTTTTTAGAGTACTTCAATGAATACGTTTATTTTAATTTATAATGAAAGAATTTTAATTTGTTTTAAAAGAGTACAAAGAATTTAAAGAGATTTCAAAAATGCTAAGGAATGTCAAAGAATTTCACAAGATTTAAGGGATTTTATAGGACCTCTGAAGTATTTTAAATATTTTAGGGGATTTTACCATCTTCAAGGGATTTCTTGAGACCTTAAGGGAATACATTTAATTTATTTTCCATGGATTTGAAACGATTTCTACAGATTGCTGACTATTTCAAAAATTGCATGGAATTCAAAAGGGGTTAAAAGATTTCAAGGGCTTTCTACGGATTTCAACCGATTTCAAAGATTTTAATGGATTTATAAATATTTCCAAATGTATCAAGGTATTTTAATAAAATTTCAATCGATTTTAAAGATATCAAAGGAATTCAGAATTTTGCTGTCTAAAGTTTATTTGTGCAGAATTACTATTTTTGTGTATTGCCATATGAGATTGGTTATGCTTTGGTATAAATCGTATTCTATATAATGATTTTATATCATGAATTTCTTAAAATAATGAAAAAATTATAGGAAAATCATTATTTTCTGGGTTACTTAATTTATTTTTGAAGTGTCTTTTTTTAAATACATACAACAAATTATTATTGATAATCCACTATTTTTTGGACAATCTCAGGTCTGAACTTATATGATGTGAAACAAATATCATGGAATGCCTTCTGAGTATTTGAAAAATACAGATTTTAAGTATTCAAAATATTTAAAAAATTGTAGAAATTTAAAAAAGTTTTAATACATAAATATTCTAATTGATTTAAGTGATAAGTCAAGTCTTGAACATGATTGGAACGCAACGCGTAGTATTAGGACGAACCCGTCTGCACCACTGAAGTTGAGAAGAGTTCATCATCGTCTTATCAACAATCGGTCGAGGCGTTCAGGAAGTTACAAACTGCATTGCCCTCCCTTTCCTTGCTCCTGACTTTTAAAATATTGGACAGATAAAATAAGAACTGATAACAAAAATTAGAATTTTACCCCTCGGAGAATTTCGTTTTATTTAAAATATGCAGTTGAATATTTTATATTTTTAAATTAATAAACTAAAATGGGATCTCCTAAAAAGTCTAGAATTTTAATTTGCAATTAAACTCATGAAAAAAATAAGCGTTTCATCAGACCCAACTTTCAGGCACGTTCAAAAGTTTCACAACATATTAAATTCAAATTTAAGCGCTTGAAATTCCTAACATTTCAAGTAAAAATATTGCATTATCAACAAAATAAATGAATTTTTAACCAAAAAGTTGAATTGACAACCCAAACGATAAATTTTCAAGCAAGAAGATTAATTTTCTACCAAAAAAGACGAATTTTCAACAAAATAGTTGAATGTTTAATAAAACAGTTAGATTTTCAACTGAAGAGATGAATTTTCAACTAAAATTGTTGAATCTTTAAACAAAAAAAATTAATTTTGAATAAGGTATAGTTAATCTTTTAGCTAATTTGACGAATCTCAAACTAAGAAAGACTATTTCTCAACGAAAAATGTAATAGTTGACACTTGAACAAAATAATATTTTCATTATAAATCAAAAAGAGTTGAATCCTGAGCCAAAATAATAAGTTTTAACAAAATAGTTGAATTCTCAACCAAAACCGATTACTTTTTAAATCTGTATGTAGATTTGAATCAGTTAAATTTGTTTACCAATTTTAACCAGTGACTGAATTCTAGCTATAATTCAAATATTTTCACTGATAAATTATTAAGTTTTACTGATTTATCATTCAAAAATAGTTGATTCATAGTTAGAATTCAGTCACTAATTTATATAAGTAAAAAATTGTTACTTGTTATTTATATTGTTGTTTGTTATTTCTACCAAGAAGATTAATTTTACAACAAAAAATACCAATTTTTATCAAACAAGATAGATCTGCAACGGAAGAGATAATTTCTAAAATTATATGATGAATCTTTAACTGGAATATTGAAATTTTACAGTAAAAAAAAATGAATTTTCAAACAACAACAAAATTAATTTTCAACAATACATTCACATTTTCAACCAAAAAGAAAAAGTTTCAACTGATATGATGAATCTTTAACTGGAATAATTAAATCTTCAGTAAAAACAGTCATTTTTAACCAAAGAAAGGAGCTTTTAAACAAAATAGTTACATTTTCAACTAAAGAGACGAATTTTAAACTAAAATTCACAACCCTATGTTAAGAGAAATAAAGAGACTCAATTTTTGTTAAATCTACCAATTTCATCCCTTACCTCAAATTTTAGAAAAAAGTGTTGTATTTCCGCCTCAGGCTTTTATTCGCAAAATGTAATTAAATTTAAAATCCCATGAGAGAAAATATATTAAATTTTGTTTATAAATGATTGTAAACCTTCTACATTCCAGGAAAGTCTATTTCCAGAGGTAATTTCGTGTATTTCATTACTTCGCCTAGGTAATTTGAGACGAATTACTTCTCGAACGAGTTTATTAGATTCGTACTATTTTAGTCAAGTCGTTAAACATAACAAGCACAAGCTATAAATGAGAAATTTGTCTAGCTTATAAACTTCCAAAACTTTCCAAATTTCTTTCCAGAAAATAATATCTTTAATTATGTAAAATATCTAATACCCTTTTTATTACATGCGCAGGGTGGCCGTTTTAATCGAGGAAAAAAATTCCCAGCCATTTCCCGGTTCGCAAAATTTTTCGCGGTGTTTGAAATTTAAAAATTCGAACTTTAAGAGCTGAACATTTTTTCATTTGAAATAATCAGAACTGAACTGCAAATTAAAGCTCTCAAAATGGAACTCTTGAATTCGGAAACTTGTATAATTGAAGCTTCAACATTTTTTAATTCAAATGCTCAATAATTTACACACATAAAATTAAATGCCGTAAATCTGCATAAAATTTTATTTTAAACTTCTATAGACTGAACAGTTCTAAGGTTTCTGGTTTAAAATTTTGAATCCACGCTATCATTTTTAATGCTCTCAATTGAAGAATCAATCAATAAATTTGTAAATGTTTAAAATAATGTCATTTTTTAAGTTATAAGTTGAATTATTCTAATTTTGAGTCGTTTTAAATTAATAGTTGTTCAATTGTTATTAATACATCAAAATCCAACGCTTTTCCTTAGAAATTACAAAATCTTATGAATGGAAAAACTAGATTTGTAAGGTTCAAAGTCTTAATTTAAGACAGGAAAATTTTCGAATTATAAAATTCCGGAACCTAAACAATTAAAAAATTGTTTTGATAATCAATAATGAATAAAATAATAAATATATCTTCATCAAATACAAGTCCTTTATTTGATTTATTATTTAACAATTTCATAATAATTTAGATTCGGGAATTTGATATTTCGTGAATTTTCCTACGGTCGGCAATTTTGCAGAGTTGGATATTTTATAATGTGGGCAATTTTATTTCATGAATTTTGTATTATCGGAAATTTACCCATTTGGTAATATCGCAAAATGTCGAGAATTTTACTTTTCGGAAATTTTCATCGTCCCTGAAAATTCAACTCTTTTGGTAAAAATTAATATTTTTTGGATAAAAATGCAACTGTTTGGTTGAAAATTAATATGGACCGAATCCACTTCAAATAAGACAGGGAGGGTTCTACACTTGAAGTCGCAGAATCTCTATGTTTTTTAGAGGAAATTAGGCGATACGTATTTTTCCAATTTGCAAAACAACAAATTTGCTAAGAAGTTATGCGTACTTGAATTATGTGCTTTGTTGTTCCAATCAAATTTTCTACTTTTTCTCGCTAACAATGACAGAAACGAAAAAATTGTAAGATAAATGTTTGCACGTCTAAAAAAGTTCTTTGAAAAATGTATCTTGTTTTTTGCTATATCTTTTATCGTTTACGAGAAAAATTCAAACATTACATTTTTAGGGAAAAAAATCTCCCGTCCTCAAAAATGGTTTAGCCCGCATAAAGCTGATAGGACGCCTTTCTTCTATTAGTAGAATTTTTTTTAACTATTTGGAAGAATAAAAAAGGTGGGTTTTACCATAAAATATTTTTTTCATGTTTTCCAAATATGAAGAAAAAAATAAAAACCATTTCTGGAAAACCCCACCTCTTTTATTTTCGCGCATATTTTTTTTACAATTTCTGCTAATATGTAGAAGAAAGGCATCTTATCAGCATCATGCGGGCTGAACTGTTTTTGAGGCCGAGAGATTTTTTCCCCTAAAAATGTAATTTTTAAATTTTTCTCGTAAACGAAGAAAGATATCGCAAAAGAAAAAGAGGGATTTTTAATAGAACGTCTTTAGATGTGCAAACTTTTAACTTAAGATTTTTTCGCATCTGGCATTGTTTGCCAGAAAACGTAGAATTTCGATTGTAAGAAAAAAATTCTATTGGCCACAAAAGTGATTTAGCCAGCATAAAACTTATAAGATATCTTCCTTATCATAGTACAAATTTAAAAAAAAATTGACAAAAAAATAGGAATATCTCAATAAGGTCAAAAATTATAGAGGTTTGAAGAAAAAAATCGGGTTTTTTTTTAAATAAAGCACAAAATTCAAATACTTTTTTTTTTTTGCAAATCGGAAAAATACGTATCGCCTAATTACCTCTAAAAAACAACATATTTCGTCCCCGAAAGATTCTGTGACTTCAAGTGTAGAACCTTGTCTGATTTGAAATGGATTTGGTATAATATTTTGGTTGAGTATTTAACTACTTGGTTGAAAGTAGAACTACCTTGCTAAACATTCATTTTTCTCGTTTGAAGATTCATAATTGTAGTTGAAAATTCAACTACTGTATTAAAATTTTTTTTTTGTTGGAAACAAATTTTTTTAACTGAAAATTTATCTATTCCATTTTGAGTTTAATATTGATCTTGTTTAGATGAAAATAAAACTGTTCGGTTGCAAGTTAACCTTTTTGATTGAATTCAACTGTTCTTTATTTAAAATAGAGAAATATTTTATTGGTTGAATATTCAACTATTTGGTTAAATATTGAATTCACTTGTTGAATATTCATTTTTTGTTAAGAATCATCATTTTAATTGAAAATTCAATTTATGGTTGAAAATTAATTTTGTTTTTAAAAATTCGTATTTTCGAGTTGAAAATTGAACTCGATTTCAGACAAATCATCTTTTTTCTTGAAAGTTTTTTCGTCTTCTTGTTTTGAAAATTCATCGTTCTTGGTCAATTTTAATTTTTTTTTTAAATGCAAATCTTTGGCTGAAAACTAATCTATCTTCCCTGATTGAGGATTCACTTTTTTTTAATTCATCTTTTTTTGTTAAATTCATCTATTTTTAATTTAAAATTAAAATATTTTTTGGTTGAAAATTAAACTGCTTGGTTGAACGTTGAACCACTTTGTCAAAAAAACATTTTTTTTTTTTTTTTTGAAACTTCATCTTTTTGGTTCAAAATTAATTTTGTTGTTAATAACCAATATTTTCGGATTGAAAATTCAACTGTTTTGGAGGAAATTCGTCTTTTAGCTTAAAACTTCAACAATATGGACGAAAGATTTTTTCTTGCTTGACTTAAAAATCTTTATTTGTTGAAAATTCGTCTTTTTCGTTGGAAAATTCATCTATTTTTGTAGAGAAGAAAATTCGAATATTTTCTTGAAAATTCGTCTTTTTCGTTGAAAAATGCATCTGTTTTAGTAGAAGTTTCATCTTTTGTATAAAAATGCAACTGGTTAAGAATGTTTTTTTTTTTGTTCAAAATTAATTTTTTTGCCTGAAAATTGATATTTTTTAGTTGAAAATTAAACTACTTGGTTTGGAACTCATTTATTTTATTGGAAATTCGTTTTTTTCTGGGTTGGAAATTAATTTTTAACTGAAAATTTAACTATTATAGTTTCGGTTGAAAATCTATCTTTTTTAAGTTGAAAATTCAATTATTTGGTTGAAAATTCATGTATTTGTTTGAAAATTAGACTTTTTGTTTTGAAAATTCATTTGTTTTGGTAGCCACTTATTTTTTTTGGCTAAAAATGCAACTGCTTGGTTCAAAATTAATCTTCCTTGGTTGAGGATTCAACTATTTTGTTGAAAATTTGTCTTTTTCGTAGAATTCAACTGTTTTTTATTTACAATTAAAACCTTTTCCGTTGAAATATCAACAATTACATTTTTCATTAGGGACTTATCTTTTTTTCTTGAAAACTTAACTACTTGGTTAAAAGTTGAACTACTTTGTTAAAAATGAATTTTTGTATGAAGATTCAATTTAACTACTTTAATTATTTTAACTATTCAATTTTTAACGTAAAAATTTGTAAATTGGTTAATTTTGAACAGATTCAGAACCATATTGTAAAATCGATTATTGTTCAATTTTTAATACTGGAACGACAGTTCAGGTTTAAAAATCATTAATTTATTTATATTTACATTTGATCAACTCAAAACTTTCTTTATCCAAAAATTTCAATTTCCAACACTTTTAATTTTTAAATGGTTTAAGTCTTCTTCTAAGTTAAAAATAATTGCACTACATAATAAATTGCATTACATCATGATTGTGATAAGGTGATATTTCAAGTGATTAGATACATTTTTCTTGTGAAAATTTGTAAAATTCCCGATCAAAAAATAAATAAAGAATAACGATTTCTAAAGTTCGTGAAATTATCCAGTTTAGAGATCAAGAAGAAAAGAGGAGCAATTCACTATTCGAAGAAACGAGAATATGTCATTAAAAAGACAATTTATAATCTCGAATGATTTATTAGCTAGGACAATTGTCGGGTCAAGTAACACATGGATTTCTGTCACGATGCAAATGAGATGCCAAAAGATAATAAAACTGCATTTGACACAATGTTACAAAGATTAATTTTTTAAAAGTAAATTGAAATAAATAGGGACCAAGCTCTAAGCTCTAAGCGCACGATTATTGAATGTTTTCATATTTTAAGTACCAAGTTGTATTGCACCGAAAATGACTAAATTTGTCAAAAATACGTATTTTTAATCAATTAGACACTTACAAGTTCTATTGCTTAAAATATGATAACATCAGGGTGTCTACTCAAATCCTGGAAAAAAATTCTTTAACAATCCCAGGTTTTGTCTAGGTATCTCAAGATTTTTCTAGGTATAATTTTTCATAGCACGAAGTCATTCAAGTACACTGGAACTTGGAATTACGCACGGTTTCGGGCACTGCTTGGAGTGGCCTTCATCGTAAATCCAGACACTCCAAACGTTAACAGGCAGGGCCGCGCATACCCCTTCTGTTGGATTTGGACGCAAGACGTAACCTGATGCAACTAACGCCCTGAGAGTTCGGCCCTCGAGCTGTTTGTCACGCTTGACTGAGCAGCGCTTCCCGCGCTCCGCGCACCACAAATTCCGAGACTATCAGTTCTAGGAACGCCGTAAACTCGGGATATTTAATTCCAAGTTCCAGTACCGTCATTAGTCAATAAACTACCACGATACACATACTTATTAACTTGATCTATCCTCTCATCGTCTAAGGCATATTAAACATTTAAAGGCTAATCTTTTTTTTTATTCAAGGAAATTAAGTTTTATTCTCTTATCAGAGTAGATAATTGAAGATCTGTATTTAAAAGAACAATTAAATATTTCGCCACCATAATGATCTCAAAATAAATTAACAGTTGTAAACAAATTGAAAGTTAGCATCTTATTTCATTTTTACATTTCAAATGTAATAAATTCACTTTTTTCAGACAAAGAATTTAAAAAAAAAATCTTTATCTAAATGAGAGCAAACCAAATTTATTATTTTAATTTTAGATGACATTCATTTTTTTCAGGGTTAAAAAAGATCGATAAAGGGGAGCTTAAAATTCCCGCGACTTTTCCCGATAAAGCGCATCAGTTTATGCTCGAGTTTATCACACCCGGAGATTAATTATTCACTTTCGGCTTTATTTTGATTTTCCCACGTATTATTGTCTTATTCAGCTCGTTCACTATTTACAATTTTACATACAACTTCGGATTAGTGTCAAACGTTCAGGGACTTGAAGAGATAAATTCACATTTTATCAACGATCACAATACGTCCGGCTGATAATAAAGTGCAGACAAAAATTCTATGAAGATTCGACATACTTTCCTAGTATATTTAGATCATGGGCAAATACACTTTCCTTCTCAGTCATTAATAGTTTTCAAACCATTATTATAAGAAAAAGAAAAACATTTGCTAACAGCATTCAGGATCTCTACTAAAGTTCTGAAAAAATTCCCTCAATTATAAAAATAGGAATAGGAATAAGTGTACAATAATACGCGAGTTTATTATAAATAATGTTCTTGCAGTCTTTACAAATATCTAAATTTCTAGAAATGATACTTTTTCTATGTAAACTTAAATAACGAAGTTCTTTAATTTATGAAAGTAACTTAATAAAAGGGATAGTAACTTCTTAATGGTACAAGCTTTTAGGAATTTTATTAATACAGGATATTCTTAAATAAACTCTTATTATCACCATCGACTGATTAAATAAATGAATTAAACTAGAAACATAAGTAATGAGTTTTAAAATCTATAATTAAATTACATGAATTTGATGAAAAGAAAAGAAATGAAAATAATTTTTTTTTAATTTTTGCATTTGCACAGGCACTTAAAATTTAGAGCATATTTAACATATCAATATTTTCAATAAAATACATTCTCAAAGCAGGGGAAATAGGGTAATTTTGCACGAAAATAAGGGAATGACAGTTTAATAAGTTCTTTTAAATAAAATTATTCAATTCAATATGAAATTCATGTTCAACAAAGTATTTGATTTTTCAACCAACGAGATATCCAAGATTAATTTTCTAGCAAAGAGGCGACTTTTCAACAAAATACATGAATTTTCAACTAAAGAATATTAATTTCCAACCTCAACTGGGATAGTTAAAGGACCCCGCAGAATTTGTATGGGAAATGGCTTTCGCCTGAAAATTCTGAATCTTTGCTACACAAACCATAGGTGTAATTTAAAGCGGTTCTACTGGGTGAGATGAATTTTCAACTAAAATTATAAATCTTTAACAGAAAAATTAGTTTCGAATGAAGTATTTCAACCAAGTAGTTGAATTTTCAATACAAAAAAGGTCAACTTTTAACCAAGTACTTGAATTTTCAATACAAGAAAGATCAACTTTTAACGAAGTACTTGAATTTTCAATACAAAAAAGATCAACTTTCAACCAAGTACTTGAATTTTCAGTACAAAAAAGATCAACTTTCAACCAAGTACTTGAATTTTCTATAAGAAAAGATGCATTTTCGACAAAAAATGTAACAGTTAATACTTCAAACAAAAAAGATGAATATTCAAAAAAAGAGTTGAATCCTCAATCAGAGATGAATTTTCAATAAAATAAATGAACTTTTAGGAAAAACAATCATTTTTAACCAAGAAGATAACTTTTCAACCTAAAAAGACGAATTTTCAACGAAATACATGAATTTTCCAACATATAGTTGAATTTTCAACCAAAAAGATGAATTTTCAACCAAGAAGATTAATTTTCTACCGAAAAAAGACGAATTTTCAAGCAAATATTTAAAGTTTATACTAAAAAGATCAATTTTCAATCAATAATGGTATAGTTAAATTATCAGTTTAAAAAATTACTTTTCAACCAAATAAAAAACGAATTATCAACAAAGTAGTTCAATTTTGAACCAAAGAGATCCATTTCCAACTGAGATCATGAATCTTCAACCAAAAAAAAATAATAATAATTTTCAACCAAGAAGATTAATTTTCTACGTAAAAAAAAAAAAACAAATTTCGACAAAATAAATGAATTTTCTACAAAAGAGTTGAAGTTTCTAATCAAATTTCAGTTTAAAAAATAAATTTTCAAACCCAAAAAAACGAATGAACCAATGAATGAAGCTGCAACTATTATCAATAAAAAATAAAATCTATTTATTTTAGAGTGCAGGTGAGCAGTTGTGTCAACGAAATTGTTCAATTTTTAACCAACGAGATAAATTTCCAGCTAAAATAATGAATATTCAGCAACAAAAATTAATTTTTACCAAAATAGTTGAAACCTCAACCAAAACAGATTTCAACCAAAAACTATAAATTTTCAAGAAAATAGTTGAATCTTCAAGCAAAACAATTAAATTGTTGTTTAAAGAGTCATGGGAAATATTTAAATTGTCCATTAGTAATTGTTTGTATGAAAAAGACGACAGAAATTGCTAAAAAGTAACAATAATACGTAAAAATGTAGTTTTTTTCTTTTTGGGTCATATTTGGGGCGCTGTGGGAAGGCAAGGGTGGGTTAAAAATGAAAGTTATTAGTATAGCTTTATTTCATAGGTACTCCTCTTCAATCTCTAAAAAACTTGGCACGTTTCGATGAAACTCTGAAGTATCAGTTCAATTTTTCGAAAATCCAAAATTTCCCCTTGTTAATTAAATGGGATTTTGAAGTGGCCGTTGGCACGTGTTAATATACGAATTTCGAACAAAAAAATTAGGGATTTTCTTTCTCCAGAAATGGAAACTTTTGGCGGGGGGCCTTGCCCTCTAGGGTGAAACAAAATTTTGCAATGCATTTTTGGACTTTTCAGCCAAAAAAGAATTAAGTTTAAACAAAACATAGTTGGATTTTCTTATTGGGTTCTATTAATTCAGTTCAAATATAAGCGAAAAACCGAGAGAAGTGGGAAGTTTACTGAAACCAGGAGACAAGAAAGAGGAATTATTTGAAAATAAATAAATAAAATAAATAATAATTTCAGTACTATAAACTTACTTTTAAAAATGAGAAAATATCGTTATTTAATGTAATATTACAATTTGTAAAACAAATTTAAGCAAGTTCGAAAAAATCTCCTGATTTAAAAAAGGAATGCTCTGACTTTCCCTAACATTTCCAAGTTTTCCAGGTGAGTAGACACCCTGGTATTTGAAATCTCTTAAAACCTACTTACTATTTAAAAAAAAAACCATCACAGCAGCCTGCATAGATAATAATTTCTCTAAAAAAAGATGCATGGCAGCTGAGTGTGTTTTCTTGAAACTCTAAACAAAACAGGTCTGCGAAGATACTAAATCTTCTCAACTTTGACATACCGACTAATTTCCTGGGTGTCGTCACCATATGTTAAAACTATCGAAACGAGCCCCCGGAAACTGGAGACCAAAGGCAATTTCTCGACTTTTCCACGCTTCGAAAAAGGGGAGCTGCCTTGGATTATTTTCGGACACAGATGAAGAGCCGGGGTACCTTCAGGAATAAGACCAATAAATAGTCCTCCTGCTCCAATGACTGGCAATAAACTCTTTCCCACGAATAAAGGCTTTCATAAAACTCATCAAAGATATTGCTCGCAAAATTTAAATCTAGAATAAAAATGATAGAGTAATAAAAAAGAACATCTCTTTGAGGCAACAGATGTTATCGATTGCTAAATTCAATCAGATTTTTGAACTTTCTTGATTGAATTTAAATATTTGAAGATAGAAACTCAACCTCTAATCCTTCTCTAAAAAATAGGTGTCTCACGAAAATCTCGAAAGCATTTTATCGCTTTTACTCAATGCCGATTGGGTAATTTGAAAAAACTGAAGAAAGCAATCCAATTATTAAGAAGTTTATGGCATAATTTTCGATTAATATCTCGAAACTACGCGAAAATACACCGGAAATCCCATTTAAGCGCGGTTTCGTGTCTGGTCCTAAATGGCCTTCACTTAAATCGAACACAACATTCGCTCGCTTCGAACGTAAACGGTCAGGGTCACATGAACGATTTCTGTTGGATTCGGAGGCATGACGTAACCTGATGCAACTAACGCGCTGAGGGGTGCGGCCCTCCTGCTGTTTGTCACGCTTGACAAAGCACATCCTCCTTTCTGCCCCGCGGCATATCACGAATTCGCCGAGGCATCAGTTCTCGGAAGGACTTAAATGGGAGATACTTAAATGGGATTCCCAGTGTATTTTTGTGGGGAACCCTGTGTTCATGATTGGTTGAAGCTGTCGATTTTTTTTTGCAGTTTAAAATAAATAGTCTGCAAACTTCAATATTTACTTCAAATACAAAAAAAATAATGTGTCTTTTTTTTAATTAATTTTTTTTACTGAAAATCTAAAATTTCCATTTTTGGTTCAAAATGTATCTTTTCTAGTTGAATTTTCGACTTAGTTGGAAATTTCCTCAACTATTTGGTTGAAACTGAACTTTTTTTCGAAAATTCTACTGTTTTACAGAAAATTCGTCTTTTGGCTTGAAATTTCAACAACTTGGATGAAATTTTCTTTCTTTCTGAATTGAAAAATCGTTATTTGTTAAAAATTCATCTGTTTGTTTGAAAATTTCACTATTTTGTTGCATGATGAAAATTCGTCTTTTTTGGTAGAAAATTAATCTTCTTGGTTGAAAAGTCTTTTTTGGGGTTTACAATTCATCATATTAGTTAAAAATTTAACTATTTTGTTAAAAATTAGTTGCTTTTTTTTTTGCTTGAAAATTGATCTTTTCTGTTTGCAAATTCAAATAATTGGTTGAAAATTCGTCTTTTTTGGTAGAAAAGTAATCTTGTTGGCGGAAAATTAATTTTTTTGTTTGTTGAAAGTTGAACTGCTTGGTAAAAATGAATTCTTTTGGCTACTGATTCATCATTTTAGTTGCAAATGCATCTGCTTGGTTAAAAGCCGACTAAAGCCACCAGATTTGCTCAATCTCCTTTTTCTCAAAACTCAAGCTCCATTTGCCTCCTCTGGTGATGCTGAGGGTAAGATAAGGTCATTGAGAAGAAAAAAACGAGCCCTCTCGGTTCACTTCTGTGACAGCTTGTGCATTACGTCAGCGAATATTTGCCAGTCTAAAAAGTCAGGGTAATGAAACCAGTTTTGGTTGCTGGAAGACGGAACCCCATGCTCGAGATTCAGCAACGTCTTTCAGAAAAGAAAATAAGAAATTAGGAACGGGAAGCCTTTTCACGAACAAATGAGGTCATAAGTCATGTTTGCTCTACAGTAAATTCGCAAGAACTGACAGAGAGAAAGAGAGAGACTTTCTGGATTGACAAATGCATTAAGTAAATTCACTACCACCATCATTCAAGTCCCCAAGATTTTACAGTTATTGGCTTAAAAAGAATTTTTAATAAATCGACGAGATCGCCAATAAAATCGTTCTCAAAAAATAAAAACAAATCTGTATCCGCGTCTACACAATTTTTAATCAGCCGATGTTCAATTTATGATTCAAATTTAATGCTAGACACTAGATGTAACTAAAATTCTAATCAGCTCAGGAACTGAGGATTCTGGTAGGTCAAACAGGGTAGTCGCAGGTCAGGGAAAACCTGGAAATCAGGGAAAAGTCAGAGAATTTTTTTTCAGGGAAAATCAGGGAAAAGTTAGGGATATTGAAAAAAATCTTGTTAGTGTTGAAAATTTAACTATTTTTGTGAAAATTTGTCTTTTTGGCTTAAAAATTCATCTGTTTTAGTAAAATTTTCATCTTTTTTGGATAAAAATGCAACTGCTTGGTTAAAAATTAATCTTCTTTGGTTGAAGATTCAACTACTTTACTGAAAATCGTTATGTTTTTGTTTAAATATCTACAATTACATTAATCGCTGTATATTCATATATTTTGGTTGAAAATTGAACTACGCGATTGAAAGTTGAACCATTTTGTTCAAAAATAATTTTCTTGTTGAAGATTCGTCATTTTAGTTGAAAGTTAATCTCTTCTGTTGAAAATTAGTTTTTTTGTGTTGTTGGAAATTAATCTTTTTTAATTGAAAATTTAACTGCTTGAGTAAAAGTTGAACTACTTTATTAAAAACTTTTTTTTTAAGGTTCATGTCCTTGATTTAAAATTTAACTATTACGGTGAAAAATCGATTTTTGTTTTCTTTAAAATTAATGTTTTCAACTCAAAAGGTAATATTTTCATTTTTGATTGAAAATTTATCTTTTTTACTTGAAAATCCGAATTTTTTGGTAGAAAAATAATCTTCCTGATTGGAAATTTCCTCTTTTTTGGTTAAAAATGCAACTGGTTGAAACTGAACTTTTTTTTTGAAAATTCCTGTTTTCGGGTTGAAAATTCTACTGTTTTAAAGAAAATTCATCTTTTGGCTTCAAAGTTCAACAATTTGCATGAACTTTTGTTGACAATTTAACTATTTTGTTGAACTTTTTTTTTAAAATCATTCTATTTTAGTTAAGAATTAAACTTTTTGGTTGAAAACTCATGAATTTTTTTTTTAATTTATCTATTTTGGTAGAAAATTAATCTTCTTGGTTGACACTGATCACCTTAGCGGAAAATTATTTTTTTTCTGTTGAAAATTCAACTACTTGGTTGAAAGTTTAACTGCGTTGTTAAAATTTTATTCTTTTGGTTGAAAATTTAACTATTTTCTTGAAAATGTTTTTTTTTTAGTTGAGAATTAAACTTTTTTAGTTGAAAATTCATTTATTTTGTTTTAAAATTCATCTCTTTTGGTATAAATTGAATTTTTTTGGTTGAAATATCAACTATTACATTTTTTTAGAATTCATATTTATAGGTTGAAAATTCAACTATTTGGTTAAAAATTCAAATATTTTATTAAAAAATTAATTATTTGTTGTTGAAAATTCAACTCTTTGGTTAATAATTTAACTTTTTTCAAAATTCATTTCTTGCTTTAAAGGTGAACTATTTTGTGCAAAATGCTTTGGTTGAACTTTAATTTTTTTTGTTTTAAAATTACACTCTTTCTTTGAAAATTCATCTTTTTATGTAGAAAATCTAAGCATTTGGTTACAAATTCAAATATTTTATTAAAAAATTAATTATTTTATGAAAAATTCAAGTGTTTTGTTAAAAAGTCATCTTTTTTGGCTGAAGATTCAACTGTTTTGTTGAACACTCGTCTGTTTGGACAGAAAATTCGTCCTTTTGGATTAAAAATGTATCTTTTTTTGTTCGAATTTAAAATGTTTTCTAAAAAATTCAATTATTTGGTTGAAAATGCAACTGTTTTTGGTTGAACTTTGATCTTTCTTGTTTTAAAATTCGACCACTTGGTTTAGAATTCATCACTGTATGTTGAAAATTCACGAATTTGCTTCAAAAATCAACTGTTTTGTTGAAAATGAATTTATTTGATTGAAAATTGAACTATTTTGTTAAAAAGTCATCTCTTTTGGTCGCAAATTCAACTGCTTTGTTGAAAATGTATCCTTGCGGATTAAAAATTCATCTTTTATGGTAGAAAAGTTATCTTTTCTTGGTTGAAATAACTAAATAAATTTGAAGTTTTTAAATGATAATCTGAAATAATTGTTTTATTCTGTTTATAATAGATTCTATGTTGATAATGTTATACGATTAAAATGCTGGTCTTTGAATATTAATGGTCAGGGAAAATGAAAAATTGGTCAGGGAAAATTCAAAGAATTTTGAAAATTAAGTTCTTCGGTCATCCTGGTCAAAGGGTAGGAATGGACAGATCTCTTTTTATATTTTAGGTCTCAGAGAATCCCAACTTCTTCCCAATCGGTTTCCGACAACTCTGCCTTTGAATCCTTATCACGAATTCCCTTAACGTGTAGGCTTTCGTGCCCTTCTAATTTTTTCCCCCAGACCATCAGTCGCAGAAAGTTTTCTTTTTTCTCTACTTATGTTTATACGCGGGGCTTCGAGGCGACAATGACCGCACTCTTATCGCACTTATTACATCTTCTCTCTTTTTTTTCTGTTTTTCCGCAACCCTGCCAATGACCTCGGAACTTGGAAAAAAAATCCTAAAGACTCATGAATAAAATTTAGGTAATAAACATTTTTTTCAACAAAAAATTTCCTTTTATTTGATTCAGTTTCGTTTAGAAAATGAGGATGAAAAGGAAGAAATTGATATATGAAAACTAGACAAATTGCGGAGGATTTAAATCATATTAAAAACTTTGGTAAACTTAGGTTTCTTATTTTCTAAATTATATCTTATTATTTCAGGTACTTTAAATACGTTAGAATTTTAAAATCTTAACCTGTTTTTCCTACCAAATATATTTTAATTTTAAACCAGAATGAGATAAATTCACTTAAGAAAGAGTTGAATTTTTAACCATAAAATACGACATTTATATCAAGAAACATTTTCTAGTCAACAAAGAAAAAAAATTACATCCAAAATATTTAATTTTCAAGCTGAAAGGACAAATTTTCTATAAGACATTTCAGTTTCCAACCCGAAAATATGAATTTATAACAAAAGATTGAATTTACAACAAAATTCTTGAATTTTAAAGCAAAAAAAATGAATTATCTACAAAAAAGTGGATTAGTTTAACCCAAAATATAAATTCCCTACCAAAATAATTGCCTTTTCAACTAAAGAAGCTAATTTTTTAAGCAAAAATGAAACAGTGACATTTTCAGTTAAAAAATAAACTTTTCAACTAAAAACAGAACGTTTTTGAAAAATTATAGTTAAAATTTGCAATAAGAAAATGCATTCTTAACCAGAAAGTTGAATTTTCAACCACAAAGATGAATTTTCTACCCAAAAAGGCAAACTTTCAACAAAATACATCAATTTTCAACTAAAAAAGATGAATTTTCAATCAAAAAAATTCATTTTTTTACCAAATAGTTGAATTTTCGACTAAAATATTTGAATTTCCAGCCCAGAAAGACGAGCTCTAACCAAAATAAATGAATTTTCATACAAAAAAGATATTTATTCAAGCAAAAATAGAATAATAACATTTTCAGTTAAAAGAATTAATTTTAAACCATAAAAAATTAATTTTCAACAAAATAATTAATTTTTTAACCAAATAAATGAATTTTCAACCAAAAAGATACATTTTTCACCAAGAATATTAATATTCTGCCACAAAAGATGAATTTTCGAAAAATACCTGAATTTTCAACCAAATAGTTGAAATTTCAACCCAAAGAAAGTTTTTTGAACTAAAATGATGAATCATGAACCAAAAAATGAATTTTTAACTAAGTTAATTTTTAACCATATGGTTGAACTTTTTACCAAAATTTTGTTATTTGCTACCAAAAAGTATAACTTTTTAACAAAATTGTTAAATTTCTAACCAAATAATAAAACTTTTAACCACAAGATGAATTCTCAACCAAAAAATTATATAACAAAAAAAAATGAAAAAATTATACATTTGTAAAGTTCCGCATTTATTTAATTAACAGAGTTTATATGGGGTGCAGAAAAGGGCCTTACGTAATTTGTGTATGACCCCTAAACTTGAACTTCAGTTTATCGAAAATTCCCTGACTCTCAAATTTTCCCTGACTTTCCCTGACCAGTTTTATATTTCTTGACTAACCCTGACTTGAACTTGAAGGAAATTTTGAAGAAAATAAAAACACATACAAATGTACAACTACCTCAAATCCTCCACTCTGTTAAAAGCTCTTGAGTTTTAATCAATTCTATTAACTTTAAATTCAAAGAGACTATTTCTGGATAATCCGACCACAAATTTTTGGATAAAAAAGTGTTTAAAACCTAATTTAAAAATTTAAAGACAAATACCAATCCCGAATTTCGAAGTCAATGCACTTTTTATTTATCACATGGCCACTAGCGATCAAGAAGATGAACTAAAACTGTCACTGATGGCAACTGCGAATTCTCAAAGATTTCTCGATGTCAACAGTTTAGAGACTCAGAAATCAAATTTTTTCTGAGAATTTTTTCTTATTTTCTAGATTAAATTTTTGTTTATGTCTTTCAAATACGAAAAAATTAATAAATCATTTAAATGAAAACATCGAAACAATACAAAAGTAGCAACCCTCAATTTCTGAAATCTGTTACAAAACTTTAAAGAAAGTTAAATTTCAATCACTGTAGTAAGGAGCAAAAAAATCTGCTTTTCAGATTTCTCGAACTTAAAGGAAGATTGGAAGAAAATACAAATTCAGAACTATCGCAAATCCTCAACTCTGTTAAAAACTCTTGAGGATTATCCGACCACAAATTTTTCGATCAAAAGAAAAAAGTGTTTAAAACCTAATTTACAAATTTGAATACCAATCCCAATTCCGAATTTCGAAGTCAATTATATGAGAATGCAAAAGCACCGTCAAACGGGGTAATTTCGGACGTGTGGGATAAATTCGGACATTCCTAAATCGATAGTTTAAATTACTCAAGGTGGTTTTAACCAGAATCTAGAACCAGTTAAGGCTTAAATTGATTCCAGATTCTGCTTTAGACCACATTAAGTAATTTAAACAAACAATTTAGGAATGTCGGAATTTACCCCATACGTCCGAAATTACCCCGTTTGATGTTAGCAACTCAAAATTTCTGAAATCTGTTACAAAACTTCAAAGAAAGGTAAATTTCGATCACTGTAGCAAGGAGCAAAAAAATCTGCATTTCAGAGCTCTTGAAATTAAAGGAAGATCTGAAGAAAATAAAAATTCAGAACTATCGCAAATCTTAAACTCTGTTAAAAACTCTTGAGGATAATCCGACCACAAATTTTTCGATAAAAATGAAAAAGTGTTTGAAACCTAATTTACAAATGTAAATACCAATCCCATTCCCAATTTTTGAAGTCAACGCACTTTAAGAAAAAAGCACTTTTTATTGATCACATGGCCAATAGCGACCAATAATATAAACTAAAACTGTCACTGATGGCAACGACGAATTGTGAAATATTTCTCGCTGCCAACAGTTTAAAGACACAGAAATCAAATTTAGGTAAAAAATATTTTTTTCCTGAAAATCTTTCCTTTTATTTTATTCAGTTCCGTTCAGAAAATGCGGATGAAAAGAAAAAAATTGATATGAAAACTAAAAAAAATTGCAGAGGATTTAAATCACATTGAGAACTTTGGTAAATTTACATTTCTTTTTTTTGTGGGTGATTCTGAAGCCAATCCATTCAGATTATTAAATTTTCCAAATAGGAAAAGAAAACAATCCAAAATTAAAGCAATCTTAAAAATTTAATTCATAAGCCAACCCTGAAGTTTGGAAAGAATCATGAGTTTAGTGTCCCTATTTAAATTTTTTAAATTAAGATTTAAAAAAAATCCATTTTATCATGAATAATTTTTGCAGAATAAGCAACAAATATTTTCTAGATTAAATTTTTTTGTATTTTGAATACGAAAGAATTAAGAAATCGTTTAAATGAAAACATCGAAACAATGCAAAAGTAGCAACTGTCAATTTCTTAAATCTGTTACAAAACTTCAAAGAAAGGTAAATTTCGATCACTATGCAAGGAGCAAAAAAATTTGCTTTTGAGAGTTCTGGAACTTATAGGAAGATCTGATGAAAATAAAAATTCAGAACTATCGCAAATCCTCAACTCTTTAAAAATTTCTGGAGGATAATCCGACCACAAATTTTTCAATCAAAATGAAAAAGTGTTGAAAACCTAATTGACAAATTTAAATACCAATCCCATTCCCAATTTTTGAAGTCAACGCACTTTTAAAAAAAATGCACTTTTTATTGACCACATGGCCAATAAGGTCCAAAACGATGAACTAAAACTGTCACTGATGGCAACCGCGAATTGTCAAAGATTTCTGGCTGTCAACAGTTTCGAGCACGTGCAGACGCGACGCGTTTCGAGTTCCGACTAACTACTAAACTAAACTACTGCCGCCAAAGTGTATTCACGACACCCGAAGTAAATTCTCATCTCATCCTACTTGGACCTGGAGAGACGAGAGACTGAGAAAAAGAGAGCCGGAGCAAAATGCGCTTATAGCTTATTTAATGTAAACGTTACGTCCTCGAATTGATTCTCTCCCACGCTCACATGTTTATATTCTTCTTTCTGCAAAAAAAAAAGATCAGAGCCTGGAGCCTCCAAAGCATGGAGATCTGAAGGATTAGACAAAAGGAGAAAAGAAGAGCTGACGGAGAAAGTCTGGAATAAAGAATTTCGATCGTAAAAAATCAAAGTATTTTTGCTTTGATTTCGGGTCAATAAGCCTACAAGTTTATTTTTAAAATCGTTGAGCCTATCCTCATTAAAATACCAAAAATAGTTTTATCGAATCTGTCAGCCTCACAGATGCTATTACAAGGTGCTCGAAAAATTTCATTAAAAAAATTCCCTGAGTAATTTTTAATTTTTCCAGACCATTAATATTCAAAGAGAAAAATGGTGTCCCTTAATGTGACTAATGTTCTTTTGAATTTAAAAGAATTAAAAAAAAATGAGATTCATAAGAATTCAAAACAATTCAAGTTAAATTCAAGAGAATGCAAATGAATTGGAAAATATTCAAAAAAATTCAATTTATTTCAGTAAAAATAGAGTGAATTTAGAGGAATTTAAGGGAAACGGGAATAATTCGATGATATTATTAAAAATTTCAAGTGAGTTGAAAACAATTCAAAGATATGAAAAAGATAATTGAATTCAGTAAGTCTGAAATGATTTTAAAAAAATTCACTACAATTCAAAAGACTGATGAAATGCCTAATAATTCAAGGTAAATTAAAAAGACTCCAAGATGAATTAAACAAAAACTAAAAACAGGAAAAATTAATAAGAATTCAGCGTAAATCCCAAATGAATTGCCAAAAATATTTTGAATCTCTTCACATGTTTCAAACCCTACGAAATCCCTCACTTTTTGTGAATAAATTATTTTATATCCATTCAAATATTATAAAATCTCGTGATGACCCTGAAGCCAACAAATTACATCAACAATTTCTACACAATTATATGCAATCTGATATTTCCTGAAATTCTGCAAAATTCATTGAAATACCTTGAGAACTTTTACAATCTCTTAAAATTATTGAAATCCTCGGAGATATTATAAAATAACTTGGAATCTTTTAAAATAGCCTGATATAAAAATTCCCTATAATATTTCAAATCCTTTAAAATCTTTCGAAATCCCAAGAAAACTTTTTAAATATCTTGGAAATGCCTTGAAATCTTTTTTTACCCTAAAATATTTAAAGTTCTTTGAAATCCCATTAAATTACGAAAATAAATAAAAAATTCCTTGGAATCTTCTAAAATACCCTAAAATATTCAAATCCTTTAAAATCTTTTAAAATCTCTTGAAATTTGTGAAGATTGTTAACAATTTCTTAAAATTGTATCAAATACATGACACACTTCAAATCTTTTGAAATCTTTTAAAATCCCTTGAAACTTTTTAAAGCTTTTGAGCATTCCTTGGAATTTTTAAAAATACTCTAAAATCGTTAAAAGCATTAGGAATCAATTCAAATGATGAAGTCTTAATATACCCTAAAATATTTCAAATCCTTCAAAATCCTTTGAAATCCCTTGAAATTTTGTAAAGCTCTTTAATATTCCTTGGAATTTTTAAAAATATCCTTGAAATATCTTTAAAATACCTTGAATTCTTTAAAGCTCTTTAAATTTCCTTGAAAAATTCATAAATACCCTAAGATCTCTAAAATCCTTTGGAGTATCTTCAAATTATTGAAGTTTATTAAAAATTGCTTGGAATTTTTGGAAATCCCTTGAAACTGTTTAAAACTCTTGGAAATTCCTTGGAATTCTTTAAATATCCTTAAATCCTTTAAATCTTTGATAATACCTTCAAATATTTGAAATTCTACGAAATCCCTACCTTCTTGTGAATAAATTCTTTGAAATTGATAAAAATATTGTAAAATCCCGTGAAGTTCTATGAAATCCGATATTTCCTGAAATCCCGGAAAATTGATTAAAATACCTTAAAAGCTTCTAAAATTCCTTCAAATTATTGAAAGCCGAGGTTCTAGGAAATTCTTTAAAACTCGATGAACAATTTTTTAAATCCTTAATATCATTAAAAATCCTTGGAATTTCCTGGACAATTTGTAAATATCTTAAAAGGCCTTAGAATCTTTTAAAAGAGCTTAAAATCTTTAAAATTCTTTAGAATATTTTTAAATTATTAAAATCTATTAAAAATTCCTTGGAATTCTTCAAATCCTTTGAAACTTTTTAAAAATGCCCTAAAATCTTTTAAATTCTTCGGAATACCATCTAATTATTAAAAGCTATGAAACATTCCTTAGAATCTTCGAAAATACCCTAAAATATATAAACTCCTTTGAAATTTTTCGAAATCATTTGAACTTTTTAAAACTTTTGAAAATCCCTTGGAATTTTTAAAAATACCCTAAAATATTTAAAATTGATTAAAATCCCCTAAAATTATTAAAATATAATACAAATTTCTTGAAATCTTTTAAAATACTCTAAAACAGTTCAAACGAGTTCAAGTACATACCCGCACGGGTTAATTTTTGAAAAAAAAGAGACTAAAGTGTTTTTTTCATTTAAAAATGTAACTATAGTGACTATCTTTATAAAGTTACTGAAAAATGATTTGAGAAAAAAAAAGTTAATCAAAGTGCTTCTTACAGAAATTTCCTGACTTTTCCCTGACTTTCCCTAACCAAAAAAAATTCCAGACGTTTACCTGATTTCCAGGTTATCCCTAACCTGCGGCCACCCTGCTATTATTGCAGAAATAATTTATTCAATGATTTGAAAGCATCTAAACTTATTTAAATTATTTTATATTATATCAATAAATAATAGGAACACCGTTTTTTTTAAATAGTTCTGAAGACAAATTTATCCCTCAAAAAATGCAAATTGAAAAGATTCCTTTCTAAGAGTCCATCTTTTCAAAAATAATTCTCTAGAGAAAGGAACAATTTGTATTTAGTAGAAAAAAATTAATTATCGAAATCATTAGTTTTATTGAAATTTATTGTACAATTTCAATAGTGACTCGTAAATCGGAATTAAATCCGATAGAAATTATTCTAAGGATTCTAATCCTATCCAGAATTTTCAAAAGGTGCAATGACTTGCGAGAAAAAAATTCAACGGGTTTATAGGATCATTCCGTCAAAGGAAAATGGAAAGAAGAAAATAATTGGAAAAAATCTATAGTTGAGGGATTAATTTTCAAAGATTCAAATTGTTGAACAATATAATTTTTTTATTTGAAACTTCAGTATGAACTAATCAAAATTAAAAAAAAAAAATAAGAATCTTCTGGGTGTGAAATTTTCAAGCAATTTAATGTCTTAGTTTCAATGAATGAAGCTGCAACAATTATCAACAAAAAATAAAAAATATTATCTATTTATTTTAGAGTGCAGGCGAGCAGCTGTGAACGGTTGCACTTCATCAACTTCAAGAGTGGATGATCTAATGCAAACTTTGTGACATCGGAAAATATGCTCTCATCCATGATCGCATATGGACTTTCATCACTTTTTTCTGCTAGCTGTCTTTTTTTTTTATCTCTGCACCTTCACTATTATTTACTTTTCACAGACGTCTGCACATTTAGCAGCATTTTTAAAATTCAAAATTGTAGAATTTAAAAATTATGTCTTTAAATGCCTTTCAAAAATAAAAATAAACTTTCAGATTTGGAACACAAATTTGAAAGAAAAAAAAATTCAAACTGAAAATTCGGACTTGTTTACTCCACTGTAAAAAGCTTTTGATTTTTTCCTACTTGAACAATTCTTGCCACAGACTAATGTACTTGAAAAAAATGGACAGAGTGATTGAAATAAAAAAGTGACTAAAATTGATTACTGTTCACGCAGAAAGAAGCCTGTAATATCAATAGAAACACTTATCTACTCAAAAAATTACGATTCCATAACGCATTTCATTTATCGGCTTGCATTTACAAGATTAGATGAAATTCTATTATATTTTTAAGAAAGATACATTTTCAAGCCCAGAAGATTAATTTTCTCAAAACAAAAACAAAAAAAAACACGAATTTTCGACAAAATACATGAATTTTCAACCAAACAGTTGAATTTTCGACTAAAAAAAGATAAATTTTAAGGTAAAACCATTAATTTAAAAAAAAACAATAGTCTTCAACAAAATAGTTCAATTTTCAAACAAATATATGAATTTTCAACTAAAATTATAAATCTTCAACCAAAAAAATTAGTTTTTAATAAAGTAGTTTAACTTTTAACCAAGTGCTTGAATTTTCAGTAAAAAAAATGCATTTTCGACAAAAAATGTTCAAACTTCAAATTCGTCTCTTTTGCTTGAAAATGCAACTATTTATTTCTAAATGCAACTGTTTGGTTGAAAATTATTATTATTTTTTTTTTTTAATCCAGTTATTTGGTTCATAATTCATCTTTGAATACTGTAGTTGAAAATTAGTTGAATCCTCAACCAGAGATGAATTTTCAATAAAATAGATGAACTTTTAGAAGAAACATTCATTTTCAACCAAGAAGATAATTTTTCTACCTACAAAGACAAATTTTTAACAAAATACAAGAATTTTCCATCATATAGTTGGATGTTCAACCAAAAAGATGAATTTTCCACCAAGAAGATTAATGTTCTACCGAAAAAGACGAATTTTTAACCAAATAGTTGAATTTTCTACCAAAAAAGATCAATTTTCAGCCAAAAATGAAATAATTAAATTTTCAGTTAAAAAAACTAATTTTCAATCAAATAAGAAAGTAATTTTCAACAAAGTAGTTCAATTTTGAACTAAATAGATCAATTTCCAACTAAGATAATGAATCTTCAACCAAAAAAATGAATTTTTAACCAAGAAGATTAATTTTCTACCTAAAAAGACAAATGTTTAACAAAATTCATGATTTTTCCACATTATAGTTGAATGTTCAACCAAAAAGATGATTTTCAACCAAGAAGATTAATGTTCTACCGAAAAAGACGAATTTTTAACCAAATAGTTCAAGTTTCTACTAAAAAGATCAATCTTCAATCAAAAATGAAATAGTTAAATTTTCAGTTTAAAAAAATTCATTTTCAATCAAATAAGAAAGTAATTTTCAACAAAATAGTTCAATTTTGAACTTAATAGATCAATTTCCAACCAAGATGATGAATCTCCAACCAAAAAAATGAATTTTTAACCAAGAAGATTAATTTTCTACCTAAAAAGACAAATTTTTAACAAAATTCCTGATTTTTCCACCATATAGTTGAATCTTCAACCAAAAAGATGATTTTCAACCAAGAAGATTAATGTTCTACCGAAAAAGACGAATTTTTAACCAAATAGTTCAATTTTTAACCAATTAGTTCAATTTCCAACAATATACTTCAAGTTTTAACCAAATAGTTAAATTTTCAACAAAATAGTTCAATTTTTAACCAAATAATTAAATTTTCAACAAAATAGTTAAATTTTTAATCAAGTAGTTGAATTTTCAACAAAATAGTTTCAATTTTTGATCAAATATGTAGTTGAACTTTCAACAAAATAGTTGAATTTTCAACCCAATAGTTAAATTTTCAACAACATAGTTAAATTTTTAATCAAGTAGTTGAATTTTCAAAAAAATGCAACTTTTAAAAAATAGTAGAATTTTTAACAAAATAATGACATTTTTGACTAAATAGCTTAATTTTTAAGGAAGTAGTTGAATTTTCAACAAAATACTTAAATTTTTAACCAAATAGTTAAAAAAATTAATTTTCAACCAAAAAAAGAACGACTTTTCAACAAAATAGTTGAAGAGAAAAGGGAAAAAAGGGGAAGTTTTTGAGAATAGGGGAAAAGGGGGAATTTCAAGAAAAAAGGGGAAACTAAGAAAAAAAGGGGAAGCTTGTGCACCCTGAAATAAATATAATGAGATTTCTTTTACAAACTCATGTGTTACAAATCAGAATTGTAATTCATAATTGTTACTCTTTCTCAAAATTCCCTGTTCCAAATCAGAAATCTTTTAAAACGTTCAGAAATCTCTTGAAATATTTAAAAATCGTTGAAAATTATTCAAATCTTTCGAACTCTTTTAAATTGACAGGGAAAAATTAACACTTGTCCAGGAGAAACCCGGGAATTTAAAGTCATCTGAGAGGTAGACATCCTGTTTATTAATTCAAAACATCAATTCAATTTTTGTATATTTCCTATAGGATAGTACATAAAGTCTTAAAATCTTAAAAATGTCTTCTCTAATCTCATTATTCAAGACTCATTAGTTTTTTTTTCTAAATTTCTAAAATAGATTTGAATATTAATTTGCAAGAACCTATGTTTTTATTCAAATGCAATATAAAAAATACAGTGAAACCTGGACTTAGCTCCCCTGGATTTTGCCCTTCCGAGAACTGACGCCGTGCCGTGGGGATACGTGAGAGGCGTTTGCGGGGGGATGTGCGGTGTGCACTCAGGCGTGACAAAACAGAGAAACAAGAGAGAGACAAAATAGTTCCGAGTCTCTGGATTTAACGTCAAGGTCAGCCCCAAAACCGGCGCTAAATCCAGGTCCGACTGTATCTTAAATTAATATTTTACTAACCCACATCCCAAATATAAGAAACAGTACTGTAATTAGCAGTCTTTTTGAAAGTCATACTGCAATAACTAACAGCCAATCGATTCCCTTGATCTGGAGACCAGGATAGATGGGTGATTGGTCTTTTCATAGGCAGAGGATCTCGATAAACATTAACTGTTCGAGAAAATGTCTTCTGAACAAGAGGAGTTGATTCCGTGTTGCTAAAGTATTGCTCGTAAATATTGCAGGCATTATTTTGCAAAATGCAGTGTTCCATACCCTTGAAAAAAATTGTATTATAATTTTTTTAAATTAATCAAAGTAGCTGCTAAGACGTTAATTAAGTCATTCAGACATCCCCCTACCATAATTCCCCCTACATCCCCTCCTCACGTACCCCCTCGCTTCCCCAGCTAACACTCCCCTTCCCCAGCCCTCAGTTCCTCACCCTACTCACCCTAATTTCTAAACATTTCCGGTACTAACCTTCAACTCATTACGCCCCACTTCCCCTAGACCCCCTCCCCTCACTTCCCCTACTTCCACACCCCTCATTTCCCACCACAACCCCTACTTTTGTCCCCCTCATTTCCAACCACTTGCACTCCCCTCATTTTCCCTCACTCTAAAATACTTCCCCTACCCTCACTTCCCCTACATTACCTCCCTTCATTTTCCCTGAATTTTTCACTTCCCCTTCTACTACCGCTCCCATCATTTCTCATCGCTTACCCTATTTACCCTCCCCTCATTTCCACCCGTTTCTCCTACTTCCACTGTCATCATTTTCCCTCACTTTACCTACTTCCACACCCCTTATTTACCCCTCACTCTCCCTGCTTTACTTCCCCTCATTTCTTCTTATTTTCCTTACTTACCTCCGCTCACTTCCCGCTAATTCCCCTCCTTCCCGTCTGCTCATTTCCTATCACTTCACTTAATTACCCTCCCCTCATTTCTCCTCATTTCCCTACTTCACCTTCTCTAATTTCCCCTATTTTCTCTTCCCTCATTTCCCCACTTTACTTCCTCTAATTTCCCCTATTTTCTCTTCCCTATTTCCCTACCTTACCCCCCTAATTTATTCTATTTTCCCTCCCCTCATTTCCCCTACTTTCCCTCTCTCCATTTCCTATCACTTCCTCTAAGTTTCAACCCCAATTTTCCCCTCATTCCCCTACTGCCCGTCCCCTAACTTCCCCAACACTAATTTCCCCTACATGAAAAAAAGTAAAATGCTTGGAAAAAAATGAAAAAAAAAGAACCGAAAAATAATTTTTAATACAAACCAAAAATATGAAATAACTTTTTTTTCTTAAGTTTATTTGTTTTTAAGGTTATATAAGTATAATTCTCCTAAGATTCTTGGGAAAATTCAAAAAGATTTTTGAAGATTTCAGATGTCTAATCAAAATTTCAACAAAAAGATCATTTTCAACTGAACAGTTGAATTTTCAACTGAACAGATAAATTCTTAACGACAGATGTGATGCATATAATTGATATTTCTACCGAAGCAGCTTTTGATATTTAACCAAAAATAGTTTTCTCATGAAAAAGACGAATTTTCAACAAAATAGTTGAATTTTCTACCAAAAAAGATTAATTTTCAATCAGTCTCATTTAAAAAAAAAAATAAGATTAAATTTTTTCCAAGAGACCAATTTTCCACAAAACAGTATAATTTTTAACCCATAAATATGAATCCTCAACAAAAAAGTTCAATTTTCAACCAAATACATCGATTTTCTATCAAGAAGATTAATTTTCTACTATAAAATAAGAATTGTCAACAAAATATGTGAAATTTCAATTATGTATTTAAAGATAAATTCTCAATCAAAAATGGAATAGTTACATTTCCGTTAAAAAAATAATTTTTACTTTAAAAAAACGATTTTTTATCCAAAGAGATGAATCTTCAACTCAAAAAATTAATTTTTGAACAACTTTCAACCAAGTGTAGTAGTTGAATTTTCAACCCAAAGAGATGAATTTTCAACAAAATAGTTCAATTTTCAACCAGAGATAAATCTTTGAAAAAAAATGAATTTTGAAAAAATTAGTTCAGCTTTAAACCAAATGTAGTTAATTTTAAAAACAAAAATAATAATTCTCAACGAAAAATGTAATCTCTGATATTTCAACTAAAAGATATTTTAATTATAAATCAAAAAAAGGTGAATTTTACCAAAAAAAGACCAATTTTCATTCAAAAAGTTGAATCCTAAACCAAAACTGATTAATTTTCAACAAAAACTTTGCACTTTCAACAATCAAAAAGATTAAATTTCTACCAAAAGAGAAGAATTTTCACACCAAAAAGACAAATTTTTAACCCGAGAGTTGATTTTTCAATCTTAAAAAATTTTTCAGTGAAGAAAGAAAAAAATGTCAACCAAAGAGATGAATTTTCAACTAAAATGATGAATCTTCAATAAAAAATAGTTAATTTGTTAAAAAGTATTTTAACTTTTAATCAAGTAGTTGAATTTTCAACCAAAAAAAAAGGAAAATTTTGTTATTCTCTTGAAACCTTTCAACATTCTTAAAAGCTTCTAAATTTTCAAGTTCAAAATCATTTGAAAACCTCTAAATACCTCTTTAACTCACACGCTTTTTTAAATCTTTTTTTTTCAAATCTTCTATAATCTTTTTCGAAATTTTAGGAAATTATTGGAAATTTTTTGAAATCTTCTCAAGATTTAAATTATTTTCGAATCTTTTCAAAACTTCTAAAACTGCTAAATATATTTTGCAATAATTCAGTTTTCCCAACAAATTTTTGAATCTTGCAAAATTTAGAAAATTTTCTTTAAATCTTCCAGGTTTTTTACCGACTATTTTGAAATCTTCAAAACCTAAAATTAATGTTTTAAAATAAAACTGAAACCATTTAAAAGTTTCCCAGAAATCTTATTGTCAGTACCTATAATTTGTTTGTTACCGATACCAACGTTTTTTACCCATACTATAATTTAATTTTTCTTATCTCTTTAAAATTGTGAAAAATTTACAAATTATAGTGAGATAGTAAAATTGCAAGAACAGAATTATTTCCCAATATTAAAAAATCACTTACAATTAAAATTTTCTCAATTATCAATAATGTTTAGAAACATTTAGAAATAAATTTGACCATGACAAAGGATACATACAAAAAAAATTCGATTTAGAAATAATTTGATTTCAGATTTAAGATTCAATTACCGGTAGCATCTGAAGCATTGTGTGAATGTACAATTCATCCTTTTCGATTTTACGTCTGTATCGAACTGTCTGTTCTAGATCTTGCATATTTATATCTTTAGGCCAACCACCCTCCACGTGATGCATTCCACTTTCTTTGAATGTGGCAGTTGTAGTGTTCACCTAAAAATTTAAATTTAATTAGTTTAATTTTTAAATTATCAAAATTCAATGTCTACAATTTGTATCCTTTGTAAATGTATTTTATTTATTTATTATAGGTACCTCGTGAGCAGCATAGGTTCTATTACACTGCGTGCCTTGTGTTGCTGGATCTATTCTAATAAAATTCTGTCCCAGCGAAGCATCTGATTTTATATCAACTTCGATTTTCTCATTTTCGGAGAAGTTACACCATTTTCCAAATTGCCATCGCTTTTTCTCATAAGAATATTGTGAATCCATTTGGATGATTGTTATATAATTCAAATTGAAAGGCAAACTAAATGCAATTTAATAGTAATTAACTAAATATATAACAAAATAAATTATAATAATTAGAATCGAAATACAGTCAAACCTGGATTTAGCGGCAAATTTGGGGCTGACCTTGACGTTAAATCCAGAGACTCGGAACTATTTTGTCTCTCTGCTGTTTCGCAAACGCCTTTCTGGTATCCCCACGACGCGAGGTCAATTCTCGGAAGGACAAAATCCAGGAGAGCTAAATCCAGGTTTCACTGTAAAGGACATTACCAAGATGTCTACTCAAATCCTGGAGAAAAATTACCTGAGTATTCCAGAATTTGTCCAGGTATCTTAAGATTAATTATGTATACAATTTTGCGATTTTATTATAAATAATGTTTTCTTCAGTTCTTGTAAATATGTAAATGTGTAAAAATAGTACTATGTATAATTAAAAAACTGTTTTTTCATTCGTCAAAGTGACTTTATTAAAAGATAAGTAATTTCTTGATGGTAGCAATTTCTAGAAATTTAAGTCAATATGTTTAAGTTCATGAGTTTGAATAATAATTAAAATAAATTTTTATTTTCTCTTCATATAATTAAAATTCAGAACATATTTAAAATATTCATATTTTGACTGAAAGCTGTGGTGACCAGACACCGTGTAAAAACGGGAGAAATAAGAAAATGCTTCAAATTTCTAACTTTTCATTCCTAACTTTTCAAAAAAAAAAAATTTTTCAACAAAATAATTAAATATTTAATTAGATTAATGAACTTTTAAACTAAAATAATGGAATATTCGCATAAATTAGTTAAATTTTCAGTTCGAAACGTTAAAAAAAAATATCGATTAAAAAATTTAATTTTTAACAAAAAGAAAATAATAAATTTTCAACGAAAGAAATAAACTTTCAATTAAAATGATGAATTTTCTAGGAAACAAAAAAATTAATTTTAAACAAGAGTTTAAGTTTCAACGAAGTTGTTTAATTTTCAACGAAAAATATGAATTTTCAACTAAAATGATAAATTTTTAACTGGAATAGTTGGATTTTTAACAAAAAAATATGATATTTTAACCAAGTAGTTTAGTTTCCAAACAAAAAGATGAATTTTTAAATAACATGATGAATTCTTAACTGAAATAGTGGAATTTTGAACCAAAAAAATGAGTTTCACCCAGAAGAGGTAATTTTCTACCAAAAAGTGCAACTTTTCAACAAAATACACGAATTATCACACATAAAAGATAAATTTTCAGCAAAAAATTGAATATTTAAATTTTCAGTTAAAAAAATAATATTCAGCCAAACAGATGAATTTTTAATTAACATGCTAGAATATTCAACTGGATTAGTTAAATTTTCAGTAAAAAGAAATAATGTTCTACCAACAAGAAAAACTAATTTTCAACCAAAAAGAGAAACTTTTTTCTAAGAAAGTTAAGTTTTAAACCAAAAATAGAATAATTAAATTTTCAGTAAAAAAAATCATTTTCAACAAGATAGATGGATTTTTAAACAAATAATTGAATTTTCAACTGAAAGATCAATTTTCAACAAAAAATGGAATTGTTCAATGTTCAGTAAAAAAATAATGTGGAATAAAAAAAAACGAATTTTCAACCAAAATGATGAATTTTCTACTGGAATAATCGAAGTTGAACTGAAAAGAAAACGAATTTTTAACAAAATGATGAATCTTTAACTGGAATAGTTGAACTCTCCACCAAAAAGATAAATTTTCATCCAAGAAGTTTAATTTTCGACAAAAAAAAACGAATTTTCAACAATATACATGAATTTTCGAATAAAAAATGTAAATTTTCGACGAAAAATGGAATAGTTCAATGTTTAAGTAGAAAAATTAATTTTCAACCTCAGAGATGAATTTTCAACTAGAATGATGGAATATTCAACTGGATTAGTTAAATTTTCAGTTAAAAAAATTATTTTTCTACCCGAAAAAATTTCAACTAAAAAGATGAATTTTCAACTAAAATGATGAATCTTTAACTGGAATAGTTGAATTTTCAACAAAAAGATGAATTTTCAACTAAAAAGTATCAGTTTTCAACCGAAAATGGAATAGATAAATTTTCAGTTAACAAAATTAATTTTCAACCAAAAAAAAGGAATTTTCAACAAAATAATTAAATATTTAATTAAATTAATGAACTTTTAAACTAAAATAATGGAATATTCGCCTAAATTAGTTATATTTTCAGTTCAAAACATTTTTTTTTAATTTTCGATTCAAAATTTTAATTTTTAACAAAAATAAAATAATAAATTTTCAATAAAATAGTTAAATTTTCAACCAAAGAAATAAACTTTCAAATAAAATGATGAATTTTCTAGCAAAAAAAAATTTAAACAAGAGTTTAAGTTTCAACCAAGTTGTTTAATTTTCAACGAAAAAGATGAATTTTCAACTAAAATGATAAATTTTTAACTGGCATAGTTGGATTTTTAACAAAAAAATATGATATTTCAACCAAGTAGTTTAGTTTACAAACAAAAAGATGAATTTTTAAATAACATGATGAATCCTTAACTGGAATAGTGGAATTTTGAAGAAAAAAAATTAGTTTCATCCAAAAAAAAGTAATTTTCTACCAAAAAATACGACTTTTCAACAAAATAGACGAATTATCACATATAAAAGATAAATTTTTAGCCAAAAATTGAATATTTAAATTTTCAGTTAAAAAAATTAATATTCAGCCAAACAGATGAATTTTTAACTAACATGATAGAATATAATATAATTAGATTTTCAGTTAAAAAAAAAAGAATGTTCAACAAAAAAGAAAAAACAGTTTTCAACAAAATAGTTAAATTTTTAATCAGTCATGAATTTTCAACTAAAATGATAAATCTTCAATAAAAAATGAATTCTTAACAAAAGAGTTTAGTTTTCAGCTAATATGATGGAGTATTCAACTGGATTAGGTTACTTTTCTACCAAATAGTTGAATGTTTAATTAAAAAGATACATTTTCAAAGAAAAATAGAATAGTTAAATTTTCAGTAAAAAATGGTAATTTTCAACAAAAAAAAAACGAATTTTCAACCAAATAGTTAAATCCAGTAATATAAAGTTACTTTTACTGATGAAAAAAAATTATTATTTCATTTAATTTTACAATTAAAAAAAAATTTAACCACGCTCTCGAAAACATTCCCCGACTTTAAGAAAAAGTCCCTGACATTTCCAGGTTTTCCAGGTTTTCCAGGTGAGTAGACACCCCGATTACAAATATTTTCATTGTAAAAAAGAAGATTTATTTTACATTCTTGTGTAGTTAAATAGTAAATCACAATACTTTCGGTTGTTAAGCGTTTCATGAAAATATAATACTGAGGCGATGTATTACATTTGTTAGATCAATCAAATCTCCAAGGGTATGAACATGGTGGAGATTTACGTCGAAATTAATTTTTAATATTTTGATTATTCTATATTCCAATAGAGGAATTTCCTAAACTCATAATTTTCGTCCTTTTTCAATTTTTCCTTTCGAAATCATTTTTTAATTGTTGTCAATAATTATTCGAGAAATCTTAGTATTGATAGTTTAGTGCAAAACTTGGTCTAGAACGTTATGTAATTTCTTTAAATTTATGTTTACAACACAAAATTTCAAAGGAACTTACAAAATTTGTAAATCTTTTATAAAAATAAGATATGGCACATTTTACTCAGTTTTGACTAAAACAGTAGCTTTTGGATTCAAAACTTGAATGATCGTGAAACACATTTTGTAAGCTTCTGAAAATTCCTTGCTATTGGAATCTAAAAATTTTTTTGCATCTGGAATCACTTTATGGAGGAGGTAATGAACTAATACTTCTTGATATTTTGCTCGCTGCAGCTGTTGTAATACATCGAAGAGTGAAACGAGTTGAGCTCTACTCGAATAACGAATGCAAAGAGTTTTAAACATGTCTGAAAATTAAAAATATTTTTAGGGTCTCAGTTACCGATATTTAAATTCTTAATTACAGGGATTCCTCCCACTTTTCCATTTTCTTCCCCTCCCTTAAATTTGAATTTTGACCAAATTTCGACACTTTTCTCCAAAAATAAAACCTTAATAATTGTGAAAAATATAGAATTATAAATTTACAGAGTTTTAATTTAAAAATTATTAGAAAAAATGTATTAAATTTGTTGTTGAAGGAAAAAACTTAATAAATTAACCCTGTAATTATTTACAGCATAATTATTTGAAAATAAAAATTAAGCTCCTTAAAAAAACGTTTTAAAAATCTGATTGAATCTACCTTCAAAATTTGTGATACACAAATCGTTCCAAATTCCATTAGACATCCATCCTCTCTTATTAAGATGTAAACTTCTACAGCATTCAGAAATTTTGGATCTTCTTGTGTCTTTCTTGTCATGGAATATATTTTTATATTCCGAGTCTAAATTAGAATATTTTGTTTTAAGTTCATTTTTCTGGGTACGATTTGTATCCCTGTCGTAAGGTCCTCCTAAGATTTCTATGAAACCTTTTACCAGGGTTGGAATTTTCTCTGATTTTGTGTTATGCTTTTCTCTTTGATTACACTATAATAAATAAATAAATTAATTGAAAAAATAAAAAAAACTTCACAGAATTAAATTTTATGGATTTATTTAATTTAATTAATAATCGTTGACGGGCTAGAGTTTTGAAATAATACTTGATCTAAATTTGCTTCTGATCATTTGTACTTTTATTATAGTGTGATTTTGGATCAATTTTAGTTTTACAGAAATAATTTTTAACGATAACAGAAAATTCATAAAATTTTAATACAAAAAAAAATAAAAATTTTTTATATGATTTCACAACTATGATATTAGACAAAGAAAAACAGTTTCAAATTGTAAATTGCCAGGGTGTCCACCTGAACATAATTATAATTCTGAGTTGGGATAGGGGTTTTCAGTAACGAATTATAATCTAAACTTTGAGACTGGAAATTTTTTTAAAGATTTATAATTCTGAGTTGGGACAAGGAATAAATAAAATAAATTTGAAAAAAATCACCTAAAGAATTAAAATTATCCCGACTTGGAACAGGGAATTTTCGAAAAGAATTATGATTCGAAGTTGCGACATCCAATTTCAGTAATGAAATATAATTTTTACTTTGGGTCAGGGAATTTCAGTAAATAATTAAAATTTTGAGTTTGGCACAGGGAATTTCAGTAAAGAATTATAATTTTATTTGCAACGGGGAATTACTGACATGGCCCGAGGATTTTCAAAAAGAATTTTAATTCTGATTTAGAAGAAGGGAATTAAAAGAAAATGTTGTTCCAAGTCAGGATTTGTCACAATTTGAAACTTCCCTTTTCCAAATTTTAGAAAAAGTGATTTACTATATTCCTGAATTATAATAGAAAATTTTGTAAATAAATGTTATTCTGTCTGGGAATTGCAACTTTTGGGAAATAATTTGAATTCTGATTTAGATTATACGAATTAATAAAAATCCCTGCTAAAATTCCGAACTATAATTCTTTTACAAAATTCTCTGTTCCAAATCAGAATTGTAATTCTTATGAAATATTTTAAGGGCATGTGAATGTCTGTTACGTGACCAATTATTAAATGTTAATATATGCAGCTTCTTTGTAATTAGAAAAATGAATATTTTTTTCTGAAATTTTGGAAAATAGTTCAAATTATATAAGGACACATCTCTCTGTCCTATTTGAATTTTTGTTTCATTTACATAATGCAATTTTACTAATTCGATTTTAACTAGGGCACTAAAGCCCTCTTCTCAGTCACATTCCATGTTTAAAAATAATAAGATAGGCACTATTTAAATAAATTGAAAATTCAAGTGGGTCAGACAGACATGGCCTTATATATTTTGAACGATTTTACAAAATTTCAGCAACGCATTTACATGTTTCAAATTAGAAAGCCACCAAATATAAACCAGCTAATTGGTAACATGCCCTTAAAATGTTTAGAAATAAATCTCTTGATATTTTCGAAGACGTTTGGAATCATTCAAATCTTTTGAACTCTTTTAAATTTACCGGGAAAAATTAACAATTGGCCGGTAGAAAAAATGAAAAATAGCTGGGAATTTACAATCATCCATCCCCTATGAAAACAGGGTTTTAAAATCCTGGCTAAAATATAATTGATAAAATTGCATTATTTAAAAAAAAAAAGTTCAAATGGACTAGATAGACATGCCCTTATTTTGAACCATTCCCTAAAATTACAGCACAATAATATATGTTTCTAATTACAAAGCCACATGCCCTTAATAACTTAATTTTTTTACACCTACCATATTATTGAATTCCATCAGAAATTTAGCAGAAGCTTCTTCACTTCTTTTGTCCCTCGTTTCAGTTTCAGAATTATTTATTTTTAGAAATGAATGATAAACTTTCAATACTTTCACAAGACTCGAAGGCACTCCATGTTTATCGAGTCCTTCCACTGCATCCACGGATTTTACAGTTTTTGTGTTGGTACTGTTACCATGAAATGGACAATTTTCATTTTGAAGGGGCCTTTCATCAATTATTTCTGGGGGATTCTGAATCTGCGTCTTTAATAAAAATAATAAAATTTATTATTAATTTTTTAGCTACATGTATAGCGTCGAGCAAAAAAAAAAGTTGTGGTTCGGCATCCGAAAGAGATACCATTTTTGAAAATCTGTTAATGCCTTCTGTTCGGTATTTGAATTAGAAAATTCTAAATTTTGAAGTTTCAAAAAGATTATGGTGAATTTTTGTGAGTAAAGTTTTTTCTAAAGAATAACATTTTTTAAAAGTTGTTTACTTAAGTTAAAATTTTTGGAAAATATATACAAAACAACTGTTTTTCGAATTTATTTAACTGCATATTTAAAAAAATGTGATGGATGTCAAAACTAAAATTTCTTTAGTTTGAAACGAAGAGACATGACATTATTTTATTGTTATGAACAAATCTTGTCGTTTTCAAAGCAAAATTCTCGATATAGAAAAGCTTTAAAATTTCGAAAACATTTTTGTTTATAAAATCAAAATATTTAAATCTTTCTTCTTCAAGTAGAAAAATTTCAAGTACAGTTAATTCAGTTGAAAAAATATGTTTTTTTTACGTTTTAAAAAAATTGTAACTCAGAAAAAATTAATTTCATTTATTATTGTACTATACTAAAAACTGTACCCACAAAACATTCGCGATAATTCTTCAACCCATATGAATAATTCTTAATTATTTAACAGATAGATTATTCCCAATGGGAATAATTTTTAAGAATTTTCATAATTTTGTTCCAATTTTTTAAGAATTCTCATTTTTTAAATTAAAAACAATCTTACATTGAAAATGTCCAAAATGGGATCATTTCAGATCGAAAATTTATAAATTATTAGACAATTTCACATTAATAGCGTTTGAAATTAAATAATTTGCTATTGTAACGTACAAAATTGAATACATACATATAAACAATTTCAAGTTGAAAATTTTATAATTGGAAACATGTAGATTTAAATAATTTTAAAATTATTCTGAACCTGGTGGTTTCAAATTTAAATCGTTCTAATGATACAATTTACAAAATTACAGACCTAATATTTGAACCATTTCCAGATTTCCCACAGCCTAATTTACTTGAAAAAGAGAAAAAGTGACATATTTAAACCGAAAAAGTGACCAAAAGTGACTAATGATCTATTGAATTTAAAAAAATGCAAAGGAAGTCGATGAAATTTATAAGAATTCTAGGTCAATTTGAACGAATTCAGGAGTAATTAAAAAAATAAAACTATGAATTAACTAAAATTAGAGTGACTTTAGAGGAATTTAAGGAAAATGAGAAGAATTAGATGAAATTCATGAAAATTCAACGTAGATTAAAAAAAAAATAACAAAATTCCAAGGATTTCATTAAATTTAAAGTGAATTTAGAAGAATTCAAGGGAATCTAAAAGAATTTTTTTAAATAACTAAGAATTCAAGGTGAGTTTAAAATACTTCAGGGTGAACACATAAAAAGTAAAAAAAATTAATTCTATTTAATTGAGTAGAATTGAGTGAATCCAGCGAAAGAGTAAAATAAAGAATATTACAAAGAAATAAATAAAAAAAAATAACAATAAAATTGCGGAGAATTCAGAATAAATCAATAAGAATTCAGGATGAATTCCAAATTAATATTATGAGTTGAAAAAAAAATTCAAAATATTCCACTGTTTTTAGTATAATGAGAATGAATGTAGAAGAATTTAATGAAATTTAAGAGACTTTGATGACATTCATAATAATTTGAAAGAATGTAATTGAACAACATTTTTAAAATAAGAAAAATTTCCATCGAATTGAGTAAAATGGACATGAACAGAATTTAAATGAACTGCAAAAAATAAAACCAACGAAATAAATAAAACTCGAGTGAATTTAGAGAAATTTAAGGGAAATGAGAAGAATTCGATGGAATTTATAAAAATTCAAGTGGATAGAAGACAATTACAAAATATTTTACAATTTGATTGAATTCATTAAATTCGTAATAATTTGAGAAATAATCAAAGAAATCCAAAGAAATTTGACGAAATACCTAAGAATCCAAAGTGAATTTAAAAGACTTTAGGGTGAATTGAAGAAAATTACAACAATATTCAATTAATAGAGTAGAATTAAGTGAATTTAAAAGGACTCAAGTAAATTCCACAAAATACAGAGTAAATTAAAAAAAAATCAAGAGAATTTCAAAAAAATTGAGAGAATGCAGGATAAAATAAATAGAAATTCGGGGTAAAATCCAAATTAATTAAAATGAGTTGAAATTTTTTTTTAATATTTCACTGATTTCAGTAAAATTGGAATGAATTTAGAAGAATTCAATGGAGTTCAAGAGATTTTAAAGAAATTCATAAGAATTTGAAAGAATATAATTAAACACAATTTTTAAAATAAAAAAATGTCCATCGAATTTAGTAAAATGAGCGTGAACTGAATTCAGAACGAATTTAACAGAATTTAAGTAAACTGCAAAAAATAAAACCAACGAAATAAATAAAACTAGAGTGAATTTAGAGAAATTTAGGGGAAATGAGAAGAATTCGATGGAATTTATAAAAATTCAAGTGGATAGAAGACAATTAAAAAATATTTTACAATTTGATTAAATTCATTAAATTCGTAATAATTTGAGAAATAATCAAAGAAATCCAAAGGAATTTGACGAAATACCTAAGAATCTAAAGTGAATTTAAAAGACTTTAGGGCGAATTAAAGAAAATTACAATAATATTCCATGAACAGAGTTTAATTAAATTAATTGAAAATGATTCAAGTAAATTTCATAAAATACAATGTAAATTTTTAAAAAATCAAGAGAATTTCAAAGAATTTTAAAAAATATTGTTACACAATTAAAAATGTTGAGAAAATTCAAGATAAATAATACAAATTTAGGGTGAATTTCAAATTAATTGAAAAAAAAGTTAAAAATCTGAAATATTCCAGTGAATGCAGTAAAATTGGAGTGAATTTGGAAGAATTCAAGTGAATTCAACGAAATCGAGATAAATAAAAAATAATTCGAGTGAATAGAACAAAACTTTTAAAATTCAAAAAACTTCCATTGAATTCAGACAAATGGAAGTGAATAGAAATAGTGAAGAAAAAATGTGATGCAATCCATAAGAATTCAAGGTGAATTTGAAAGTCTTCAGGATGAATTTGAAAAAATTGAAAATCCAGAAAAGATCCATTGAATTCATTGGTGTCCATTGATTTTCAAAGAATCCGAGTGAATTCAAAAGAATTCAAAGTAATTTAAAAAGATCAATAAAATTGAGACATTCTTGCGTGACTTTATCTTGAAAAAGTAACTAAAAAGTGATTTGAGAACAAAATTAACCAAAAGTGATTAAAGGAATTCAACGGAATCTAAAAGAATTGGTTAAAATACCTACGAATTCAAGGTGAGCTTAAAATTTTCAATTGACACTCAAATTTTCAACAAAAAAGATGAATGTTTAACCTGCGAAGATGAATCTTCTACCAAATGATTGAATTTTCAAGTCAAAAAGACGAATATAAATATTTAAAAAATATTTGAATTTTCGACCAAAAAGATCAAATTTATAACAAAATATATGAAAAAAATATTAACCATTTTAAATTAAAATGTTTAAAGCTACTATATAACAAACATGATCTGTGTATTTCAGAAAAGCATTAATAAGAAAGAGTTTGTTCACTATTAATAAAAAGTATACAAGTTTTAAAATAAAATAATATAATAGTAATATATAATAATATATATTACCTTAATAAATTCGGTAGATAACGTCGATTCTGCTCTCACTAAAGGAGGAAGACGATTGTTCTTTTCGGAGGGTTTAGTATTTTTAATAAAATTCTGCTTATTAGCAAGAACGTAATTTGTTTGCGATCCAGTTTTTAAATTAACTTTAGAACCATTTTGTGATAATTGAGGTAGTTTTTTATTGATCAGACTGGCAGATTTCGAGCCAACTTCAATCTGACGATTGCTAGAAGAAGACCTTCGTTTCGTTTCCCGAGGATTATTTTCATCGCAGATTTTTTCACTCGTTATTTTAGATCTGCTCTCTTGCCTATTTTCAAATCTTGACTGCGATTTTGAGCTACTTTGCTTCAACCGAGTTAAGCTCTTTGATTTGGGCATATAAATTTCCCGAACATCAGGCTTACGAATTCGACTTCTTTCCCTCAAAAGATTCGTTTTCAATTTTTCCTTCAATTCTTGCCTTTGTAAAATTGACCTATCGATATCGTTAATTTGCAGCTGATCGTCCAACTCCATCTGGGAAAAGAAAATTCATTCAATTTATATTTATTAATTTAAATGTATGAAAAAGGTTGCTACAGAAGTCCAGTTTCAAAATTCCTTGAAATGCAAAAAAAATCTGGATTTGCAGGGTATGAATTTTCAACAAAAAAGTTAGTTTGTAATCAAGAAAGATGAATTTTCAACCAAATAGTTGAATTTACAACCCAGTAGTTGTATCCAAAAAATACGAAATTTCAACAAACTAGTTGAATTTTAGACAAAAAAGATGAGCTTTTAAGAAAATAGTTTAATTTTCAAGAAAATATTTAAATTTTTATCGAAATATTAGAATTTTTAACCAAAAGAGATGAGTTTTTAAAAAAATAATTAAATTTTCCACAAAATAATTTAGCTTTAAATCAAATCGAATTTTTAACCAAAAAGAGATGAATTCTGGACGAAAAATGTGATAGTGGACTTTCCAATTATAAAGAATTAACTTTCAACCATAAAAGATGAATTTTCAACTAAAAATATGACATTTTCAACCAAATAGTTTAATTTGTACGAAAAATACATTTTTTTAGAAGACTATTGAATTTTCAACAAAAAAATTTAATTTCAATCAAGACGAATTTAAAAAAAAATAGTTGAATCAAAAAAAAAGATCAAATTTCTACTATTCCAATAAAGATGAATTTTTAATGCAAAAGAAGGAATTTTCTATTCAATAAGACGAAATAAAAAAAAACAGTTGAATTTTCGACAAAAGATATGAATTTGTAACAGAATAGTTGAATTGTCAAAAAATTAATTCTTTTTTAACCAAATAGTAGAATTTTTAACCAAATAAAATGAATTCTGAACTTAAAAAATAATATTTTTCAATTAAAAAGAAAGTAACGATAATTGAATTTTTAACAAAAAAGTAAACTTTCACAAAAATATGATGAAGTTACTTGAAAAAGAGAAAAAGTCACCTATTTAAACCAAAAAAGTGACCAAAAGTGAGTAATGTTATATTGAATTAAAAAAATTAAAAACTATTGAAAGTTCAACCAAAAATGTTGAATTTTTGTAAAAATAGGTGAATTTTCAACAAAATGAGTAGATTTTTAACCAAATAGTAGAATTTTTTACCAAAAGATATGAATTCTAAATTTAAAATATATTAGTAGACTTTTCAATTAATAAGAAATAACTCACAAATGAAACAAATGAATTTGTAATTAAATAGTTTAATTTTCAAGAAAATATTTTTATTTTCATCGAAATATTAGAATTTTCAACCAAAAGAGATGACGTTTTAAGAAAATAATTGAATTTTCCATAAAATAATTCAGCTTTCAATCAAATAAAATTTTTAACCAAAAAGAAATGAATTCTGGACCAAAAATATGATAGTGGACTTTCCAATTATAAAGAATTAACTTTCAACCATAAAAGATGAATTTTCAACTAAAAATGTGACATTTTCAAACAAATAGTTTAATTTGTACGAAAAATACATTTTTTTAGAAGACTATTAAATTTTCAACAAAAAAATTTAATTTCAATCAAGAAAGACGAATTTAAAAAAATAGGTGAATAAAAAAAAAAAAAAATTTCTACCAATAAAGATGAATTTTTAATGCAAAAGAATGAATTTTCTATTCAAAAAGACGAAAGAAAAAAAAATAGTTGAATTTTCGACGAAAAATATGACTTTTTGACAAAATAGTTGAATTGTCAAAAAATTAATTCTGTTTTAACCAAATAGTAGAATTTTTAACCAAAAGAGATTAATTCTGAACATAAAAGAATAATAGTTTTCAATTAAAAAGAAAATAACGATAATTGAATTTTTAACAAAAAAGTAAACTTTCAAAAAAGTATCATGAATTTACTTGAAAAAGAGGAAAAGTGACCTATTTAACCAAAAAAGACCAAAAGTGAGTAATGTTATATTGAATTAAAAAAAATATTAAAAACTATTGAAAGTTCAACCAAAAACGTTGAATTTTTGTAAAAATAGGTGAATTTTCAACAAAATGAGTAGATTTTTAACCAAATAGTAGAATTTTTTAACAAAAGATATGAATTCTAAATTTAAAATATAATAGTAGACTTTTCAATTAATAAGAAATAACTCACAAATGAGAGAAAAATGAATTTTTAATTAAATAGTTTAATTTTCAAGAAAAAGACGATAACAAAACCGTTGAAATTTCAACAAAAAAGAACGACTTTTTAACAAAAGAATTGAATTTTCAAGAAAGAATTAAATTTTTAAGCAAATAATAGAATTTTTAACCAAAATACGTGAGAGTACAAAAATTTCTGGACTTTGCAGGTTTTTCGGATTTTTTTTAAATTACATGGTTTTTCCAGATCTTGTAACAACCCTCGCAAAAGGAAAAATTTCTTACTGCATTGCACGTGCATATTTGATCTATTTCCTTGTGTATGATTGTTTCATTCGGCCAGGATTTTAGAGCAAATCTTGCCTCATCACAGTCTGATTGTAGAACACTTTTCGTCTCTTCTGATAAAATTATTACTCGCTGCACAAAATTTTGCAAAGGTTTCAGATTTAGGCCTTGCATTTCCTCTTCAGTTTCGCCACTAATATTCTGATTAAAAATAAATAATTAAGTAGAAATTGTTATAAGAAAACATAATTAATATTAAAACTAGCGATATCCGAGTATTCAAAATGTTAACCCGCTTTGGGGAGAAAAGGAATAAAATTAATACTCAGAAATGTAGAATAATATTTATATATTAATAATAATTAATATATAATAATGACTTAAAGATATGATTCTTTACGCATTATTTCACTTCCTTCGCGTTAAAATTTCCTAAAGTCTCAGTCGGTAAAACTAGGAGTTTGGCCGAACCGCACCCTAGTCTAAAAATCTTCTTAAATAACAACCATTTTAAAACGAAATGCTGTAGATGGAATTGTAAATATACAAAGATACCCGTCTTGCAGCACCCCTGCAATCGTATTCTCTCCCAAACTAAAATTATTGACGGGACTTACGACACAATATCATTACAAAAAGCGTCGTTTTATACAAAAATAAAAATCATACAGGGCTACGGAGGAACCTTACCCTAAACATTTTTGCACATTCCACTTTACTTATTACATTAATTCAGCTAAGTCTGTCCAGATCACGAGTACAAGTAAAAAAAAGTCACTAAACTGACTAAAATTAATACAAACAACGATTGTGCAAGAGCGGCATAAGTACACTTTGGGTGCGTCGATCGAATCGCCGTATCGTGTTGAGTGAAGTAACGCAAATATTCAGCGATTTGATCGCCTTGCAATCCAAATTTGTCCCTAAACGAACTCTGTTCCAAACTGTCTGAATCTCAGGGAAAAAAATGATGCGTTGCACATGTGTATTTATCCAAATGGAATCACGTCACTCGAGGTCTCTGCAATCTTCACAAAATGCATTGTAGGTTTAAATCTAAAAGACGAAATTCAATTTGTACCCTTTGCTGCGCGAAGACCCCGAGCGAGATTGAATCGATGAGAAACGGATTGTATGCGACGATTTACTCTGCTGAATGTAAGCATCGGAGACGAGTGTCAAACGGACTATCTGTCCGCTCGACATAAATGTTGTGGAACTCGTCGATACGAAGAGAAAGGGCGAATGAGAAGTAATCTCATAGGTAATTTCTTACAACTCGTCCTTTCGAGGTACATCATCATCCTCATCTTCCTCTTGGACCTGAAAACAAATTTCAATTTAGAGAAATGAATTTCTTATGTTGTATAATAATTATTCATACTTTTATTTTATATTATTTCGAGGTTTAAATAAATAGCAGCGGTACAATCAAACTTGCCTGATTCTAGCTCAAATTATTCTTAAGAAAACATAAAACACCGAGCGTTTGACTACTCAATTTTTGAGTCTAAACCAGATATTCACCCAAATAGTTGAATTTTCAACAAAATGTGACGCGATCCGAGAAAAAGGACCTACTAGGCAAAAAAATAGATTTTCAGATTATGATGGATTCTATAAGTTCTTTAACTGATCTTTCTAGGGGTGCAATCAGAAATTTTGTATCTGCATTATTTCACAAGATATAAATGATTGAAAAAGAGTCTTCGAACGCGTGCGGAACGGCAGAGATTTCTTCAATCGCTCGCCCCGTAAAATTTCACTTTTGTCTAGCAGGTCCCTTTTCTCGGATCGCGTCACAAATGGTCGAATTTGCAACAAAACAGTTCAACTTTCGACCAGAAAATATGACTTTAACAAAATAATTGAATCTACAACAAAATAACTAAATTTTCAAGAAAATGGTTGACTTTTTAGCCAAATAGTTGAATTTTCAACCTGCAAAAATGAATTTTCAATCAGATAGTCCAATTTTAAAACAAAACAGATTGAACTTCAACCAAAAACAGTTGCATTTTCAACCCTAAAAGTTGAATTTTCGTCAAAAAAGTTAATTTTCAATCAGTTGAATTTAACCAAAAAAGACGAATTTTTAACAAAATAGTTGATTCCTCAACCGATGGAGTACAAAGTTAAATTAAAAAAAAAAAATTAATTTTGAACAACAAAAAAACTAATCTTAAACAAAGTATTTCCACTATCTACCAAAGAGGTGAATCTTTAAAAAAATGCATTTTTAACAAATTAGGTTCAACTTTCAACTAAGTAGTTGAATTTTCAACCAAAAAAGATAAATTTTAAACATAGTTCAATGTCTAAACAATTAGTTGAATTATCAACCAAAGAAGATTAATTTTTAACGAAATAGTTACATTTGCAATCAAAAAGTTTAATTTTCAAACTAAAAAGAGGAATTTTTTATAATACAGTTGAATTTTCAACCCAAAAATATAAAAATTTAAAAAAAAGTTAATTTTCAATCAGTTGAATTTAACCAAAAAATATGAATTTTTAACAAAATAGTTGATTCCTCAACCGATGGAGTACAAAGTTGAATTTTCAGATAAAAAATTATTTTCAACAAAAAAAAACGAATATTAAACAAAGTATTTCAATTATCAACCAAAGAGGTGAATCTTTAAGAAAATGCATTTTTAACAAAGTAGGTCAACTTTCAACCAAGTAATTGAATTTTCAACCAAAAAATTTACATTTTAAACATAGTTCAATTTCTAACCAATTAGTTGAATTATCACCAAAGAAGATTAATTTTTAACGAAATATGTAGTTACATTTGTAACCAAAAAGTTTAATTTTCAAACTAAAAAGAGGAATTTTCGATAATACAGTTGAATTTTCAACCCAAAAATATAAAAATTCAACAAAAACAATAGTTTTCAATCAAATAGTTCAATTTTCTCCCAAAATAGTTTAATTTCTAAGCAAATAGTTGAATCGTCAGCTAAAACAGATTTTTCTTCAACCAAACAGTTGCACTTTAAACCAAGAAGATGAATTTTCAAACAAGAACATTAATTTTCTACAAACAAAAAAACAATAAATTTTCAACAAAATTCATAAATTTTAAACCAATTAGTTGAATTATGAACTAAAAAAAGATTCATTTTAAACACAATAGTTAATTTTCAATAAAACAGTTTAATTTTTAATAAAACAGTTTAATTTTCAATAAAACAGTTTAATTTTCAACGAAACCGTTCCATTTTCAGTCAAAAAGTTCAATTTTCTACCACTGTTAAAATTTCAAACCGAAAAGACGAATTTTCTACAAAACGCTGGAATTTTCAACCTAAAAATATGAGCTTTCACCAAAAAGTTAATTTTCCACCAAGTAATTGAATTTTAAATAAACAGAATTTCCAACTAAGAGAGATTTTTCAGTCCAGAAAAGAAAAATTCAACTAACTTGGTGAATTTTTAAACCAAAAAGACGACTTTTCTACAAAACAGTTTATATTTTAATCCAAATATATGAGTTTTCAACAAAAAAAGTGAATTTTCAACCAAATAGATGAATTTTGTTCAAAAAAGTTGCATTTTCAATTAAAAAAAGCTTTTAGTCTGGAATCAAAACAGTTGAATTCAGCCAAAAAAAAAAACGAATTTTCAACAAAATAGTTGAATCCTCAGACAAAACAAATTAATTTTCAACCAAACCATTTTGAACAAAGCATTTTAAACTAAACAAGATTACATTTCTACCGAAATATTTGAACTTTCAACCCTAAAAGATGAAGTATTAACAAAACGGTTGAAGTTTCCACCAAAAAAGATTACAAATTTTCAACAAAATAATTAAATCTTGCACCAAACGAGATGAACTTTGAATCAAAAATACAATAGTAGACTTTTGAACCAAAAAGATTTCAAAGGTTTCAATGGATTTCACAATAATTTCAGAAAAATGTTAAGACATTCAAAGATCTCATAAAGAATTCACAAATATTTTAACAAATTTCACAAAAATGTCAAAGATTTCATAAAGGTTTTAAAGATTCTAAAAAATTTCAGACTTCACAAAGGATTTGAACCAAATCTAGGTGTACCGCCGCTAGTTAAAGAAAACACGTAAAACAAAATAATAATGAATAACTAAAAGATATGTTGATAACAAAAATATTTGAATTTGAAAATTACCTCTTCAGCGGCCTGTCCGTAGGCACCGTCAGATTCAAGGAACTTGACGAGACCCTCAAGTGTCCTCTCACCGTTGTATTCAACAGCTTCATTCGTGTCTTTCTTATAAAGTGTGATAGTTGGGAAGCTGCTGATTTTGATATCATCTAGTTCATTGGCAGTGGCGTCCATCTTTGCGATCACAATAGTCTCGCTGTCCTTGAACTTCTCACCAAGCTGCAATAAGAAAAACAGTCAGTAATAAATACTTCCACATTCAATCGCAAAATACTCCTATTTTTTTTTGTAAACTTAAAACTCACAGCGTCATAAATGGGAACAAGTTGCTTGCAGTGTCCGCACCATGGAGCGTAGAATTCGACGAGAACGTTCTTTTCTTTGTTGAATGCAATGTCACGGAAGTTGGTTCCGACGAGAGTCTTGACGGGGGTCTTGTCCCAGTCCTCGGGCAAGTCTTGTGTGAGCAAGTGCCTCTTCAGTTTTCCTTCGGTGAAAGCAGTGACGAATTCCAAGACATTTTCGCTGGTGATTTCTGGGTTTTCTGGTTTGTATTTGGCCATATCTTCTTCCAACTTGATGAGACGCATAGTGGGAACATCTTCCTTCTTCATTCCGAAGAATTCAAGAAGACGCTCGTGGTCGGCTTCGTCGGCATTGATTGTCACGAACAAGACCTGAAAGGAAATCGTTAATCGTCTTTCTTCTTCATAATATGTATATAATCTGAATGTTAAACATTACAAACCTGTCCACGGAATTTCTTGGCAGGCGACTTAATTCCTTCCACGTATTTTTCGATGTGTCCAGCTTCTTTGCTGAGGAAGACCAAAAGGTGGCTCTTAATTTCACCACTGAATATCTTCTGAGCGGATTCTTGGGTGAATTCAACGATGAGTGGCAGTGATTCGACAGAGATGAAGTTTGTGAGGTCTTTCTGGTTGAGTTCTCCCTCAAATACGGCCTTTTGATCGTCGAACTGTAAAGTAAAATAGACACATTTATTTATTTTCTTACCAACATAGATGAAAAAAAATTAGATCAGGAGGAATCATAGATTTTAATTACCTTCTTGAAGAGGATAACTTTGCCATCCTCAGCACCGTACTCAGCGAATACTTCATCGTTGCTAGTAATTCCAAAGACTTGATCGTCAACGGCATTAGCAACATCCAGGAATACTTTGGCACTGTCAGATTCTTGATCCTACAACGGGTAAAAATTCAGAAATTAATTAATAAATGTCTCAAATTTTGGGACATCAGGGTGTCCAACGAGAATCAGCTTTTGAAATTCCTAATTCTTTTCTATATTTTTTTATATATAATCAGTTTTGTAGATGGGTTAATGTAACCAACATTCACGAAAATTAGCGTGGTTGGTACAGAACCCTCCACTTTTATATTCCTGTTTTTGTCTGACAAATTGCCTGCATACGACAAATGCCCAAATGTCCCAGGTTGAATTTTTAAATAGAGAGAAATCGATAAACGGAAATGGTTCAAGAAATTGTCTAAATATCAAGACAGTTAATTTTAAACTTCAAAATTATTCAACTTGAAACGCTTTCAATTTAACTTTAAATATTTTATCTACAATTATTGACTTTTAATTGTTTCAATTAAAAATTACTTAATTTCAAATTAATTAAGGCCTTCAAATTCGAAATTTTACAATTTAAAATTATAAATTTTAAAAGCCCTCTATTGTCAGTTATTCCATTTTTAACGCCTAAAACTTATTAAATGTTCAATTTTAAATGCTTTCACTTTGAAATAGTCCAACAATTTTCAATGCTTTATCTAAAATGATTAAATTTTAATAGTTTCAATTCAAAATTGTTTACTTTCTCATATCAATTCAAACTATTAAATTTCAAAGCCTCAGAATTTCAATTTGTCTGATTTATAGTTTCAACAATATTGAATTTTTGACATTAAATTATCCAGGCTTTAAATTCAAAATGGGACAATTTTAAACTATAAATGGTAAAGGCTCTCTATTAGCAATGATACAATTTGCAACGCCTCAAACTTATTAAATTATTCAACTTTAAACGCTTTCAATTTGAAATAGTATTTAATTCTTAATTTTCGAATTGTCCCGTTGCCGAGTCTTTTTCCTGAAATTTCTCTGCCCGCTGAACACCCTGAATGTTATTCGAAAATTACGGTATGCTATTTTTAGATAGGGAAACTAATTTTTGTTATTGTTAGATTGAAAATATCTACTGAAATTTCTGTTTTAAACTTTAGAGAATAACTTACTTGTATCCTCACGACAACTACTATCCCAATTTTTATAAAAGTGAAATACATACTAGAAATACACGCAAAATAAGTTTATTCGTAAGAAACAGAAATAATAAAGCAAAGTCTATTTTTATAGAAATAAATCTTGTACGTGACAGGTAGTTTGATCAATAATTCCATCAGAATTCCATCATTTTCTTCTATTCCTAACAAAATATGTCGTCAAAGTATTGTTTTACTTACTAAGTTTTCGAACTAAAAAATCTACCTGAGTCATTGCCAACAAATGTTTGACAATATGTATCATTTTACCAACTAATTTTAAGTACTTCCAAATGACAAAGAAAATATTTGTAATGATTTGGCAATCACCCATTTATATTCACTACATACAAAATTTTAAAAGAAACCTTTCAATTCGAAGCAATCCTTTTCCTCTTCGAAAGTATGTTTATAAAATCTAATTTAAGTACTGGGAGAGCTTCTGTTGAAAAATAATTAATTTAAAGTCAAATTAAATTATTCTCTAGTTACTTTTAACAGGGTGGCCGTTTTAATCTAGGAAAAAATTCCCAGTCATTTCCCGTTTTTTGAAATGGAATAAAAGCGCTTAATTATTATGAATCTATTTACATACTCGAAATTATTTTTAAATTGAAAATAGTTTATAAAGTCTAAATAGGACGTTTAAATTTGTTTGACGACTAAGGCTTTCGAATTGAAAAAGTTCAATTTTTAGCTTTAAAATTTGTGAATTTTTTAATTTATAACAGATTCAGAACTTTTAACACTCGAACCACAGTTCAGCTTAAAAATCATTATCATTTTCCTTGAACACAAAATTTGTGAAGTAAAAGAGTTTAGAATTACTCATTGTAAACAATTGAACTTAAAATTAAAAAAAAATTGAAGTCGAATTTATTTTAAATTGCATTATATCATGTGATACGAAATTTGTGATATTTCAAGCGATTAGATAGAATTTTCTTCTGCAAATTTGTGAAATTCCGTGTCAAAAAGTAAATTACTGTCATTTACAGGACTCAGAAAATTCCCGGTTTTCCCGGTCATCCTGTTTAACTACAGTAAAAATGATATTCTTTGGCTAATCCAATTAAGAGGGTATTTTTTAGAAATAAATTACCTTGAAGAAACCAACGATGGCAACATTATGTCCATCAACGAAGGCTTTGGCGTCATCGACTGATTGCAATTCTTTAGCAGCTGGTCCAGTCTTTTTCAAAACCCAGCTGACAATTTCGTCAGCTGATCTGCCACCGCCGTATTCGATGACAGAACCCTTGCGGTAGAATTTAAGGGTAGGATAACCCCGAACATTGTGTTGTTCAGCCAATTCTTGCTGTACGGTGGCATCGACCTTTGCGAGTTTAATCTCGGATTTAAGTTCTTCTAATTTCTCTGCTGCTTTGACATATTCGGGTGCCAACTGTTTGCAATGACCACACCATGGCGCATCTATAAAAAAAGTACAGTACTATAAGATAATTACTCGAACAATCACGGATGTTTAATTATCAAGTTTTGCAGTCTAAATATAAGCAGTAATAATGCGTTAGGAAACAGGTCTTGCGACTATCTTTGTCTTGAGGAAAAAAAATTTGAATATCCTTATCAAAATTTCGTGATAAGAATAAAATCAACAGGTTGAGACATGTTTTTTCAAGTTTCAAAGGAGAAGATTAAACTGAAGAAAAATTAATTTATTATTAGGTTTAAAACATCAGGTATAATTGAAGATGAAATTATTTTGTGGAAATGAAAATAAAAGTCAAGACTCAATTAGCGTGAAATTAACTAACCCAAGAGAATTGCCACACGATAAAAGAATGCCATTATACTGCACTTTATACATGAGAATGTAAATTTTATTAATGACCCAATTAGAACTTGAAAAGTTACAAATAACTCTATTTCTCGTATTTCACTTTTAAATACTTTATAAAAAAAAAGAATCAATTTCAGGGTGTCTAGTGATCAGGCAACTTAAAATTACCGTTTTCCCTACGAATTTCAAGATTCAAGAAGAAAAAATTTATTTACACGTGTCAATATTGCTAAAATCTTTTAATGTAATTTATATAAAAGCTAATTTTTTTTCTCTTGAACAGATTGAGATATATTGGAATGTTTTATTAAATGAGCCAGAATGAAGTCATTTTGTCAATTTTTTAAGAAGATATTGCAAAAGAAGTGCAAACTTCAATGTTTTATTAAAATTTAAATAAACTTTAATATAATAAACAGTTTTTAAATGTTCTTGGTATCATTTTGAAGGTGAACTTCTCTAAAATCGCACGAACTTATCACCATTATTGTAAACATTTATAAATGCATGATGCAAAATGTTTAAAGATTAAACAAATTTATTTTTTTATTTATTTATTCATTCATTTGATTTTTATTATCATTTTCCTTCATCCTGGCTTCTTTTACAGAGAATTCAGATAGCTTTCAACTTTTTAAGAGAAAGTTTTCACTCTCATCGAAAAACAATGAAATTATCATCTTCCTGATTCTCGATTAAAGAATAAAAAGAAGATAGTCAGGGCTCGGATCGTGCGACTTTTTGAAGAAAAAAATCGACCTCTTTGTATTTTTCTCACTAGTTTGCTACTTTTAAATTTTAATCGTATTGATGCTTTCAACATTTAAATTTAAAACGTGCAAAAAATGCACCATTTTAAGAGTGAACATTAAAAATTGAATAATTTGTTATTGAAGCTTTATAAATAGGCAACTTTAAATTGATAGCATTTGAAATTGAACAATTTCTAATTGCTTGAATCCATATACAAATTTTTATTTTTTTCGAAATATAAATCTTAAAACAGTTTAACATTTTGAGGTTGAAAATGTATCAAATCAATTAATTTGAAATGCAATTATTAATAATGAATGATTTCAAATTGCGATTATACAGTCCCAAATTTAAAACTTTAATATTGAGTAATTTTCAGCTTGAAGTCCTGAAAATTAATGTTTTATGTAAAAAACATTTGATTAATTCAAATTCGATAAACGTACAAATAAAAATATGCATTAGGTAGTTCCTTTTATATTTATATGAACCAATATTTTAGATTGTTTCTGTTTTACAAAAAAAAATATGTTTTCTTCAATTTTCAGAACTTCAACTACACAATATTTCATTCAAAGCGTTTAAAATGCAATGCAAAATCATTTTTAATTTAAAGCACCGAAGCGTTCAAAATTGAATAATTAAGTTACTTTCATTATTGATGATAAATTGAATTGATAAAAAAAAAATTTCGAATTTTCAAGAATTTCAATTTACAAAAAATTAAAACTTTAAAAGCATACCAATTTAATAAACTTTAAATAAACAAAACTTTAAAATTTAATAGATGAAATTCAAAGTAAATAAATATTTAAATTCCTCTTTAACGTCCTACATTAAAATTTAACGAAATTCTTGAAAATTAAAAAAATGAAGAAGAAAAAAAGAGTCCGTTGTCCAAATTTTATCGTTATGTTCTTTCTTTTTTATTACTTTCCAAGAATTTCGTAGTAAAAACTTCAAAATTAAGGCAGAAGAAAAATATTCCCAATTCTAAGTAAAATTCCTGCGGTTTGCCTGTTCAAATATGCCTTGAATTTGAAACGCTAATTCGAGATATTTAAATTTCTAATTATTCAATCTTCAAATGTTAACAGAGTGGCCACTATTTTTTCAATTTTTGTCTCCCGGCTTTCTCCCGGTTAATATTCGTGATTTCTCCCGGTTTAGGAAAAAACATATACTCGATAAGCATCAGCAAACTTTTTTGCAAGAAATCAGCTGAGTTTGAATCATATAAACAATTTATAAATCCGTTATTATTTATAATTAAAAGCGTTAACAATTGAAAAATAACTTTTTTTTTACTTTTAATCATTTTAAATTCAGAGCAATTAAAATTTCACAATTTTAAATTTAAAACTAAATTGAATCTTTCAAAGTCAAAGCTTCTGAAATTCTAGAATTTTAAATTATTATTACATAACACAATTATAATTTAACATTAAAGCCGATCAGACGTTAAAAATAAATATTACTTTTAAATGGGAAAGACTAGAAATGAAAAAATTTCTACTTTCAAAAAAATGTAATTACCAAAAATTGTGATTTAACACTTTTTTTATACTTAAATCCTTTAAAATTTCAGTTATTTTGAGAAAATTTTAATCGTTCAAAAAATTAATAACTTTGAAATTGTCAATATATTTTCCAACATTCAACCAATTAAATTTAAATTACAAAATTAAAACCTATCAAAGGTAAAAATAAAATATTTATCGTTCAACCTGAAAATTCGGAACTCTAAAATTGTGATTATTTAAAATTACAGAAATTGTTCAATTACGGATGTATCAATTTTAGAAAGTTTAATATTTATCTTCTTTTACTTTAAAATCAATATTTAATTTTTTACTTTCAAATCTTCCTTTAGAATAATTTGAAATTAATTATTTGTTTAAACCTTGAACTAAAAATCGGACAATTTTAAGATATTTCATTAAAAATAAAAAATAAATAATACAAAACAAGATTGCTGTAATATGATTCCAATGTTTAAAATCGTACAATATTAAGCCTTTAATTCGAAATTGCTTTATATTTACATTTAACATTATTAAATTAAAAACTGACTATTAGGGCTTTTAATATGAAATTAGGAAATATATAATTGCGAAATTGTCCTGATATTTTAAATATTTGACTTTGAAACAAAAATATTGTGAAATTTGAAATTCCAAATTTACAAAATTATCTAAAAATGAATTTGAAAAAAAACTTTAGTTTCAAGAACTTAAATATTGAACTTTTAGAATCGCGCATTCAGAACCATAATTTTAAATTAAAATTATAGAAATTTTAAATTAAAATTATAGAAATTTTAAATGAAAATTATAGAAGTTTTAAAGACGATAAATATATTATTGATAAGTATCATATAATGTGGTATCAAGTGACATTAAAAAAGACTGCACAGATTTTTTTACTAAAAAATGTGATTTCTCTCGAAAAAAAAAATCACTTTTACTCAAAACATACAACATTTTCTCTTAAAATAGATGCATGTTCAACGGAACAGTTGAATTTCCCACCAAAATTACATGATATTTAACAATAAACTTCATTTTCAACGAATCAGTTGAATTTTTCAACTGAAAAGTCGAATGTTTAGAAAACAGTTAACGGTAAAATCCGAAAATATCAATTTTTCATCAAAAAGCTCATTTTCAATCTTGAAAGATGAATTTTGCAATCAAAAAAAACTTTTTTCAATTTCAAACAAAAAACCATTGAATTCAAACCACAAAAAAAAGTCGAATTCCCAATAAAATGGTCGAATCCTCAACCAAAGAAGATTGATTTTCAACAAAAGTTGCATTTTTACCTTAAAAAAAAAAGGATGAAAATACTAATAAAAGCAGATGAATTTTTAAACCGAAAAGACGAATTTTCAAAAAAGCATATGCATTTTCAAACAAGGAAGATCTCAGTTTTCAACGAAACAGTTGACCAAAATAAAATTTTTTTAACAAAAGATATATAACACTATATCAGGGTGGCCGCAAAACTTCATTTTCAAAATTCTCCCTGACCATTAATATGCAAAAATCACTTTTAAAAAATGCTCTCAATGGATGGACTAAAATTACGTATTAGATGAATATTATGTCTGCATCGTAAATTTCCCGAGTTGCAATTATTAATTTTTATAAAAATATTACATGATTGTATATATTATTTACAAATTTCTAATTCAAAGCATTTCTTATTATTTGACATTAGCAAGACAAATTTTTCAAAACAAAAGAATAAAGTTACCTGTTCCTGTGTACTCTGTTCCGTCAATATCAACGCCAAGTGTGAACATCGTGTTGGGAGGATTTCCCACGCGGGCAACTTCGGAATAGGCCAAGCCAGGTCTCATTTGATTGAGAAGCATAACGGGATGCACAGTCGTTGCGTTGGCTGGCAACTCCTTCTGGATAACCGGTTTCGCCTCCCTCTTGCTAACCTTTCCTGGCGAAACTCCTGGTCTTGGGACAGGGACAACAGTTCCTTGATTCTGCCACTCCAGGAAAAGTTTGTAGAGAGCAAAGCTCGCCAAAGAACTCCATGGAATCTCGTCTGGCTCTTCAGAGTTGGTTTCCATCTTTTCTCCGCCCTCGCTGTTCTCGTCATTATTCACGGAAGATGAGTCAGCCTGGTTATCAGCTTTCATCGGCTGTGCTCCATCGGATTCTGCGTCAATGCGTGCCTTCAAGGAAGCAGCGGTCATCTTTTCCAAAAGAAGACACTTGAGCGCGTTCTCGGCTGCGTTTTGGCGAGCGAGAGGCTTTGAAAGTCCTTGGCCGACGTAGGTCTTTCCATCGATCTGAACAACAAAATTATGATAATCAGTTTAGAAATGAGTCAATTACTGTTGTAGAATTTAAAAGATGCAATCGAGGGGAGACTAACCTCAGCATGAACAAGGAAGAGAGAGTTGGTCATTGATGTTTGAGTTTCAGGGAATGTGAACTGCACTCCAGTCTTCATTTCGTTGAGGACCATGATGGCGTTCTTGGGTTGAAGAGTTCTTCGGAGACGTTGGTTCATGCGCAATCTCTTGAGCTTGCGGTTTACCTTCACTGTGAAATGCAACAACGAAGCATGAGAAAGATGAACAGTTGCGAAGAATTAGGATTCTTTTAGAAAAGCATTTGTTATCAGCGATTACTTTCACATTGACTTCTCGTTTGCTAGAGCTCAACAGCATTTCTACCAGAGCACCTTGCATTCCGATGGTCTTCAAATTTGCGCAGTGATATTTCATCATTTTTCAAAAGATTCAAGAATAAATATATTTTTCGGAATTTTACATCCATTAATTTGATTATGAAATGATACCTCTGCTTTCGAAAGTATACAAACTTTTAAAGTTCCCAAATTCGGTATCATTTAAACTTAAAGCTATAAAGTTGATAGATAAGTCTCCAAATTTCAACGCCTTGGAATTCAAGAAAAACTGACAAGGATTCAAATTCTAATGCATTTGAGCTTATGGAGATTGGAAACCCAACATGTTTGGACATGAAAAAATAGAAGGAAAAGTAAACCTTACGAACCTGGTTTTTAATGTGTTATAAACTTAGCAAAATACATTTATAAAATCATTTATTTCCTTCTCATCTTTTTTTCAGGATCACTACAGAAGTCCGATTTCAAAATTCCATGGCTTCCAACAACTTCTTGTAAAATTATTAATCAATGCAAACCCTGCTTGAAAATTGCCGAAAATATTATCAATTTCCAATTATTTACTTATAAGGTCAAACTTGTCAATGCTAGGCCTTCAATTCATGTCCTTCTTGTAGGTTTGTAATTAAGATAAGTAAATTTCTCAAAATAATAAATTTAATAGTATTTAATGTTGAATAATAAATTTAATACTGAATCAAAAGTTTCGCAAGAAATTATCAATAAATGCGAATGATTGGCAAATAATCTGATTTTGAAGTTTCCAGTTTCTAAAATTTAAATTATACTAAACAATAATTTTTTTTTTTAATTTGATCCCAAATTGTTAAGTAAAATAGGGTAATTTTATCACAAAAAAGGAAAAAACAGGTGAAAGAATAAACATTAATTTTTACATGTAGAAAAGAAGAAACAATCTTTTTCACAAGAAATGCGTTTTCAAGTAATGTAAAATAATGTAGTTACAAGATGATCAGAGTTGGTATTTTTTTCCAATCTCATTAATTCTGGACTGAGAGTCAGTTGCACGAATATTAATTTGCCAAAACATTATTTTCTAGTAATGGACCCGCTTTCGAAAAAATTTATTTTTCCAAATTTTTTTTTTTTTAATTGAAAGGTTTATTTATTAAATTTCACAAAAATTGACAAAAATTCAAAACTGAAGAAAATTTAACTGTTGAAAACTCAATATTCAATTTTCATTAATTTTCGACAGTTAAAAATAAATTCAATTTTTTCTTAATTTTCTCTAATTTTCAACATTTGAATGTTCAATTTTTTCTCAATTTTCTTTTTATATTTAGTTTTCTTCATTCAACTGTTGAAAATACAATGATATTTTTTTTCAATTTTCAACAGGTGAATATTCAATTTTCTTAAATTGTCAACAGTTGAATATTCCACTTTTGTAATCGGTTTTTAACAATTTGTATCTGTTGAAAATTCAATTATCTATTTTCTTCAAATTTTAACTGTTGAAAACTCAATATTCAATTTCCTTTAATTTTCGCAGGTGAAAATTAATTCAATTATCAATTTTTTCTTAATTTTCTCCTATTTTCAACATTTGAATATTCAATTTTTTCTTAATTTTCTTTTATCTCTAGTCTTCTTCATTTAACTGTTGAAAATACAATGATAATTTTTTTAAATTTTCAACAGGTGAATATTCAATTTTCTTAAATTGTCAACAGTTGACACATTTGTAATCGGTTTTCAAAAATTTCTATCTGTTGAAAATTCAATTATCAATTTTCTTTAAATTTTAACAGTTGAAAAATCAACTTTCAATTCTCTTTAATATTCAACAGTATTGTTTTTTTTTTTAATTTCAACAATTGAATTTTCACTGTTATTTTCAATGTTACACAATTGGATATCCAACTCTTGAAAATTGAATTTTTAGCTGTTAAAAATGCAACTGTTGCAAATTAATGAAAATTGAATTTAGTAAGCATTTCAATCCATAAAAAAAATTACGATAAAAATTGATTTTTTCGAAAACAGGTCGCCATTGGCAAATCAATAGGCATCCAAAGGATTCTCAGTAGGGACTTTATAAGATTAAACAAAAATTCCAACTCTAATAATCTTCTTTGGAAATGCTTCACGGCGATATAAAAAAGTCCGGAAAAAAAATTATTGTGTTTAAAATTGCGATACTTTTATCGTAGAAAAATAATTTTAGCTTTAAAATCTGAATTCAAGCGTAAAATATATGAAAAAAATGACACAAATTTCTTTATATATGTAGATCAATATGTCTGAAGAATTTATGGAAGTACCTATTTGACATTAAAAAAATGTGGAAAATTAAGAGTAGAACAAAATTTTATTTGCAATATTAATTTGATTGAATTCCGCTCTTTATTGAAAGATGGTCCCCTTATGTTACCGTCTCTTTTTTCAGAAATATAACTATTTTATTCAGGCATAAAATTGGTGACTAAGAATTAATTTTTTTTTACATATTTTACACGCAAATTAAATTTTTTTTATTTTCAACACGCTTGGGGAGGTGCAAGATCACAGCGCAAAAGGAGCTAAAAAAAGGAGGAAATAGGGCAATTTTTTCACGAAAAAGGGGGAAATAGGGAAAAGATTAAACCTTTATTTTTACATGTCGAAAAGAACAAACAATTTTTTTATAAGAAATATATTTTTAAATAATTTGCAATGGTTTTGTAATGATTTCTGCCATTAAAGAATTTATTTTTAAAAATTGAATATACCTTAGGTCGTTGAAAATCCATTCAGTGATATCAAAAAGTCCGAGAAAAAATAAATTTAGTTAAATACACAATTTTTATATGTTCAACATCGTTCTCATAAATATTTCTTTCCGAGATTTGTCATATTGTTTCTTACTATAATTAATAAATGATCAAAATTAATCGAATCGTTTGAGCTGCGGGATAAAAATTTGTGATTCGATATCCGAAATGAGTGAAGACAAAAAATTTGAAATCGGTTAATATATTCTGTTCTCTTTTTTAAATTGGCAATATAAAATTTCTTAAATTCAAACAAAAATTTGCCTTATTTAGAATTTGTTGAAAATGTACAAAAACACGTTTTTTTATTGATTTGAACCTGAAATTTCTTCAGCTTGAACCGAAGAAACATATTATTTTTTATTTATGGGAAACATTTTTTTCGTGTTGTTTAGAACGTTCCAAAATCGCAAAAGAAATATGAAATCCCAAAAATCCTAAGTCACAACACTTTTTTCCCGAAAAAACAAAATGATAAAATGACTCTTTGGTTCAAGTTCAATAAATATCTGGTTCGTCTTATTCAACTTTTTTAAAGTGTGTGCATATGATTCAATAAAAAAAACAACATATTTTCCATATTTTCAAAGAATTTATTAAGCAAAAAAATTTATTTTTAAATTACGTAATTTTTTATTATTGTTACACTAGTCAAAGCTGTAAATATAACAAATTTTGTCGTAATTTTTGAGCCAATAGGAAATATATTTTCAATTTGAAATCGTTAAATTTTACTGATTAAATTTTTTTCTCTTTTGTCGAATGCACATCCCACAAGTTTTGTTTCCCTCATTTCAACCGACTTGATTTATTTTAGCATTTTCACTCCGTCCTACTCAAGTTAGAACATTTAACATTGCAGTTGATGAATTTGGAACATTCCAACTAAAAAGTGTTCACCTTCTAATACTTATTTGAAAAGTACAATATATTTTTGTAACTTTCAATTTTATATTTCTGTCTCCAGTTTTCACATTGTCAACATGCTTTAAAATGTTTCAGCTTGAAATTTTCTTATTAGGAGTATTTATTCTTAAAGGTTCAGCACTTGAAGCGTGTAGCTTATTAATTCACAAATAATTTATTTAAGCACTATAATTGCTTTAATTATTATTCGATAATGGGTACAATTACTAATTTCAGAGAATATCCCGCGTAATTCAAATATTGTATTATCAAATATCGTATATTCAAAGAAAAACGGGAAAGTTTTTCTTTGAATAGGGGAATTTCAAGAAAAAAGAGAAAGACTGTGCTCCCTGTATTAGTCTCTTTGATAAGTTTCAAGGAAAAATGGGAAATGCAGGAGAAAGACTGTGACCCCCATCTTTTAAATACATGAAAATTAAAATGCTACTCACATCCTGGAGTCTTGCGTCTCCATCTTGGCTGATCCTGTTCCATGCCCTCCACAATTTCACCCTCAACCTTGTTCTCGGCTGCAACATTGTTGATCGGTGCGACAGGTGTTGGGGCCACATTCTGCTGATTTTGGTTCACCTGCGGTGACGCCACGGGTGATGGGGCTGGGGTCGCGGGCGACTGCTTGAGAATGGGCTTCAACCGTTGAGCCTGGGGAGTTCCAACTGGCGCCGGCTGCTGCTGCTGTTGTTGTTGCTGCTGTTGCTGCTTCAACTGCTGTTGCAGCTGCTGTTGCTGCAGCTGCTGGGTAGTTTGCTTAGCTTGCTGGGGCTGCATTCTGGCCTGATTTTGCTGCTGTTGGTTTGGTGTCTGCTGCTGTTGGCCCTTAAACTGCTGGACATTGGCAGGTTTGTAGTTGCCTTGCTGATTCACCGGAGTTGTTTGGTAATTGCCTTGCTGAGAGAACTATAAAACACAGGGTGGGTCGCCGCTAGACAAGGAACCTCGACGGTTGTGCTATCCCACCAAGGCCCAGCATCACAAAATTTGCTTTCGGCAACCTAACGCTGCCCCCATAGATGGCACCAGCCTCATTCCTTTTTTCTGTGACCACCGTTTCTCAACTCGTAACCAAGCTCAGTTCACATCATGAAGAGTTCGGCATGTCATTCATGAATGTCAAGAAACCTTGACACAGCCACCAAGTCTGTGCTTGCGAGACAATTTCAATCCGATGAAAAACGAATCATTTCTCATCTTTCGATGGACATGGAGACAGAGTCCTTCAGATAGCATTATTTTTAAATTGGATTGAAATTTCGATTTCGCTGTTGGAAACGAATTGTCAATCGCCAATGGCAGAGAAGTGTGTTTATCCTGATTGACTCAGGTACGAGTTCAAGGACGCAATTTTAAGGAAACGGCCTGTGGCACATTGCATGCTATGAGGGCAACTGGCAAAACTTGCCCCTGGCGGTATGCACCTCCTCGGTATTGTTGTATAGCTACTAGAGCCTGCATTGCAGGAAAGGGGAATAGGGACCTCTAATTAGTACATGCAAGTAAAAATACAAATTCCCCTTCCACTCTTATAAAACCGGAAACAGCACCATTGGGAATTCCTCTTGTCCCAAAGTTGGCTCTAAATAGTATCATCTACGTACTTTCGACGGGATGCACTGATTCCAGGCCAGGGTGTCTAGTGATCAGCCAATTTTGAAATGGCCGGGGTTTACCCGACCAATTCAAACATGTCTTTTTGTAGTTTGGCAACTATTTATTTACACGTGCCAATCTTATCTACAATCACAGACTCAAGTGATAAATATTAATTGAAACTACAATAGCCGATCAAGAGTATGGCACCGCCTGTTTATAAATTATTGCTCAAGTTTTTTAACGTTAATTCAGGATGGCCGTTTTTATCAAGGACAACAAATTCCCGGTCATTTCCCACTTCGCAAGAATTTCTTACGGTCAATTAACAAATTCCAACTCTTATAACTGAACATTTTTCAATTTGAAGTAATCAAAACTAAACTCAAAATACTCAAAAGTCGAACTCATCGGAACTTTAAACGTTTAAAATTGAAGCTTAACCAATTTTTATTTCGGAAATTTTTTATTCAAACGCTCAATAATTTACACGTATAAAATGGAAACTTTTAATACTTTTAAATTGAAATTTTTTTAATTAAATGCCGCGAAACTGCAAAATTTCAAATTCTAAACTTTTCTAAAGCTCTAAACTTCAAAGCTTTCTGGTTAAAAACATAAATGCACGCTATCATTTTTAAGCTCTAAATTTAAGAATGAATCAATACATTTGTAAATGTTAAAAATTATATCATTTGAAGTAATTTTAAATTAAAAACATTAAAAATTGCACAATCAAATTTTATTTTTAAACTAACACTAAATTAAAAGTTAAATTGTTTATATTGTAAGTAGTTTTAAATAATTGTTTAATTCTTATTTATACATCGAAATTCAACACTTCCAGTTACAAATTGAGAATGGAATGGAAAAAATGTATATTGTTTTAAAATTGAAAACAGTTCATAAAAATAAAAAAAAATAAAAAAAAGTTTTTAACGTTAAAATCTGTAAATTGTTTAATTTTGAACAAATTCAGAACTGTCTTGTGAAATCAATTATTGCTTAATTTTTAATACTTGAACTACATTTCAATTGACGAGACTATTTTAAATCGCATAAATTCCCTACCTGAGAGATGACTATTAATTTGCCAACAATAAGTCGTTTACGAAAAAATCGAGTTTTTCAAAAACAATTTATGTGAATTTTTCTTCCATTTTCAGCAGTCCGAACATTAAAAGCAAAAGTGAATTTTGTATTTATTTAAATGGTTAAAAGAGTAATATTTACACACTTTTAGATAAGAATTTAATGAACATTTTAATCCGTAAAAAAATTGAAAAACCAGAATTTTTCTTAAAAGAAAAAAAGTGTTTGGCAAATTAATAGTCATCCAATGGACTCTAGGGGATTTATGAGACTAAAAAAAAACTCTCGGCATCTTATAAGTCTTCAAAACTGCATTTTTAAATTCTTTAAATTGAAAATGTAAGCTTAAAAATGAAGAATGAAAAAGTTTTAATATTAAATATTTTAGAATTCGCACTATAAACAGCATTATTTCATCATTGAAAAAGTTAACAATTAAATTTAACATTTTTTTAATTTTCAATCAAACTTATTTTAAATTCCATTATATCATATGATTGGCAACTTGTTTAAAGTTGAATAAAAAATCTTGGGAAATTTTTTAATATTTTTTCTCTTGAAAGTAATATTTTTGGTAAAATATATTCAATGAATAATCATAAAATTTCTAACAAATCTATAAATTATAAAATGTTAGTTACATTATATTTTATTTATTGCACTCTTTAGAAAATGAGAAAATGCTGTTATCTTGACTCCTTTTATATAGAATTCTTATAGCTTTCACTCTATTTAAAAAAACTTTAATTTTGAAACTTTTTTCAAAGAATAAAATTCTCAATAATTTAAAAAATTACCAATTTAAAACAAAGCTTTAAGGGGTCGTTGACGAATCGTTCATGAAAGAACAAACCTTGAAGAAAAAAATTGAATTCCACTACACTTATAAATGAAAATGTAAAAATTGGTAGAAAAAAAATAATAGATTTTTCGATAAAAGAACAAAATACCCGAGCCTAAATAAAATTCCCGGTCCGCTAGACACCCTGGAGACGCAATTTTGCACTTCTTGAAAATTCACAGTTCCATTAGCACTATTGCCAGACTAATCTCCCAAGCTCTAATATTTAAAAAAAAATGACTAACAAAATAAATTATTTTCAAATTTATATTTCTCATATTTTCAGTGTCTACCACACGATTTATTTTAAACTCTCGGTCATTTCCTAATAAATTTTCAATTTTTGACTGTAAAGTCAAGACCCCTGATTCAAAAGCTTTCATTAATAAAATAACACAATTTTTGAAAATCTTGAAATCTATCTTTCATTTTGAAAAATCTAGATTCCTTACTCTGACAATAGCGCTCACAGTCGTGGCTTGTTGACTTCTGAAAATTTGAAATTTCTCTTAAAGCTTCTTGATGTGGTACTTTGAATTTAGAATTGAATTATCCAAAACTAGACTACCAAATTGACCCTCATATTTCAGACTCAAAATTGATTTTTAGAGACCTTACCTGCATAAGTGATTAAAAAATAATGAAAAAAAGCATTTTCTTTAAAAAGCTCGAAAATAAAAAAATTTAAAATTTAAAAATCATACCAAAAATGAAATGTCTAAAAGCACTGAAAAAAATCTTCAGGCCTATTAACGATGCGTCTACGTAATCTGACCAAAGTCAAACTTCATCATTACAAGTTTTATTGCACGATATATTTATTCTTTAAAAACTTGCCCAAAATTAGTGACAACTCATTAAAGAAAATCTTCAGTTGTACAATTAAGATAATAAAGTTTAAATGTGGACAAACTAGGCACACCCACTGCTAATAAACTTAAAGATTTCCCCAGTGCGTTATTATAGGGCAGATATAATATTTAGAGCCATATTTCTTTTAAATAAAAAAACAATGGAATAATATTTTTTTTTCTGATTGTAAGTTAAAAAATAAACATGACTCAATTCTAAATGTAAGTTGAGTCCAAAATACTAATATCAGGCCTCACAGTTTCTATGGGATCAAATATAGGGGCCAAAGGGTACATTTTGACACGCTCGAAAAAGGTACTGTTTTCAGGATAAATTCATAAGACTTCAAAAAAATTAAAGTTAAAATCAAAAGATTTCAAATAAACTGATTTTTTTTTAATCAAAAAAATTCAATTGATTTCTGTAAAATTGGAATGAATTTAGAGGAATTTGAGGTAAAAAAGAAGAATTTAGTTAAAATCGAAAAAACTCAAGAGGGATTTAAAAAAAAATCAAATGAATTGAAAACAATTTAAAAATATAAAGACAGAACCATTCAATTCCGTAACTTTGAAATGAGCTTAGAAAAATCCAAAGGGATTCAAAAGAATTTGATAAAATGCCTAAGAATTCAAAGGTGAGGTTGAAAGACTTCGGGACCAATTAAATAAAAACTTTTAAAAATTCTGCGACTAATGACTACAAAACAATTTAAAATATTAAAAAAACATCTAAAAAAATCCATTTATTTCAGTAAAATTTGAGTGCATTTAGTGGAACTTGAAGGAAAAAAGAATTTCATGGAATTCATAAATAATTGGACTGTATTTAAAAAACAATCAAGTGAATTCGAAAAGATTAAAAAATATGAAAAAATTATATTAAGTTTGAAATGAGTTTAGAAAAATTAAAGAGAAATTGAAAGAATTTGATGAAATGCCCAAGAAAACTTTTTTTAAATCCGTTCAATTGAGTCCATTTAGAAAAATTCAAAAGAATTCAGGGCAATTCAAAAAAATATTATTAAAAACTCTTCAAATCTTTGAAAACCTACGAAATCCCTCACTTCTTGTGAATAAATTCTTTAAACCCCATTAAAATCTCATAAAATCACTTGGAATATTGAAAAAATCTTACTACCTTATAGGCCCTGTAAAATGCAAATTTGTTCAAATCCCTTAAAATAATTAAAGCCCTTGTAAATCCTTTGAAATTGTTTGAATATCTTGAAAATGTCTTGTAATGTTTTAAAATTCCCCAAAATATCCCTTTAAACTTTCCTAAAACATTTTCCAATCCTTGCCATTTTTTGAAGTTCTTGAAAATGCCAAGGAATTTGAAAAAATACATTAAAATATTTCAAATCCTTGCATCATCTTATCAACTGATCCTCAAGAAATGTAGAGTTCAGTAAATTTAGGAGAATACGAGTGAATTAAAAAAATTCAGTAAATTTCACAAACTAATTCAATATCTCTCGAAAACTTTGAAACCCTACAAAATACCTCACTTCCCGTGAATAAATTATTTAAAATACCCTAAAATCTTAAATTAAAAACCCCCTTCAAATTACCGAAATCTATTAAAAATTTCTCGAAATCTTTAAAAACACCCTGAAATATTTCAAAGCCCTGATTATTTTGTACAGTTACTTCTTACAGAAATTCCCTGATTTTTTCTATTTTCTCTCTCAAAATCCCTGACTTTGGGAAGCTTCAATCACATTATAAATTTTTTTTAAAGCAATATAGGGTACAATAGGGGATATAGGGACCGGTCTGTGAGGCCTCTAATATTTTCCAGCAGCTGAATTTTAATCCATTGTATTTTAAAAGCAGATATAATACTTATTACTAACGAAAAGAAAAATTGGAAAAAGTAGTAGGTTACGTAACAAAATTGAGTGCAGAAGGGCAAAAAAAATTGCTTCAAAGAAAATTCTATAACCCACTACTTCCTTTAAGTATCCACACGTTGTGTTCTGTTTTTGTTGTTCCATTTGCTTCAGTCTTAACCATAAAATTGTTGTAGAGGCAGGCAAAACAAGAAGTCCCTAATTGTTTGCCCATTAGCCTTTTTATTTTACTAAAAATAGTAAAAATAAGTGGGGGCCCCCCTTATGCATGGATAAAAGATTGCAATGCAGTGTTCTGGGACTTTCCTAATCTTGATTCTTTATCAGTGGGGCGGGTTACCAAACATTTACAAGTCTTTTTTCATCATAACATTTTCAGCAATGCAATTAATTCACTAATAACATTTAAACTTACACATGTACTCATTTTTTTTTTCAAACACAAGTACAAAACGTGTCTTTTACTGCACAATAGAAATGGATATCGACAAGGAGGCAAACTTACGGAGTTTGGAGTACCCTGTTGGTTTTGGAAATTTCCTTGGGCGTTTGGTGTCCCGGGCTGCCGTTGCTGCTGGCCTGCTATAATATTAAAATTTAAATCCGACTGTCAAAAACGAAAAATTTTAATTGTCTCCAAATAATTGAAATCTATTAGAATTTATGTATTAAACTTGAAAATAGTCAAAGCTGAAAGAAAATATCTGAATTGAAAAGCAATAAAAATTTTCTGCGTCGACTTCGAGAGCAATTAATTTTTTTTTCAAAGTATCGAATCTCAAAAGTATGGAGCAATTAATATTAGATAAAGAATAATCAAAATTGAATCGTTTGGACTTGAAAAGCATCAAAATCTGGATTTTCTTTTAGAAGAGATCATTAAATCTCAAAATATTTGATTTTGATAACATTTTAATCTCCAAAACATTAAAATCTTCGAATTTAGAAACAGTTCAAATTTTCAATTGTAATATAGTCACCTTCAAATGATTTTAAAAACCTAAAAACATACATAAAACTTGCTTATTGAGAATTACACAAAATTTTGAACAACACACAGTTCGCAAACGTACTTCAGGCTTCGAAGGACCAAAAAAAAAGTAATATTCGAAGTCTGAGAACATACAGTAAAAATCATAAAACACTTTGGTACCATAAAATTATCAAATTAAAACCCAAAATGTGAAGCCACACTTGGATAACCTCAACCTCAGAAGTAAATAAATCTAAAATAATGTAAACATTTTAACAGGTTTATTTCCTAAGGCTTCAGAAAAAAAAGAAAAACGTTATAAACCGATTAGTTTTCTACCATAAGACAACTTTTATACTATAAAAAATGAATTTTCAATTCAAGAGGACGAATTTTCTACCCAAAGACGAATGTTTAACAAAGAAATTAAAGTTTCGACAAAAAAAAAGATGACTCTTCAAACTACAAAGACGAATTTTTAATCAAATGATCGAATTTTCAATAAAATAGTTCATTCGTGAACAAAATAGTTAATTTTTTGATTAAACAGTGGAATTTTCGCAAAAAGGATGACTTTAGTAAAATAATTTCAACAGTATGGTTGAATTATCAACAAAAAAGTTGCATTTACAACCAAACAGTTGAACTTTCAGCCAATAGATGAATTTTTAACCAAATAATTGAATTTGCAACAAAAAAATTCATCTGCAACCAATAAAGTTGAATTTTGAACTACAAGAATGAATTTTATGCGAAAAAAGATGAATTTTATATTTACAAAGTCAAATTTTCAACCAAAATAGTTGTATTTTTAACCAAAGAATTGAATTTTCAACAAAAAAGTTCATTTTCAACCAAACAATTGAATTTTAAACAACAAAGTTAATTTTCAACCAACTAATTGAATTCTCAACAAAAAAGTTACATTTTAACACATGAAGTTGAATTTTCTATATAGAAAAAAATACTGTGCAAACAAAAAAGTTGAATTTTTAACAAGACAATTAAATTTCAAACAAAATAGTTGAATTAAAAAAAAAATAATTAAATTTTCAGAAGGATTATGAAATTTTTAACAAAATATTTTAATTCTCAATAAAATATTTGGATTTTCAACCAAATAGTTGAATTTTTAACCATAAGATATCGAGCTAAAAAGACGATTTTTTAAAAGGAAAGTTGGTTTAAAAAAAACAGTTCATTTTCAACCAAGCACAAAATAGTGAAATTTTGGAAAAAATAGATGAATTTTTCACAAAATAATTAAATTTTCAAGAAAGTAGTTGAATTTTTAACAAGATAATTAAATTTCAAACAAAATAGTTGATTTTTTTTAAATAATTGAATTTCCATCAGGATTATTAAATTTTTAGCAAAATATTTAAATTCTCAATAAAATATTTGGATTTCCAAAAAAATAGTTGAATTTTTAACCAAATAATTAAGATGTCGAGCTAAAAAGACAATTTTTTAAAAGGAAAGTTGGTTTAAAAAAACAGTTCATTTTCAACCAAGCACAAAATAGTGAAATTTTGAAAAAATAGATGAATGTTTAACAAAATAATTAAATTTTCAAGAAAGTAGTTAAATTTATAACAAGATAATTAAATTGTATACAAAATGGTTGGATTTTAAAAAAATTATTAAATTTTCAGCAGGATTATTAAATTGTAGACAAAATATTTGAATTCTCAATAAAATATCGCAATTTTTTAAATTATGTATAGATTTTGCAGATTTTGAAAAAAAAAATAAAAAGATTTTAAAGAATTTTGTAAAGTTACAAGGGGGGAAAAATTTCTTGAAATTCCTAGGAAAATTTTTTATGATTTTTATTTTTTTTAATTTATACAAAGAGAATATTCAAAAAGATATTAAACCATTTCTAAATATGAAAAAAATTATTGAAATAGAAGCTGGAAGATTTTTAAGCAATTTCTTTGAATTTGCAGCATTAAAAAAAATTGAACGGTTTAAAAAAATATTCAGTAGTTTTAAAAAAATGCGAAAAATAATTTTCAATGATTTTTATTATTTTTAAATTTATTTAAAGTGAATATTCAAAAAGATTTTAAAACATTTCTAAATATTTCAAAAATTATTGAAATAGAAGCTGGAAGATTTTTAAGCAATTTCTTTAAATTTGCAGCATTTAAAAAAGTGGAACCGTTTAAAAAAATATTCAGTAGTTTTAAAAAAATGTAAAAAATAATTTTCAATTTGAAAAGATTTGAAAATCTTTAAAGAAAATGTGTATTTTTCAAGATCTAAAAATGTAATTTTGCAGTGTTTTAAGCATTTTTATGGTTTCAAAATAGTAAAAAAGTTTGTAAGATTCCTTGGCAAATTTAAAATGATTTTTCACGTTGAAAAATTAATTTAAAAAAATATATTTAACTAGATTTCAAAACTAGAAGCTTTTTAAGAATTTTTTAAAATTAGAAGCTTTTTAAGAATTTTTTAAGGTTTCAAGAGGATAATCAAAATTCTCTTAAAATTCTTGGAAAAATTTTTCATGTTTTTTTTTAAATTTATTCTAAGAGATTATTTAGAAAGTTTTAAAAAAAATTTTTAATATTTCCAAAATTGTCTGAATAGAATCTATAAGATTTTAAAGAAATTTCTTTAGATTTGGAGGATTTAAAAAAATTGGAATCATTTAAAAAAATATTTATTAGTTCTAAAGAAAATGTTAAAAGTAATTTTTTTGAAAAGATTTGAAAATATTTAGCGAAATTTCAAAACATTTCAAAAGATTTAAAAAATTGGTAAAAAGAATTTGGAAAATTCTAGTGCAATTTTTTTTAATCATGCATAGATTTTGAACAAAAAAAATTTGAAGTCTTAAGAATTTCGTAAGGTTTCAAGAGAACAACAACATTTTATTAAAGTTCCTAGGAAATTTTTTTTTTGTTTGAAAAATTTATTTTAAGGGAATATTTAAAAAGATTTTAAAACATTTCAAAATATTTCACATATTGTCGAAGTAGAATCTGGAAGATTTTTAAGCAATTGCTTTAAATTTTCAATATTAAAAAAAATTGAAATCATTTTAAAATATATTGAGAAGTTTTCAAAAAATGTTAAAAATAATTTTAAATTTGAAAATATTCAACTTGATTTTAAAATATTTCAAAAATTGTCGAAATATAATCTGGAAGAGAAGTTTTCAAAAAATGTAAAAAATGATTGTAAATTTGAATAGATTCGAAAATCTTTAAAGAAAATGTATTATATGGGTAAATTTCGAAACACAATTGTTAAGTGTTTTAAAGATTTTTTAAGGTTTCATAATAACAAAAAAAATGGTAAGATACTGTGTACAATTAAAAATGACTTTTTATTTTGAAAAATTAATTTTAAGAGAATATTTAACAGGCTTTCAAAATATTTAAGAACATGTCACAAATTGTAAAAAAGAATTTGGAAGATTCTAGTGCAATTTTTTTTAATTATGCAAAGCTTTTGAATAAAAAAATTAGAAGCCTTTAAGAATTTTGTAAGGCTTCAAGAGGACAACAAAACCTTCTTAAAATTCCGAGGAACATTTAAAATATATTTTATTTGGAAAAATTGATTTTAAGAGAATATTTAAAAAGATTTTAAAACATGACAAAATATTCCAAAAATTGTCGAAGTAGAATCTGGAAGATTTTAAAGAAATTTCTTCAAATTTGCAATATTTAAAAAATTGAAATTATTTAAAAAAATATTTAGAAGTCTTAAAATAATGTCAAAAATAATTTTAAATTTGAAAATATTTGAAAATATTTAAAAAATGTATATTTTTGAAGATTTCAAAACAAAATTGTACAGTGTTTATAGATTTTTTCAGGTTTTCAAATAATAATAAAAATTTATAAGATTTATTGGAAAATTTAAAACGATTCTTTATTTTGAAAAAGTAATTTTAAAGGAATATTTAACAAGATTTCAAAATATTTCAAAGATGTCAAAAATTGTCAAAAAGAAATTGGAAGATTTAGTGCAATTTTTTATTTTGAAAAGTTAATTTTCAGAGAATATTTAAAACGATTTGAAAGAAATTCAAAATATTTCCAAAATTGTCGAAATAGAATCTGGAAAATTTTTAAGCAATTTCTTTAAATTTACAGGATTAAAAAGAAATTAGAATCATTTTAAAAAATATTTAGAATTTTAGATAAAATGTTAAAAATAATGTTAAATTTGAAAAGATTTGAAATGTTTAAAGAAAATGTATATTTCTCAAGATTTCGAAATAAAATTATAAAGTGTTTTCAGGATTTTTTAAGGTTTCAAAATAATAAAAAATTTTCTAAGATTCCTTGGCAAATTTAAAATGATTTTTTTTTTTGAAAAATCAATTTGAAAAGAATATTTAACTAGATTTCAAAATATTTCAAAAGATGTCAAAAATTGTCAAAAAGTGTTTGGAAGATTCTGATGTAATTTTTTTAATTATATATAGATTTTGCAGATTTTGAACAAACAAATTGGAAGCTTTTTTTAAAGAATTTTGTAAGGTTTCAAGAGGATAAAAAATCTTACTTAAAATTCCTAGGAAAATTTTGTATGTTTTTTATTTTGAAAAAATTTATTTCAACAGAATATTTAAAAAGAGAATTTCTAAGATTTTAAGGCAATTTTTTTTTAATTTTGCAGATGAATGAGTGAAAACAGAGGATGAAAAATGTTCTAAAAATTCCTAGGAAAATTTTTAATGTTTTTTATTTTGAAAAATGTATTTTAAGAGAATATTTAAAAAGAGAATTTCTAAGATTTTAAGGCAATTTTTTTTTAATTTTGCAGATGATTGAGTGAAAAGAGAAGATACCAGCCTGCATCATTCTTTCGCGAGATCAACGCAACGTGGGAAGATGTTGAAACAATTTTCTTGGTTTCTGTTCGAATTTATACAATTTGAGAGACTCACGTGAACATTAGGTCAAGTACTTTCTGCAGAGTACTATGTACTCTGCGCGTGGAAAACATTCCACAATTTTCACAGTTGTATTGTCCAGCTGCGCACCGAATGTGTGCAATTTAAGCAAAATTTGTGATGTTTCGAGAAGCATTCAGATTAATAACTGATTAAGTTAATAATTTTTATGAATAAATAGTAATATCTAATGTATATTTGTCTTTTTTAATCAGGGGCGATCCATAAATAACGTAACAAATTGGGGTTGGGGGGGATTGACACTTTAATTTAATTTTAATTAATTTAATTTCAATATTTTTAATTATAGTATAACTTACGCGAATTTTCAACCAAAAGGACTACTTTTTAACAAATTTGTTAAATTTTCTATAAAATAGATTAACTTTTAATAAATGAGAAAAAAATGAATTTTCAACCAATTTTGAACAAAATACATTTAAAAAAAAAAGATAAATTTTCAATCAAGAAGATTAATTTTCTAAAAAAAAATTCTCAGTCAAGAAACTTAATTTTCTAAGAAATTTTTTTTCCAACAAAATATATGAAGTTTAGATTAAATAGTTAAATTTTTGACTAAAAAAAATGAATCCTCAACCGAAAAGGCGAATTTTCAACCAAACAAAGACTTTTCAATTGAAAAAGATAAATTTAAATAAGAAATGGAATATGTAGTCAAATTCTCAGTTTAAAAAATTAATTTTCTACCAGAAAGATAAATTTTCAATCAAGCAGATTAATTTTCTACCAAAAAAAAATTTTTAATCAGGAAGAGTGATTTTAGAACAAAAAAGACATTTTTATCAAAATGTATAAAGTTTTGACCAAATAGTTGAATTTTAAACTAAAGAAAATGAATATGCAACGCAAAATTTAATAATTGAATTTTCGACCAAAAAGGATATTTTAAAACAAATTTGATAATTTTTTAACAAACTAGATTAAGTTTCAACCAAATATTTAAATTTTCAACTAAAACCATGAATTTTGAACGAAGAACATTTTTACTAAAAAGAAAAAATTAACAACATAGTTAAATTTTGAAACAAAGAAATGAGTTTTCAACTAAAATTATGAATCTTCCACTTTAATAGTTAAGTTTTCAGTTAAAACCTAAATTTTTATAAACAAAAAAAACGCGATTTTGCACGAAAGTAGTTAAATTTTTCACTAATAAGTTGAATTTCTAACAAAGGATATTAATTTTCTACTAACACGATTTAAAATAAAAATACATAAATTTTCAACCAAAAAAATTAATTTTTAAGTCAGAACATTAACAAGATAACAAAAAACAAATTTTCAACAAAAAAGGTTAATTTTCTATTTGAAAAAAATTAACCTCCAACAAAATACATGAATTTTCAATCAAATAGTTGCAGTTTAAACTAAAAAACTTAAATTTTCAACGAAAACAGGAAATACTTACATTTAAAATTTTGAACAAGAATTTTTTTACAAAAACAATACGGATTTTTTACTTTAAACAAAGTGGTTCAAGAAGATTATGTTTTTACCAAAAAAATACAAATTTTTATCAAAATACATGAATTTTCAACCAAATAGTTGAATTTTCTCCTGAAAAAGATAAATTTACAATCAAAAATGGAATACTTAAAATTTTACTTTAAAAAATCAATTTTTAACTAAAAAGACAAATTTTTAATCATGAAGTTTAATTTTCTACTGAAAAAGACAAATTTTTAACAAAATTCATGAAGTTTCAATCAAAAAAGAGGAATTTTCAAGGAAAAAGATTAATTTTCTACCAAAGTAAAGAATTAAACTTCAATAGAATACATGGTTTTTCAATCAAATAGTTGCATTAAAATTCATAAACATAAATTTTTAACCAAAAAGGGAATAGTTGAATTAAAAATTTTTTTAATTGATTTCTTTTACAAAAACAAAACGAATTTTTGACAAAATAGTTAAATTTTCAAACAAAGAAATTAATTTTCAACTAAAATAATGAATAAGCAACTGGAATAGTTAAATTTTCAGTAAAAAAAAATGTTTCAATAAGACAAAGGATTTTTCACAAAAATAGCGAAGTAGTTCAACTTTCAACCAATTAGTTGAATTTTAAATGACGTATATAATTTTTTTACCAAAAAAAACCAATTTTTTAAGAAAACACTGTAATTTTCAACTGAAAGTGATAAATTTACAATAAAAAAGGGATTAGTTAAAGTTTCATATTACAAAATGAATTATCAACAAAAAATCCAATTTTCAAAAAAATAGTTACAATTTCAATGAAACATTTTTCAACTAAAATTAAGAATCTTCAACCAAAAATATGAATTTTCAACAAAGCAATTCAACTTTTAAACAAAGAAATGAATTTTCTACCAAAATAAGTTAATTTGCAAAAAGAAATTTAAACCCAAAAAGACCAATTTTCAACAAAACAGTTGACTTTCCAACTATAGCATTACTTTCAGACAAAAATGACAACAGCAACTAAGAAAGATCAATTTTTAACAAAAAATTAAATAGCTAAATTTTACGTTAATTTTTAATATTTTTAATATTCATTTCAAAGTCGCCTAAACTCAGCTCACGCTAATTTCTAACCAAAAGGGATTACTTTTTAACAAAATTGTTTAATTTTTAACAAAATAGATTAACTTTCAACCAAATAGTTGAATTTTCACCCTGAAATATAAAATCCTTAATTTTTTAATATTTGCAATTAAATACTCTTCAGTATTTAACGTCTATAATAAAAAATGAGACAATTTTGAATATTTAGAATAGAAAATTATTCAATTTCGCAGATTAAAATTAGTAATTTATTCAATTTCACAGATTTGCAATTAAAAAAATGTTCAATTGCGAACAGTAAAAATTAAAACCCTAAATTATTTTTGAAATTATAATTTTTTACATATGTAACATAATGTTTTCTTATTTGAAATATTCAAATATGATCTTTCAACTTATTAATTTATTATTGAATATGAATGTTTTATAATTATAAACTATTTGTTATAAATAGCGATTATTATTATAATAGCCACAGGACGTGAAACCTCCCCTCTCAATTTTTAGCATGGGAAAGCATTCAAAAATTATATTTCTAATCTCTTCCAAAAATCAGACTAATTTCCCAGCACTTAGAATTGTGGTGGCCTTAAATCGATTTTGAATAGAGCACTTCTGACGGTCAACATTTAGGTGGTAATCGGATGTCTGTATAACTCGCTAACGAGCAAAACCTCTAAAGTTTGAATCGCAAATTGAGGCGAAATCTCTGACCAGTGCCAATTCACACGCGAGGCTATGAAGGAAGATAAAGTGGTTACTCATTGCACGAGTCAGCAAAATAAATCATGCTAGATAACATTCAAACGTTTTGATCAAATCAAATTTGGACAACACGCTCTTAAATGCATTCAAATTACTAATCAAATCGTACAAATCCCCCTCCCTTCCCCTCTCCTCACACCTCTCCTTACCATCTCCAAACTTCCCCTACTACCCCTCAATTTCTCCACCCCTCAAGTTCATTCCCGTACTTCTCCTTCCCTTACTTCCCCTACTTTTCCATCCCTCACTTCCCTAATGTCCTCCCCTACATCCTCTAACCTCTCTTTCCCTCACTTTCCTTACACCTCGTTTCCTAACTTCCCATACATGCCCTCTCATCACTTCACCTACCCTCCTTGTACATCCCCGCACTTTCCCTACTTCTCTCCTCACTTCCCTCTACTCTTTCCGCCTCCACTCACCCTCTCCTAAACTTCTCCTACTACCCTTAGCTTCCCCTCATTCCTCTTTCACTGACCCCTTCTTCCTCCAGCCCTACTTTTCTAAATCTCTTCCCTCACTTTCCGTACCTTCACCTCCACTTAGTTCCCCTACCTACCTCCTCTAACTTCGCTTTTCCTCACATTCAATACATCCTATTCCTTAGCTGGCCTTGCCTCTTCTCCCTTCACTGCCCGTAAATCCCCTTCCATCACTTCCTTTCACTTATCCTCATTTTCCGTAGATCCCCGCACTTTTCCTACTTCTCCTCTCCTCAGTTCCCTCTACTTTTTCCTCCTTTACTCACCCTGCCCTAATATTCCCCGGCTACCTCCAAATCCCCCCACCGCTCAAGCTCATTCCCTACTTCTCCTGCCCTTACTTCTCCTACTACTCTTTCCTCACTTCCCCTAATTTCCTCCCCTACGTCCTCTAACCTCTCTTTTCTTCACTTTCCTTACACCTCTTTTCCTAACTTCCCGTACATGCGCTCCCATCACTTGACCTCCCTCCTTGTACATCCCCGCACTTTCCCTTCTTCTCCTCTCCACACTTCCCTCTACTTTTTCCGCCTCACTTACCCTCTTCTAAACTTCCCCTACTACGCATAACTTCCCCTCATTCCTCTCTCACTGACCCCTTCTTCCTCTAGCCCTACTTTTCTACATCTCTTCCCTCATTTTCCGTACCTTCACCTCCACTTCGTTCCCTCTCCTACCTCCCTAACCTCGTTTTCCCTCACATTCCATACATCCCATTCCCTGACTGGCTTTGCTTCTTCTCCCTTCACTGCCCGTACATCCCCATCCATCACTTCTCTTCACTTATCTTCATTTTCCGTACATCCCCGCACTTTCTCTATTTCTCCTCTCCTCACTTCCCTCTACTTTTCCCTCCTTTACCTACCCTCCCCTAAACGTCATCTACTACTCATAACTTCCCCTAATTCCTCTCTCTCTCTGGCCCCTCCTTCCTCCAACCCTAATTTTCTATATCTCTTTCCTCACTTTCCGTACCTTCACCTCCACTACTTTTCCTCCCCTACCTCCTCTAGCCTGGCTACCCCTCACATTCCTCACATCCCATTCCGTAACTTACCTTGCTTCTCCTCCCTTCACTGCCCGTACATCCCCTTCCATCACTTCCCTTCACCTACCCTCACTATCAGTACAGCGCTGCACTTTCCTCACTTCTCCCCTCACTTTCCCTCCATTTTCTTCCTCCACTTAACCTCTCCTAAACTTTCCCTACTACCCATAACTTCCCCTGATTCCTCTCTCTCTCTGACCCCTCCTTCCTCCTGCCCTACTTTTCTACATCTCTTTCCGCACTTTCCGTACCTTCACCTCCATTAATTTTCCTCCCCTACCTCCTTCAACATCGCTACCCCGCACATTCCTTACAATCCCTCCCCTAAGTTACCTTGCTCCTCCTCCCTTCACTGCCCCTACATCCCCTTCCATCACTTCCCTTCACTTATCCTCACTTTCTGTACATCCTAGCATTTTCCCTACTTCTCCTCCCCTCACTTCCCCTACTTCTCCTCCCTTTACTTCTCCTAATTTTTCCTCCTCCACTTACGCTCTCCTAAACTTCCCCTACTACCATACCTTTCTCTAATTCCTTTCTCTCTCTCCAACCCCTCTCTACCTCCCCTACCCTACTTTTCTACATCTCTTCCCTCACTTTCCGTACCCTGACCTCCATTACTTTCCCTCCTCTACCTCCTCTAACCTCGCTAACCCTCACATTCCTTACAGTCCCTCCCCTGAGTTACTTTGCTTCTCCTCCCTTCACTGCCCGTACATCCCCTTCCATCACTTCCCTTCACTTATCCTCACTTTCAGTGCAACGCTGAGCTTTCCCTACTTCTCCCCTCACTTCCCGTACTTTTTCTTCCTCCACTTAACCTCTCCTAAGCTTCCCCTACTACTCATAACTTCCCCTATTTCCTCTCTCTCTCCAACCACGTTCTCCCTCCCCTCCCATACTTTTCTACATCTTTTCCCTCACTCTCCGTACCCTCACCTCCACTACTTTTCCTCTCTTACCTCCTCTAACTTCGCTAACCCTCACATTCCTTACAGTCCCTCCCCTAAGTTACTTTGCTTCTCCTCCCTTCACTGCCCGCACTTCCCCTTCCATCACTTACCCTCACTTTCAGTACATCGCTGCGCTTTCCCTACTTCTCCCCTCACTTCCCCTACTTTTTCTTCCTTCACGTACCCTCTCCTGGACTTCCCCTACTACCCATAACTTCACCTCATTCCTCTCTCACTGACCCCTTCTTCCTCCAGCCCTACTTTTCTACATCTCATCCCTCACTTTCCGTACTCTTACCTCCACTGCTTTTCCTCCCCTACCTCCTCTAACCTCGCTAACTGTCACATTCCTTACATTCCCTGCCCTAAGTTACTTTGCTTCTCCTCCCTTCACTGCCCTTACATCCCCTTCCATCACTTCCCTTCATCTACCCTACTTCCCATACATCCCCTCACTTTCCCTACTTGTCTTCCACTCACTTACCCTACATCCCCTGTTATCCGTTCCCCTCTCTTCACTTTCCCTACTTTCCCTCCCCTCACTTCCCCTACTTCCCCTTTCCTTCCTTCACCTTCACAAGCTTTCCCTCCCCTCACTTCCCCTCCCGTAGAAATCCCTTGAATTTTATTTCATTAACTCCCTAAAATTCTTAAGAAATTCCCTAAAATCTTTTGAAATCCTTTGCTACCCTTTTTCAAAATCCCTCGAAATCTCTTGAAAGTTCTTGGAATCTTTTAAAATCCCAAAATCTTTCAAATCCTTTGAAATCCATCACAATTTTTCAAATCTTTAAAGTCCTTGCATGTCCTATAAATTTGGATATGTCTGGTGAAATTTCCTGAAATCACGTAAATTATCTTGAAATTTGTGATATCTCTTGAAATTTTTGCAAAAATTTTGAAAACTTTAAAATCCTGTGAAATCAATTTAAAATTCTTGAAATCCCTTAGAATCTGTTGACATTTCCGAAATCTTTTGTATATCTTCCGAAACTATTTGAAATTATTTATTTAAAACTCCTTTGAAAGTTTTAAATCTCTTTAAATTTTCTATAATCCTATGAAATTCTTTGAAATCTCATGAACTTCCTCGGAATCTTTTCAAATACATTGTATTCTTCACTATCCTTTGGAAAGTATAAAATCTCTAAAATCTTGTAAATCTCAAAAATAAAAAATCGTCTGACATCAAATCAAATTTTTTGAACTCTCTTCAAATCCTCTAAAACCCTTTGGAATAAATAAAGAATAAACGCTCCACATTGAAATAATTACAAATATTAATCTCATGATTATTCTGTTCGAGATTTGTCAGAAAATTACAGATGAGAGAAATTTTTTTTTTTCAAATTACATACAGGCGCGGTTAGCTCTCGGATGGGTGACCATCATGATTTTTGCTTAGTCGTGTTTCAGGTTCGATTACGAGGATGGATGTGGACACTCGATGATATCGAACCTCTACATTAAAACTCGTCTCTCGGTAACCGGCTGTGCTTAAGAGTTTTGGTTTTCTGCAGTTTTCCACTTCTCTGACTAAATTTTCAATCGAACGGAGGCGCTTCTAATGAAAATCCGGCTGCAGACGGTATGGGATTTAGGGACTACAGGATTGAGTACGCCAGGGATTACCTGGAGGCTCATTGAAAGTTGGGGCATTTAGGGATGTCCGCGAAGTTAGCACAAACATTAAATTTCCAACTTTTGTTTGATGGAATCGTTTTGTCATCGTTTGGTCATGTTTGGAAATCAAATTTTGTTGTGTGGACGAAAAAATTCAAAGAGATATTAAATTTTAAAAATTGGAGTGCTAACTTCACGCTCTACAACAAATTTTGATTTTTTCAAAACTAACTTTTGACGTTTGGATATTGAAATTGTGTGAGATATCGAATAAAAAAGTCATTAGAACCATACTCGCGAGCGGCGCCTCTCAAGTAGTAGTAACCTTCTTTGGTCAGCCATGCCCTTAAGTAGAATATGATGAGTCAGGCAAATGATAAAACATTATACACCGTGTGTACACATTTTGCGTTAATCGACACCCTCACCACAAAAACTGTTCAAAATATTATAAACTTATCAAAATTTATAATATTTCTGATTTTTATCAAATGTTTAAAATTTCTAAAATTATCATAATTTCTAAATTATTCAAACAATTTTTAAATGTCAAAATTTCTAACATTTCTAAAATGTTTAAAACTTATGAAATAAAAATTAATACAAAATTTTAGAATTGAAAAAAAATTTAGAAACTGTGAAAATTAAAAAAATGTTTAAACTGTTAGAAAATTAGAAAATTTTAGAAATTTTGATAATTTTTGAAATTTGTAGGTGATTTAGAAAGTTTGGGAATTGAAGAAATATTGGTGCTTCTATAAATTTTTAAAATTTGAGACGTTTTGACAATTTTAGAAATTTTGATAGTTTTAGAAATTTTGCACAGTTTGGAAATTTTGTACAGTTTTGAAATTTTGAAAATTTTAGATACTTTAGACATTTTGGAAATTTATATAGAATTAAAAAATTTAATGTGTTACATAGTTTTAGAAATTTTGACAATTTTAGAAATTATACTATTTTTAGAAGTGTAGAACATTTTAGAAATTTCATAAATTTTAGAAATTTTAATTATTTTAAAAATTTAGAACAGTTTAGAAATTTTGATAATTTTTCATATTATAATAATTTTGGAAATTTTGAAAATCGTAGGTATTTTAGAAAGTTTAGGAAATTTAAGAAATGTTGGTAATTTTATAAATTTAAAATATTTGAGACGTTTTTATAATTTTAGAAATTTTGATAATTTTTTAAATTTCGAACAGCTTAGAAATTTTGAAAAGATTAGAAATTTTGATAATTCTACAAATTGTAATAATTTTGAAATTTTTTATATATTTTATACATTTGGAAAATTTTGGTAATTTTATAAATTTTGAAAATTTGAGAGGTTTTTATAATTTTATAAATTTTGAACAGTTTAGAAATTTTCATTTGATAATTGTAGAAATTTTAATATTTTTAGAAATATAGAACATTTTAGAAATTTTGGGTTTTTTTAATATTTTTAAAATATTTTTAAAAATTATAGAAACTTTTATAACATTTTAGAAATTTTGATAATTTTATAAATTTTGCACAGTTTACAAATTCTGAACAGTTTAGAAATTTTGAACAGTTCAAAAATTTTCATAATTTTACAAATTTTAATCTTTTTTGAAATTTTGAAAATTGTAGATAATTCAGACATTTTGAAAATTTATATAGAATATACAAATTTTATGTTTTTATAATTTTAGAAATTTCGTTACATTTAGAATTTTCAACAATTTAAAAAATTTTAAAAATTTTAGAAATTTTGGTAATTTAAATTTTTTACAAATTTTGATAATTTTACCCATTGTTAAATATTTTAAACATTTTAAAATTTTCTAGAAATTTTGATAATTTAAAAAGTTTTGAACATTTTAGAAATTATGATAATTTTATAAATTTAAATAATTTTCAACATTTTATAAAATTCAGAAATATCAGAAATTTCGATAAGTTTAACAATTTTGTACATTTCACAAAGTTTAAACATTTTAGATATTTTAGAAAATTTGTGAAATTTTAGAAAATTTGAACATATGATGAAATTCAGAAATTTTGATCATTTTAGAAATTTTTAATATTTTAGAAATCTTAAAAATATACGCGTATAGTGTTTTACCATTTGCGAATAAGGTCACTTTTTACTACCGAAAAGTAGGACGATTAATCTTTTACTGGAATAGTTAAATTTTGAACCAAAAAGATTAATTTTCAACTAAAATAATGAATCTTCAACTAGAATGATTGAATTTTCAACCAGGATTAATTTCTACCAATACAGACGAATTTTCGATTAAACAAGATCATTTTTCAACATCAAATTGAATAGTTAAATTTTTAGTTTAAAAAATAATATTCAACGGAAGAGATGAATTTCTAATCAAAATGATGAAATATCCAATTGGAATAGTTACATTTTCAGTTTCAAAAGAAGAACGATTTTCAGTCACAGAAACTAATAAAAAACTAATTTTCTACCAAAAAAGAATAATTGTTAAGAAAATACATGAATTTTCAACCAAATATTTTAATTTTCAATGGAATTTCCAACCAAAAAGGTTAATTCTCTACAAACAAAGACAATTTTTTAACAAATTAGATGAATTTTCAAATAAAAATATCAATTTTGAACCAAAAATAGAATAGTTAAATTTTCAGTCAGAGAAATAAGTTTTTGAACAAAAAAATTTTTTTTAACGAAATGAAGAATCATTGTTATTCAATTTTACATTTCAATTTAAAAAGAAATTAAGCTGGCTCTCGAAAAAGTTCCCTGACTGATGCTCTTAAGACGTCTAATGTCATTACGAAAGATGTCCTGAGAACCAAAGATAATCTTTGCCTTTAGGACATCTTTAGGGCATTGGACGTCTTAGAGACGTTGATTGGACTGTCATTGGACGTCCTAGGAACGTCCCAAGGACGTTGTTTAAAAAACTGATTAAAGTCCATAAAAGAATAAAAGTCGAAAAGAGTGGACTGTATTAACTATTTTTATGTCCTGGGTAGGTCCTGGCCCTCTCGTGGTCCTCGCCGTTATTCTTCTGAATGGCGCCAATTTGATTTCATTTAAAATCGAAATGACTACTGACTGATGTAAATTCAATTTACCATCTAAGCATTCGTTTGCTGCCAAAGAACATTGAAATGCTGTTCTGAAATCTGGAATAATAGGTCTTCTAATTAAATTTACACAAATGTACTTTTGGGTGAAATAACAGGTTTCTTTATTCAATTTAATTCGGAATTTTTAGGTCACGCGTTCTCACAGTCAAAAGATATTTTAGAATTAAATATTAATGACATTTAGTTTTCTTTAATCTAGCTCAGAAGTTTTCAAAAATTATCCTAAACTTTTACGAACGATAAGTATGGTTCCATGTTCGAAAACGAATAAAATCTGCTCTACCTTTTTATCTTCGCATCGTTTTATAGACTATATTTCCCTCGGATCCTATCTCTATTTCGTATTACTCTGATAAAAACTTAGCGATCTTAAATTCACCGGTTTCCAGTCTCGAACTTTCCTCCGTTGACAGCTAAAGGATGTCACGCGTTTGCAGGTCACCATAAAATGAAAGACGTTTGATCATAAATAGCAGAAATATACCGCAGGTGCTTGATTTAACTATCTGAAATTAATTAATTGATTTAACTATCTTAAATTTGTTTTTTATTCTAAGATTTAGTCGTTTGCATTAATTTCTGTCAGGCGATACCATGCACGTATTTCAATCGCAAACGACAGTACTTGCTCGTAATAATTTCGGTACAGAGATCACACACGTGTCTCAATTGCTAATGATATTGATAACAGACCCTTTCATCCTAAAAATCTCATTCTCATGCTTTCAACATCTCTAATTTATTGCCAATCCTCTTCCTAGAATTCGTGTGGGCGACCCTTCTACAGCTCTAATAATTTATTCTCTTATTTTTGTCCTGACATTCCTAACGAGTGACTTTTCTATAGTTCTAGAAAGTTTAAAATTAATTTTCAATATAAATACAAAATCTGTCTAATTTCAAATTTTCGCTCAATTTTGGCTACTTTTATGATAATGTAGATTCCTATCATTTCAGCATAGTTGTTATCGATTTCTGACCATGGACTATAGAAATATCTGAAAACGAAAATCGCATTTCGTTACACTATTGGACACCGCTCGGGTCGGATACGCCACCTGGTGATGAAATTTCGAAGTTGTCTCGACGGGTGACTTTCTACTAGTAAACATGTTACCCGGATAAGACATATATTAAAAAGTAATCCGATTTTTTGCTTATTTCGCGTAATTCTAGTGTTTTTCAAAATGAATATTGAAAATGGAATGCGTTTTGAATCAAGAGCTACTAAAAGTAAGGCTTTCTGCTGTGTTTTTGGCTGTAATAGTATGGCCCGACGAAATCCTACTGTAAGATTTCACAACTTTCCTTCAGAAGGAGAAAATTGTGTGGATATTTCTTCGAAAATAGAACGGCAGAGCTTGCAGCTTTAAATTTTCCTGCAAAACCCTTATGTTGATCAAGCGGTGCTGCTTCATACTTCTCGAGTGCTTCTTTATGTGGTTCGTTCCATTGACATTTTGTGTCTGTGCAGTAGGCAATTGATAAGTTTTCTAAGTCATTCCTGTAAAGTAAAGAATTAGTTTCTTACATATTTTTAAAGTTAATTTAAACACATTTATGTCCCCTACCAATAAGAAGGCTTGCATTGAAAAGTATTAGAAAATTTTCGCAGTCATTTTACGCTGTCAGGATTGATTTCCACACAGATGATTGAGGAAAAAAATAATTTTAAAACAAGTTTATCATGACTATATATTTTTGTACTTGATAACATTTGAAAAAAGTGATATTTTTTAACACAACCCTACTATATTTTGAACATTTTAGGCCTTCGGAGCGCCTTCTAATGCTTCAAACGAAAATTGCAATTATAATTTATTTGAGGTTACGTTTGGAAGCTCCGATCTGCTTTGAAAGGGATTGGAATTTTATTATTTTTCCAACCTAATCAAAGATTCAAGACGAAAGGACGGAAACTGTATTTTTAATTAATCAAACTTCTCAATGCCTCTTCATGCCAGCCTGTTTATCGGGTTGTTCATTAAAAAGCAATTCGCAATGTGCATGTAAGAAATCTGATCTTTTTACTTGACAGCTATCCTCAAATTCTGAAAGATTTATTTACGATTCAATTCCAACCCATTAGTTATATAACTTTTGATTAGCAATTAAATATTATAATGTATATTCTGAAGACAAAAGAAACAATAATTCAAGATCATTTATATTATAATACGTATGTAAAAAAACCCGCGTCGTATTGAAATAAGGAACTTACCTGTAACAGTGAATCAAAACTGCAACGATATGCTTGCACTGTTCACTTAGACCAGCTTTGCAACTGCATTCCATTTTTAATATTTCGCCATTCAAAGCAATTTCACCTTTTATTTCGTAAGGATTGTTTTTAAACCCGAGGTTTGCATACAATATGATACAAGAGCAAACAAATCGGTCACCGACTTTTCCCCACAATAAATAATATGTCCAACATTTAAAACACGTTCGCCTTCGATAAAATTACTCTTCGTTGGCGAAGAATTAGCAAAAACACAAATTTCACCAAGAGAGAGCTTCATTTTTTCAATTATTAAAGGTTTTATTCACACATAACACTATGTTGATATTCAAAACGTCCCGTTTGCCTCCGCCATATTGCGATCCTGAAAGTTATCTTGTCTGGTGGTTCGAAGGGACTGTTTCCGCATTTGTTTCAATAAACTCCTCACTACGACGTCTTTTCTTGATCACGGGTTTTTCCCCCAATTTTATCACCACAAACTCAACTCATTGTGCTCAATTTCATCAAAAAATTCCGTATTAAACGCTAAACAAAGATCTCTCAACATTCGCGTCAAATCACGATTCGATCAGCTGCTTCACTTTTTGCTATTGAGCATGCGCGCTACTCATTGAGGGATCAACCAATCGACTTATTGGGAATGGTTAAACTGCAATACGCCACCTGGTGACAAAAATCAGAACTAGAAAGAGTAGGTACTCTGCTATCAAAGCCCATGTGAAAAGTGTAAATAAACCAGTAAAACGAGCATTTCAATTTGATAAAGGAAAATTTACACCTGTTGTCCACCTAATTATGGAAACAGGAGTGCTCTTCTCTAGTAGTTAAAAACTACTTCTGCCATCAAGAATTTCTATCATTTTTATATTATATTCAACTTCAGAAATTCCTTTTGTAATATTTTCGTGTCTCGGAAATGTTGCATCTCAACACAACACCGAATTCGGCGCACTTGTGAGGATCAGCGTTTCAGTGTGACGAAGCTTTCTCATTACAAATTTTTCCGTACTTATTATTTTTTTTATTTCAAGAATTTTTCCGACCTGCTGCCTATGAACTACTTATCCAGTTGTCATTCTCATGTCTTTAACTGAATCCTCAGCATTTAGAATAAGTGCATCGCGGCAGATCCACGAAATGCAGAAATGATGAAAAAACGCATATTGCTCGTAGTAACACGAAATGAAAGCAGTATGAGAGAGAGAAAGAGAGATATGGAAGCCAGCGTGAATATTTTTACCCGAGCCTGTTAACTACACTCTGTTATTTTATCTCACGTACGCAGCTTTTCCACTACCACAGCCTGAACAGCTCGCTGGAATATAAGTTTTAAGGCGTGTTTTGATAGCGTCAGGGCGTGTCAGCCAGGGGCTTCCTACCTAATGGATCGCTTCTTGGTTCGTTCGTTCGTCCGCACTTTGTGAAGTGCACGATCCATGATACCTTCAAGATCTTTTCAAATTTCAATAGCCGCTAAAGTTCGCGGACCAGTTGGTGCATACCTATATTAGTCCAAGAGTAGCAAAGAGACCGACCTTTGTGGTGTTTCCTCGTGAAACCATCATTTAGGATACCAACATATGTTTCCATATAGACTTTCGAGTAAAGATTCAAATCTGTTTATATATTTGTCTTTATCAGGCTAGAAACATTTCAGAGTGATAATGAAAACCTAGAGGACTTTTCAAGTTATTCATATATTATTATTGAATGTTAAAAAACTTGTTTATTTGGTTTAGTCCTTCAGATGGGTTCAAACTGTGGTAGTCAAACAGTTACGCCCAGGAAAAAATTGTCTTCATTAAACACAATCGTTTTGTTGACCGCATTTGATTGATTTCAGAAAACATTTTGGTCAACCATCTTACTCTATCCAAACAATTTGCAGTGTTATTAATAATATTTGTGAACGAAATATTAGTAATCATCATGTTCTCACAAGTTCACATACGACACGAAATGACATTGAACGATATTGACTATAAGCTTCATCAAGCGGCCGACAGAGGTCTGGCGTGTTTTCCTGATTGAATTTAACACATTGGATGTTTTAGTTTTGATTACTTCAGTTAAATAAATGTTAACAGACAAAAAATTCATCTCTTGGCTCAAAGAAATAATTTCTTTGGTCATATTTCTTAAATATAAAGAAACATTTCTTTGCAGTTTTAATATTATTAAGTTAAAGCTATTTAGGAGCTAAGAACCTAGTTTCTTTGAATTTGTTTTCTACATCCTAAGAATTATTTTATCATTTGAATTAAATCGATTCTTTGAAGTGGTAAATACGTGTTTAAATGAAGTAATTCATACATTTGTGGATCAAGTAGTTTAAGTTTGTTTGAGCTAAAGAAATATTTTTCCGGATAAACATTTAAAACGTTTAAAAAATATTTATTTAAAGTAAATATTGATCTATTTTACTGGAAGAAATCTTCGTTTGAATAAACAATCTGCATTTGGATAATTCGAACAAATATGTGTTCGAACAAAGGAAACAATTTTTCTAATTTTAAATTTTGGCATATTTTTTTCAATTATACATTTTTTTCAGTGCATATAAATATGTTTGAATCAGTTTTATATCTTGACAATTGATTATTTTTTAATTTTGGATCTTCGAAATTGAACTATTCAAAACAAAGCATTCAAATTGTATCATTTTGTATTATACGTATTGAACATATATTGAAGAGAATTTTTGACATAGACATAGAAATCGTTAAAAACCATTTAAAATCTTTTAAATCTCTTAAACTCTTTTAACCTGACCATGAAAAATTAACATTTGATCCTATCTTACAAGCACCTATATACGTATTTTCGGTAGGGCAAACAGGAAATATTTCAGAAAATGAAAACCTACACCAAATGCACGAGGTTCTTTTTAAACTGATCTGTTTAATTAGTGTTTTTAAAATTTTTTTCTTTAGTCCTTCAGATGGTTTCAAAGTTTGGAGACTGGTATCGATTTCCACGTCTAAGATAAGTTCCGGTATAGAAAAAAAAGGATCATTCTCAACGGTGCATTTACGTGAAATAATATTTATACTGGCTTTAGAAAGGGCTCACTACTCCTCCTCAGTTTTTCGTCACAAGCAGAGGCAATAGTAGACGTCCGTCGTCAAGATCACTTTCCCCAAGTTATCTTTCGCATGCCGTCGCTACCCTCCGGAACTTCCTAAAATTCGATTTGTCTCACATTAAAATTTTCATTCATGACCTAGACCTTCGAATCTTCATTCTTGATGCTGCATCCAATTGCAATTTAAAAAATTGCATTTCTTTAAATTTAACTGGTAGATCTTTCCTAAATTATGGCCCCACACGCAGTGAAAAGGAATAGCTACAAATTGTACATTTTAAATTCAGAAGTAGACTTCAATTTAGTACAAAAATTTTCCCTAATTTAAGTAATGGTAGACTTCCGTCGTCAAGATTACTTTCCCCAAGTTATCTTTCGCACGCCGTCGCTACCCTCCGGAACTTCCTACAATTCAATTTGTGTTACATTCAAATTTTTATTTATGACCTAGACCTTCGAATCTTGATTCTTGATGTTGTATACAACTGCAACTAAAAATAATTGCAATAATTTCAATTCTACTGATAAATCTTGCCTAAATCTTGGTCCCACACGTAATGAGAAAAATATACTTGAAAATGTTACACTTTATAAACAGAGATGTACTTAAATTTAGAAGTAAACCTAAATTCAGCAAAAATGTGACTTAATTTAAGTATTAGTAGACGTTCGTCGTCAAAATCACTTTCCTCAAGTTTTCTTTTGCACTATGTTGCTTCCCTCAGGTACTTCCTGATATTCGATTTGTCTTACGTTTAAGTTTTCATTCATGATCTATATCTTCGAATCTTGATTCTTGATGTTGCATGTAATTATAAGTTAATAATCATAATTATATAATCATATCGTTTCCTTTAATGCAGATATACTTTGCTTCAATGCAGATCAATTTTTTCTTAATTTAAGTTCATTTCTGAATTAAGCTAGGGAGTAACTTTTTTTAGTATTCTTTCTTACTGTACAAGATTGAGTGCTGATTTAAGGTCGCGATTTTTTATTTTAAATAATATCAACTGTAACATTCACTGATTCAATCATTCATTTTGAATGATCTGATTTCACTAATTGAATAAATAATTATGATTAATCTTATGCGTGACTTTCATTGAGTAAATCAGTTACTTGTGGTTAATTAAATATAAATGTTTTTTCATTTATAAAAGTAGCTTTATAACACTAAATTTATACTGATTAAAATAAAACTTCTTTTTGTCATTTTCATTCATCTCAGAAAAAGTTTGGTTCAATCAAGTAATAATTAATTATTTTCACTCTGTTATTACTAATTCAATTTAATTATTTTGGACCTTAAAAAACACTCCACCAACTACTATTTTATATAAAATATCGTTCAAGTCAAAATATGAATGTTAAAAATATGCTCTGAATTTTTTGTATGAAAAATAACACCAAAACGTGTTTCAATTATTATTTACATTCATGGACTTCAAGGACAAATTAAAGAAATAATTAATTATGTGAGGATACTCTTAAGTAATTGATTATATTTAAGAGTATCCTGCAATAATTTGAAAATGCTTTCTGAATTAAACCTATTAAGTAAATTTCTAGAAACTTGTACCATTTAGAAATTATTTGATCTTTTATAAAGTTATTTTTACAAAAAAAGTTTTTTTTATGAAAAGTCTACTATTTTGTTTTTGGTTAAGAATTTATATTTTTGGTGAAAAATGTCCTTATTTAGCTAAAAAATTAATTCTCTTGTTACAAGTTGAACATTGTTGTCAAAAAGTCCGAAAACAGTAAAATGGAACATATCTAGTACATTGCCCTAAAAATCGTTTTTTGGGACTATTTTGGGAATATTTGTTATTTAGCATGTATGTATACAAAAAGAAAACATTTTATGAAAGGAAAACAGCATTCTTAAAAATTGAAATATTAAAATTGATACAATTTAAAAAGTCGTTAATATCAAATAAAACTTTTCTCATTACAATTTTAATAATTTGTAAAAAGTAAAAAAATTGTTTCTCATAAAATCATTCTAAAACTAATTCAAGAAAAAAATTAATTTTCAAATTGTTGAATGGAATGGCGCTATTAGTTTGTACGTATTACGCATTTTTTAAACATAATTTACAAATCAAGATTGTTCTTACAAAAATGTGCGATGGAATTTTAAAGACAAAAAGACAATTTTTAGAAGGCAGTTGAATTTTCATTTAAAAAGTCAATTTTAAACCAAGAAAGATGATTTTTCGACTATGAAACATGAATTGTTAACAAAAGAGTAAAGTTTTTAAGCTAAAAAGTCTGATGTTTTAGAAAACAGCGGACTTTTAAATCGGAAAAGAATAATATTCATCAAAAAAGATCATTTTCAATCAAGAAAGATGAATTTTTATCAAGATTGTTGAATTCTCAACCAAAAAGTTGAAATTTCAACAAACAAGATTAATTTTCTGCCCAAAAAGACGAATTTCTAACTTATCCATTATACAGGATGAAGTTTCAAGTGAACATAAAATAGTTAAATATTCAGATGAACAACAACAAAAATTTTAACCATAAAAATTAATTTTCAACAAAATTGTTAAATTTTGAACAAAAAAAATCAATTCTCGACCAAGAAGATTATCGTTCTACCAGAAAGACAAATTTTAAACCAAATACATGAATTTAAAAGAACGTTATTTGATTTTAAAGTCAAAAAGACGAATTGTCTACAAAAATGTTGAATTTTGAAACCAAAAATATGATTTTTCAACCAAAAAGTTTAATTTCTTACCAAATTCTTGAAATTCCAAGTCAAAAAGATGAAATTTTATAAAACATTAGAATTTTTTGAATAAAAGTTCATTTAAAAACAAATAGACGAATTTTCAACTATAACTAGCTGGTGCGCGACCCGGTGCATCTGGATCGTCGACTCACCACTGTTAGTTATTTTGGATGTTGGCTCAATTTGAATTTTAAAAAAGTTTTCGTAGAATACGTGCTAAACTATCTGGTGCGTGACCCGGTGCACCCGGATCGTCGACTGATCATTGGTAGTTATTTTGGCTGTTGGAACAATTTAAATATAAAAATTGTCGTAGAATACGTGCTAAACTACGTGGTGCGCGACCCGGTGCATACGGATGGTCGACTCACGACTGTTAGTTATTTTGGATTTCGGCACAATTTAAATTTTTAAAAAGTTCTCGTAGAATACGTGCTGAACTATCTGGTGCGCGACCCGATGCACTCGGTTCGTCGACTGATCATTTGTACTTATTTTGGCTGTTGGAACAATTTAAATTTTAAGAACGTTCTCGTAGATGACGTTTTGAACGACTTGGTGCACAAAACTAAGTAACGGTAACAAACCTTGGACATATCGACTTTCAAAGATAGGATTATGAATCCCTGATAACAAAATTAATTTTTTATAAAGTGTTTAACTCAAGTCAAATAATCGGCTTTTCAAACAAAAAAGATGAATTCTGAGCAAAGCATGTAACAGTTGATATTTTAACCAAATAATTGCATTTTTTACCAAAAAGGATACATTTTCAACCAAAAAGATTAAATTTCTACCAAGAAGTTGAAAAAATTGATTTTCAACCAAACATGAAAACATTTTGATCAAAATAGTTCAATTTTTAACCAAAGAGATGAACCTTTAACTAAGAAAATATATTTTTAACATAGTAGTTGGATTTTTGATAAAAAGATGACTCTGTAACAATGTAGTTGCATTTTCAACAAAATAATTCAATTTTCAACCAAATAATAGAATTTTGAACCCGAAAGAGATGAATTCCGAACCAAAAAAAATAATAGTACCCTTTTCAATACAAAAATTAAACTTTTACCAAAAAATATAGTTGGAGTTTCTTATTGGGTTTATGTTCTAAATGTTATTTAATTTCGTAACGTTATTTCCACTTAGAATCCTTCCCCCCTTGTTATCAACCTTAGTTTTTAGACCCCACCCCCCAACTGTCAAAGTCGTTCATAGAAAGTACCGCCACACTATAAAAACTAGGAATTCACGGAATTTAAGAAATTCACGCAATTCACTAAATTCACGGAATTCTCGGAATTCATGGAATTTAAGAAATAATGGAATTCAACGAATTCACGGAATGAATGTAATTGAAGGAATGCACGGAATTCAAGGAATGAATGTAATTTAGGGAATTCACAGAATTCATGGACGTCGCGAAATTCTTGGATTTCGCTGAATTCATGGAATTCGCTGAATTAATGAAATTCGCTGAATTCAAGGAATTCGCGGAATTCATGGAATTAAAGGACTTCACAAAATTCAGGGAATTGAAGGAATTCACGAAATTCATGGAATTAACGGAATTTGTGAAATTCACGCAATTCACTGAATTCATGGGATTTGAGGAATTCATTAACTTCGCGGAATTTACAGAATTCACGGAATTCCTGAAATTCACGATATTTATGAAATTCAAGGAATTCATCAAATTCACGGAATTAATGGAATTCACGGAATTAATGGAATTCGCGAAATTACCAGAATTCATGGAATTCACGGAATTCGTAGAATTCAAGGAATTCATGGAATTCGCGGAATTTATGAATTTCCAGGAAGTCGTGGGATTGAAGGATATCACGAAATTTATGGAATTCAAGGAATTCATATAATTGAACGAATTCGTGGAATTCAAGGAATTCGTGAAATTGAAAGAATTCATGGAATGCGTGGAATTCACGGAATTTATGGAATTCACGGATTCCCGGAATTCACGGAATTGAAGGAAATCACGAAATTTATGGAATTCAAGGAATTCACGGAATGAATGTAATTGCAGGAATTCGTGAAATTCATGGAATTCAAGGAGTTCATGGAATTCAAGGAATTCACGAAATTGACGGAATTCATGGAATTCGTGGAATTCACGAAATTCATGGAATTCACGGAATTCATTTAATTGAAGGAATTCAAGAAATTTATGGAATTCGCGGAATTCATGTAATTGAAGGAATTCACGAAATTCATGGAATTCGAGGATTTCACGAAATTAATGGAATTCTCGGAATTCGTAATAATATTGAAGTTTAGAAAAATTGAAACAATGCACCCTCTGAATCAATTTACTTTGCTATCTCGCATCATTTATCAATCTGAAGTTAGCCAACTAAACAAGACAGAAACTGGTACTAAAATGGACTATTTGTGAGATCATATTAGAACGCCCAAAAAAGAATTTCGGCTAAAAATGAATGCCTAGTATTTAATGTGCAGGGCACTTTTCCTTTTAGGACTACATCACTGGTGACACCTATTATTACTGTCACATATTAGTATCCATATTACTGCTAATATGTGACAGCAACTACAGGTGGCACTAGTGCAAATAAATGGAGAAAAACGAGAAAAACTCGCTGTCTCAACCTATGCAGTGTCCCAAACTGTACGATTATAATTGAGTCTATTTTATATCAATAATATAAATACTGTAAATTCCCAAATTTACCAAATTTCTGACCAAATTTAACGTAAATCCCGTGAATCTTAGTTTTCAAACAAAATATAAACAGTTGAGTCATTATTTATGTCTGAAATAGGCTGTTATTAAATGCAGAGTTCATTTTGCAAAGAAAATCCTTCTAAAATTATTGGGTCAAGGACAAATTGACGAAGCGTCGAGTCGTTACCGAACGTAACCTCGTTAAGATAGCATAGTCAAAGTCTTAGTGTCAGATTAATTTAGTTTCCTAGAGTTATAAATGAATAGATATATTGTTTACAGTTGTCTAACGACAGAACGTTATTTCGCTTTCCTAACAAATTCCGATTTTGTTGATTATCTACATCTATACTGCAACCCTTCAATTTTTTCGGTTTCTTCTCATTACTTCGAATTCAATTTATTTTAATTTATTAAATTAATTAATGAAAAATACGGACATGATTGTTAAAAACATTGCTTTATTCTTATTATAATTTTTTTAAAATTTATAGTCGCGGTTTTAATGTACTTACATACATCAGGATAATACAAATTTTCATCAATTTCCAGTAAAAAAAAAATATATAAATATTTTTAGAGTTTTACAATATTCAACAGGAATAGCCACGTACATCATTATTTTATTTTAATTGTCTTTACTTTATATTACGAAGTGCCTAAACTTACGCGAAATAAAAATGGCCGAAAACTGGCGACGGTCGGTGATTGGTGGAAAACAACCCCTTTTCCAGCTCGTCCAATGAAACTTGCAAAACTTTCAAGGTTTCGCGTAGGCATAGCCGCAGCCTTTATATTATTGCATAACACCGATGACAACTTAAGTTTAAGAGGTTAGGTTCCTTTAAAACGTCTTAAACGTAATATTTGCAACTTGTTTCTGGACACGTTTGCTTTAAAATTAACAAGAAACATTATGAAATTACATTCTGCACTTATTAATCTGTTTGACGTCTTTTAAATTTAAATAAAAAAGCTAATTACCACTTTTACGGTAAATTTGGTAAGAAATGTGAGAAATTCGGTAATTCGCGAGGTAAGGCCGATCAGCGCCCATCTGTAGGTATGCACACGCCTAATTGAAAAAGTGACATCAATGTCAGCATTGAGATATCTTCTTCCGAATGAATAGCAATCCATCGGAGATTTTCAACGGGAACAAACAAACCGAATCGAACAATTTGTTTTTGTACGCCGTCTAAGTAGCGGCATAGCTGGCACGCGTATCTTACCAACACATCGTGGTTTAAACAGGCTCCCAAACGTGCATTATGCTCGTATGTATATGAAAGCCACGAACATACACAAAGGGAAACGAGAACAGAGAATCGCGGTGTGAGACGAGGCGACAAAATCATTTATTTTGTTAAACAACAAGCGATGTTGTGTTAGGTTTGCCAAAATAACCAAAACAATACTACCGTCCGTATCGTCGCGTACTCCTTGGTTCATTCATTCATCCAGTCGGTCACGGGCCGATTCTATTCGCTCCATTCATAATTTTGCGACCGTGAAAAACTAAGAGCAATGTATCAATAATCATTAAGGTGCTTCAAACGAGTAGGTTTTCACAATAATACAAAATACGGCTACAAGGATGAATTGTTCGATGTAATATTTCTCCCACATAGTCTAAAGGCTTATATATGTGCATGACTAGAGCCCTTTTTTCGAAAAATGGTCTTGTTGTTGTTGTTTTTATTCGTTAATCGAAAATATGCTGAATTTTCTGCGCCTGGAAACGGGCAATGCCTCACTGGGAATGTACCCACGGTGAACCGAAAACAGGCGCTCACTGTTTCAAAGCGCGCTTTAATTAACAAAAAAAACAACAACAAGATCATTTTTCGAAAAAGAGGCTTTGGTCATGCACAAGTATACGCCTTCATATTATGTGGTAAAGGTATAACATTAAACAATTCATCCTTGTAGCCGTATTTTGTATTATTCTAAAAACCGACTCGTTTGAAGCACCTTAATATACTAGAAGATGTTAGATTTGTTGGTATACTGGTCTATGAATACCAGTGTTGGATAAGTTACTTTTTTTGAGTAACTATTTACAACTACGTTACTTCACGAAAAATGGTAACTATTTACTGTTACGTTACTTGTAACTGTAATTAGTTACAGTGACACTCGAACCTGGAATTAAACACCTCAGATTTACGATATTCCTAGAATTGACGTCCTCGGAAGTTTCCTGATGGGAGGAGCCGAGGGACTGAGGGAGAGGCAGTGCTCAGTTAAGCGTGACAACAGCCTGAGGGCCGCACTCTCAGCGCATTAGTTGCATCAGGTTGCGTCATGCGTTCAAATCCAACAGAAATGGTTTGTGGCCCTGCATTTTTACGTTTGGATTCCATGGACTTACGGTCAAGGCCACTGCAAGCCATGCTTCAAGCCGTTCTTTATTCCAGGTTCCAGTGTACTAGATAAAGTAACTTCAAGTTAAATAAATTTTCAACAAAAAAGTTGATTTTCAACCAAATAGTTTAATTTTCTACCAAAATATTTGAAATTTCACCCAAGAAAAAATGAATTTGAAACAAAATAATTAAATTTTCAAGTAAAAAGATGAATTTTCAACTAAAATTGCGAATCTTCAATCAAACAACTGCATTTTTAATAAAGTAGTTCAACTTTCAACCGAGTAGTTAATTTTTTACCAGAAGGAAGAATTTTCACTAAAATAGCTGAAGCCACTACATACATTTTTTTATCAAAAGAGTTGAATTTTCAAACCAAAAATAACACTTTTCAACAAAAGAGTTGAATTTTCAAATAAAAAAATATGGATTTTCAACAAAGATGATCGTTATTTTTTACCCAACTCGTTGAATTCCCTACCAAAATAGTTGAATTTTTAACAAAATACATGAATTTTCAACCAAAATAGATAAATTCTCAACGAAAAACATAATAGTTCATATTATTTCTACCAAAAAAGATTTCAATTTGAAATCAAACCCAGTTGATCTCAATCAAAAAAAATTCGACAAGTTGGTAGAAAATTCAACTATTTGTAGAAAATTAATTTTCATAACAAAATTTAAATTAATTTTTGTAGTTGAAAATTCATTTCTTTAATTGAAAATGTAACTTATTTGCTAATAATTTGTTATTTTAATTGAAAGTTTATCTTTTAATGGAAAATTTAAGTGTTCTATTTTTGGATGAAAATTTATCTTATTGTGTTGAAAATTCATATTTTTTAGTTGAAAACTAATCTTCTTGGTCGAAAATTAATATTTTTTTTTCTAAATTCAACAAATTAGTAGAAAATTCAATTCTTTTTGTTAAAAATCCATATTTTCGGGGTGAAAATTCAACTATTTTGTGAAAAATTTGACCTTTCAAATTGAATATTCAACAAATTTGTGAAAAATGTAACTATTTTGTAGAAAATTCAACTATTTTGCAGAAAATGCGCTTTTTCAAATTAACATTTTTTTCAATGAAATTTTAATTTCTTGTTTTAAAAATAAGCCTTTTTAGATTAAGTATTCAAATAGTTGGTTAAAAATGCATGCATTTTGTTGAAAATTCGACTTTTTTTGTAGCAAATCAATTTTTTATGTACAAAATGCAAATGTTTGATTGAAAATTAATCTGTTTGGGTTGAGGATTTAACTTTTTTGTTGAAAAATCCACTTTTCCGTAGAAGACTTGTTTTTTATTAAAAATTAAATATTCCAAGTGAAAATTTAATTCTTCCATTTTTGGTTAAATATTTTTTTTTATTTATAAATTCAGCTACCTGGTTGAAAATATACTTAATTAGTTAAAAATTTGTGTTTTTTTGGATTCAACTGTGTTTGGTTTAAAATAAAAATATTTTTTGGTTGAAATATCAACTCTTACATTTTTCGTTGAAAATTCACCATTTTTTTGTGATTGAAAATTTGACTGTTTTGTTGAAAATTTGTCTTCTGTAGTAGAATATTAATCTTCTTGGTGAAAAATTCATATTTGTGGTTGAAAATTTAACTGTTTTATTTGCCAATTGTTTTTTTTGTTATTCATTTTTTAAATTAAATATATACAATTCTTTTTTGGGTGGAAATTTGATCTTTTTAGTTGAAAATTCATTTATTTTGTGGAAAAATCGTCTTTTTTGGTAGAAACTTAATTTTCTTGCTTCAAAATGGATCTTTGTGTTAAAAAATTCCACGATTCTGTTAAAAATTTATTTTTGTTGTTGAAAATTCATTAGTTGGTTAAGGATTGAACTATTTAGTTGAAAATTCGTTTTTTCATTTAAAATTATTTTTTTAACTAAAATTTTAACGATTCCATTTTTTATAGAATATTCATATTTTTTGTTGAACAATCAACTATTTGATTAAAAATTACTATCTTTAGTTCAAAATTTATTTCTTTGTTCGAAGATTAAACTATTTTGTTGAAAATTCGTGTCTTTATTCAAAATTTATTTTTTGAACCGAAAATGTAACTATTCCATTTTTTGTTGAAAATCCATCTTTTTAGTAGAAACTAATACATATCATCATATAAAAAAATAATTGTTCATTTTAGAACAACTAGACATTAACAAACATAAATATATACAATTTAACATTCACTTTTGAAGAAGAAAAAATCTATTTAGTCCCATCTAGTCAGCGCATCATCATCATTCCCATTTCTGGTAGCTGTGACTACTTTTCCCTATTTACTGAAGAATCCCATAAGCCAAATATAACTGAAACAACTATACATAAATAATCAAACGAACTATTAAAAGTAGTAAACATAACAGTTTTTTTTAGTAAATTAAACCATATACAAATATAAATCAGTTGGTACAACTAGAACAAATGTTTACTGTAACTACAGATAATTGACAATTAATGTGATCTAATTACTACATATGAATAGTTCTAATGATTGGAAAAATGGTACTCGTGACTACTTTTTTTCAACTACACCACTATAGTTCAGATTACCATAGATTTTTTTGCAGTGTATGAAACGGAATATAAATTAGAGTACAGCTCAATTGCGTATTCCATGATCGGAACTGATAATCTGATCAATGACAAGGAATTACGATAGGAATTTCCGGAGGGGAAGAGTATTATAAGAAAATTGGCGAGAGGAAGGTCTTAATTTTTTTAAACTCACCACCCCAAGTCAATGGGGTGGGATTAGTCGTCGAATGTTGATGTTCTTTTCTGAGACCTGCAATAGTACCTCATGGCAGCTAATCGTCGGCAGACAAAAATGCCGTTCCAATACCCACGTCAGAATCTCTACGCCGCTACGTGGACGTCGCAGAGAACGAGGGAGACGATGCAAGAAGACCAAGCTTGTTATTACAGATGCCTTTCGTTCGGTATCCGTGGTTATATTTCAGGCACAAAGAAGGGAAGCCTGCTACAGAATCCGGAAGTGGATCCAAGAACCAATTCCAGGGTGAAGGAGCCCAATATCACCTCCTGGTGACTTGTCTATCATCCAGGAGCAGGCTTTCTAAATCCAAATTTCCTTCAATGCGTGTGAAGAAAAAAGACTTATGAACCAAAACCACGTATGCATTTTTGGTTTCAAGGAAAATAATTTCAAAAAATGATTTTGGTTAGTCGAGTTGAATAATCAAATATTCATTAGTGGCTTCTATAGTTTATGCGTTTACTTGTTGATGTTTTTTAACAAAAGATTGTCGAAGCTACAACAACTAATATGTTACAAATATCATTGTACAACTAGTAGCAGTTATATACTTTTACCTTCTTTGACGATTCTAGATGTGTAGAAGTCGTAATCTTTTTCAAATCTTTTGTTGATACCTTTGCAGTTATTGAGGTGTTTGTTCAAGGCCAATTAAACCATTTTTGGGAAAATAATTCTAAATAATTGTTCTGGTCAGACGATTTAAACGAAAAAATATTCATTAGTCGCTTCTAACACTATATGCGTTTCGATATAGATCTATATCCTTTTTCCGTTATTGTTCACAAAAGATTATCGAAGTTAGAAAAACCGATATGTTACAAATATCATTGTACAACTAGTAGCATTCATATACTTTTACCTTCTTCGAAGATGCTAGATGTGTAGAAATTGTAATCTTTTTCAAGTCTGTTGTAGAAAGAATTGGAGTTGTTAAAATTCATGTTTGTTTGAAGCCAATTAAATGACTCTAACAAAAATGATTTCAAAAAATTATTTTGGTTAGGCGAGATAAATAATGAAATATCCATTAGTGGCTTCTACCAGTTAATGCATTTACTTGTTGATGTTGTTTAACGACGAGTTTCGGAACATATCTATATCCTTTTCAAGTTATTGTTCACAGAAGATTGTCGAAGTTAGAAAAACCGATATGTTACAAATATCATTATACAACTAATAGTATTTATATACTTTCATCTTCTTTGATGATGCTAAATGTGTAGAAATCGCAATGTATTTCAAATTTTTGGTAGAAACATTTGCAGATGTTCATGATGTTTGTTTTAAGACCAATTAAATCATTTTAGAGAAAATATTTCCAAACAATTGTTTTGTTTAGACAATTTAAGTGAAAAAATATTCATATGCAGCTCCTAACACTACATGCGTTTCGATACAAATCTGTATCCTTTTCCAATTATTGTTCACAAAAGATTTTCGAAGTTAGAAAAACCTATATGTTACAAATATCATTCTACAGCTAGTAGCATTCATATGCTTTTACCTTCTTTGATGATGCTAGATGTGTAGAAATCGTAATATTTTTCAAGTCTGTTGTAGAAAGCTTTGCAGTTTATGATGTTTGTTTAAAGCCATTTAAATAAGTTTAAGAAAAATAATTTCAAACAATTGTTTTGGTTAGACGATTTAAATCAATGGATATATCTATTAGCCAGTATATGTGTTTATTTCATGATGTCTTTTAATAAAAGGTTGTCAAAGCTAGAACGACCAATATGTAGCAGTCATATTTTTCAGTCATATTTTTCCCTTCTTTGACGATGCTAGATATGTGGAAATCGTCATCTTCTTTAAGTCTTTTGTAGAAACCTTTCAAGTTCTTCAAATTGTTGTTTATTTAAAGCCAACTGAATAATTTGAAGAAAAATAATTTAACGCGTTTCGATACAGGTCTGTATTCTTTTAGTTATTGTTCACAACAGATTTTCGAAGTCAGAACAACCGATAAGTTACAAATATCATTGTACAACTAGTAGCATTCATGTATTTTTCTAGCCACTAATTTAACCAGTCCAAGCAAAATAATTTTTTGAAATAATTTTCCTTGTATTATTTAATTGGTTTCAAACAAATAACATCATATATAATGTTGCTCTATATGGGTTGACTATCCAATCGGATTTCCCCGGACATGTCCTCTTTTTGATGGATGCCGTACTTTTGAAGAAAGGCTCGATCTACATTTGAAGTCGGATTGAGATATTGAAGAAAACGTGTTTGGATCTTAATTACCACTCTAAATTTGAAGCAGTCAAAAGTGACTGATTAGAAGTCAATTTCGACTGACTCAAATATTGCAGATTCGACGACTGACATATGAGTTAAAAGTGACAAAATAGTTCGATTTTCAACAAGAGAGATTAATTTTTAACTAAAGTGATGAATTAAAAACGAAACAAAATGAATGCTTAACAAAGCAGTTTAACTTTCAACCAAATGGTTCAAGGTTTAACTAAGAATGATGATTTTTTAACCAAAAAGATTATTTTCCTGCAAAAAAAAAGAATTTTCAACATAATAGAATTTTCAACAAAAAAATTGAATTTTTAAGTAAAAAAGCATGAATTTTCCACAACAAAAGGAAACGAATCTTCAGCAAACAAAAATTAATTTTTTACTAAAAGAGACCAACTTTCAACTTGAAAGATAACTTTCAATTTTAAGTGAAAAATAGTTGACGTTTCAACCAAAAAGATTGTTATTTTAAATAAGAAGCAGTTGAATTCCACCAAAAAGGACGAATTTTAAACCACAAATAAAATATTTAAATTTTAATTGAAAAAAATTAATTTTCAAACAAAAATATCAAGTAGTTGAATGTTTAACTAAGAAAGATAATTTTTCAAACATGAAGATTAATTTTCTACAAAAAAGATGCATTTTTCTAAAAATACAAGAATTTTCAACTCAAGAGGTAAATTTTCAACTGAAATGATAAATCCTAAACCAAACAAATACATTTTTAACAAAACAGTTCAATTTTTAACCAACCAGTTCATTTTTCACCTAAAAAATAAATATTTAGACAAAAATAAGAACAGTTTTCAACGAATTAGTTACATTTTCAACCAAAGAAATTAATTTGCAACTAAAATTATAAAATCTTCAACCAGAAAAAATGAATTTATAACGAATTAGTGCAACTTTCAACCAAATAGTTAAATGTATAATTAGAAAGATGATTTTTCAACAAAATACAAGCATTTTTCATCCAAAAGTTCAATGTTCAACTAAAAAAATATTATGAAAAAAAGAACAACCAAATTTTCAACAAAATAGTTTAATTTTCATTTCAATTTGTCACTAAAAATGATCAATTTTAAACCAAAAAAGGAGTACCTTAATTTTCAGTTTCCAAAAATTACTTTTCAACAACAAAAAAGTTAATTTTCAACAAAAAAAGCATGAATTTTTAACGAAAAATGTATAAGCTGATATTTGAACCAAAAGACGATAAAAGAATTTTTAACAAAATACATGAAATTTCAACTAAGTAGTTAAACTGTTAACTAAAAAGATCACTCATAAACAAACAATTGAATGGTTTAAATTACAGTCAACAAAATAAATTTTTAACACAAATAAAAACAAAATGAATTTAAAAAAAAAATAATTAAATTTTCAATCAAATAATAAGATGTTTAACCAAAAAGATTAATCTTCTACCAAAGATGATTTGTCCACGAAATACTTTTTTTCCAATAAAAAATATCAATTCTCAATATAAAATGGAATAGGTTTAATTTCCAGTTTAAAAATTATTTTTTACCTGAAAAAAATGAATCTTTAACAAAAAATTATGGATTTTTGACAAAATAGTTTAAATTCCAGCCAAGCAGTTGAATTTTCAACCAGAAAAGATCAATTCTTAAAGAAAAATAATTTTGATATGAAAAAAATTGTGACAATTTTTTTAAAGGCTGTACTTTTTAATCTAATTAAAATATTTAACATTTCTTCCTTAATTCTGTTGAGGGGTTGCTTACTCTTCTAAAATCTACTAGAAAATTTGAAACAAATTTTTGTTCCACTTTTCAAGATTTTTCAACGCTTTCAAAATACATGCACGTATATGCATTGTTTTTTTAAAAATATGTCGGCTTTCTGTCTCTGACACTTTAGTCTTATATCACTTCATTTTTGCAAAATTTTAAAAACTCTTTTTAAATAACAAACCAATTTTTTTCGCAATTCACGTATTTTCGCAAGACAATTAAAATGTTCGATTTTCAGAGAAATAGCCGCTATTTTGTAAATTTCAAACATTTCAAAAAAGCATTTTAAAAAATGTGTCACAATTATTTTTCGTAACAAAAATTTCACTTCCTTGAAATGATATACTTCCATAATTTAAAGTCTTTTCAACATTATTTTCTAAAATGTATCAAATTTATTTTTACTCTTTTTTTCTCATCGCATTGCAAACAACAAATAAGAATAACATTCTATCGTATTTCAGGAAATGACGTTGAAATATTTAATGATGTTCGACAATGCAGGACAATTATTAAAGTAATATACTTTTTCCTCTTTTTCAAATATGTCCTACTTTGTCCTCTTTTTTTGAGTTCCGGTTGTCCTACATTCCGAAAATTACCTCTGTTCACCCTAATTACACCAGAGATACGAATCTTGGGACATAAACCTGCGTCTTTTAAATAAAGCAGCAAAAAAAGTAATCTTACATGTACTCTTTCCAGACCAGTCCAACTCCCAATGTCTAGATTCTAGAATAACCCAACAATCAGCACAACACCTCTCAAAACTACATTCATCATCCACAAACCGATGAGATGAAAGCTCTATAAAAGACCCAAAGTTCACACCTTCCGCGACAATGTTCGAATTCCCAAAGCGAGATAATGTCGATAACAATACCAGGCGCGAGGCGAAATCCGGAAAAGCAATAATGATTTCGTGGAAGAGATGTTACAGAGGGGAAGGACGGAATGAAAGAGAATGGGATGTTTTCTTTTGCGGGCGACAAAATTCACGAATCCTCTCGAATACTGGAGACTCGACTGAAATGGGACAACGAGGAAGGAAGGTGCTCAACAAACGAGAGCAAGGGAGAAATTGACATGGTCCAAAAGATACATGAGAGAGACAGATGCTATGAAAGAGGGGGATTGAGAGAGCGAACTTGTGCTGGAATAACATTGGGTGACTGTAGTATTGTCAACCCCTCGTTTGAGTCTCTCCTCCTGGACGAACCTATCCTAGAGCTGGCTTAGTCCTGGACCACCAAGACACGGGGTAGGCATTGCCAATGGTGGTGGAATCGAGGGGTGTGGTGAGGCTGGAGGGGTGAAACAACACCCCATTCCCACTGGCTCGTTCCCTAAACACGGCCAATAAAAACAACACTCCTGCTCGTCGCATATAGTGGCAGATGAACGAGACTGTGTGTATGAGGGAGAGCGACAGAAGCTTCAGAATAAGCCAGAGAGAGAGGAACTTCCTCGGCGAATTATAAAAATAACAGACCGAACCGATCGAACAATTGGCCGATTCAATTCCTGTCGCGCCCTTCTGATGGGGAAGAGGAGTCATTGTCGCCCTCCATCACAAGTTCGCAGCTCTTCACCAACACCTCCAACCACTTTTTTCGTTTGGCAAGAATTTTTCGTCTGGATCCTTCTGACAGTTGATGACATGACAAGTTTCTTAGAATCGAGACCTTCTGTTCGAACTGTGTGGAATTTCATTTCGTAGATCTACTGAAGATGATGAATAAGATTTATAGATCCCATCCTGCCCTCTCATACAATCATCACCTACATGCTCCTATGTCTCCTCTACCCATTCACATACTCTGCATTTTCTCTTCTCATCCTTCACCCACTACATTGATTCTTTTACTTCATTTCCCAGTCTCGATCTAGCCATTCTTGTCCATCTCTTTTCTTCTCATCCCTTTTTCCAGATATTTCGGCAATCCTTTTTTTGTATCATCTTATACCATTTATTGTATCTTGATTACCCTACTCTCCCTCATCTTTCACCTACTTTTCTGCATCTCTTTTTTCCAATTCCTCATTGTCTACATTTCGTCCTTCTTTCCTGTTTCTTCCACCTCATCTCATCTCATATCACCTGAAGTTCTCCAGTCTACCCCTAATGCTCATCTAATATATCTCTCTTGCAACCTCTCTATCGCTGTCCTCTCCGTCCATCCTCATATTTATACGCCGTAGCCTAATACCGACTTTTTCCTATTCCTCATATCTTTTTCATTGCGTCCACCGTTTTCCACCTCGCTGTGTTTTTTTTTGTTTTCTCTTCACCCTTTTTGCACCTCATTACCTTTGTCTTATCCGTATTAAGTCTCAGTGTATTCCTACCTAAGTATTTTTCTAACTCCACAATTGAACCCGCCATTCCTTCATCATTCTCCATCAACACCACTACATTATTCGCATATACCAATGTTTATATACTTTCTTCCCTTAGCCTTACTATTCCTACCTACTTAGTTTATCTCCTCTTCCAAATCCGAAATAATTATATTACACAGGAGCGGGCTCTTATTTTTTGTTTTTCGATAGATCTCTGCTACGATTTTCCTTAAACCTTCTCTGATTCCCCTTCCCCTTTAGCATGCCCACTCCTTCAATTCCGTTCCCCCATACTTCCAAACTTCATTTGGGATTTTGTCTATTCCTGCTGCCTTTTCATCTTTCGTTGAACTTAACGTCCTCGCTATGTATTCCCTTGTGATATCCTCTTCTTTCTTTCCTCTTTCCCAACTTTCGTTATTTTTCTCTCCACTCCTTCTAACAATTCCATCAAATATATGTTTTCCATTCTAACATTTCAATCTCCTGATTAACTCTCTTCCCTTTCTCCTCGCTCTACTACATTCCATACTTCTTCCTCCGTGCTAACCTTTCTGCCTTCTCCTCAAATCTTTTATTTCCTGTCTCATTTTTCCTATTACATAACTTATTTGACTCTTTCTTCTTCCTTCTTTATTCTTCTGTACTGATCTTCCCGTTTCATTATTTTCTAAATTCCTTTCTCACTTCCTTTCCTTCTTACATTCCTCATCACAGCAACCTCTTTTCCCCTTAGCTGGCTTATTTCTGAACTGTATCCTCTAATATTCTTTTTTGTTATTCCCATCACTGTTTCCAGGTCCTTTTTGTCTGCTACTATCTCTTAATTTCTTTTATTATTTTCTCATCTATTTCCCTCATACTAATTCACCTATTCCTCCAAACCCACCATACAGCTTCTATATGTATTTTCCATACTTAACTCACGTTCTTTTTCCTCTCTTTCTTATCTGTTCTGCTATTTTGCTTCACTACTGCATATTCTGTTCTTGGACAGACCATCCTCTATCCTCTCGGCACTTCCATATAAAGCGCTTCTCTTTGTCATCACTTCACACTTATGTTCCCTATTCTTTAATTTCACTAGCTTCGTTTTCTTTCCTTTCCCCCCATCCTTTCCTACATGTCTCACTTCCTCTATCTTCTTCGCATCTATCCTTTTAAGCACTTCTTTCACTCCTTCTTTTAATTTCTTTATCTCTAGTCTTAGACTTTTCATCACTATATATTTTTTTTTCCTCTCTCTCTTCCCTTTCTATCTTTCTCTCTATTTTTCTCAACCTTTCCTTATTCTCATTCCCAATCTTGCCTCCTCCAAATTTCCGTTTTGAGCTTTTTATCTTCTCCATCCTGCTTTCCGACTCCTTTATCGTCTTAAAAGATACTTTCTGCTTTTCTAGTCTTTGTTCCAAACACTGCATCCTTTCTCGAAATTTCCCCTGACTTCTTCCCATTTTCACGTTTATTTCCTTTGTGCGGCCATTTCCTGCCTAATTTCTTTCTTTTTTTCCTCTTCCCTTTCCTCCTGCCTTTTTTATTCATCTCCATAACCAAACATTTTAAACGAAGAATCATATTTTCATTTCTTTCAGACATTCAGAATCAATAGTGGCGTGAGTCCGAGATTAAGTACAAAGGGCACCCGCAGATAAGGTTCGGCGGCGCATGAGGGGAAGTTGGGTAGTGGGGGTAGAGCAAACAGGTAGACGGCGATCAAATGAGCATCGCCCACGCAGACAGCTCAGTGCAGGGCTTCAGGGATGAATTATGGAACCGTATGAATAAGTTTTCGGAATAATAATTATCATTAATGTCACAAGTTAGGATCATAAAATCCTGACTGTCAGCGCTTGCGGTTCGAGCCTTTGAATGTCGTCATGGGACATCTATGGTTTTTCATGCGTCTTTCACACCTTCTTGCGGTATTTCTATCTTTCTCCTGACTCTGGAGAGCTTCATCTGACTATCTGGCAAGACGAGAGTGAGAACTCGAAAGCTTCTGCACGGCAAAGTCAAAGAGAGATAAAATCTATAAATATGTGGGTGGCGCACGCGACCCATTCCAGTGTTTGTTCAACCAGGAATAACCTCCGTTTCTTCATCGGACCGAGCCTGAAGAGGATGGTTTTGCGGCTTGACGCAAACCCAAGGCGCGAGTCGATGCTTCTTTTTCGTATCACCTTTTCGCGAGTAATAAGTAATGATTACTTGTAGAGGCTTTTTTTCAATCAGAAAATTAAATCCTAAGCCGGAACCGTTTTTGATTAGTCCAAATGATGGATTCCATGCCGCACAGTGGGGCAAAATGAAAAAAAAAAATTTAATTCGATTGCGGCTACAATTATCAATCGATTTCAAATTTTCAATCGATTTCAGGTTTTCAATCGATTTCAAATTTTCAATTGATTGCAAATTTTTAATCGATTTCAAATTTTCAATTGATAGCAAATTTTCAATCCATTTCAAATTTTCAATTGATTGCAAATTTTCAATCGATTTCAACTATTTTTCCTTTAAAGCGAACTGAATTCTTAAGAGATCCCTCGAGGCTCATTACATTTTTTTTTACTTTATGACCTAAAAAAAAGGTTTAAAATACGATTACGGCTGCAATTATGAATCGATTTCAAATCTTCAATCGATTTTAGATTTTAAATCGATTTAACATTTTCAATTGATTGCAAATTTTCAATCGATTTCAAATTTTCAATTGATTGCAAATTTTCAATCGATTTCAAATTTTCAATCGATTTCAATTTTTCAATTGATTGCAAATTTTCAATCGATGTCAAATTTTCAATTGATTACAAATTTTCAATCGATTTCAAATTTTCAATTGATTGAAAATTTTCAATCGATTTCAACTATTTTTCCTTTAAAGCGAACTGAATTCTTAAGAGATTCCTCGAGGCTCATTAATTTTTTTTTTACTTTATGACCTAAAAAAGGGTTTGAAATACGATTGCGGCTACAATTATCAATCGATTTCAGATTTTCAATCGATTTCAAATTTTTAATTGATTGCAAATTTTCAATCGATTTCAAATTTCCAATGGATTTCAGATTTTCAATCGATTTCAAATTTGTAATTGATTGAAAATTTTCATTCGATTTCAAATTTGCAATCGATTTCAGATTTTCAATCGATTTCAAATTTGTAATTGATTGCAAATTTTCAAATGATTTCAAATTTTCAATCGATTTCAGATTTTCAATCGATTTCAAATGTTCAATTGATTGCGAATTTTCAATCGATATCAAATTTTCAATTGATTGCGAATTTTCAATCGATTTCAAATTTGATTGCAAATTTCCAATCGATTTCAAATTTGATTGCAAATTTTTGATAGATTTCAACTGTTTTCAGTTAAAGCGAACTGAATTCTTAAGAGATCCCTCGAGGCTGAAAATTTTTTTTTTTACTTTATTTAAATATAAAGTTGAAAGGAATAGTAAAATTTTAGATATTTTTGCTTAATTAACACCTTATTAATTCAAAACGATTGATATTAGTATGTATTCTATAAATAACTATAATAATAATAAATAAATAATAGAATATACTATAATAATAAATAATATTCTATAATAAAGCATAACTTGATATTTTATCATAAATATATAATTTTTTATCAACAATTTCATTGTTATAAACAATGATAGGTGATTTTTGTATGATTTTGAAAAGCTATTAAGTGATTTTCATTTTTAATCCAATTTAAAGTAATATACGAACATTAAAAAGCAAAAAATTCTAAGAGGAACAATTTTTTTTTAATACCGTTTACTAACAAAAAATTGCCGGCATAAAGTAATTTTCGAATCTAATCAATTAAGAAATTCTTAAATAATAAAATAAACAATAATAAGCTAAATAGGATACTTTTATTATGATGAAAATATTTGTTATTTTATTATTTTTTATTAAAACAGTTTTTTAATTGTTTAGATTCAGAAATATTAAAAACTGTTGGGAATATTCCAATAAGAAAATTTTTAATTTTCGGTAATTTTATAATAAAAAACATTTAAAACATTTAAAAAAACATTTATAGTAAAAAAACATTTCAAGCAAAATTTTATTCTTTTAAAAAATTGATTCCCAAAAAATGCCTACCTTGATTTTCTTTTTTAGCTTATTTTCTATTTTTAAATATATTTTCAAGGATAATAATATGATAACACCTATGTGCTTTACAAAAATTCTTCACAAAAAAATGTTATGTGAAAAAATTTTGTTGTTGCAATTTTTGCTTAAAATGCCATTTTTATACTGTGTCATTCAAGATTTTTCATTTAAGTCACAAAAATAAGTTATTAAAATACCTTTTTTTGCAAAATGAAGTTTTTCTTTGATTATGTTATTTTTATAATTGATTTCCGGTATTATTAAAATGAATATGCTAAAATTAATTGTATTGTTTAAGCAAAGAGAAAAAATATTTTCGTTGGCATCCGATAAAACAAATTTGTTATAAACATGAAAAATAATCAATTATTACCTTAAAATTTGAATTCACGCAGTTTTCGCACTGAAAAAAGGAGTTTCAGTAATTAGAATCGAACCAAGCTAAGAGGTAGGGGAAACCTCCCTACAGTGGATAATGCGACCTACAGTGGATAATCATTAATTAATATCACAAATAAAAGGAAAATTATTAATTTTAATTTCGATTTATTGGCACGTATAGTGTCCTAACTTTTAATTAAATGAATTATTTTACATACATTAGTATTTTTAAATCATGATTATATCAAGTAGGTCGCATTATCCACTGTAGGGAGGTTACCCCTGGGTAGAAAAAGTGCAATAACTTTAAAAAAAATATCTTTTGAACTGAAATCTTCGATATTTGAAGTTGATATTTTTTTAAAGAATAATTGAGCAGATTTATTTTCTAATGGGTAGAAACGGCATGAGAATTAGGATTGTAGAATAACCAGATTTGAGAAAGATGGTGAATTACAAAATGTGAAACTCTACAAATATTATTTTTGGATTTTAGCATAAGCAAGGAAGAAAAGTCAAAGATGAGGCAATCATCCGTCAAGAAGATGAAGGCAAAGTGAATCATCTTTCCCAAGAATGTAGAGGGTATATACTTCATATACTGGAAGCTCACCCACAAGACATTTTAAAAGCTCGTCAATCAATGCCCATCAAAGAAAAATCTGGAAGCAACAGATTCGAGGAAATTAGAAAACGCTTCGCTTTATTGTAGGATGTAAGTAACAAGGTAACATTTTCCAAAATTTTTTTATTCATTTAATTAAACCTTCCTCAATTTAAAAACGTCTGATACAATATTCTAAGCAATTGTCCGGATTTGTGTGTGTGTCTGGATGTCACACTTTTTTGCGAACACGATAACTTGAAAACGGTTGCAGATAAATTGATGAAATTTGGAGGGCTTATTTTCACGACTAATATCTTGAAACTGATGGCAGGATTTCTAAAAATATTTATTGAACTTTTTTTTATTACTCAATAATATTTTTAAAATCGGGTTTTTATAGTAAAACTTTTTTCATCGACATAATTCAAAGTTGATGGAAGAATAAAAAAAATTCTTTGGTTCGAGACGTAATCGATTGACCTATAATATTGATACATTTTATTAAAAGAGTATGGAAGTTATGGTCATTTTTATTATATTAAACAACGATTTTGATAGTAAATATTTTCTTATTCTCATAATTTAAAGTTGATGTGTGAATAGAAAAGATGTGTTGATTCGAGACAAATCGATTGACCTACAATATTGATACACTTTATTGCAGAGAAAGAAAGCTATGGTAATGCATAATATTTAAAAATGCGGTTTTTAATAGTAATACTTTTTTTAAACATAATTCAAAGTTGATGAAAGAATAAAAAAAATTCCTTGGTTTGAGACGTAATCGATTGACCTATAATATTAATACATTTTATCAAAAGAGTATGGAAGTTATGGTCATTTATATTATATTAGAAATGTATTTTTATATTAACAATTTTCTTACTCTCATAATTTAAAGTTGATGTGAGAATAGAAAAGATGTGTTGATTCGAGACAAATCGATTGACCTGTAATATTGATACACTTTAGTGAAGAGTAAGAAAGCTATGGTAATGCATAATATTAAAAAGAAACGGTTTTTAATAGTGAAACTTTTTTTTAAACATAATTCAAAGTTGATGAAAGAATAAAAAAAATCCTTGATTCGAGACGAATTGATTGACCTACAATAATAATACATTTTATTAAAGTAAAAATTTTCTCATTCTCATAATTAAAAATTTTTAATCTTGGAATTTCTGTGAGACAGATGGAATTCTGGGTTGGAATAATTTAGGGCATTTTTATAGTTTCCAAATTTTTTAAAAGATTTCAATAACTAACAGGATTTAAAATGATTTGAAAAATTTTAGGGTATTTTAACATTTTTTTGGTATTTTAATAAATTTTGAGACATTTTCAAGAGCTTCTAAAAGTTTCAAGGGATTTCAAAAAATGTGGTGATAAAAAATAGGGTATTTATAAAAGTCCAAAATATTTACAATTGATTTCAGTGATTTAAAAAGATTTCAAAGGATTTGGAATTTTTTGAGTAATTTTAAATTATTCCAAGCAATTTTTAAATCTTAGGAAATTTTAAAAGTTCCCAAGAAATTTGTAATTTATATTAATTATTTGAAGCTATTTTGAAGGGCTTGAAATATTGTAGGATATTCAAAAGATTCCAAGGCATGTTCAAGAGATTTGAAACATTTAAGGGATTTCCAAGAATTTTAAAGATTTTAGGGTATGTTTAAAAATTCCAAAACATTTTCAGTTGATTTCGGTAATTTAATGGGATTTCAAAGGATTTGAAATATTTTAGCTGATTTAAATTTATTACAAGTCATTTTTGAGAGATTTAAAAAGTTTTGAGGAAATTTGAAAAATCTTAGGGAATTTTAAAACATTCTAATAAGGAATTTTTTATTTATATTAATCATTCAGAGGGATTTCAGAGGGTTTGAAATATTCTACGATATTAAAAATATTCTGAGGCATGCTCATGACATTTAAGAAATTCAAGGGATTTCAACGAATTTTACAGATTTTAGGGTATTTAAAAAAATTCCAAGGAATTTTCAAGAGTCTTAAAGAGTTTCCAGGGATTTCAAAAAATAGGGTATTTAAAAAAATTCCAAGGAATTTCAAGAGTCTTCAAGAGTTTCCAGGGATTTCACAAAATAGGGTATTTTTAAAAATCCCGAGGAATTTTCAAGAGTCTTAAAGAGTTTTCAGGGATTTCACAAAATTGGGTATTTTTAAAAGGTCTAAGACATTTTCAAAAGTCTTTAAGAGTTTCCAGGGATTTCACAAAAAGGGTATTTTTCAAAAATTCCGAGGAATTTTTAAGAGTCTTGAAGAATTTCCAGGGATTTCAAAAAATACGGTATTTTTGAAAATTTCGAGGAATTTCAAGAGTCTTCAAGAGTTTCCAGGGATTTCACAAAATAGGGTATTTTTTTTAATTCCGAGGAATTTTCAAGAATCTTAAAGAGTTTCCAGGGATTTCATAAAATGGGGTATTTTTTAAAATTTCCAGGAATTTTCAAGAGTCTCATAGAGTTTCCAGGGATTTTACGAAATAGGGTATTTTTAAAAATTCCGAGGAATTTCAAGAGTCTTAAAGAGTTTCCAGGGATTTCAAAAAATAGGGTATTTTTATAAATGCCGAGGAATTTCAAGAGTCTTAACGAGTTTCCAGGGATTTCAAAAAATAGTGTATTTTTAAAAATGCCGAGGAATTTCAAGAGTCCTAAAGATTGGTAACAAATTAATTTTTTTTAACTGATAATTTAAGCAGCCCAGTTGAATATTCCACAATTTTAGTTAAAAATTTTTTCATCTCCTCTGCAGTTGAAAATGCAACTATTCCAGTTGAAGATTTACTATTTTAGTTTAAAATTCATCACTTTGGATGAAAATTTAACTACTTTGATGAAATTTTGTTGTTGTTTGTAAAATGAGTTTTTCAAACTGGAGATTTAACTATTCCGTTTTTGGTTAAACTTTTTTTATTTATTTAAAAATTTACCCATTCGGTTGAAAATTTATCTTTTTTATTTAAAAATTTAAGTATTTCGTTGTAAAATCGTTTTTTTCAGTCGAAAATACATTATTTTGGTTGAAAATTCAATTACTTGTTTGAAACCTAAACTTCTTTGTTGAAAATCCATTTTTTTTTCTTGAAGATTCTATTTTTTTAAATTAAATTTTTAACTAAAAATTTAAGTACTTTGTTGAAAATTCCGTTTTTTGGTAACAAATTAATTTTTTGAAACTGATAATTTAAGCAGTCAAATTGAATATTCCACAATTTAAGTTACAAATGTATTCATCTCTTCTGCAGTTGAAAGTGCAACTATTCCAGTTGAAGATTCACCATTTTAGTTAATTCATCATTTTGGTTGAAGATGTAACTAATTTGATGAAAATTTGCTTTTTTGTTGTTGTAAAATAAATTTTTTAAACTGGATATTTAACTATTCTATTTTTGGTCAAACATTTACTTTTTTATTTAAAAATTTACCTAGTTGGTTGAAAATGTATCTTCTTTATTTAAAAATTCAAGTATTTGGTTGAAAATCCGTCTTTTTTGGTAGAAAATTAATGATTTTGGTTGAAAATTGATTTCTTACGTTTATGCAAAAAAAAAATTAAGCATTCGTGAGCCCAAGAAAATTCCAACACTACTTTCTATTTTGTTTTTTCCAGGTTTGAGTTTTTACTTAGGGGTTGGTTTTTTTTTGCACAAAGGGGTGGTTTTTGAGAATTTTGTTTGGTGCATTCGAGAGCCTAAAATAAGCCCAAAATTTTCTCGTAATTAATTTTTTCAAATTCTTATGTACTGGAGAGTCAAGCCAGCACTTCCTCTTCTTTGTCTCAGGTTCAAGGCATCCAGATAATCGCCTCCAAGAATTTTTTATATAAACATTTAATAATCGCTTGGGCAGGCGACACCGATGGATGACTCATGCTGATTCTGGTGATGAATTCTCAATAAAAAATTAAATAATGGAATTTTTCAATAAAAACGATCAATTTTTAATCAACAATGGAATAGTTAAATTTTCAGTTAAGAAAATTAATTTTGCTGTTGAATTTTCAATAAAATAATTAAATTTTTAACCAAAAGGTTGCATTTATATCCAAAAGAGGTGAATTCTGAACCAAAAATATAGTAGACTTTTCAATTAAAAATTACATTCAAAAAATTAATTCAGATCGAATTTAAACGAAAAAACGAGAAAAAAGAGGAATTCTTCAAAAAAGGGGGCAAAATATAAATCAATTAGAAAATACAATCTGATTTCATATATGTAATTTTTTCTAGGTTTCGTAAAAAGTACAAAATAAAAAATTAATTCTCAAAATGGCTGCGATTTTTGGTCATAGAAGGAATCCCAGGATCAGAATTTCCGGAATCAAGCCCAGAATACGAATGGGTAGGTAAGTAAATCTGGAAATTTTAACACTAAAATTATTCCTTCTAAAATTAATTTGCATTTTTTTTTAAATTTGCAATTCATTCATTATTTTTATGAATTAACGAAAATGGAAAATTAATACTTTCCGCGTCAACTTTCTAGTTTTGTTAAATATTGCTAAATATTTAACGAAAAAAAAAATTTCTTTTTTAGTTTGATATTCAAGTAATTGGTTGGAAATTAATATTTTCAGTAGAACATCATTCTTATTGGTTGAAAATTAATGTTTTAAACATAGATGTCCAAATTCAAATAATTTTTATTCGCATAACGGAAAAATGCTTCTTGCCTAATTTATTTGAAATGAATTTGTTTTGAGTGAATTCGATCTCCTTCGAAATAATTTTTATAACACTGTCTTTTGGTTGAAAATTAATTTTTTTAACTAAAAATTCAACTATGCCATTTTTGTTAAAAAAATAATATTTTTAACTGAAACTTGATGTTTTTTAGTTGAAAATTCAACTATTTGTTTGAAATGTTATGGCTTTCGTTAAAAATTCGTTATTTTTTGTTGAAAATTCAATTTTTTGTTTGAAAAATTGTCTTTATTAGTAGGAAATTAATCTTCTTGGTTGAAAATTGATTTATTTCATTGATTTTGCCAAAAACTAATTTCTGTTAGAGAAAATTCGATTATACCATTTTTGGTAGAAAATTGATATTTTTAATTAAAAATTGATCTTTTTAGTTGAAAATTCAACAATTTGTTTCAAAATTTCCGTATTTCGTTGAAAATTCGTCTTTTTGGTTGGAAAATAATCTTCTTGGTTGAAAATTACTCTTTTTTTTTGTTTGAAAATTAAATTCTTTAACTGAAAATTTAATCATCTCATTTTTTGTTGAAAATTGACATTTTTAATTCAAAGCCGACCTTTTTAGGTCCAAAATTTAATTATTTGTTTGAAACATCGCCTTTTTGTTAGAAAATTAATCTTCTGGATTGAAAATTTATCTTTTTGGTTGAAAATTCAACTATTTAGTATCAAATTCATATGTTTTAGTTCAAAATTTTAACATCTTTTTGGAAAATTGCATTTTTTGTTTTTTTGTTGAAAATTAAGATTTTTAATTGAAACTTGATCTTTTTTAGTTGAAAATTCAACTATTTGTTTGAAAATTCACGTGCTTTATTGAAAATTCATCTTTATGGCAGGAAACTATTCCTTTTGTTGAAAATTTATTTATTTTTTGTTAAAAATTCAACTATTTGATATTAAATTCATCCGTTTTGGTCAAAAGTTCAACTATTTCTTTGAAAGTTCCATTTTTTCATTTGAATATTAATTTTTTAACCCGAAAATTGAACTATCCCATTATTTGCAGAAAATTAATAATTTTTTATTGTAAATTCATTTAAAATATAGCAGCCTATCCTCGAAGGAGTCGTCCTCATTCAAAAAGAGGAAAGAAATTTCAAATGAGAAGAAATAAACTTTAAACATAAAAATATAAGTTTTTATCAAGAATTTTTCAATTCAAAGAGAAATATTTTCAATTTAAAAAGACAAATGTTCAATAAAGAAGTTGAATTTTTAACAAAAATTAGATTTCTATAAAATATTTTAATTTTCAACAAAATAATCGAAAAAATTTAACCATATACAGTGGAGTCTCACCTATTTCCATCTTCCTTAATTCCTGTCGCCTCTATTTCCCGTCGGCTGTACACGGTTATTTCCATTTGCGCAGCTCCGTCAACTCCCACCACGGTCCCAGTATATTCTCATCCGCGTCAGTGGCTGACCAATTAAAAAGAGGCCCGAAGAGCGGGAAGCCTTGAATTGAATATTTTATCATGACGTCATGGGAATACGTCATGCGACTTTCGCGAGAAAATCTTATAAGCGTAAAAGTCATAAATGTACAAATAGTAATATTTCTCAAGTGTAGAATCTATTTTTGCAGTCATGTTCCATTCTTTTGTCGGTTCACGACTTTTAGTTTCACAAAATAAAATATCCTAAATGTCAGGTTGGTGGTACTCTAACCTCAAATTTCCGACAGATGCTTCGTGAAACTAAAAGGTCTTCAACCAAAAAGTCGTATGCAGTTGCAGTCACATGCATTAACCTTCCTGACGGCTGACATTTCCACCTATCGACGTTATATCTAAAAACTCATTATTCCGCGAAATATTTGCGTCGTTTTTTCATTCTATAATATTGGTTTTCAGTTGGGAAATTGTCGTACGCTAACAAGAACACTTGAAAGACACTTGAAAAACACTGATGCATGTATGCAGACTAACGGACCGCGACTTTTTCAACTGCGCAACAAGCCGGATATCCACTCGCCTGAACCGTTTCCATAATATTGCGCAATATACTCGACTGAATACTCTCACACGGCGGTGTATTTATTTGTATTATTATTGATAGTATTTATTATTGATTTCAAATCACCCGCGCTTTTCGCTTGAAAAAGTTGCGTATAAGCGGCGCCTCGATACAAGAACGGGCCAGCTAATGAACGTCGTTGATAAAAATAAACTGCCGAATCGCCGTAGAGGTGGAGGCCTCTCCAGCTTTAAAATAATTGGTCGGGTACGTTTCAAGGACCTTAAAATAAACCGAAGTTTACTGTATTTTGTTCAAAATGCGTTTTTTAAATTGAAAATTAATTTTTTTAACTGAAAAATGTTTGGTTGAAAATTCATGCTTAATGGTTAAAAATTCATTTCTTTAGTTGAAAATGTATCTTTATTGGTTGAAAATTCAAATACTTAAGTAACCAAATTGGTGAAAAGTATACAAATACTTTATTAAAAATTTGTTTTTTATGTTGTATTTTTGGTTGTAAATTTATCTTTAGTTGAAAACTCAACTACTTCACTGAAAGTATAACTCATTCTTTTCAAATTAATTTTTATTTTTGAGGATTTAACAATTTGGATGAAAACTAGCTTTTTTCATGTTTAATCTTATTGGTTGAAAATTCAATTTTTTGGTTAAAAGATTATTTCTTTGGTTTTAAAGTTGAAGATTTTTTTTTAATTCGTTTTTTCTTTGCTTTAAAATTTTTCTTTTTCAGTTGAAAATTCATGTATTTTGTTGAGGATTCGTTTTTTGTTTTATGTTTGTTTTTTAAATTGATTTTTTATTTTTTTTAGGTACCGATTCAACTTAATGTTTGACAATTCATTCTTTTTGTAGGAAATCATTCTTCTTGTTTGAAACTTCATCTTTTTAGTTAAATATTCATTGCATGGTTCGAAAATTGAACTACCACCTTTTTGGTTGAAAATTCAATTTTTCTTTTCGGACCAATTTTTTGTTAAAAATTGATCTTCTATAGTTGAAAATTTGAATATTCTATTTTTTGTTGAAATTTTATCTTTTTAGTTGAAAACTCAACTATTTGATCAAAAATTCACGTATTGTATTAAAAATTCTACTTTTTGGCAGAAAATTTATTTCTTTGGTTTTGAAGTTAACTATTATTTTGAAAATTAGTTTTTTTCGTAAAAAATTATTCCCCTTGTTCAAGAATTCGAAAATTCATTTCTTTGGTTAAACATTTAACTATTTGTTTGAATATTATTATGAATAGAAAATTATTCTTGTTCCTTGAAAATTCATTTCGTTGGTTGCAAATTTAACTATTTTGTTCAAAATGCGTTTTTTATTGAAAAATAATTTTTTTGACTTAAAAATTTTTGGTTGAAAATTTATTTCGTTAGTTGAGAATTTATCTATTTTCTTGAAATTTGGTTTTTATAGTTGAAAATTTATCTTTTTTGGTTGAAAATTCAAGTACTTAAGTAACCAAATTGGTGAAAAGTATACAACTACTTCATTAAAAATTCGTTTTTTATGTTGTATTTTTTATTGTAAATTTATCTTTAGTTGAAAATTCAACTACTTTATTGAAAGCATAACAAATTCTTTTCAAATTAATTTTTATTGTTGAGGATTTAACAATTTGGGTGAAAATTCATTTTTTTGGTTAAAAGATCATTTCTTTGGTTTTAAAGTTGAAGATTTTTTTCAATTCGTTTTTTTTTTGCATTAAAATTTCCTTATTTAGTTGAAAATTCATGTATTTTGTTGAAGATTCGTTCTTTTTTTGTTAAAAATTGATTTTTTATCATTTTTAGATAACAATTCAACTTAATGTTTGAAAATTCATTATTTTTGTAGGAAATCATTCTTCTTATTTGAAAATTCTTTTTTTTAGTTAAATTTTCATTTCATGGTTCGAAAATTGAACTATTTTGTTTGAAAATTAATTTTTGAAATTGAAAATGGAGCTATTCTATTTGTGGTGAAACAAATCCACCTTTTTGGTTGAAAATTCAAGTTTTCTTGTTGAACCAATTTTTTCTTAAAAATTGATCTTTTATAGTTGAAAATTTAACTAATTTGTTGAAAATTCATTTTTTCCCATTGTTATTTTTGACTGAAAATGTGGCTGTGCCAATTTTGATTGAAAATGTAATTTTTTAGTCTAAAATTCGTCTATTTAGTGGAAAATTAATCTTCTTGTTTCAAAATTAATCTTTTTGGTTGAAAATTGAACTTTTTTTATAATTCCTTGTTTTTTGGTTGAAAATGTAACTATTTTATTTTTTGTTCAAAACTGTTCTTTATCAGTTGAAAATTCAACTATTTTGTGTAAAAAATCGAAAAAATAATGAAAACACGTACTTTGAAACGTCTTTCCAGTATAGAATATTGTTATATTTGTGAAATTCAGAAATACGCAAGAAATATTAATCAACAATTAAGATATAACATTTTTTCCTTCCAAAATGAATGATTTACACTTTCACTTTGTTTTATGAATAAACTATACACTTTTTAAAAATAAAGTTACATTCAAGTTTCGTTTATCCAATTTGAATTTTCGCGGAACTCGGACTAAAACAGTTAGCGCCATCTAGCGGCTAGTAAACTCAACTGTTCCAAACATTGCAAAACCAAACATTCTTTTGCATTTCCCTCGTAGCGGTTATGTTTGGAATGGAATGGAAGGAATGGAATGTGTAGATTCAAACGGGATTGGATAATTTTTTTTAGAAACCAATAGAATCGCGGCGTCTTTCTGCAATATCTTCATCTCTCTCTGTTTATTTTTACAGTATAAACACATTGTCACAAATTTCAGAACAGCATATAGTAGGACAGAGAGATCCTTTTCGCGATTCGCTAGTGGTTCTCACACACCTATCAAAAGTTGATTTTTTCCTGTAAAATGGCGTGTATCTCGCTCGAGGTCGTCACTCTCGTGTTCATCAATCGATATCAAATATGACATTGTGACAGTAGTGGTCAGTGCGCTAATTATATCAACTCGGGAGAGACAATATCGCCGGGCTCCCGAAAACGAGTGATTTTTTTTCAATTCTTTTGTCATCTTTTGTGTCAAGATGAAGATGACGCAGCCGGTCCTGTGAGATGGTGACGATTGTCAAGTTCATCGTCATCCTGGACCACGATGATTCCCAAGATAGGACTGACGCGACCGGCTAGGAGAAAATGAAGGAATAATAATCGATTTTACTCTTTTGGGATTGGCAGTCATTTATTATCCCCAAGTCGGACGAATATTAATTGTTTGTTATTCATTCATTCAAGGACTTGAGGCGATCATCTTCGTCGGGTCACGGCCACACTTGGGTAAGGAATTTTATTGTTCAATATTTTTCTTCACGTTTTCTCTTCACTTTTCACTTCTTTATATGGGAAAGGTGGAAAATCAGAATTGATAATTATATTTTATTGTTGCATTGATTCTGAATTTCATCATTGTTGTTTTATTTGACGTTTGTTTTTCATTCCTCGGCTCCTGCTTCTTTCTTTTGTCGAATTTGCTTATTTGTTTCTTTTATTTACTTGTTGAAAGTTCCATTCGAATTTCAAATGAATTTTAAACTTATTGTATTTTTCTTTAAAGTGTGTTTGTTCTTAAAACGTATTTTTCAGAAAAATTGTATGAATTCTTTTATGTGCATTTTTTAAATGTTAGATAAGAAAATTTAGTTTGAAGATGTAAAAGTTTGAATAGGTGCAGGTTTTTTAGACTACGAAAATCAGGGAAAGTTCTCAGAATTTCAAATCTTATTTTCATTAAACTCCACCTAAAATTAATGTACATACTTGCTGAAATATTTAATTTTTAATAATAAACTTCGCGTTTGGTTTAAAACTTTCAACAGATTTGGCTTTAAAAAATATTATATAAACTGAATAATAAAATCGATCTGTATTACATCTGCTACTCTAAGCATCTTTTAATCCAACTAATTTACATATTTAAATGTCTCGTCCAGAGAACTTGATATGCAAAACAAACGAGATTCTAGATACCGATAGAAGAAAAAAAAATGATCTATCAAATCTTTAAATTTCAGAATGCTGTGACCTTTAAATCAACAGATTAAAAGAAAAATTAGGTTTAGATCTTGAAATTAAATAACATTGATTAAAAATCTAGAATAAGAGTTAAAACATTACGGAGATTACAGTCAATTTTTAAATTAAAAAAATATATTATTTTCTTTTTAAAAAAATGCATAGTTTTCATTGAAAATTCATTTTAAAAACAAAAAATATTTTGATCCTTAGATGAAAATTTAACTCTTCCATTTTTAGTTGAAAATTTATATTTAATAATTAAAAATTAATTTCTTTGGTGAAAAATGTAACTACTACTTTGTTAAAAATTAGTTTCATTTTAATTTTAAATAATATTACCAGTACTTACATACTTAAAAAAAACGAATATCAACACAATAGTTCAATTTTCAACTAAGGAAATGAATTTTTAACAAACAAAAAAAAGAAAAATATTCAACTAATAGTGGCAGAGTTTAATTTTCAGTTGAAAAAATACTTTTCAACCAAAAACAAATTTTCAACCAAATAGTTAAATATTTAAACAAAGAAATGAATTTACAACCAAGAAGATGAATTTTCAAATAAGAAGAATAAACTATTTATTGTAATATTATTAATAATATTAAAGTAAAAAATATTTAAGTTTTAGGAATATATGTATATCACTGCGTTTATCTTTTTTTCTTTTTTTTTTTTTCTTTGAATTCCCCCTTTTTCTTATATTCTCGAAAATTACATAGTGTATGTAAGAACTATGATAACCATTGTTCTTTTCACATCTACAATTTTATTATATTGAAAACTAGGATGAATAAAAACTCTAAAAAAATAAAAACTTCAAGCTGACACAATTTAAAATATTTTGAAAATGTGAAAACCGGAGACAAAAGTTATCCAATAGGAACAGTTCTTAATTAAAAATTAAACTATTTAATTTTTGATTGAAAATTGATTTTCCTAATTTGGAAATTCAACTATTTGGTTAAAAATTCATATACTTTATTCAAAATTCGACTTTTTTGTTAAAAAATTGATATTCTTGGTTAAAAATTCATCTTTTTGGTTGAAAAGTTGTTTATTTGGTTAAATATTTAACTATTTGGTTGAGAATTCGTTGTTTTTTGGTAGAAGTTTAATTTTATTCGTTGAAAATTCATCTGTTTGTTTGAAAATTTAACTATTTTATTAAAAATGCATAAATTTACATACATAAATTTAACTATTCTACTTTGAGTTGAAAATTTAACTTTATTAGTTGAAAATGCATCTTTTTGTTCAAAAATTAATCTGTTATCGTAGAAATGCCATTCTTTTTGGCTAAAAATGCAACTGTTTGATTGAAAATTAATATGTTTTCGTTTAGGATGAAACTATTTGTCTGAAAATTCGTCTTTTTTAGTAGAAATTTAATCTTCTTGGTTGAAAATTTATCTGTTTGTTTGAAAATTTAACTATTTTGTTCAAAATACATAAATTTACATACATACATAAATTTAACTGTTGTTTTGTAAGTTTATTTTTTTCAGTTTAAAATTTATCTATTTGGTTGAAAATTCATGCATATTTTTAAAACTGTTTTTGCGTTGAAAAGTAAATTATTTTTGTAGAAAAATCGTTTTTTAGCTTTTAAATTCAACACTTCTGTTGGAAATTAACTTTTTTTCTTAAAAATTAATATTTTCCAGATAAAAACTTAACTGGTTTGTAGGAAATTCATATTTTGACTTAAAAATTCAACATTTTGGTTTCGATTTTTTTTTCTTTATTGACAGAAAAATCTTCCTTTGTTGAAAAGTCAACTCCTTTGTTGAAAATTCCTCTTTTTGGTTCGTTAATTAATCTGTTTTGGTGAAGGGCTGAACTAGATTTTTTCAGGTTCATATTTTTTGTTGAATTCAACTGTTTTTTATTGCAGATTATAATATTATTTTTTGGAAATATTAACAACTATTACACTTTTCGTAGAAAATAAGCTTCCTGTTGAAAAATTTAACTATTTTGCTGAAAGTTCGTTTTACTTATGTCCAAAATAATTTTTTAATTCAAAATTTATCTTGTTTAGTGTAAAAGTAAACTATTTTGTTAAAAACTGATCTATCATGTTGAATATTTAATATTTTTACTTGAAATGTTAGGAATTTGAAGCCTTTTAAATTGAATTTGATATAGTATTCATACTAACTTTACTCAATAGAATATATTATCCTATTTTCGTGAACAATTTCCTCATTTTTCCTGTTTTTACATACCTTGTAAAATAATTTATCTAAGCCTTCTAAATTAAACAAATTAATTAAATCCGTAGAAACTTGTACCAACCAGAATTTGCTTGTCCTTTTCACCAATTAAAAAACAGTTATGGTATTTTACATTTGAATACGTAGTACTATTTTACACATTTAGATATTTACAAGGACTGAAAAAATACATATTTTACAATAAACTCGCGAAATTGTATACATATTCCGAGTCGATTGTTTAAAAAAATTGAAATACTAAATGGCTCCGTACTATGAAAAATTATACTTATCAGAACCATTGTTCGTTTTACATCTACAAAATTATTCTTTTAAAAAATAGAAAATGTGGAAACCGGAGACAAATTGGTACAGTTGAAAAATATATATATAATAATTTGAAAAGAGAAGTATCAGAAGGTGAACACGTTTTAATTTAAATGTACAAAGTTAAAATAAATATAAATTAAGCCACTTGCATTTTAAATGTGTATAGGAGTGTTGAGCAGTCTCAATTTTTCTTAATCTTACTATAAAAAAATCACAATATTTATTTGATCGATTTTTAATTAAACCTATACAAATTAAATTTTTATTGAAATGTAAAATATTTTTGTCACTCAAACTATTTTTAATTTGATTTTAAAAGCATTGAATATTGTAGTCAACAATTTCTTTATTGCGAATAGAATTTTTTCAAAAGAAAATAGTCTTGAATACGAGAGTGATTTTAAACCATATAATGATTGTTTATTTATCACGTTTTTTTGTCGAACTTTTATATATCGTTTTGAATGGATTTCCAACAATAGTACATATATCCAACATTTAAAAATATATTCTCTAATCGCAGAAATAATTAAAAAATCATTTCACATTATTTAAAAGAATAACTTTTCTTATAAAAAGATTGTTTCTTCTTTTCTACTAAAATTTTTTTTTCAAATGTTGCCCCTATTTTTAGATATTGTTACATAAATATGGCTCGGTTTGCATATTGTCTTTCTAATAACTCGAAAAACGGAATTACTCTTTTTTCCTTCCTAAAGTAGTCTATGCCAAAAAGATATAAATGAACAATAATCCAATTTGAAAATTTCATTTTTGATAACAATCTAAAGTTGTATACAAAATTTCAGTTCTAAGTAGTGGACTATTGATTATTTAATAACTACATTACCATATGCAATATTTCTCTTTCCTATTAAGAATATTTCTTCTTTAATCTCCGATTACTCACTATTTTGTTCTTGGTTACAGATGCAAAAGTGATAAGATTATCTCTAACTTCTATGAGTATATCGACCATATGTGATTACCACACAGGCTGACCAAAAATCAAAGTTGGATGTGAAATGGGTAGTGCTTGGTGGCAATGCACTGCATGCTTGAGAGCACAAGAAGAAGATATTTGCGAGTTGCAATTAAATCATTGCAATCTGTACGATGTACCACCCGATGTGTTCATCTACGAGAGAACATTAGAGATATTATATCTCGATGCCAATAGAGTGAGCAAACTTACAATAATTATAATTAATATATATAATATAATAATCTACGATTCATTAACTCTGTCCACATTAAAGTTTCTATATTTCGGTTAGATTTTCGCGAGTTTTTTGTCTCTCGGCTCTTTCTATCATGTCAATGTGATAGTTTATTTGTATACGAGGCATCAAACACTTCGATTTTTCGTGTACGCTAGATTACAAAATTATAGGATTACATAAGATTACATGGGATTACACAAGATTACATGGTATTACATAAGATTATGCAAGATTACATAGGATTCGATGAGATTACACAAGATTATAGGGATTATTTGGGATTTCAAAAGATTACACAAGATTAGACCGGATTACAATTTAATAACGCAACTGAAAAAAGATGTTAAAATCACTGTTTTTCATTTAAAAAGTTTACCATTAAGAATTATGCAAGGTTTAAGTTTTACAATTAAAAGAGCTGTAATTTGATGATTTTCATTCGAAATTTCTTGAATTTTTAGTAGATTTAGAATTGAAAACTTGACTTTTGATCTTCAAAATCATCCAAATTTAAGAAGTTTTATTTATACATCTTTAAAATTGAAGAGTTTTCAATTTTGAAAATGTACAACTAAAAATTATGCAAGTTCTAAGTTTTACAATTAAAATAGATGTAATTTGATGATTTTCATTTGAAATTTCTTCAATTTAGTAGATTTAGAATTGAAAACTTGACTTTTGATCTTCAAACTCATCCAAGTTTAAGATTTTTTACTTATACATGTTTAAAATTGAACAGTTTTCAAATGTAACTCGTTAAAATTGCAGCACATTAAATTGAAAATCTTCAAGATTTGAGATTTTTTAATTTTGACAATTTAAAATACAAAATTTATGTAATTTTCATGATTCACATTCAAGATTTCTTCAATTTGAAAGATTTACAATTGAAAACTTGACTTGATTTTCAAAATCATCCAAATTTAAGAAGTTTTATTTATACATCTTTAAAACTGAAGAGTTTTCAATTTTGAAAATGTACAACTAAAAATTATGCAAGTTTTAAGTTTTACAATTAAAAAAGCTGTAATTTTGATGATTTACGTAAAAAAAAAATTCAATTTGGAAGATTTTTTTTATTGAAGTAATTTATAATCCAAAAAGAGGAATATTCATGATGACTGGATTTACAATCTTAGTATATTATTCCATATTTGCTTCTGCTTGCTTAAATTCTAATTTCCTTAAGAATCTATGGTTATACATGTAAGTTGTAAATTATGTAGTGGGTAAAAAATACTTTTTGAGCTTCCTCGCAGTATTAAGAACAATTTTAATGTATTATTCTAGTCTTTCTTTTAATCACTTAAAATCTTTTAATTTCATAAATTATCTGCAGTTATACTTTTAGAATTGAATATTTGACTTTCGATTTTCAAAATCATCAAAATCTAAGAGCTTTTATTTATACATTTTTTAAATTCAAGAGTTTAAAATTTTCAAAATTTAACTATTAAAAAAACATTCAAAACTGCATAATTTTAAATTATACACATTAAAAATTGAACGATCTTCAATTGCAAATTTTTAAGATACACCTATTTCAAAAAGATAGTAAAAATTTTATGATTTTAAACTATAAACATTCAAAACTGAACAATTTTGCGAATTTTCAATTGTAAACATGTTCACTCTGGATTAGTTTCGAAAATGGAAGATTTCAGTAAGGATCGGAATTCAAGAATGTGTTTTACGAACGTCTTATTACGATATAAAATCCCGCATTAACTTATTATTTTTTTCTTTTCTTCTAATTACTGAAAGCCGATTAAAATTAAAATTTTATGAAAGTCGATGTGGCTATTTTAATATTTATTTTAATTTATAATCATTAATTATATTTCTTGAAGACGACGCAAAATATGAATAGAACACGGTTCATAATTACTAATTGTTCTACTTTGTGAAATATATAAAAATATACCCCTGCCAGATGTATATCTAGTGTCTGTTAACCCATTTAAAAAATCGATAAAAATAGACTAAAATAACATTCACTTTAACATTGTCACGGGACTAGAAACAAAATAAAAAAAAGTAAAATAAAACGTTGAAATTCGTTATACTAAATGTTATTTTAGTCGATTTTTTTTAAATTGTTAAAATACACGAGATAAACATCCGGTAAGGGTGTATTTTTATAGATTTCAGGAAGTGTAACCAATTTGAAATATGAATTGCTTTCAATTGTTGACGTAGTTTCCGGCAAAAATGACATTTTAATCGTTATAAATTATGTTTTTTTTTTTTCAATTTTAGAGATAAAATCGAATTTCTCTTTACTCTGAAGATTATGACCCTTAAGAATCTAATGTAATATGCTCTTCACATTTTTAATGAACTGAAAACAAAGTGTTGAATTTCGTTAAACTAAATGCTATTTTGTTCAATTTTTTCTATATTTTGAGGGAAAAATGGTTAAAATACGCAGGCCACAAATCTGGCAATAGTATATTTTTATAGATGTCAGAAAGGGTAACAATTTGGAACTATGAGCTGCGATACATATTTTGCGTTGTTTTCGAGAAAAATGTTATTTTAATAATTAAAAATGGATAAATCGTTTTTCTCAAAAACGCGTAGTGCGATATTTTTCTTTCTTGGCTTAAAATAGCCGAGGGGCATCCCCGAAACACATAAAAAAGAAAAACTGGATGTGCAAGCACTTTTGGTTTTAAGTTAATTGAGGCTAGCCGTCTCTGTTCATTATCAAATTCTGTATTTTAATCTTTATGCATTTTTCATTAACAGATAAAGGATTTGCCTAGGCCGTTATTCCAGTGTCATGAATTACGAGTACTTTCGCTCAGTGACAATGAAGTTACTACACTACCACCCGCCATAGCATCGCTGATAAATCTCGAGTTACTAGATCTGAGTAAAAATAGTAAGGAAATTTCACGAAGTTAAATCTCGAAAATTTGAATAAACTCAAGAATAAATTGTTATAGAGATCTTTTTCTTTTCGCAGGTATAAAAGAGTTACCCGACAGTATAAAGGAATGTAAGAATCTCCGCTCGATAGACATCAGTGTCAATCCCTTTGAGCGCTTTCCCGATGCAATCACACATATTGTTGGCTTGCAGGAATTGTACATAAACGATGCATACATAGAATATTTGCCAGCGAATTTCGGTCGTCTTTCGGCTTTGAGAACTCTCGAACTCAGAGAGAACAACATGATGACTCTTCCAAAAAGCATGAGTCGACTCGTCAATTTACAAAGACTCGACATTGGCAACAACGACTTTACGGAATTGGTGAGGACGATTTTTTATTTACCCTATACTTTTCGTTGAGCTTTCGAATCTTCGGGATTTTCATCGCATTTTAGTTGCCAACCATATGGGTAGTAACTTGTTACAAGTAACTAAGTTACTGAAAAGTCACGTTATTTGTAACTTTTAGGGTAACTTCGTTACTATTTTAAAAAGTAACTTGTAATCTAACTTAGTTACGATTTTTGCAGTAACATGAAACTCTAATTTTAGTCACTTTGAAGTACATTGGTGTTTTTACATATTATCTTCTATTAAAAGAGGTTTATGAGTCAGTTATGGGTTGAAAATTAAGCTCTTTTGGTTAAGGAATTAGCTATGTTCTTAAAAATTCGTCCTTTTGGTTGAAAGTCTAATTACTTGGTTGAGAATTCATACATTTTTGTAGAAAATTCAACTATATGGTTGAAAAGTAACTTTTTTGTTGATAATTCATATTTTCGGTTTGAAAATGCAACTGTTTTGTAGAAAATTCATCTTTCTGACTTGAAAATTCAACGATTTAATGGACATTTTTTTTCTTTCTTGGTTCGAAATTTGTCTGTTTTGTTTCAAAAGTTATCTCTTTTGGTAAAAAAATATAATTTTTTTTGTTAAAAATTCAATTATTTTATTGAAAATTCTAATTTTTTGTGGAAATCAACTGTTTTTGATTTTAATCAAAATCTTTTTTGGTTAAAATAATATCAAATGTTATATTTTCCGTTGAAAATAGAACTGTTTTTGTTGAAAATTCGTCTTCTTGGCTTGAAAATGCAATATCTCAGCGAAATTTTTTGTCTTTTTTGTTTCAAAATTCCATTTTTTCGTTTCAAAATTAATCTCTTTTGGTAAAAAAATCTAATTTATTTTGATTGGAAATTCAACTGTATAGGTAGAATAATATTTTGATTTGGTGGACGATTCGTCTATTTTGTTGAAAATTCGTCTTTTTTGGTTGAATGCAACTGTAATTTCAGTTCTTGGATCAAAGTTTAGCGTTTTAGTTTCAAAATTGGTCTCTTTTGTTGAAAAAAAATCCCATTTTTTTGTTGAAAATTTAACTATTTTGGTAAAAAATTAACTTGAGTTGAGCATTCAGCTATTTTGTTGAAAATTCGTCTTTTTGGTCGAATTCAACTATTTTGGTAGAAAGTTAAATTTGTTGAAAAATAATTATCATTTTTGTTGAAAATTTATCTCTCTTTTTTTTTAAAAGTGTTGATATTGGTTGGGAAATTCCTCTATTTTGGTGATAAAATTTCTGAAGAGGGTTTAGCTATTCTTTTTTGAATTTGTCTTTTCTGGTTGAAAATTTAACTGCTATGTTTAAAGTTGATCTACTTTGTTAAGAAATCAGTTGGTTGGTTAAGGATTCATAATTTTAGTTGAAAATTTTACTATTTTGTTTCAACTTCTTTTTTTTTGAGGGTGGGGGGATTCAAATATTTTGTTAGAAAATTCCACTATTTGGTTCAAAATGTACTTTTTTGTCGGAAATTTAACTATTTCGTTGAAAGTTCGACTTTTGGGTTTAAAAATGTTAGAAAATTCAACTATTAGGTTGAAAATGAACTTTTTTATTGTAAATTAATATTGTCGGTATCAAAGTTGAACCATTCGGTTGAAAATTCATGTATCTACAAAAAAATTAACTATGTTAGTAAAAAGTCCAAATTTGGTTAAAAATTTACTTTTTTGTTGAAAATTAGTCCTGTTGGCTTGAAAATTCATTTTTACGTTAAAAAAATGTCATATTTTTTGCTTAAAAATACAACTGTTTGGTTAAAAAATGTGACTGAAAAACCTACTTTAACTAATGCCTATTTCTTTTGAAATTAAGTTTTTATGAATTATCTTACTTATTTTGATTTTTAAATTATAAAAATAAGGAAGGTAAAAAAGTAACTTTTTAGGTAATTTGAAGTTACTTTTAATTTTTGCTAGTTCTATTAAAAATTTCAGCTTCTTATTACATATTGTTGAAACTTTGTTTTTTTTGGTTGTTTTTTTTGTAGAAAATTCATCTTCTGGGTTGAAAATTCTACTATTTGGTTAAAAATATATTTTTTTGTTAAAAATGCATCAGTTCAGTTTTTATTACTTCAAATAAAAAAATGTTGAGCTTTAAGAGTTCGAGTTGTTTAATTTCATTGAACAATTAAAAAATGTTGCGAACGGGGAAATGACCGGGAATTTTTTTTCTTTGATTAAAACGGCCACCCTGAATTTTGAAACCGAACTTCTGCAGCATCCTTTATAATTAAATTGTGCTTTCAGCCCGAGGTAGTCGGGGATCTGATAAACCTCACGGAATTGTGGATAGACGGCAACGACATACGCCGCATTCCAGGAAATATCGAGCAGCTCTACCACTTGAATCACTTCGACTGTACAATGAACTCTGTGCACGTTATTCCTTCCGAGATTCAAGGCTGGAGAGACATATCGATCATGAACTTTTCCTCGAACGAGATTTACGAATTGCCGGACTCGTTGTGCTATCTGCGCACGATAGTGACGCTTAAAATAGACGACAATCAATTGAACTCATTGCCGAACGACATCGGCCAGATGTCTTGCTTAGAGGAGCTTATCGTTACTAAAAACTTCCTCGAGTTCCTACCGCCATCCATAGGTCTTTTACGAAAATTACACTGTCTCAACGCGGACAACAACTACTTAAGGTGTTTGCCACCGGAAATTGGAAGCTGCACTGCACTTTCTTTGCTTTCTTTAAGGTCGAATAACCTGGCGAGAGTTCCACCTGAATTGGGACATCTGTCGTCTCTGAGAGTTCTCAATCTGGTGAACAATTGTATAAAGTTCCTTCCCGTTTCGCTATTAAATTTAACGAATCTCAAGGCGTTGTGGCTGAGCGATAATCAAAGTCAACCTCTAGTGCCGCTTCAACAGGAATTTAATTACGAGGAGGATATGATGGTGCTTTCTTGCTTTATGCTGCCGCAAAAACCACGACAGGATCTTGAACGTGAGTTGATATTTATTTAAACTAAATCTTCCTTAGTGGCCTTAAATTCAGGGATCACAGTCCGTCCCCTTCTCCTCCACCTCTTTTCTTTCTTCAATTTAAATTATTCCCTGAACACCACATATAATCGAGATTTTGACTCAATCTTCCCCTTTTCCTCTCCTTTTTTTTTACAAAGTTTCGATTCATTATTTAAGAATCATACACAGAATTTCGAGACATTAAAAAACAAGACGCTTTCGAAGATATTCTTTTTGATGATACCAATTTTTAATATTTCCTAAACGACGTATTTGTTAATTTTGTAGATTTGAAGGACATCGTTGGCAGCGAATAAAACGCTAAAGTTTCAATCGAGAAACTAAACCCGAAAAATAAATCAGTTCTGTAATGCTCTGAAAACAGGGGAAATAGTGTCACTTTTCATGAAAATAGGGGAATAAATTCGTTCAAATAAAATTAATGTTGATACTAATATTGCGTTCAAATTAAAACGCTTTAAATTCCTAATATTTCAAGTAAAAATATTGCATTTTCAACAATATAGATACATTTTTGACCAAATAAGTAGTTAAATTCTCTACCAAAAGGATGAATTTTCAACCAAGAATAATAATTATCAACCAAAAAATGACGAATTTTCAACAAAGTACATGATTATTTTCCACTAAAAGAATGAATCTTTAAGCATGAAGATGAATTTTTAAACAAGTAGTTCAACTTTTAACCAAGCAGTTAATATTTCAACCAAACAAGATTTTAATTATAAATCAAAAACAATTTAAGTCATGGAAAAATATGACGTTTTAACAAAATAGTTGAATGTCCAATAAAATTGTTAAATTTTGAAGCAAAAAAGACGAATTTTCAACAAAATAGTTACATTTTCAACCAAAGAGATGAATTTTCAACTAAAAGTATGAATCTTTAATCAAAAAAATTATTTTTTAACTAAATAGATCAATTTTCAACAAAAAAATATGAATTTTCCACAAAAATGTAATTATTGTTGATATTTCAACGAAAAAAAGATTTTAATTTTGAATAAAAAATAGTTGAATTCATCAAAAAAAAAAAAACTTCATCGAAATAGTAGATTTTTCAGTCAAGAAAGAAATGAAATTTAAACTAAATTGTTGAATTTTCAAGCCAAAAAGACAAATTTCCTACAAAACAGTTGAATCTTCACTGAAAAAAATGAATTTTCAAGAAAAAAGGTAATTTTCTACCCCATATTTGAATTTTCAACCAAATAGTTAATTTCTTTAGCAAAGTTTTGAGACGAATTCTCGGCAAAACAAAAAAGAATTTTCAACATAATTATTCAATTTTCACCCAGAGAGATGAAGCTTCAACCAAGAAAGATTTTTCAGTCAAGAAAGATAACCAATTTTTCAAATTGTTGTATTTCCAAACGAAAACGACGATTTTTCTCCAAAACAGTGAAATTTTCAACCTGAAAACATGTGAATTCACAACAAAAATTTCAACCAAAAAAGGCGAATTTTCTACAGAATAGTTACATTTGTAACCAGAAAATATGAATTTTTAACAAAAATATTCATTTTCGACAAAAAGAAACGAATTTTCAACCAGAGATGAAGCTTCAACCAAGAAAGAATTTTCGAGCCAAAATGGCAAATTTTCTACAGGAAGTTAAATTTTCAACCAGAAAATATTATTTTTCAACCAGATTTTTATATTCTCTGATCTTTTTTTAGCTGATATTAAAATTTTTGTTGACATCTAAAAGCTTTCAACTGATAAAAATACATTAGAAAGAAATTTAAACGTCTAAAGAAACAAGAAAAGAAAAAAAAGAGTTGTCAAATAGTCATTTTTGTGTTTTTTTTTTCTTCAAAATATTTCTTTTTAGCATATTTAAAAAAATACTTGGTACAACTCTGGATTCTGTACTGAAAAGAATACACTAGAAAACATTGATTAGAATAAGAAATCAAAATGTATGTACTGATAAAAATACTTTTGTTTTAAGTCAATCATGAGAATTATTCAATTTTCTTGTTTCTCGATTTTTCAATCTATCCAGAAAAAAGTTTTAAGCACAAAAATGACTAGAAACCTGGCTAAACCAAAGGCGTTATTGTTAGAGGGCACTTTCTTTTCATATTCAATATAAAAAGTTTTTAATAATCAATGAAGTTCCCTTCTGATCACCTTTTTTCGGAAAAAAATCCCTTTTTTACCTAAAATTGAATTAATGTACCGCTGTGATCCCTGTGTGTTTAAAAGTAATTTTAAGATTAAAATTAAAACTAACTCTTGTGTGAAATTTATGTCCGCTGCTAGTGGATAGCACAAAGGAAGTTGTGAACTGAAGTGGTAAGATAAAGTATTTTAGGTGTACCTTCAAAAATATATTTGGTTCGTTTATTATAATTTAGTTCCATAAATTGTGTAAAAAAATGTATTTCTTAGTGTAACTTCACCCTGACTTTTTGTCAATTTTGTTCTATGGAAATCCTAAGGCGTAATTTACAATAAATTATGTCTAGAAATGGACCAAAAAATGGGAACAATTCCTGGCTCAGTTATTGGATCCGGAAGAAGAATATGTTTTGCTGCTGAAGTTGATTCGGAATTACCTAGACAACTTCATCGAGCACCAACGCCTTATCCAAAGGAATTGCGCAACCTTGCTAGGCACGCACGCAACCTGCACCATCAAACCACGCACGATCAAAAGGTATTTTCTACTACAAAAACCAAATTCTGAATAATTTTAATCTTCTCATTTTTGCTAATAATTAATTTCAAATTTCAGATGCAATTGGAACGAGAAAATATGATAAAGGAAGCCATTGTTGCCAAACCTACCGCACCAATTGGTGTCGCTTCAATGTCTGGATCTTGTCCACCGCACGAAGTAAGGTTAATTAATTAATTAAATCGGAGGGGTTGAACTCTCGTTTTTCAAGCTCGGTTTTAAGTTTATATCAGATTTCAAATATTTAAAAATAATTCATTATTTCAAAAGATTTCTCAAAGATTTCAAGATATTTCAGAAGATTTTGTAAAAATTTCAAACATTTCATATCTTAAACTATTTCAAGAAATTTCAAAAGATTTCACAAAGGTTTCAAAGAGATCTTCCTAAATAAATAAAATATTCCAAACTATTTCAGGAGATTTCAGAAGATTTCAAAGATTTCGAAGAGGCTTCACAAAGATTCAAAAATTACACAATGATTTCAAATATTGCAAGAGATTTCAGAAAAATTCCAAAAGATTTCAAGAGATTTCAGAAGATTTCGTAAAATTTCAAAAGATTTCACAAAGAATCCAAAGATTTCCTTTTTAAATAAATAAAATATTTCAATCTATTTTTAAAAAATGGCAGTATACTTCAAAGGTTTCACAAAGTTAAAAAAAAAAATAAAGATTTCAATTATTGCAAATGATTTCAGAAAGATTTCTTCCTAAGTAAATAAAATATTTGAAGAGATTTCAGAAGATTTTAAAGATTTCAGAGTGACTTCACAAAGATTTAAAAATTACATAAAGATTTCAAAGTATTTCAAGAGGTTTCAGATGATTTCAAGAGATTTTAGAAGATTTTATAAAAATTTCAAAGATTTCACAAAGATTTCTTCCCGAATAAATAAAATATTTCAAACTATTTTAAGAAATTTCAGAAGATTTTTACAAAGATTTCAGAGACTTCACAAAGATTCAAAAATTACATAAATATTTCACAAGAATTCAAATATTGCAAAAGGTTCCAAAAGATTTCAAGAGATTTCAGCAGATTTTGTAAAAATTTCAAAGATTAAGAAAGATTTCATAAAGATTTAATAGATTTCTTCATAAATTAATCAAATATTTCAAACTATTTCAAGAGATTTCGGAGAGACTTCACGAGGATTCAAAAATTACATAATTTCAAATATTGCAAAAGATTTCAGAAAGATTCCAAAAGATTTCAGAAAGATTCCAAAAGATTTCAAGAGATTTCAGAAGATTTTGTAAAAATGTCAAACATTTCAAAAAGATTTCACAAAGATTTCTTCTTTAAAAAAAAATGTCAAGAGGTTTCAGAAGATTTCAGAGAGATTTCACAGAGATTAAAAAATTACATACAAACTTCACAAAGATTTCAAATATTGCAAAAGATTAAAGAAATTTCAATGATGTGGCCGATTTCACATGAAACCGAAGCAAAATGAGCCGCGTATTTGTTTTTTTTTTTTTTTTTTATAGAAAACAAGTTCATGAACTTAGGGCTGCTTGAATATTTATGTGAATTATGACAAAATCAACGAAAACTTTCTTTAAAATGTTTCATGCTTCAATTTAAAGCATAAAAAATGATAGCATGGGTTTATATTTTTTAAACAGAAGTCTTTGAACTGTTCAATTTGTAAAAGTTTAAAACTGAAAATTATGCAATTGAACGGAATTTAATTGTAAGTTCTTCAAGCTTTTATTTTATACGTGTAAATTATTGAGCGTTTAAATAAAAGATTTCTGACCTAAAATTTGTTTCAAGCTTGAATATTTAAAGTTTAAAATTCGAAAGAGTTCCACTTTAAATGCTTTAATTTGCAGTTCAGTTTTGATTTCTTCAAATGAAAAAATTTGCAGCCTTAAGATTTCAAATTTCTTAAAATGACCACGATTTTTTTTCGTCGATTAAAACGGACACTGGTCAGACTGCCCATTTTCATATTCATTATCCGAATATAAAAAAAAAAGAATATTATTTCTAAATTTGTGCAATTTTCTGTTTGCAGAATGTCCCTCACGTGTCATCGCCTTCCATCGAGTACTATTCCTCGAAATATTGCAACGTTATTAGTAACATAGGATTAGAAGTAGAACGCACCTCTGAAGGCTCTTCCGACGAAGCGAACAAAACTGTCCTCGCAACTGAGACTAATCCGGAAATTCGAGAAGCAAAATGCGTTCGCAATCCCACGTCTGAATACCTCGCAAAACCTCCCACGATAGCGGATTACGTGAATTCTGCATGGAAACCAGACGAGTATTCCAAAACAAACACAGCAAAGATTGTGGAATCTGAAAAACTGGTCGAACCTTACAAAAGTGCATCGCTTGTTGAAGAGAGAAGTTTGGAGAATAGGGATGTTCCGGTTTACAAAATTAGCGACGTTCCTCCAGTTCCTCCGCCTTATCATATTGCAGCTGCTTTTTCGAAAAAGGCTGCTTTCTTCCAACAGCTTAATCCAGGTATTTTTCAATTACGCGATTTCATAGTTATTAAAGAGTGCAGGATGGCCGCTAGACTGGGCAACCGGGAATTTTATAGACCAGAAAACCCGAGAAATGATAGTGAATTTATTTTTTGACCGGGAATTTTATAACTTTTTAGAAAAAAATGTATCGAATCATTCGAAGTATCACAAATATGGTATCACATGATATAATTCAATTTAAAATAAGTTTGATTTTAATTTTTTTGTAAGTTCATTTGTTAACTCAAATGAAAACTTAAACTAATAACAATTAGAATTGGTAATTTTTGATAAAAAAAACGTTTCGAGTATCAACTGTAAATATAAATAATTTAGTGATTTTTAGAATTTATCTGCAGTTCCTGTATTAAAAATTGAACAATAATTGATTTCACAAGATGGTTCTGAATCCGTTGATATTTCAACTAACAAAATATTTTAATTTTAAATCGAAAACAGTTGAATTCTACAAAAAAGATTAATTTTTAACCAGTTAAAAAATAGTTTATTTTTCAGTTTAAAAAATTAATTTCCTACCTAGAAAAAAACGATTTTTTAACCAACTAAATGAATTTTTAACCAAATAGTTTAATTTTTAACTAAAAAAGACGAATTCTCAAGAAAAATGCAATAGTTAAATTTCCAGTTAAAAATATTAATTTGTAACCAATAAAAAAATTAATCAATTTTCAACTACATTGACGAATCTTTCACTAAAAGAATGATTTTTTAACAAAGTAGTTAAACTTTCAACTAACTAGTTGTATTTTCAACGAAAAAAATTTTAATTTAAAAAAAAAACAATTGAATTCTACCAAAAAAAGTCGAATTGGCAACAAAATAGTTGACTCCTTAACAAAAAAACATTAATTATTAACCAAACAGTTGCATTTTTAACCAACAAAAAATATCATTTCTACCAAAACCGATGAATTTACGAACCAAAATGACGAATTTTCAACTATATACATGAGTTTTTCACTAAATACTTCAATTTTCAACTAAAAGAGATCAATTTTCAACCAAAAATAGAATAATTAAATTCCCAGTTAAAAATATTAATTTAAAAAAAAAAACAAATTTCAATCAGAGATCAGTTCTCAACTAATGTGATTAATCTTTAACCAAAAGAATAAATGTTTTCAAAAGTAGTTAAACTTCTAGTATTTTTAACCAAAGAATATTTTAAATTTAAATAAAAAACAGTTGAATTCTACCAAAAAAGTTGAATTTTCAATTCAAAAAATTTCTTTTCAACCAAAAGAATAATTTTCAACCAAAGAGATAAATTTTCAACCAAAGAGATAGATTTTCAACTAAATTGATGAATCTTTAACCAAAAGAATGCATTTTTAAGAAAGTAGTTAAACTTTCAACTAAGTAGCTGTATATTCAACCAAAAAAATATTTTAATTTTATATAAAACAATATTGAATTCTACAAACAAAAAAATCGAATTTGTAACAAAATAGTTGAATCCTCAACCAAAAAAGATTAATTTTTAACCAATCAAAAATTTACTTTCTACCAGAAAATATGAATTTACAGACCCAAAAGATGAATTTTCAACCAAATAGTCCAATCAACAATAGAATAGTTAAATTTTTAGTTTAAAAAATTAATTTCCTACCCAGGAAAAACAATTGTTTACAAAATAAGGAATTTTCAACCAAGTAGTTCAATTTACAGCTAAAAAGATCAATTTTCAACCAAAAATGGAATAGTTACATTTGCAGTTAAAAATATTAATTTTGAAAGAAAAAGAATTTTCAACTAAAGATATCAATCTTCAACCAGAAAAATCATATTTTAACAATTGAGACAAATATTAACAAAAGTCCGGAATCTAAACAATTGAGCAATTGTTGAGTAATAAAATGTAAAATAGTAAGTAAAATGAAATACTTCTATTCTATGAACATATTTATTATTTTATTTATAGTTTTACTATTTATTTATCATGAAAACAATTTTTTAATTGTTTAGATTCAGGAATTTGATCATTCGAAAATTTTCTTGTATCAGCAATTTTATATTGTCGGATATTTTATGTCGGCAATTTTATTTTTCGGGATTTTTCAGTCTTTCCGCTAAATTATATAAATAAACGTAAATAATTCATTTTTCTAACTTAAAATTGCATAAAATTATATAATTTTGAACATTTACAAACTTATGAAGTGTTTATTTAATTTGGAGCATTGAAAATGATAATGTGGATTTATATTCTTTAACCAGAAACCTTTGTACTGTTCAATTCATAGAAATTAAAAAAATTTTAATTTGCAGTTTAATGACATTTAATGAAAAATTGTTCACTTTAAATGTGTTGAAAGCTTCCATTTTGCGCATGTAAATTATTGAGCGATTTAATAAAAAATTTCTGAATTACAATTTTTTAAACTACATTTATAAAAGTTTTAAATTCAAGAATTCCAATATGAGTACTTTAATTAACCGTTTAGTTTTGATTACTTCAAATGAAAAAGTTATAAAAAATGAAAAGTTCCAAGAGGTCGAATTTTGTTATTTCAATAACCGTGAAAAATTTTTGCGAACCGGGATACGACAGGGAATTTTTTTCCTCGATTAAAACGGCCACTCTGAGAGTAGCACATTGCAAAAATATATATTAATTTATCAATCTTTTGTTAAATTTCAGCCCCAATGTCCGAAACTTACCAAACAATTTCACCTCCAAAACCACCCAGTCCACCAAAGCAGGAAAATTCTCACTACGAAAATCAAAAGGAAATTATTGAAACTTCTTCATCGCCGCGAGTCGAGAATGGCAACGCATTCGACGAAACCGAATCTATGAACCAAAACATTTCTTCAAACTTAAACGGGAATAGAACCAGCATTTGTTCCGATGCCTGCGATGGAGTTCAGCCTCCCGAATCCGAATCGAATATCGACCAGTCAATGAAACGAAGTAAAATTCCGGTCTTAAGATTGAAAAACGAAGGATTTAACTTGTCAGATTCGCTCGAAAATCAGCTCGATGGTCCAAATGCCAACAAAGCAAAGCCTTTAAATGTCTCTTCCTTGGCAGCTTCTCCCATCTCCAGAAAAAAATATCTCTCTCAAGTAACCAATCAGTCCAGGCAATTAGATAGATCGAAGGGATCTCAAAATGGAATTTCTTCGAACGAGGATTCGCTCTCTGAAAGCTTGAATCTATCGGAAGATGCGAATTCAGTAAATGTGGATCTTAGGACTGATCAGAAGATTTATGACATGTCCTTTAATAATTCGTATGGTAGTAAGATGGGACTCTCTTCGAAACATGGTAACTACATTCAGAATGAGACGAATTCTGGAAGAAGTACACCCACTTCGATGAATGCTAAATCGACGAATATGAATGCTTTAAATTCTGAGGGAAGAGCGAGATTTAAGTGGATGTTTGGGCCACATAGAAACGCGAGTGTGGTGAGTATTTTGATGTTATTAAACAAAATTTATTAGTTTAAATGTGATTTGTATTTTATAATAACAGAGCTCCGATTCACGCCACTATTGCAGGCACCAAATACACTATTTTCTCACAATTGTCAGCTAATGTGGACGATTTGTGGTAATAGTTGATATTTTTTGTTCAATTGTTATTTGAAGGGTTGCAATACAGAACTAGATAACCAACATTTTTATCGAAAATGGGTTTATTGCATACATTTTTTTTAAATCAAATGTACATTGTGATAAAATAATTTATTATCATTTTTTGATACAATAATTTAAAACAAAATTATTTAAAAATTTTAATGATTTTAGAATTTTGTTAAAAAGTTATCCTTTTTTTATGAAAACTCAACTGTTTCGTTAAAAATTTGTCTTTTTGGTAGAAAATTTACATTTTGGTCTTGAAAATTCAACTGAAATCTTTCTTGGTTGACAAGGTAATTTTTTCTTCGTTGAGAAGATAACTCTTTATATTTTTGAATAATATGCAATTTTTTGGTTCAAATTTATCTTCTTTGGTTGAGGATTCAACTGTTTTGTTAAAAGTTCATCTTTTTGGTTGAAAATTCATCTCTTTGGTTTTTGGTTTCAAGTTGATCTTTTCTAATTGAAAACTAGTCTTTTTTGCGTTTAAAACTAGTCTTTTTTTGTGTTGAAAATAAGTCTTTTTTGGGTTGAAAATTCAACTGTTTAGAGAAAAATCGTCTTTTTAGTTTTACACTTTTAAAATACATCTCTTTTGGTAGAAATTTCATATTTTTTAGTTGAAAATTCAACTATTTCGTTAAAAATTCAACTATTTTGTTGAAATTTTTTTTTTGTTGTTGTCGAAGTATCATCTATTACATTTTTCGGCGAGAAATTATCTTTTCCTTGGAAATTCATCTTTCTTGGTTAATAATTCAATTCCCTTCTAAAAAATGCATCTTTTTGGCATGAAGATTCAAATATTTGGTTAAAAATGCCAATATTTTTTGGTGAAAGTTTAATCTTTTGTGTTTGAAAATTTGACCAAATATTAAATGCAACTGTTTGGGTACAAATTAATTTTATTTTATTTTTCGAAAATTTAACGATATTGTTACAGATTCTTCATTTTGGACAGAAAATTAATCCTTTTGAATTGAAGTCATCTTTTTTTGTGAATTATTCAACCGTTTTCTAAAAAATTAAATTATATTCTTGAAAATGCGACTTTTTTTGTTTGAAGTAAATTATTTTTTTGTTGAACATTTAATTATTTTGTTTAAAATTAAACTTTCGTTCAAACATCATCTTTATTGGTAAAAAATTTAACTTTTTTGTCAAAAATTCTTCCTTTTTTATTAAAAATTCATGTCTTCCTAAAGAAAGAAATTTTTCGAAATTCCATGCGATTTATGTTACTTATGCGGTTTTTTTTAAGCCTTATTATTATTTCTTTCAATGTTTGGATTTTATAATGAAAATGATTTTTTCAGCTTCCTGTTCAAGTGAGGAAAAATCCAGGGCTGGGATTCAGTATCGCTGGTGGAGTTGCCGGAGCTGAAACGGTGAGATTTTTATTATATTTATATTAATATTATATTATATTTAGACATCTTCAAAATTAAAGTTTTCAATTGTAAATTTTCTAAATTGAAGATTTTCAATGGTAAATCTTCAAAATTGAACTATTCCAAAAACAATGTGACAAATTACGTAGCTTAGATATATATCTTGAAAATTTAATAATTTGTAATAATATATTTTCGAAATTCAAGCATTTTCAAGTATACCTCGTCAAAATTGCAGAACATTAAATTGAAAATCTTTAAAATTAGAGTTCTTAATTTTGACAATTTACAATTAAAAATTTCCATATTTTTGATTATTCACGTTGGAATATTCTACAATTTGGAGGATTTAAAATGTGACTTGATTTCCAAAATCATCCAAATTTAGGAAATTTTATTTTTATATCTCTAAAATTCATGTGTTTTCAATTGTAACTCTTTAAAATTGTAGAACTTTGGATTGTATATCTTTAAAATAGGAGATTAAATTTTTTTTTTTATTTTCAATTAAAAATTAGGCAAAGTTTAAGTTTTTCAGTCAAAAATGTTGTCATTTTGATGCTTTACATTTGAATTTTCTCCAATTTGGAGGACTTAAAATTGAAATCTTGATTTTTGATTTCCAAAATGTTGAAAATCACTAAAATATAAGAATTTCTTTACCTATCTTTATAATTAAAGAGTTTTCAATTGTAAATCTCTAAAATTAAAGAATTTTAAAATGCAGATCGTGAAAATGAAAGAAATTTTAATCATAAATCTTTAAAATTGAAGAATTTTAAATTGCAAATCGTGTCAAATCTTACAATTATAAATTCTGTAATATTCATGCTTTCTTTCGAATTTTCTTCAATTTAGGAGATTCAGAAATGAAAACTTGACTGATTTAAAAAAAAAATCTAAATCTAAGCATTTTCATTTTTTCATTTTAAAAGTGAAGAGTTTTCAATTGTAAATCTGCAAAATTGAAGAATTTCAAATTGCAAATCTGGAAAATTAAAGAATTTTCCATGGTAAATCTTCAAAATTCAACTATCCCGAAGAAAATGTTCCAAATTACATACCTTTAACATATAAATCTTGAAAATTGATCGATTTTAAATTGCAAATCGTGAAAATTGAACAAGTTTCAATGGTAAATCTTCAGAATTGAACTATTCCAAAAAAATGTTCCAAATTACGTACCTTTATCATTTAAATCTTGAAAATTGAATAATTTGTAATTCTATATTTTCATAATTTAATAATTTCCAATTGTAACTCTTCAAAATTACATAACTTTTAATTGTAAATCTTCAAAATTGAAGAGTTTTTAATTTTCATAATTTATAAATGAAAATTTCTGTAATTTTGAACATTCGCGTTCGAAATTTCTTAAGTTTAGAAGATTTAGAATTGAAAACTTGACTTTTGATTTTCAAATGATTATAATATTTTTATTGTTTCTCAAAGATTTTTTTTATTCGTTTTGAAATTCGTGCATTAAAACTTGAATTCTTAGTCGATATTCAGCTTCAGTGTCTCAATTCTCAATTTCTCCAATTATTTTTTTATTTCAGGGTATCGTCGTGACTAAAGTAAATCCGGACGGTCCAGCACAAGGAACTTTGCGTCCAGGAGACAAAATTTTGGAAGTGGATGGAATTGATTTTACCAAATCAGATCACGACAATGCTGTGGCTGTTTTGCGTACGACTGGCGCTGTTGTTTCCATGATGATTAGTAGACACCAGTAGACATACAAGTAACGAAATTTAGATTATTATATAGCTTTTATCTACCAGAACGAAAAATCTGACTCGCGATTCTTCTAAAATTCAATTTTAGAAGTCAAAGCTACTCTTTGAAGTATCTTTATTAAATTCGATACTTCGCAAGGTATTTGAATTTACTTTTAAAGTAAACGTACTACTCCTGATATATTTTTCTGAATCTTTTATTCCTTACTACGGGAAAATTGATTTAGAGTTCGTGAAAAATGCATATCAACTCGTAATGTTTAAAGATAAGAGACACCTCATATTTTTTACTCTAAATGATGTTTACTAATTTAATAAACCCTAAAATATTGTATAATTTCATGCAGGAAATTCTACAAATTTTTCTGGGTTTGTTCTGAGTGCTAACGACTATTTTTTTTTTATTAGAAAAAAAATTTGCGACTATTAAAAAGTTGATCATTCGTCCAAATTCCATTGTTAACTTCTCTCTGTGAGAGAATTTTCTTAACTGTGAACAAAAATTTGTTGTAAACGCACATTCATGTGAAAAATGTAGTACATACACTCGTTTGGAACTAAACGAAAAATTCCTGATGCACTACTGTTAAGTGAAAAATTGAGAAGTGAAAGAGAATATTCTTCTACTAAGACGTCGTAATTTTACTAAATATTGTTATGATAGTTACGCATTGTTACAAATCTCTATTGATATTCCGTGACAAGATTTTTAGTAGGTGAAACGATAGCTTTTTCATTTTCATTGCTCAATAACTCTTAAGTTTTGCTTATTTTTAAGTTCATAGAACTCGTCGCTGACAGAACTTCATTAGATTATTTCACAATTTGTTCTTAAAGTATATATATATATATTTTTTTTTTTTTTAGTTCAACAATTTGTTTCACATGATGCAGGCCTCATAGACCGATCCTGTATCCCCTGTTGTACCCTATATTCAGTTCAGGTCCCTAAAGTACCCTATTTTCAAGATTTGGTCCCTATGGTACCCTATTTGCAGCCCAAAATGTAACTTTTAAAAAATTCATAATAAGATCAAAGCTTCCAAGAGTCAGGAATTCTTTCAATAAATAACTCATGGATTAATCACTATTCAGTATATATTCTATACCTATTTCTAAATTGTTTTGAATTAATTTGAAATATTTCAGGGTATTTTTAAAGATCCCGAGAAATTTTTTATATTTTTCTATATTTTGAAGGGATTTTTAATATTTTCGGGTATTTTGAAAAATTCTCATGAATTTTCAAGAGGTTTTAAACATTTCAAGGGATTTCAAAAGATTTCAAAGGATTTTAAATATTTTAGGGAATTTTAAAAGATTCCAAAGAATTTTTAAATTATTTTTAATAATTTGAAGTAATTTCAACGCGCTTGTAATATTTTAGGATAAAGAATTTTCCAGAGTTTCGGAAGATATGGAACGATTTTACAGGATCTATAAGGTTTTAAGATATTTTAAAGGTTTTTTAAAGCTCTCAAGATATATTAATCAGTTTTCCAGGGTTTCTGTAAATATCATCATAGAATTTCACGGGATTCTATAATATTTTATTGAATTTTAAAGAATTTAATCAAGAGAAGTGAGGTATTTCGTAGGGTTTCAAAGATGTGAAGACTTTAAATTAGCTTTTGGAATTCACCCTGAATTCTTATTAATTTATCCTGAATTCTTTTAAATTCTTTTGAATTCTTTTAAATTCGTTTGTTATTGAATTCATCTTGAAATCACCTAAAATTCTTAAGCATTTCATCAAATTCTTTTTAATTATCTTTAATTTTTCTAAACTCATTTCAGACTTACTCAATTCAATTCATTTTTTCATATTTTTAAATTGTTTTCAATTAACTGGATTGTTTTTTTTTTAATTCAGTTTGATTTTTCATGAAGGTTAGAAATTAGTAGGATTTCAAAGATCTGAAGAGATTCGAAATTTTTTTAAATTCACTCTGAATTGTTATAAATTCTTTGGAATTCTTTTTAATTTTTTCTAAATTCACTCAATTCTATTTAATTGACCCTAAATTTTTTTAACCTCACCTTGAATTCTTAGGCATTTCATCATATTATTTTGAATTCCCTTCAATTTTTCTAAGCTCGTTTCAAACCTACTGAATTCAATGAAGTTTTTTCGTACCAGTAAATTGTTATCAATTAATTTGAACTTTTTAAAATTCACCTTCAATTTTTATGAATTTCATCGATTTATTCTCGTTTCCCTTGAATTCCTCTAAATTCACTCAAATTTCAGTGAAATAAATGAAATAATTTCGATTAAAAAAATTTTGTCCAATTCATTTGATTTTTGTTTTGTTTTGTTTTCAACTTAAATTGTGTCGTAGCTATTTGTGACTTCCTTGGTTAGAAATTAGTAGGATTTCAAAGATTTGAAGGGATTCGAAATTCTTTTAAATTCACTCTGAATTGTTATAAATTCTTTGGAATTTTTTTTCATTTCTTCTAAATTCACTCAATTCTATTTAATTGATCCTAATTTTTTTTTACTTCACCTTGAATTCTTAGGCATTTCATCATATTATTTTGAATTCCCTTCAATTTTTCTAAGCTCGTTTCAAACTTACTGAATTCAATGAAGTTTTTTCATATCTGTAAATTATTATCAATTAATTTAAACTTTTTTAAATTCACCTTCAATTTTTATGAATTTCATCGAATTCTCCTCGTTTACCTTAAATTCCTCTAAATTTATTCCAATGTTACGGAAATCAGTGGATTTTTTTAAATTTTCTAATTCGTTTGAATTCCTTTGAATTATTTTAAAGTCTTATGAATTTATCCTGAATTTGTTACCCTTTGGACGTGAAAAAAATACCCTATGACTGTGACAAAAAGTACCCTTTGGCCCCTATATTTTATCCCATAGGGACTGTGAGGCCTGAGTGTATTTTAATTCAATTTTGCAAGGGAATTAAAAAAAGTAGCACGTGTTTTCTAGAAAATGCTTGTTGTATAAAAATAGCTATTTATTAAAAATGCGAGGAATTAGGTATCGTAAGAGATTTATTCTGAATAACGTAAGTAGTAGAAGTGTGAATTTTGAAGCTTAAAGTTGATATTGCCCCGCCGCTTTTGTGATTATCAAAGCGAGGCAAATAATGGGCGCAATTTTTAGGATTCACGCCATGTGAATGCGAATTAGAGAAACGCTATAAGCGATATCAAGAATGGATTCGGGAGCGCTCCCTGGAATGAAAATCGATATCTCTGACTGGTAGCTCCTTAATTCAATTTTAATTTTGGGAAACACCAATATAAATCTTGAAAATAGCCGTGGAGTTTAAGATTTTTATTCTGTTACTTAATTTTACTTATTGGAAATTTCCATTTGCACTCAGTGGCCTTCAGTTGTAATCAGTATGCACCAAAAATAAATGACCGCGGCTATTTTAAATTTTAATTTACTGATCTCCAGTCAGAGTTTTCACGAATTGAATAAAAAGTTATATCTGTCTCCGATTTTTGATCGAATCAAATATGCTCTATTTTCCAAAAACTTGTAAAGTAAATTTCTTTAAGAAATTTAAGAAACGGGTACGAACAAAATGCACTCTCTAATGTTAACTATTATAAAAATAAGATAAGCTTCTACGGTATCAAAACGACAGTTTTAAAAATAGGATACATTTTTTTCCACGAAAATTTGAGTCTCTCTTAACAAGCAAAAAAAATCAGTATTGCATCTTTTGCATCGTATTTTTGTCGCACATTTTAATTGATAAGATTTTATATCGTTTTTATCTTTTTTAGAAAAACTTTTTACCGTAATTTTTTTACTTTAATTTTTCTAAGTAGTATAAATTGATTATAGCCATACTAGACTAAATGAAAAGTTTCGTTCAAGTTTTTTTTTTACATGACCAGTAAATTCCTTATCAAGAATTCTCAATGAAAAGGATACAAGTTTTAGATACTTTAGTATTAAAAATATTTACAAATGCATTTACTTATTTATATTTATACGATCATCACAAAAAAAATGTTTGCGCCATTATAGATAGTTTCTTTATATAAATATTGCGTGTTCCATTTACAGAGAATTGTTACTCCTAGTCATATTAAATGAGTTGTAACTTTAAGAGATTTACGTTCATAACTCTGATTGTATTCCACGATTATCGCAACTTTCCGCATTTGTGAATTTACGCTTTGCACAATTTTAATTAATCGTTGATAATAATTCTCTGTTAATAAATAATGATCTATTAATAGATAATTATCGATTAATAATTCTTCTGTAAAATTTATTTATGTAAAAAGACTTCGGCTTTAATGCAAACGATGAATATTCTTTTAGAGAACATTTGTCGAGGAAAAATGTTCATATTTGTTAATTTACGGGTAAATTATTCTGGTGTAAATAATATCTTTCAGCGTGATCAGTGTTGCGAATCGTGAGGATTATTGACGTACCCACTTTCGTGGTCTTCCATGTCCCAACTTTTAAATTTGTAGATGTTTTTAGGGGAAAGTTTATTGTTCAATTTCCTCGCGATGTGTAAAACTAAAATGAGAGGAGTGGATGAAAACTAAGGCGAAAGATTTAATTGTAAATATTTTTCATCGCGTGCACATTGTATGTATGCACCGTTTCTAATGTTCTAAACAGACTGACTATATATCATATATTTTGTATCTAGCTAGTACACACTTTGTTAAAAAAGAAAACGTAACGCCCGTGTACATAAAACCGAATAAAAATATCGAGGTTCAAGTCGAATGTGTATTTAGATTTTCGATTAATTTCCTGCTTATCATTTTCAGTTATTTTATCTTAAATTTGAAGAGGAAACAAATTCAAGTCGTTTGGAAATTTATTAATTTTATAATATTAGAGCTGAGTCTGAATTTATCTAATTTTCCCTTGTTTTGTTGATTTTTTTAGATACACTATTCATTATTCTTTTAATTATTAAGAAACAAAAAAATTATATGGAAAGTATTGTATTATCGGGTAAAGTTATTTGAATATCGAAATACTTTAAATATGCTGGAACTTCTTTTTTTAAATATTTTTAGTTAGAAATCTTCCACAATGGAAAAGAATTCAAAAAGGAAGAAGACACAATTTTACAAGTTAGGCATTTAAAATTGAATTGTAAGATTTGAAACTCAATGACCTGCAAATGCTGGAAAATGGGCTATTTGTACCGAATTTTTGGTACAAACAGCCAGATTGTTTCGGTACGTGTAGACATACACGCACACACACATTTCCTTTTTATATGCGAAAACATATGTTAAATATTTAAATTTTTTAAAAGAATTTTCAACAAATAAATCAACGCTCTCATTTTACTGTTCACAGATGAAGAATTTTCGATTTTGAATCTATAAAATGGCATGAATTTTATTTTAAAATTTTCAAAATTGAACTTTCCAAAAAAATCATTGAAAATTGCATAATTTTCTATTATGCACATTAAATATTGAATAATCTTCAATTGAAAATATTAAAAATTATAGAATTTTAAATTGCAAATCGTGAGAATTTAAGAAATTTCAATTGTAAATCTTCAAAATTGAATTATTCCAAGAAAAATGTTTCAAATTACTTACCTTTAAAAAATAATTCTTCAGAATAGAATAATTTGTAAGTCTATGTTCTCAAAATTCATGAATTTTCCATTGTAACTCTTCAGAATCAAAGAATTTTAAATTTCAAATCGTGAAAATTGAAAGGTTTTCAATTTTGACAATTTACAATACAAAATTTCTGTAATTTTGAAGAGTTAAGTTCGAAATTTCTTACATTTGGAAGATTTGGAGATGAAAATTTGACTTGAATATCCAAAATAATCAAAATTTGAGAATTTGTATTTATCCACTTTAAAAATTAAAGAGTTTTCGATTGTAAATTGAAATTGTAAACAAAATTTAAGAATTTTATATTGTATATCTTCATAATTGGACTTTTGATTTCGAAAATCATCCAAATTTAAGAATTTGGATGTACACATCTCTAAAATTCAAGAGTTTTCAATTTTGAATCTTTCAAATTTTAAACTTTGAATTGTAAATTTTTGAAATTGAAGAATTTTTTATTTTGACACTTTACAATTAAAAATTATGCAAATTTTAAGTTTTTCAATAAAAAATTCTGTAATTTTCATGCCTTACATTCCAATTTTCTTCAATTTGGAAGATGCAGAAATGAAAAATTGACTTTGTTTTCCAAAATGATCGAAATTGAACCATTTTTATTTATACATCTTTAAAATTAAAGATTTTTCAAATGTAAACCTTCAAAATTGAAGAATTTTCAATGGTAAATCTTCAAAATTGAACAATTCCAACAAAAAATGTTCCAAATTTTTCGATTTGGAAGATTTAGAAATGAAAACTTGACTTTAATATCCAAAATCATCAAAATTTCAGAATTTGTATGCATACATTTTTAAAATTAAATAGTTTTCAATTGTAAGTTGAAATTAAAAAAAAATGAAGAATTTTCCATTGTAAATCTTCGTAATTGAACTATTCCAAAAATGTTCCAAATTGCATACCTTTAAAATATAAGTCTTGAAAATGGAATAATTTGTCATCTATATTTTTCAAATTCAAGAATTTTCAATTGTAACTCATCAAAATTGCAGAACTTTAAATTGAAAATCTTTAAACCTGGAGTTTTTAATTGTAGAACTTTAAATTTGGAACTTCAATTTGGAAGATTTATAAATGAAAACTTGACTTCAATTCAAAATCATCCAAAATTCAGAATTTTTTATGTATGTATTTAAAAAATTAAATAGTCTCAAATTATAAATTGAAATTGTAAAACAAAGTGAAGAATTTTTAATTTTAAATCTTCATGATTGAACTATTCAAAAAATGTTCCAAATTACATGGCCTCAAAATGTAAATCTTGAAAATTGAATCATTTGTGATTCTATGTTTTCGAAATTCAATAATTTTAAATTTCAACTCGCCAAAATTGCAAAACTTGAAATTAATAATCTTTAAAATTGGAGAGTTTTTGGTTTTGATATTTCACAATTGTAGATCTTTAAATTGTAAATCTTTAAAATTGATGATTTTTCAATTTTTACAACTTACAATAAAAAATTTCTGTAATTTGGATTATTTACGTTCGAAATTTCTTCAATTTGGAAGATTTAGAATTGAAAACTACTTTTGATCGTCAACATAATTAAAATTTCAAAATTTTTATTTGTGCAATATTAAAATTAAAGAGTTTTTAATTGTAAATTTTAAAAATTGAACAATATAAAAGAAAACATTTAAAACTGCATCAATTCGAGAATGTTTTTTAAAGAAAATGTTATTACGATATAAAATCCGACATTAACTTATTAATTTTTTTGCTTCTAATTTCTGCTGGGATAAAACATTTTATTTAAATAAAAAGTACAGATTACTGATGATGGATCAAAATTAAAGTTAGAATTGTATGAAAGCCGATGTAGCTATTTCAATATTTATTTTAATTTATGACTATTAATTATATTTTATAGTATTTTTAACAAAAGCATGTATTTTAAGTTGATCATTATTACATTATTAGACAACCTAAATAGGAAATATATAGTAAACGCTATTTTTACTAGTGTGTAAATAATCGTCTTTATTAAAAATGCATTTATAAAAAAGAAATCTTTTTTGTGAGGAATTTTGATAAAAAATATTTAATTAACTAAAAATTTCAAATTCCTAATGCCAGTAGAAGTGGATTTTCTACGTAGTGTTTCCATTTATTGGAAAACTTTGCCACTGTAACGCCGTCCACAACTCTGTGATCGGCAGACCAGCTAACTGACAGTAGATTGACAGCTATCACAGAATCTCCTTCGCCAAATCGGGGTAACTTTTGTATTTTTCCGACTGCCCCTATCGCAACTTGGGGTGATAAAATAACTGGTTTCATATAGGTTCCTCCAATCTGAAATTGAAAAAGAGAAGTCGATATATAATAAAATATACTGTTAGTTAAATCTTTTATTCATTTTTTTTAATAAAGAATACAACTTTTTACATAAAATTGAGGAACTTTTTCCTGTTTTATTATTTTAATATTAAAAATCGGATATCTCCTTAGATTTAAACCTAATTCAAACTTGAAATATTTATTTTTATTTTCTCTTTTGTTTTTAAAACAAACTCATTGTTATTATTCGAGCAAAATGCTGTTTCTCGTAAAAATCAGTACTGCTTTGAAATTAAGAAAGAAAATATATTGTAGAACGAATCGATAGTTTTCATGTGCGTGCAGAAAAACACTGTCGTGTTTGATAACAATTTTTCTTTATTAGTTCTGAGCATTGGTCATTCTTTTTAGGTCTGAAACCTAAAGCATATCGATTTTTAGAATTCTTTGCTTTCTTGTCTTCATGGAAAAGTACGTTCATTATTTTTAATTTAAAAATCAAATATTGATAACAAAACATATTTTGACGATTTTAATTTGAAATTTTTTATATTTTCACTATTTCGATTAAATTTGGTTCATCTTTGAAAAGGCGTATGAAATTTTAAATTTTCCAGGTATTCAAACATTGTAGGAATGTATCTAAAGTATGCCTAATTTTTTGTATTGAAAGCTTCAATTTTAAAATCATTAAGTTGCTCAGTTTTGACAATTTCAATTTGAAATCTGCTCAATTTTTTATAGTTTAAACACCTACTTCAAATCCTTTTTCCAGAATCATATGTGAATTAAAAACTTTTTAATTTTGTTGGGACAGAATTTAAATTTTTGAATTTTGAATGCTATTATTTGAAATTGTTACATTTTATAAGTTTCAAATCCGAAATAATTCTTGGATTCTGAAAGTTTCATGTTGGAATCATACAAATTTTAAAGTTTCCACTTTTAATATTTGTAAGTCAATTTTGATGCCATTGTGTTTATTCATAAAACCATTTTCTTGTTTTTCAAATTTGAAGGTTTCGTACTTGAATTTTTTCAAATTTTGAAGCCGTCATAATTGTTTCTAAATAAATAACTTTTCGCTTTATACAAATGTGAATTAGGCAAGAAGCTTTGTCGTTCAGACAATTTTACATTCAAAAGTTCATAAAAATGTTTAATCAGGGCCATTTCAAAATTCAAATACTTTTAAATGATTCAAACTTTTCCAAATTTTAAAAATGTTGGAAATTTGTTTCAAAATGTAATATTAGAATTTTTTAATTTGCTATTTTTGAAGGTAAATATTATATTATAGTTGACCGATTTTATATGAAATCGGATAGTCTGGAGATGCCACGGTATGGTTTGGGGCTGAAATATATTGTTTTTCCAAGCAAAATATGAGACAAGTTAATTTTTTTACCAAAAATTTTTTTCATGAACTTAGGGCTGCTTGAATATTTAGGTGAATTATGAAAAAATTAATGAAAATTTTCTTGATTTTTTTTTAGATTCATACTAATATGCGGGAGATATCCTGAGAGTTCCGTCCTCGCTAAACTTTCCCTTCATATGAACAAACTTTTTTTATTATATAATCGGGAATGAGGATAAAGAAAAACGGAGAAACATTGATATTAAAATGGAAAGGAAAGAGAGAGAGAGAGGAAAGGAGAAAGAATATAGTGATAAAGGGTCTAGGATTAGAGGGGAAGGAACTGAAGAAAGGAGTGGAAGAAATGCTAAAAAAGATAGATGCTGAGCTGGAGATAAAGGTAGTGCGAAGTGTGGGAAAGGAAGCGCGAAGAGGAGATAAAAGGTTACTGGTGAATCTAATGAAATGGGAAAATAAGAGGGAAGTGGTGACAAAGAAGAAGGCGTTATATGGAAGCTCGGAGAGAATAAAAGATAGTTTGACATGAGTAGAAAGGAATTTGCAGTATAATTTAAGGAAAATAGCCGAAGAGGAAAGAAATAAGGGAAAAAGAACGTTGTTTAAGAATGGGAGAATACAGCTAGAAGGTATATTGTGGTATTGGGACGAAGAAAGGGAAGATTGAGTAAAAAATGAGGTGTCGGGAAACTAGAAGAGAAAGGCACGGGAGATAGAGAAATAAGAAATAGTAGTAAATAAAAAGAGACGAGAGAAGGGAAGAATGGAAGAATGGAGGATAAGCTACTGGAATATAGCAGGCTCGGAAAGAAAAGAGAGTTGATGAGAAATTTGGCACAATGGGATGTAGCAGTAGTGATGGATACATGGCTAGATGAAAAGGGATGGGAAGGAGTAAGAGGAAGGTTACCAAGAGGTTACAAATGCCAAATTTAAAATGCAAAGAGGAAGAATGAAGGAGGCAGAGCAATAGAAGGAATGGTGATGGGAGTAAGGTACGAATGTATAACAGGGAAGGATAAGAAAGAGATAAAAGAACACAAAGAAGAATTATCAGTAGAAGAGGTAAAGACGGGAGGAGTGAAGTGGAAGATAGTGGGGGTGTATGTAAGCGGTGATATGCTGGAGAACTCAGAGGAGATGAGAGAACTGATGGAAGAAAATAAAGAAGAGATTAGGCTTATAATAGAATATTGTAATGCGAGATCAGAAGATAAGCGAGGAAGGTAATGGGGCGGGGAGCGAGGAAATGAACCCAAAGACAAGATACTAAAGAGCTTGTAGGAGATGGGATGGTTTATCTCAGACGGAAATATAGAAGGGGGTGAGGAAGGGATACACGCTCAGGAGGAGAAAATGGAACGGTTATTGATTATGTGATAGTGGACGACGAGGTAAGATAGAAGGATTACTCTTCCATAATAGTGACATTGGAGGGATAAAATAGTATTAAAAATATGGTTAAAAAGGAAGCAAAGGTACAAAGAGCAGGAAGAGGGGATTGGTCACTGGGAGGAAAAGAACAGTTTAAGGAAAAGGTCAGGTATATCAAAATGGAAGAGGGAAATGGGCACGAGGAGATGAAAGCAATGCTATCAGAAATGAAAAGAGTATTGGAGTGTACAAGCAAAAAATAAGTTAATGAAGGAGGCGATGGAAGTGGATGGGATGAGGAACGTAAAGAGAAGAAGGAAATGAGAAAGGAATTCAGAAAATGGAGAAAAGAGAAAGGTAGTGGAGAAGAATAAAGGAGAAAAAAGAAGGAGTATACTGAGTTTTGTGATAAAAAAAAAGAGGAGGAGAATAAAAGGTATGAGGAAGAGGCGGAGAAGGCTAGGACGGAAGAAGAGGTTTGGAAGGTAGTAAATAGAGAGAAAAAAAGAAGGAAAAGAGTAAAGCAAGACATTGAGATGGCAGAATGGAAAAAAAATATTTTCCATTCATTTCCAGAAATAGTCAAGGTGTTAGGAATAATGAAAGATGGAAAGGCGCCTGGCATAGATGAGGTTCCAAATGATGTCTGGAAGTATGGGGGGACAGAACTAACGGAATGGGCATGGATAATGTGCAATAGAGTATGGAGGAGCAAATGGAAGGAGGTTAAAGATTATAGGGGAGTGACGCTAATGCCAACATTGTATAAAGTATATGTAGCGATTTTATCGGATAGGTTGAAGAAAGAAGTTGAGACAAAAAAAAGAGCCTCATCATCAAATAGGGTTTAGAAAAGGAAAGGGGGGACGTACAACTTACATGTTCTGAATTATCTGGCAAATAAAAGGATGTGGGCTGCGTCGAGAATTAACCTAAATATTCAAGTAGCCCTAAGTTTATGAAAACGTTTTTTTGGTTCTTATGATTTCGTATGAAATCGGTCATTTTTTGAAATACTGAATTTCATGTGAAAAGATTCGAAATGATAAAATGTGAATTTGAGTTTTTTCAGCTTACTGTTCCAATATTGGACAAGCAGAAAGTTCCGCCGGTGATGTCGTTGAGAGGGATCGAAGAGTTTTTTCCAAGCTGCTGTAGTCTGTTCAATTCTCTGGCAATCTCCACAATACTGAGATTCTGGACGTTCTTTATATTTGGCACGACTAAACCTTCAGGCGTATCCATTGCGATGCTTATATTGTGCTGTTTGACCATTTTTACAGACTGTGATTCCTCGTCGAGCCAAGCATTTAGGTGAGGGAATTGCTCAAGGGCTTTTGAAGCTGCTTTCACGAAAAAAGGCATGTAACTTAAAGAAATCCCTTCTCTTTTAAAAGCGTCTTTAATTTCCTCCCTAAAGCGCATCAGTTTCGTCATATCGCAATCGTCACTGTATGTGAAATGCGGAATACTCTAAACAAAAATTAATTACAATCGAAATACCTCTTCAAATGTAAATAGTTTCAAAATACATTAAATAAAATTGTATGTGAAAAAAGGAACGCCTTTCAACTCCGCTGGGATTCGAACCCAGGACCTTTCGTTTGCCGGACGACTGATCTACCAAGGGAGCAGTCCGGCAAACGAAAGGTCCTGGGCTCGATTCCCAGCGGTGTTGAAAGGCGTTCCTTTTTTTCAGAGAAAACTTTATTTAGATTAATAATTGCCCAGACTTGTCCTTTCCTTAAATTAGATTATATACAATAATCTTCTTATTCATTCATTCACTTTGTCCACTTGAAGTTGTTGCGATTGAATGGAAATGCTTTAGTTTGAATTGGAATATAAAATTTTCATGTTGGATCGATATATCAATAATTTTTATCTGACTTTTGGATCGTTTTAAAGTAGGTGCAGTGTTGAGGAAGTCCCTTATCAAAAGGAATTTTGGAAGATTTAGAATTGAACACTCTTGACTTTTGATCATCAAAATCATCACAATTTAAGAATTTGTATGTATACATATTTAAAATTAATGAGTTTTTAATTGCAAGTCGTTAGAATTGAAAAATTTTCAATTTTAAGTCTTTGAAACTGAACTATTAAAAAAAAGTTCAAAATTACATACCAATTAAATATAAATCTTGAATATTGAATAATTTGCAATTATATATGTTCATAATTCAAGAATTTGCAATCCTAACTCTTCAAAATTGTAGAACTTTAAATTGCAAATATTGAAAATTTGAGAGTTTTTAATTTTTCAAATTTACAAATAAAAATTATGCCAGTTTTAACTTTTACAATTAAAACTTCTGAAAGTTTGATGATTTACATTAGAAATTTCTTCAATTTGGAAGATTTAGAATTCAAAATTCTGGAATTTTGTTCTTCAAAATCATTAAAATTTAACAACTATTATTTATACATCTTTAAAATCAAAGACTTTTAAATTGCAAATCGTTAAAATTGAAGAATTTTCAATTGTAATTTTTCAAAACTGAACTATCAAAAAAGAGTTCAAAATTACATACCATTAAAATATAAATCTTGAAAATTGAATAATTTGCAATTATATATGTTCATAATTCAAGAATTTTCAATTGTAACTCTTCAAAATTATAGAATCTAAATTGAAAATCTTGAAAATTGAAAAGTTTTTAATTTTTCAAATTTACAAATAAAAATTATGCCAGTTTTAACTTTTACAATTAAAACTTCTGAAATTTTGATGATTCACATTCGAAATTTCTTCAATTTGGAAGATTTAGAATTGAAAATTCTCTAATTTGAACCTTCAAAATCATCAAAATTTAAAAAGTATTACTTATACATTTTTAAAATCAAAGACTTTTAAATTGCAAATCGTTAAAATTGAAGAATTTTCCATTGCAATTTTTCAAAACTGAACTATCAAAAAAAAGTTCAAAATGACATACCATTAAATTATAAATCTTGAAAATTGAATAATTTGTAATTATATATGTTCATAATTCAAGAATTTTCAATCGTAACTCTTCAAAATTGTAGAACTTTAAATTGCAAATCTTGAAAATTGAAAAGTTTTTAATTTTTCAAATTTACAAATAAAAATTATGCCAGTTTTAACTTTTACAATTATTTTAAGCTCAATTTTATAGAATCTTGTATTAAACGATACGCTTAATATTTCTGTATTTATTACTCAACTGTAACTACAATATTTTACTAGAAAAAATGACGTACGGTAATGACGTCTGAAATGAAAAAAAATCGAGGGACAGAGTTGAAGGTTTTCACAATATTATTTATTTGACTTGAAAAATGTGCATAAATTGAATTTATGTTCATCTAAAGTTTATAAACTTGACACGTTGAGCGTTTTTCGGGTTATTGTCTAAAAAAAGGAGAAAATCAGTTTATCATTGTGCAAAGTAATGTTGGGACGCCGTACGGTAATGACGATTGGGGTGTTCTTATATTAAATTAAAGTAAATAGGAATAGAGATGAAAAAAAAGAACTGACCATTTTGTAGAGGATGATAATAAGTATTTATTAAATTTAAAAAAAAATCAGTGCGAGTTTCTAAGTTAATGTTATATTACTGGGACTTCAAGTTTGCCTTCGATTTGACAATTACCCATATCTTGATTTTATAATTTAAAAATTTTTCTAGAAACACTCTTATAGATTCAGCACAGAGTTGAACTTAAGACTTCAAAATGTTCATTTTGCCAAAAAGTAGCGTAAATCTATCTACAAAGATGTTAATTAGTAATTATTATTAACTTACATGTTTACTAAATAAAGCAGGTTCAATAACCTTGAACTATTAACAGATTATTGTACTTAACAGTGAAAAATAAAGAATAAATAATTACCATACTAACCCTTAGTCTTATATTTTTTATGGTCCTGTCATAATTTATAATTAAACATAATAATAACAATTAATTGTTTTAGATGCACAATATATATTAAAGGAAAATAATATATGAGTGAAAGAATCGGGGTCCTTCTTCATCGTGAGTGGCTTAAAATATTTCCCAGCAGAACAGAAAGAGTTAACTTTCTCGGATGTTGCTAAGAGTCAATTTCTGACAAAATTCAGGCAGCGAATTGCCTTTATTTTAATATTAGATTATGTGTAAAAAATGTTATTAAATTTTTCAATTACGTAATTCTATCCATCTCTCAATATATATATTCTGCGTTGCTTAAATCTTTAATTAAATGTGTGTTTTCTCCTTGTGAGTGTTATTCAAATTGACGCGCCGTTCAAAGTAATGGAGCGCGATGGTGGGGGGAGCCAGGAATCCGGCTGGTCAGATCCATTTGTGCCCTCACTATGCAGACATCTTGGATTTCTCCCACCTAACCAGCAACACCTAATTCATCATAACCCTTCCCCTCGCAACAGATGTTTGACGGCAGTGGCTTGTGTGTGTGGTGATCGGTGGAAGTGGTGGAAGTCTACTAATCTACTTTGATATTAATATTTATCACCGGTTAACCGTTAATTGACTGCCTTTTCAGTTAAGAATTTGTCTCTGGAATCTTGCATGCGTGGGCCGTGCGGGTGCATTTTGCTCAAGATTATTCAATAGACGACCCCCGTGTTTTGTTTACCCGCCCATAGAAGACGTCGTTGTTCTTGGTCCAGAGTTCCAGGCATCGCCACGACTCGATAAGGAAGTGGGTGGTGGAGTTTGCATTCACCACGTGCAAGTCCTTGTCAACTTCGTGCTCCAATCTGCATTCCGCGAGTTCGATTGACTCGACTTGCACTTCATTGATGACACACCTAGTTCCTCGTTTCGTCTTCGAATCACACATCACGCTGACTGTCGCCGGTAATAAATATTCACGGAAATGTGTTTTTCCTCCAAGAAGCTGTGTTTTATGAGTACGTTTCGGATTGAGAATTGAATTCTCAGTTACGAGCTTATGTCAAAAAACATTTTTGGAGACGATTTCGTTGAATTTGTGAGACAAAACTGCTGAAAAATATGGATAATTACGGAGCCGATGGAAGTGGAGATGGAAATAATAGTCATCGAGGTGCAGGTCGTGGACGAGGACGTGGTTCCTGGGCCGCTGGAAGGCCGGAACCTCATTCTTTGAGGAGGCCACATAGCGCTGCACCAGCTCCAGCAACAGGTTTTGTAACAATTTCATTCATTTTTGTTTATTGTTTTCACTCCATACCGTAATTGCAGATTTTGAGTGAAAACTGGATAATTTTTCGATTTTAATTTTGGTCCCTATTCCCATTTTTTACGATTCGTTATTGTTATCATCTTACTCCCAAATGTAAAACAACTTCGGGAAACGTGTGTGCGATTCGCGAAAAGGTGGCAAAACTATGATTTACAAATATTGATTCTCGCGGTTTTGTTATCTGTTGTGTATTCCACTATCTGGTATCAAACCCGAGGTTGCATCACTTTTAATTCAAGTTTTGTGATAATAAAATTCAGTGGATTTGACAATATGGCAGATCGAAGTGGGTAATCTAACCTCAAAATTGGAGTTTCGTTTCTATAAATGCTTTCACATGTGCGGGGCATTTAAATTGCATTTATTTTATTGCTACCATATTAAGATAGTTTAATTATTGTGAGCATGTGTTTATTGTTATTTTTAATTTGAAATGTAAACTGTTATATTTGCGAATGTCGCGTGCTCCGAAATTCAGACATTTAATTGTCATGAATATATTCTAATTTTCATAGTTCAACTTTCATCTATTTAAATTCAACCACTTCCGCTTTAACAGAATTTTATTTCGGCAGTTTTCAAATTTTAGTTATTTTAAAAATCAGCTTTTTATTTATTCCTCAAAGAGATATTGATATGTATTTTTTTGTGAGACCAACATTTATTACAATAGGGGTTTTTTTTTTAAATTTATGATTGCAGAGAATGCAGGCGTTGCAGAAGTGGTGAAAAATTCGAAACTCTCGGCAGAGGCTGCAGAATTTGTTCCTCAGAGCTTCAGTCCCGCACCTGCACCTGTAAGTGGGTCATAAAAGTACAAATTTAATCAATAACACTCTGAAAGGGTTCTCTTTTCTGAACATCGGACTTATTTTCAGGTTGACCGTAGGTCAGGAAAAACGTGGAAATCATGGAAAAATCAGGAAATATTATTGGTCAGGGAAAAATTAGGGACTTTGAAAAATCTTAGCAAAAGTCAGGGAATTTCTATAAGCGGCACTTTAAGTAACTGTCAGAGATAGTAAATTTCAAATTTAAATATGAAATTGTTTTATTCCGTTTATAAAAGATTCTATGTTGAAAATGTTACAAGATTAAGATTCTGGTCTTTGAATATTAAAAATCAGATAAAATGAAAAATTGGTCAGGGTAAAATTAGGGAATTTGGAAAATAAAGTTTTGCGGCCAGCTTGATATAATGTTCTTGCAATTAATTAATTTTCTTTGTATTGATATTTCCTTTTTTTGCAGCTGATTTCTTCTGAAGATTATATTTTTAGTTACAAATTTTCTGATGTGGTTGAAAATTCAATAATTTTGTTAAAAACTCATCCTTTTTCTTTGAAAATTCAATTATTTTAACGAAAATTCTTCTTTTCGCATCAAAAATCTAATGTGATTCAAGTTCTGAACGTTTAAGTGAACGAACTTTTTTACTGATGGTTTTGTAAACTAGAAATATTGATAAAATACACATCTATTCATACTGAAAATTATAGAATACAAAAGCAATTTATAATTCATTATTTTAGATTTTAGGTGGGACAATATTTGTAGATAAAATAGAAATGGATAGGAAATTAACTTTTTGTAGAAAATTGTTTTTTTTTTTTTTTTTTTTGTATAATTCAACTGTTTTTGCTTGAAAATAAAAGTATTTTTTGGTGGAAATATCTACTATTACATTATGCGTTAAAAATTCATCTTACTTTCTTGAAAATTCGTTTTTTTTTCTCGGTGAAAATGAACGTTTTAACTGAAAATTTAACTATTCCAGTTGAAGATTCGTCATTTTAGTTAAAATTCATCTCTTTGGTTGAAAGATAAACTATTTTGTTAAAAATTGATCTTTCTTAAATTGGAAATTCAACTACATATTTTTTTGGAAATTCGTTTTCTGTGCGTTTAAAATTAATTTTCTGAACTAAAAATGTAACTCATCCATTTTTGGTGATAAATTGAACTTTTTCGTTTAAAATCCGTCTTTGTTGGTAGAAAATTAATCTTCTTGTTTTGACATTTCGTATTTTGGCATTAAATTTCAAGAATTTGGTTAACTGTTTTTTTTCTTTCTTAAATGAAATGCCTTTATTTGTTGAGAATTCGTCTTTTTGGTTGGAATTAATCATTATTTTAGTTGAAAATTCATTTCTTTGTTTGAAAATTTGAATAATTTGTGGAAATTATGAATACACTGTTGAATTTTATTTGTTTTAATTAGTGGGTTTTTACTGAAATTTTTTTTTCCATTTTCGGCTAAAATTTCTTTCTTTTTTTTAGTTGAAAGTTCATGTATTTTGTTAAAAAATTGTACTTTTTTATAGATAATTAATCTTTTGGGTTGAAAATTCGTATTTTTTGGTAGAAAATTCATCTTTTGGATTGAATATTCAACTATTTGGTTAAAAATAATTTATTTGGTTTAATAATCATTATTTTACTTAAAAATTCATTTCTTTGGCTGGAAATTCAACTATCTTGTTGAAAATTAGTTTTTTTTTTCTGCTGAAAAATTAGTTTCTTTTTTACTGAAAATTCAGCTTTTACATTTCCGGTTGAAAATTCAACTATTTGTTCGAAAATTCATTTATTTTGTTAAAAATTCGTATTTTTGGTAGAAAATCTATCTTTTTGTTTTAAAATTCATCTTTTTGGTAAAAAGTTAATCTTTTTTGGTTGAAATATCAACTATTACATTTTTTGTCGAGAATTCATCCTTTTGGATTAAAAATTAATCTTTGTTTTGTTGAAAATTCAACAGTTTTCAAAACAGTTAAATTATTTGGTTAAAAATTCAAGTGTTTGTGGTAGAAGTTCAATGTTTTTTGTTTGTCAGTTCGACCATTTGGTTGAAAATTCAGCTTTGTGGGTTGAAAATTCAACAATTTGATTAAAAATTCAACTAATTTGTTAAAATGTAACTATTTTATTAAAAAGTCATCTTTGATCGAAAATTCATCTTTTATGGTCATCTTTTTTGGTTAAACCAAATAAATTTGAAGTTTTTAAATTTTAATCTGAAATGGTTTTATTCCGTTTATAAAAGATTCTATGTTAAAACTGTTACAAGATTAAAATGCTGTTCTTTGATTAGGGAAAATGAAAAATTGGTCAGGGAAAAATCAGGGAATTTTGAAAATGAAGTTTTTTACCCACCCTCTATATTTTTTGCGACCACTGAGTTAACGTTAGGATCCGTTTTTTTTTTTAAATTTTATAATTGTTATTTTTTCCAAAAAGCAGGCGCAACAAGGATGGGCGGGTCGTCATTCAATTCAAGATCGCCTGCAAATGGCCAGACAGGGCCAGTCTCCAGGTCAACGACATCAAGGATCTCACGGAATGCATCAACAGCACATGCAGTACGTAATTCAGCAGCCGCATGGACAACAAATGTACCAACAATATGGTGAAGTGCCACAATACCAAGGCTATAACCAGCAGCAAGGTGGTCAGGACTTTGGCTACTATGATGGAGGATCTGGAGATTATGCTGATAAACATCAGGTTTGCGAATAAATAGCTTCCATTTTTTGATTTTTCCGGCTTCGGGCTCACAAAGTATTGCCACCGGGGGTCTAGCGATCTTGAAAACCTGGAATTCCCCTTGAATTGTTTTTAACCTTGAATACCTGGAAATTTTGAATTTAAATTTTCCATGAGAACCTTGAATTTGATTTTTCTTTATTCTTTGCTTATAAAACATTTATTAGATTAATATCGGAAGAGTAATTACAATAGTTTAGTCTTTTATTATTGCTTACAATCTTTTAGTATTTTCATATTTAAAATTTGGTAAGGTATGTTAAAATATGCATTTTTTGTGATATTCAGCTTACATATTATAAAAATTATTAGTTGAAAATGTCGATGTTAATTCAGTTTCAGGATTAGATTTTTTGAGGAGTTGACCACTCTACTTTTGTGTGTACACCAGTTATCTAGATTTAAAAATATTTTAAAGATTTCTAACGATTTCCGAAGATTTCAAGGGTTTTACAATATTTCAAAGATTTGAAACGGTTTCAAAGGACTTCACAAAGATTTCAAAAAGATTTGATTAAAAATATTTCGAAATATTTAACCCTTTATGAACCGAGTTTTTTTACGTGCACACACAGTGCTTTATGACGTCATAGTCAAAAAATGCAAAAATATTGATCGTTTTTCAAATCTTTTACAAACAAAAGAAACAATTTTCTTGCCTATGCTGCAAGTAAATCGAAAATATATTAATTTTTTGCAAAGTTATGGATTTTCGAACGCGTTTTTGGGAACTAAAGTTCTCAGTGGGTCTTAAAGGTTTAAAACGATTTCAGATATTTAATCAAGATTTCAAAGCTTTCAAAAGGTTTCACAAAAGTTTCAAATATTTAAGATTTCAGATAGATTTTAAAAGGCTTAACAAGATTTTAGAAGAAGTCAAAATATTTCATGGGTTTCAAAGATTTCACAAGGATTTTAATGATTTCACAAGGATTCAAAATATTTAAAAATATTTTAGAAGATTTCAAATGTTTCAAGGATTTCACCAAGCTTTCAAGGATTTAAAAAATTTCAGAAAGGCGTGTACATCAGATTTTAAATCTTTCAAAGGATTTCAAAATGTTTCAGAAGATTTCACAAAGATTTAAAATATTTCCCTGATTTCACAAATTTTTCAAAGATTTTACAAAGATCACACAAAGGCTTTAAAGGTTTCAAAAAGGTTTAAAAAGATTTTAGAAGATTCATAAGAATTCAAAAGATTTCACTTAGGCGTGTACATCAGATTTGAAATATTTGAAAACATTTCAAAAGATCACAAAGATTTCAAAGATCTCGCAATTATTTCATCGATTTGAAAGATTTCACAAAAATTCAAATGATTTCACAAAAGCGTTGTACATCAGATTTCAAAGGTTTCAACAGATTTTTGAAGATTTCAAGGATTTTAAAGGATTTTAAAGGTTTTACAATTATTTCAACAATTTTCAAAGATCTCACAAAGATGTCCAAGATATTAAAAGATTTGAAAATTAATTAGATATCTCAAATTTGTTAGTGACTTGCATATTTTATTCCAAAGTGACGATTTGAAAAATATTATCGAATGTTAAAATATCTCGAGGGGTTAATTACTCGGATTTTTGGTGTACACTGGATTACAAGATTGCATGGGATTGCAAAAGATTTCGTGGATTATAAGAAATTCATTATAGAAATTCATTATAGAAAATCAATTATAGGATAATCAGCATTCAAATAAATAATACCAAAATATTGAAGGAATTACTGTAAAAAGTAAAGAAACTTTAAATTTATTCAAATTTATTTTAGACCACTCCTAATCTCATATGAGAGTAAACAATAATATCGGTTCTGCACAAATAAACTTTACCCAGCAAAAATTGGTAAATTTCCTTGATATACTTGAAACATCTTAAAATTTAATGGAAATAATTTTAATTCTATTAAAATCTTTGAAATTTGTAAATGTAATTTATTCCTTAAAGTATAGATCATTTGAAAGCCCTTGAATTTAATTAAAATTAAACTTATTCATTAAAGTTATCTTTAAAAAACCGTTTAAATCTCTTGAAATCCTTGGAGATTTAGTAATATCTTTAAAATCGTTTGGAATTCCTTGAGATACCTTAAAATTCCTTGAAATATGTAAAATCGACAAGGATCCCGTGAAATTCAATGAAATTTTAATTATTTTCTAAAGTTCTCTAAAAATCCCTTGCAATTTTTAGAAATCCTGCAAAATTCTTTAAAATTCCTTGAAATTGTTGATATCTCTTGAAATCATTTATAGTCCCTTCAAAACTTGGGAAAACATAAAAATCCATTAAAAAAAAAGTATAAATCATTTGAAAGCGCTTGAATATAATTTAAATTAATCTTATTCATTAAAGTTCGCTTTAGAACAAAAACGTTCAAATCTTTAGAAGTCTTTGAAAGTCCTTGAAACCCTTGGAGATTTAATAAAACCCTCAAAATCTTAAAAGTCCTTGCAATTCCTTAAAATCCCTTGAAGTCTGTGAAATCGCTAAGGATCCCGTGAAATTCAAGTAAATTTCATTTATTTGCCAAAATTCTCTAGAAATCTCTTGAAATATTTTGAATTCCTACAAAATGCTTTGAAATCCTTTGAAATTGTTGATATCTCTTGAAATCCCTTATAATCCCTTAAAATTCCTTGAAACCTTTGGAAAACATAAAAATCCATTTTTAAAAGTATAAATCATTAAAAAGCCCTTGAAATCGGTAAAAATCCCGTGAAATTCAATGAAATTTCATTTATTTGCCAAAGTTCTCTAGAAATCTCTTGAAATCCTTTGTAATCCCTTAAATTCCTTGAAATCGTTGGAAAACATGAAAATCCACTTTAAAAAGTAGAAATCATTTGAAAGTCCTTGAATATAATTTAAATTAATTAATTTAATTAGGTTGTCTTTAAATGCCCCGTTTAAATTTCTGGAAATCTTTGCAATTCTTGGAGAAATAATATAATCCTTGAATTTTGTGAAATCGTTTGAAATTCCTTAAAATTCTTTGAAATCTTTGGAAATTCTTCAAAATCGTACAAAACACCTTCAAATCTCTTGACATTTTTGAAAAACGTAGAACTTCTCTAAAATCCCTTGAAATGTTTCGAAATTATTTCATATCCGTCGAAATATTTTTAACTCTTAAAAAAGGATGAAATCTTTTTAAATTATTTTAAAAATTCATAAATTGCATAAAATCCTTTTGAAAGTCCTAATGTCCCTTAAAACTTCCTGGTATGTTTGGAAATCTTTCAAATTCCGTGAAATTTTTATTAAATCTGACGAAATCGCTTAAAATCAATAGAAATTCTTTGGAATTCAAATTAAATTAAACTTATTTACTAAAGTTCTCTAAAAACTCGTTTAAATCTCTATAAATCTATGAAATTCCCTGAAATACCTTAAAATCCCTTGAAATCGCTAGGAATCACTTAAAAATTAATTTAATTTATTTTCCAAAGTTCACTAAAAATATCTGGAATCTTTCTATATCCGAAAAATTTCTTTAAAATCCTTTGAAAGTCTTGAAATCTCTTGAAATCCTTTGGAATTCCTTAAAACCTTCGGAAATGTTTGATAATCTTTCACCCTCGAAATGTTTCAAAATTCCTTGAAATCCGTAGAAATCCTTATTAAGCCTTAAGCCTTAAAATCAGTGGAATTTCCTCGAAATTTTTTTAAATCCTTTGTAATCCCTTACAACCTCCTGCTATATTTGGAAGTCTTTAAAATGTGGTGATATTTTTATGAAATGTAATGAAATCGCTTAAAATCCATGGAAGTTCTCTGGAATTCCTTTAGATTCTTCAAAATTTGGAAAATCCTACGTTAAGTAAATAAATCATTCGTTCGCACTTTTCCTATTTTTTCATTGTACTCTTTCAATATTTAAGCATTCTTTACTTCTATACTGATTTGCTATAATGATTTTTTTAGAATCTCGAAAAAATTATGAGAAGTTCATTATAGAAAAATCATTATAGACCTATAGTGAATTCCCTATAATATTCTTTCCTAAGGGGAGATTACAAGGAATTGTAAAGGTTGCGTGAGATTGAAATGGATTGAGTGAGATTGCAGGAGTAACTAACCCCTTGTCCGGGAATTTGAAAACGAAATTTCACTAGATACCCTGCAATATAAATAAATGTCTGTTCTTGCAGTCATCTAGAAGGGAGGTCAACAATCATTCTTCAGATTACGAAGGGACATTGCGACATCTCGATCACGTAATGAAATCGCTCACTATGAATCCAGGACGATTTGATGCATTAGTAACTCGCATTGTCAATAGCGTAAAACCCTACCTCGATCAGCCTAGTCAGTCTCAACAAATCGCTTCAATGATCATCCAACAGGTTCGTTTTGTTTATCCTCGCTTTCAATTCTATTCGAATTTAAGCAAGTATCTAATATTCTAATTACTGATATCAATTTCAGTCAATCAACGAGACGAATTTCCGATATAGCGGTGCGAGGCTTTGCACGAGTCTTGTAGCTGCTACATCTACTTCCATTTTTAAAGACACTTTGCTAACTCGGTAAATATATCATGTAACTTATCCTCTTAAAGGGCAACAGTTTAGACGCCCTGTTTCCAGGGTGTCTGCCTGACTGGGAAACCGGGAAAACTTCGGGAATTGGATTCAGTGAGCGGAATTTTTCATTCGATTCTACTAAAATGAGTATTAAAAGTGTTTTGGTATTTTATTACTCTCAGTTTGTTCAATCACGAAAGAAATAATGAAGAAAACTTTATTTTTGATAATGGCTATAATATTAGCGATGCTGTTCGAAAATTGTTTTATATTTTGAAATCAAAGAGAGGAAAAACTATGTTTTAAAATAAAAATATAAAAACTGTGGTTATGATTTAGAACAGGGAATTTTGGAAGAAATTTGTAATTCTGAATTTAAAATCGAAATTTTCTCAAAGAATTATTATGGTTCTGACTTTGAACCAGGGTTTTTTGAAAATAATTATAAATTTGAGTTAGTTCAGGGACTTTTCCAAAATAATTATTTCTGAATTATACCTGGATTTAAAAAAGAAGTATAATTCTGACTTGGAACAGTAAATTTTCCGAAGCAATTATATGTAAGTCTGAATTGGAAGAGAGAATTTTTGAAAAAAATTATAATTCAGATCTGAAACATTTTTCGAGAAAAATGATCATTTTGAGTTGGAATAGCAAATTTTTCAAAGCAGTTATATGTATTTCTGAATTGCATAAGAGAATTTTCGGGAGAAAAAATTATAATTCAGACCTGGAAGAGGGAATGTTCCAAAAGAATGATAATTTTGACTTGGAAGGGGGAATTTTCGAAAAAAAATACGATTCTGATTTGCAACAGTGGATTTTCTAAAGAATTTTGATTCTGATTTGGAACAGGGGATTTTTTAAAATAATAATTTCGGGTCGATTCAGAGAATTTTTTAATTTAATGATAATTTTGACTTGGAACGGGGTATTTTGATAAAGGATTCTGATTTGGAACAGGGAATTTTTGACAAGAATGATAATTTTGAGTTGGAACAGGAAAATTTTCGAAGCAATTACATCTAATTCTGAAATGGATCAGAGAATTTTCGAAAAGAAATTATAATTCAGATCTGGAGCAATAAATTTTCCAAAAGAATTAGAATTCTGATTAGGAACATGAGATTTTCTGAAAGAATTACAGTTTTGACTTTAAATGGGGTATTTTTGAAAAGAATTATGATTCTGGTTTAGAACAGGGTATTTTTGAAAAGAATTTTTAAGTTGGTTTAGGGAATGTTCCAAAAGAATTATAATTTTTACTTGGAACGGGGTACTTTCGAAAATAATGATGATTCTTATTTCGAACAGGGAATTTCCGAAAAAAATTATGAGTTTAAGATAGTTCAGAAAATTTTCCAAAAGAATTATTATTTTGACTTTGAACGGGGTATTTTTGAAAAGAATGATAATATTTAGTCGGTCCAGAGAATTTTTAAAAATAATTATAAATCTGAGTTATACCTAGATCAAAAAAAAAGTATAATTCTGACTTTGAACAGGGAATTTTTGCAAAAAATGCTAATTTTGAATTGGAACAAGAAATTTTTCAAAGAAATTATATGTAATTCCGAATTCGATCAGCGAATTTGCGAAAAAAAATAATATAATTCAGATCTGGTGTATTTTCGAGAAAAATGATAATTTTGTGTTGGAACAGGAAATTTTTCGAAGCACTTATATGTAATTCTGAATTGGATCAGAGACTTTTTGAAAAAAAAAAATTGATCTGGAGCAAGTAATTTTCCAAAATAATTATAATTCTGACTTGGAACAGTGAATTTTCTAAAATAATTACAATTTTGACTTAGAATGGGGTATTTTTGAAAATAATTATGATTCCGAGTTGGAACAGGGAATTTTCGAAAAGAATTATAATTACCAGGCCGGGAAAATCAGCTGATATTTATTATGTAAAATATTTGTCCAGGTGTCAAGAACAAACCCAGTCGTTCTCATCTTCTTGGCAAGAAACAACCAAGCACTCTGATGACGAGGAGAAAAAGTGTCACGGATTGATATTATTCCTTGCGGAACTGGTGATTCAAATGGAATCCTCGATTGCAGTTGCATTAGGAAAATTATTAGTGCAACTAATATCTGCTGTTTTGCAAAGTCCAGCTCAAAATTCCGCTAAAAATATCTGCCAAGCTCTCAAGGTAAGACAGAAATTAGATTTTTGAAGAATTGGATCGTTTTATAGATTTTCAGGGTTGGTCACTGGACCGGGAAATGATCGGGAAATTTTTGAGTTCGGTAAAACCGGGAAGTGACAGTGAATTTATTTTTTGACCGGGAATTTTACAAAATTTTTAGAAGTAAAATCTATTCAACCGCATGACGTAATGCAATTTAAAATAGGTTTGATTTCGAATTTTTTTAAATGTTAAGTACATTGACAATTAAAGAATTTTAAAACGCAGTTTTGAAGACTTACGAGGAGATGATCAGAGTTAGTTTTTTTTTTAAGTCTCATGAATTCCCTATTGAGAGTCCATTGGATGACTAATAATTTGCCAAAATATTATTTACCAATGGCAACTCGTTTACGAAAAAATCGACTGTTTGAAAAAAAATGGATTGCAAGTGTTTATTTATTAAATCCTCATGTAAAACTATGTAAATATAACATTTTTAACACTAGTTTTTAATACAAAATTTGCTTCTTTCTTGAATTTTCAACTGTTGAAGAATTGAATTAAATTTTCAACAGTTGCATTTTTAAGAGTTGATTTTTTGTGTGTAAATTGTCCTCAATGTTCAACATTTGAAAACCCATTTTTCAATTTTCTTTCATTCTTAACTGTTGAAAATTCAAGAAAGCGAATTTTTTATTTAAAAAAGTGTTAAAAATGTTATAATCACATAATTTTACATGAGAATTTAATAAATTTTGTGAACGCGCAAGCCATTGGCAAAAAATGTTTTGGCAAATTAATAATCATCCAATTGATTCTCAGATAGGGAATTTATTAGACTTGGAAAAATGCCAACTCTGATCATCTCCTTGTTAAACAATTACAATTTAAAAGCGTTTGAAATGGAAAATTAAAAAAAAGTTTTAAGTTGATCAACTGTAAGTATAAATTAATTAATTATTTTTAAAATTGAAACTTTATAAATTATTTTCAAATTATATTCAAATATTTCTTCAGTCTAAAATATTCCATTTTGAACCCATTCAATTTGAAAATTTTCAAATTTTAGAAATATTTTATTGTTCATTTAAAATGTGCAATTATAAATCAAATTTTAAAAACTGTACAATTTGAAACTGAATTGTTTGAAATAGCCTTGAATCGTTAAAATTTGAAAAAGCTAAATTTAAACTTTGAACGTTACAATTTTAATTTTTTTTTTAATTGTTATTTGTGAGTTAAAATTCTTAATTTTGATGTATAAATAATAATTGAACATTTACTAATTTAGAAAACTTCCAGTAAGTTGAAGAGTTATTTAGAAGTTTTGAAAACATAAAAAAAATTTTTTGAAAGTATTTCAAAAAATGTAAAACAAAATTTAGATTTTTGAAGACTTCGAAATAAAATTTTGAAGCTATTTAAGGGGTTTGTAAGGTATTAAAATAAAATTTTCTTTGGTATTCCTGGGATAATTGGAAATTGTTATTATTTTGAAAAAATATATATTTTTTATTATATTATTCTTCTTTATTATTATATTCAAAACAAACTTTAATGTATAAATAAAAATTAAAAAATTATTGATTTAAAACTACCTAAAATTAAAATAATTTAACTTTTAATTCAAAAAGTGTTCATTTAAAATAAAATTTTAAATCGGTCAGTTTTCAATGTTTCTCACTTAAAATTGCTTTCAATGATATAATTTCGGACATTTACAAATTTATTGATTCCTTCTTCAAATAAGAGCATTGAAAATGGTAGTGTGGATTTAATTTTTTTAACAAAAAATGTTTAAACGGTTGGATTTAGAAAAGTTAAAATTTGTTTATTTTGGATTTTAACGGCATTTCTGTTAAAATGTTTTAATTGAGAAGTGCTAAAAGCTTCTATTTTATACACGTACATTATTGAGCGTTTAAATTAAAAAAATTTTAAGCTTCAATTTTAAAAGTTTAATTTTCAATTTTAAACGTTTAAATTTCAAGAGTTCCACTTTCAGTGTTTTGATTTAAAGTTCAGTTTTTATTACTTCAAATGAAAAACTTTTCAGCTATGAGAGTTTGAATTTTTTAATTTCAACTAGAAAATAAACATGCGCGCTGCGCGCACGATTATTATTTTGTATTTTCACGCAACTTTTAAATTTTGGTATAAAATTAATATTAATACAACATTATTGTATTTCATAGTATCTATCGTCTAAAATAATAAAAAAAGCAAAAACAATATTTTTAATAATTGATTAAGAATATCAACTTGACATGAAAAACACTAACATAATAAAAAATGGTTTAAGATTGTAAATCTTCATTTAAATTTAATGTTCTTCGTTTAAATAACCGATTTTCGGGGGAAAATATAAACATAACCTAAAATTGTACCAAAATCGCAAATCGTCCTTGAAATTTATAACGATTTCCGGTGAAAAACGCCAGCATAACCTTAAACTGTTAAAGATTGTGTATTCTCTTTGGAATTTAATTATTTTTAATAAAAAGTACCGTTTGCCAGTATAAAATGCCAACTATAGCAAAAATAATGTCCAAATGATAATCTGAAAAATCGTATTATTTTTTAAATTAAAAATACCAATTTCCGACGAAAAACACTAACTAAACAAAAAATTGTTTCAAACGTTTTTGGTTTAAAACGTTTAAAATAACCGATTTCCCGTGAGAAATGTTAACATAACCTTAAATTGTTTCTAAATTATAAATCATTTAAATCCATATCGATATTTCCAATGACAATTGCTAGCTTCAACTACAATTGCACAAAATGTTTTAATCTTTTTTGAAACTTAATTTTTTTTACAAAAACTTCTGATTTCCAGTGTAAAACGCCAACATAACCTGCAATTGTTAAAAAGTTGTAAATCGTCTTTGAAATCTAATTTGTTCATATTAAAAATACAAATTTTTGAGGAAAAACAATAATATAATCTTAAACTGTTTAAAAATAGCAAGTCTTGTTCTAACTGTAATGATTTTAGTTTTAAAATACCAATTTTTGTGTGGAAAACGCTAACGTAACCAAAAATTGTTGAAAAATTATGAATCTTTAAAATCTAATGATTTTTGTTTTAAAGTGTCGAATTTCTGGTAAAAAAAACATTTAAAAAACCGAAAAACATAAATTGTTGAACATTTTTTGATTCTTTGTACTGTAATAGTTTTTATTTAAAACTACCTATTTCCTGTGTAAAACGCTAAAATACCCTACAATTGTTGAAATTTGGGAATCTTCATGATGATTTTTGTTTTAAAATGTTAATTTCCGGTCAAAAACTAACTCAACTTGAAATTTTTACAAATTTTAAGTCTTATCGGAACTTTATGATTTTATATTCAAATTATTTTTTAAGAATACTGATTTCTACCAAAAAGCACAAATGTTTTTCTCATCGCATAAGGTTTTTTATAATTTTTCTTATTACAAGTGATCATTTGTATATTAAATTTTCGAAAATTAAAATGTAAGATATCAAACAACTTCAACTAATAAAAAGCCAATCACGTTTTCAACAACAATAATTGCGATATTTTTGAGAAATATCGGTACATCACGTTTGTTTTTTAGATGGGATTACCGTGAAAAATTTTTCCGAACCGCGGAAAAACGGGCAAATGATCAGGGATTTTTTTTCCTCAATTGAAACGACCACTTTGATTTTAAACTAATTTTTGCTTTGTTTTGATTATTCCAGTTAGCTGGTCAAACTTTGGAGAGCGACAGCAGCAGTAAGAAGGACATGGAACAGGTGATGCAGAAATTGACTAAGCTCGTAACAGAAGGTCGTGTCGATTCTCACGTAGGTCGAATGGTTCAAGGAGTGAACAATCTGCGGAGTGAGAATTGGGGAAATTCGGTAAAAACTGAGCCGGACACAAATTCTACCTCTACAACTCCACAATCCGACGAACCAGTTTTTTACGGCCCTGACGGAACTGTTCTGTCTGCCGAGGAAAGCAAATTCTTGCAAGATTTAGCAGAGGCAAACCCAGAAATGGACGAGTAAGAAATTTACTCCTTTTTGGTTATTTTTTACGATTTTTGTTTCACAATTAATAATATATACAAATATAAAACGGGATAACTATGATTATAATTTTAACTTTTACAGTTTAATCACTTTAAAAAAAATTGAAAGACTTGTATTTATTTTTTTATGAAAAATTCTTTTATTTTTTCATAGATTATTGTGGAAAGGGCTTGGAAAATTCAGGGTGGCTGCTGGACGGGAAATGACTGGGAATTTGTTTAGAACGGAAAAAACTGGGAAATGGCAGTGAATTTATTTTTTCACCGGGAATTTTACAAATGTTTAGATGAAAAATGTATCCAATTACTTCAAACATCATAATTTTCAAATTAAAAGCGTTTGAATTTGAAAACTTTTGATGAAAAACACCTCAAGTTGATCAACTGTAAATATAAATTAATTAATGATTTTTAATACTGAACTGTAGTTCAAGTGTTAAAAATTGGGCAATAATTGATTTTACATGATGATTTTTAATCTGTTTAAAATCAAACAATTTACAGATTTTAACGTTGAAAATTGAAATTTTTCAATTCAAAAGCCTCAATAGTTAAACCATTGTAAACATCCTATTGAGACTTTATAAATTATTTCCAATTTAAAAATTATTTAAAATTAATAGTATCATAATTAAGAGCTTTTATTCAATTAAAAATCGTATGTTTAAATATTGTTTCTGTCTAAAATATTCCATTTTTAACTCATTGAACTTGACATTTTTTAATTAAAAAAAGAACAATTTTTAAATATTTGACTCTTAATTTAAAATGATAAATCACAAATCAAATATTCAAATCTATACAATCTGAAACTGAATTGTTTGAAATAGAAAGTCTTGAATCCTTAAAATTGCAGTGCTAAATTTAAACTTTGAACGTTAAAATTGTTATTGTTCCATTTAATAAATTTGTAATTTGTAAATGAAAATATTGAATTTTGATGTGCAAATAACAATTGAACAATTATTAATTTTAAATTAGGCAAAATTGAAATAATAAAATAATAATAGAATAATATTCAAGGAATTCAGGGAATTCATAATATTGAAGGATTTTAGAGAATTCAGAATATTTGAGGAATTCAGGGGATATTCCAGGAATTCAGGGCATTCAGGATATTCAAGGATTTCAGAGAATTCCGAATATTCAAGGATTACAGAGAATTTCAGAGAATTTATGGAATTCAAGGAATTTAGAGAATTCAGAATATTTGATTAATTCAGAAGAACTAAAGAAATTCAGGGGATTTCGAGAATTCAAAGAATGTCAGAAATTTATAATATTCAAGGAATTCAGGGAATTCAGAATATTCAAGGATTTCAGAGAATTCGGAGAATTCCGAGTATTCAAGGCATTCAGTATATTCAACGATTACAAGGAATGCAGAGCATTTAGAGAATTCAGAATATTTGAAAAATTCAGGGGATTTAAAGAATTTTAGAAATTTAGGATATTCAAGGAATTCAGAATATTGAAGGATTTCTGAGAATTCAGAGAATTCCGTATATTCAATGCATTCAGGATATTCAACGATTACAAGGAATTCAGAGAATTTCAGAGCATTGAATTCAGAGTATTTATAGAAATCAAGGAATTTAGAGAATTCAGACTATTTAAGGAATTCAGAATGTAAAAGGATATCAGAGAATTCAGAGAATTGAAGGAATTCAGAATATTTAAGGACTTCAGAGAAATTAAAGACATCGGAGAATTTAGAATTCAGAGAATTAAAGGAATTTAGGGATTTGCGAGTATTCAGTCAATGCAAGGAATTTAGAATATTCAGGGAATTCTAGGAAATTCGAATATTCAAGGAATTCAGGATAATCAGGGAAATCAGAGTATTTCAGGGATTTCATGCTTGAAATTAAAAAATTTTTATTGTAATTGATTTGAACAATCTAAATATTTTTACTGAAACTAATATTAGAAGTTAAAAAAGGTTAAAGACTTCTCCTTTATTCCAAGTATTTTAAGTAATGAAAAACTTATTATCTGAAAAAGAAAATTAACGAAACATAGTAAGTAAAACTTCAAATGTATTTATTTCGAAAACAGTTTACAATGATTAGTTTCATTTTTTTGTGCAATTGCGAAGATTTAAAATTAATCTTAAAGAATTTCATATATTATAAATTGAGCATTATTTCCTTTTACACTTGAGTGCTTTTATAATTTAAAAAATAAAACGAAGCAATTGAATAAAATAGGAATACGAAATAAAAGCATTTCTTTTTTTTAAATTAAGAGTTTTTAATATTTAGAGCAATGAAAATTTGGCTGATTCTATGATTTCCTGAAAATCTCTGAATTCCTTGAAATCTTCGAATATTCTGAATTTCCTGAATTCCTGAGGTTTCTTTAAATTCGTTAAACGATCTAAAATCCTTGAAATTCTCTAAATTCAATGAAATCCTTGAATTTTTTTAATTACTGAAAATGTCTGAATTTCTTTAATTCGGAATTCTCAGAATTCCTGGACTATTTTTAATTCCTGGCATTATCTGACTGCGTGAAGATCATTGAATTTCTTAAATTCTCTGAATTCCTTAAACTCTCAGAATTCCTTAAATTCCCTGAAATCCTCGAATATTCTTAATTCCTTGAATTATCTGAATTCACAGAATTCCTGAAATATTCTGAATTCTTGAAATTCTTTGAACTCTTCAAATCCACTGAATTCCTCAACTATTCTGAATTCTCTACAGGTTCCTTGAATTTCCTAAATTCTCTCAAATTCTCTGAATTCCTTGAATTCAGAGAATTTCTTGAATTCGTTCAATTCTTCTGACTTCTTTGAATTATTTTGAAGTCCTTGGAATTCAGGGAGTTCTAAGAATTTAGGAATTTAGTCTGGGAATTCGGAGGAATTCAGTTGATTTTAAGGAAGTTAAAAGAATTAAAAAGGATATGAAAGAGTTTAAAAGCATTTCAAGCAATTCAAAGGAATGAAAAATCATCAAAAACTGAATATTTTTTAGGAAGATTTTTTAATTTTTCAAGACCCTTTTCACATTAATCTGTGAAAAAAGAAAAGCATTTTACTTAAAAAAGAAAACCATGCGTCTCAAATTATTATTCTTTTTTTTTAAGTGATTAAACTATACAATTAAAAAATTTAAACAAATGGTAACCTTTTTTATATTTGTATATTATTAATTGGCAATGCAATGTTTCCTGCGCGCATAATTTTGCTATTTTTATTAATAATGCTTCTTTTTTCTGATGTGTGTGATGAATTTAATTTTGAATTGCAGGGATGTCGAACTTGAGAACGAAGCTGATAAGTGGGAGGATGAAGAGGAAGAAATAATTGTGGCAGCTGCTTTTGAAGAGTTTTTAAATTTAAGCAATAAGCGATAGTTCACTCGTACACATACAACGCATAATTTATTTTTTACAGACGTAAAAGGAAATTGCTCATTTCTACAGGAAAATTGATTATACATGCATACAGGCATCTTTTGTTATTTTTTTTATTTGAGACATAACACGAATGTAGTATTTTAAGGCAGGTTAGGCGTATTAAAGATGTCTATCTATACATATATTGTACGTATAATTATATGGGAGACAATGGGTGGTTAACTTAAAGCACTTAATTCCATCATTTACATGAAATGACTTAAGTATCGCACGACGGTCGTGTTACTATATGCAGCATTTTACTTTGTACGAATCAAATTTTGAAAAATAAACCCCCTTTTTGTATCCCAAAGAATCTTCAAGTCACATTTTTTTATAATTACAGGTTGCTATAGGTCGGTAATTTCAGAAAAACAGGGAATTTTTGATTAACTGAACTTGAAGTTAAGTTTATTATTCTGTTGAAAATTCAATAATTTGGTTAAAAAGTGATTCTTTTTCGTTAAAAATCACAAATATCTGGTTGAAATTTATATGTTTTGGTTGAGGATTCAACTATTTTCTTTTTAATTAATTTTTTAAACTGACAATTGAAATATTCCATGCTCGGTTTAAAATTTATCTTCTTCGTTGGCAGTTCATCTGTTTGGTTAAAAATTTAACTATTTCGTTGAAAAAAATTTTTTTACTGAAATTTTTAGTTGAAAATTTATCTGTTTTAGTTGAATACTTAGATATTTTGTTGAAAATTGGTCTTTTTTTGGCCGAATTAAACTGTTTTTGGTTTAAAATAAAATATTTTTGGCTGAACTATCAACTATTACATTTTTCTTTGAAAATTCGTCATTTTTGGTTGAAAATCCAACTATCTAGTTTAAAGTGGAACTAATTTGATAAAAATTCATTTGAACTATTTTGTTGAAATTTATATTGTTTTTTTTTTCAATTTGAAAATTAATATTAAACTATTCCATATTTGGTTGATAATTTATCTTCTTCTTAACAATTCATTTTTTTGGCTGAAAATTTATTTTATTTGGTAGAAAATGAATTTTTTTAGTGAAAATTCTACTATGAAATTTTTAGTTGAACTGGTAAAAAATTATTTATCTTTATTATTATTTATCAAATTATTTATCTGTTTTAGTTGAAAATTGGTTATTTTTGGTAGAAAATAAAGCTTTCAGGCTGAAAATGCAATTATTTGGTTAAAAATTTATTTTGTCGGTTGAAGATTCATCATTTTAGTTAAAAATTCATTTGTTAAAATGAAAATTTATCTATATCTTTTTTCGTAAAAAAATCCTCTTCTCTGATAGAAATTCAATATTTTTTGTTAAAAATTCATTTGTTTGTTTGAAAATTTAACTATTTCGTTGAAAATTAATTTTTTTACTGTTTAATTGTTAAATTTTTTAACAGTTCAATATTTGGTTGAAGATTTATCTGTTTTGGTTGAAAATTGACATACTTAGTTGAAAATGGCTCTTTTTCGGTAGAAACTTTAGCTTTTCCGTTTTTTGTGGAAAATTGATCTTTTTTATGGAAATTTAATGTTCTTCGTTGACAATTCTTCGTTTTAGTTGAAAATTCATGTATTTTGTTGAAAATTGGCCTTTATTTGTAGAAAATTGATTTTTTTGGTTAAAATTTTTTCTGTTTGGTTGAAAATTTAATTATTTCGTTGAAAATTTATTTTATTTGGTTGGAAATTAATTTTTTTGCTGAAAATTTAACTTTTCTACTTTTAGTTAAAAATTCATTTCTTATTTTGAATATTCCTTTTTTGTTGTTGATTTTTTGTTTCTGATTAAAAAATTTACTGTTAAAATTTTATTTGAAAATTCATCTGTTTTAGTTGAAAATTCATGTACTTAGCTGAAAATTGCTCTTTCTTGGTAGAAAATTAATCTTTTAGTATGCAAATTCAACTATTTGGTGAAAAATATATTTTTTCGGTTGAAGGTTCATCATTTTAGTTAAAAATTCATTTGTTGAATTGAAAATTTAGCCATTCCGTTTTTTGTGGAAAATTTATCTTTTTTGATGGAAATTTAATTTTCTTGGTTGAAAATTCATCTTTTTGGTTGAAAATGTAGGTATTTCGTTTAAAATTCATTTTTTGTTACTGAAAAATTAACTACTTTGGTTAAAAATTCATTTTTTTGTTTGAATATTCTTTTTTTTTAAATTAATTTTTCTAAATGAAAATTTAACCAATTTATTTTTGGTTCTTAGTGTTCTTAGTTGAACATTCATACATTTTGTTGAAAATTCGTCTTTTTTGTAAAAAATGCAGCTTTTTGATTGATTATACAACTATTTGTTTCGAAATAATTTTTTTGGTCAAATATTCATAATTTTAGTTAAACATTCATTTCTTTTGTGGAAAAGTTAACTATTTTGTTAAAAATGCATTTTTTTTAGTAGAAAATTAATTTTTTTAAATTTCATTTGAACTATTTTGTTAACAATTTTTTTTTAAAATATAATTCTTTGAACCGACAATTGAACTGTTCTGTTAACATTTCATCTGTTTGATTAAAAATTTAACCATTTCGTTGAAAAAAAATTTTTATGTGGCTGTACATTTTTTTTATTACTGAAAATGTAACTATTTCATTTTTTCTTGGAAATCTAATTTTTTTAATTAACAATTCATTTATTTTCTTAAAAACTCGTATTATTTCATTCAATTCAACTTTTTCTTATTGCGAATTAAAATAGTTGTTAATGGAAATAGCAATTATTACACTTTTCATTGAGAATTTATTTTTTCATCAAAGATTCATAATTTTGGTTGGAAATTGAATTATTTTGTTAAATGTCAATAATAATTATTACATATTTTTTTGTTAGAAAATTAATTTTTTAACTGTCAACTGAACTTATCCACTGACAATTCATCTGTTTGGCTGACAATTCAACTATTTCGTTGAATATGTATTTTATTTGGTTGCAATTTTTTTTATTGAAATTGTAACTATTTCATTTTTTGTTGGAAACCTAACTTTTTTAGTTAAAATTTCATTAATTTTTTTGAGAACTCTTATTTTTTTATTGAATTGAACTTTTCTGATTGCAAGTTAAAATATATTTTAAGGAAATAGCAACTATTACACATTTTGTTGAGAATTCATTTCTTTATCGAAGCTTAATTACTTTGGTGGAAAATTTAACTATTTTGTTGAAAATTCCTTGGCTTTTTGGTTGATTTTTTAAAAATGGAAATTCAATTCTTCCTTGAAAATTTGTCTTATTTAATTGAAAACTTAACTAGTTTATTAAAAGTCCAGCTGTCTAAATTTAAAAAAAAATGTAAGATCAATCCAAATAACATTTTTTTATTTATAAAAGTAACTCTCGGGAAATCATCTTTTATTCTTCATGTTTTATTGAGTGAATTTTAAGTATGAAAATAAAATATAAAAAATAAATAAAAATTCAAATTCATGGACTATTGGAACAAATTCAAGGAATGATTAATTCTATTTTAAACATCAATAATAATTCATTTGGTTATTCGACGGTGACGAAAATTAATATAATTATGTAAAGTATATCCTATAATCATTTATCAGCTTCCTAAATTAAACATCTCAACTAAATTCATAAAAAATGGAAGCGTTAAAAAATTATTTGTCCTTTTGTAAAGTTACTTTCACAACTGAAAAAATAATTTTTTAATTTTGCATATAGATAGTACTATCTTTAACCATTTCAATATTTACAATTAATGAAGAAAATTATTTATAACAAACTCGCGAAGTTGTATACATATTCTGATTTTTTTATGTTTCATTAATGCTTTGCAGGAATGTAGGATCAATTATTTTAAAAATTGCAATACTTTGAAAAATCTCATAGCTTGTTTATATTTAAAAATAATTTAAATGATAAAAGTCTGAGTTTTGAAATATATAATATTGCGTAAATTATAATTTTTTGTAAAAAATTGTAATTACTTACTAAATTTATTAAAAGTGTCTAGATTTTAGAAAAGAAACTTGTAATTTCCAATAGAATTATTTTTGCGATTTTCTATTATTTTTGACGATTTTTTAAGAAATAATTCTACTAGAAACTACAAGTTGTTGCTGGATTTCGGGAACATTTACAAACTGTTACAAGTAATTACAAATTTGCACAGCATTACTCAATTCTTACACTGTTGTATTTTATTATGATTAATTGTATTTTATTGTGAAAATACATTTTCAACATCGATATTCGAGGTTTTAAAATCATAAAAAATAAAGAAGCTTGCGTTAAAAAAAAATCCTTCATTCTCCACCGTAATCGTGAGTTTGATAATTTTTAATATTGCTGCGTTGGAGTTCTGTGCATCTTACTGATAAAATTAAATATACCATAAAACTAGAAAACATATGCGTACTAAAAAATGTTTCTTAATTTTTTCTGGCATTTTAAAATTTTTCACAAATCTTCCTACTTTGTTTACTTTTTGATTTTTGTACTTTTTAAAAATAATTTTTGATATTGCTGCGTCCAAGGTCTGTCCATTTTCCTATACAATTTAGTATGCACTATATACATCTAAAAAAATGCGTGCGTATCAAGTAATTTTTCCGAATCTCTTTCGGTGTTTGAAAAAAGTTTCAGTAATATTTATAAAATTTTTACTAAAGAAACGAAAGTATTCTTAGAAGAAAATTTAAAAAAAGGTACATACACTTAAATATTAAAAATATTATAATAAATCAGAAGTAAGTGCCAGTAACCTGCCGGGAGTTTCATTTTCTAATCTTAAAAATATAAATAATTTAAAAATCCATAGCAACAAATTATGTAATCTGTACAGATTTTTCATGAACTGAAAAAATTTTAGTCGCCAAAAATGGTGAATTTGAAACTTTTTTATACTCAAATCCTTTCAAATTTTAATTATTTCAACCAAATTTAAATCACTTGAAATAAAAAAATTTCCAAGTTGTTAATTATTCTTTTAAAAATTCAACCATTTTAATTTAAATTGCAAAATTAAAACTTATGGAATGAAAAAATCGAAATTCTAGCATTCAACATGAAAATTCAGAACTCTGAAATTATGACCACTGAAAATTCAAGAAATTATTTATTTACTGAGGTATTAATTTCAGATAGTTTAATTTTCACCTTTTTTATTTTAAACGACACAAGTTTTAACATTTTAATTTCAAATAGTTTAATTTTTATCACTTCCTTTAGAGTTATGATTCATTCTAGAAATATTCCAAACAAATATTTTCCAATTTTAAATGATTATTATTTTTTAAATTTTCTCATAAAAATCAGACAATCGGAAAATCTTGCCAATAAACATTTTTACATTTATTTTTACATTCAGCATCTATTACTGTTAATGCCATTTTTCACGATTAAAACGAAAACTACGTATCTTATCAAAAAATGTTCAAAAGCTAATTTTTAGTTCTATTTTAGGTGAAAAATTTTGTCATTAAATATTTTATTATATAATGTGTAGTTTTTTAAAATTTAAATTTCTCATTTTTAGTGTAATTTTTATGATTAAAACAAAAAATACGCGTCTTATCAAAAAATAGTTTTTACCACATTTTTAGGACTTTTTAATCTGAATATATTTTTTAAACATTTTATTTCATCTTGCATAGTTTGATTGAAAAATGGTATTTTTAATAACATTTTCCACGATTAAAATAAAAAGTATGCGTCTTACCAAAAAGTAGTTTCAAGCAAATTTGTAGATCTTTTAAGGATAAACAATTATTTTTCTTCTTGACATTTTTCCATGTTGTATAGCTGTGCTGCAAAATAGAATTTTTGATTTTTTTTAATAGCATTTTATGAATAAGTCGAAAAACATGTTATCAAAATATTGTTTCTAGACAATTTGTAGACCTTTTTGAGATGAACAATTTTTGTCATTAATATTTTTTCTTATTTTACACAGTTTGACCGGAAAGTGGATTTTTTTTAAATAACATTTTTCACGATTAAAACGAAAATTTGCGCCTTATATAAAAAAAATCTTGAGGAAATTTGTTTATATTTTTTAGATGAACAATTTTGCTTTCCAACATTTTTTTTCATATCTCGTATAGTTGTGCTGGAAAGTGGAATTTTTGGTTTTTTTAAAAACATTTTAGAAGGTTAAAAATTGGTTAATCTGGTTAAAAATTTATTTTTTTGATTGAAAGTTCATCATTTCAGTTTAAAATTCCTTTTTTAAATTGAAAATTTCACTATTCCGTTTTTTGTGGAAAAATTCTCTTTTTTGATGGAAATTTAATCATCTTGGTTTAAAATTAATCTGCTTAGTTGAAAATGTAACTATGTATTTCGTTTAAAATTAATTTTGTTTGGTTGATCATTGGTTTTTTACTGAAAATATGACTTTAATACTTTCAGTTAAAAATTCATTTCTTGCTTTAAATATTCTTTTTCATAGATAAAAATTTATTTTTTTAATTGCAAATTTTACTATTCTATGTTTGATTGAAATTTTATCTCTTTTGGTTGAATTTAACGTTTTGGTTGAAATTTTTTTTTTTTTCTGAAGGTTCATCATTTTAGTTCATGAATATTGAACTATTCCGCTCTTTGTAGAAATTTATCTTTTTTGATAAAAATTATTCCTTCTTGGTTGAAAATTCATCTGACTGGTTAACAATGTAATTATTTCTCTGCAAGTTTATTTTATTTTATTGAAAATTATTTTTTTACTGAAAATATAATTATTCAATTTTTGGTTGAAAATTTATTTGTTTTGGTTGAAAATTCATGTACTTCATTGAAAATTGGCCTTTCTTTGTAGAAAATTAATCTTTTTGGTTAAAAAATTCCACTATTTGTGTAAAAATTTATTTTTTTGTTGATGGTTCATCATTATAGTTGAATCTCATTTCTTAAAGTGGAAATTGAACTATTCCGTTTTTTGTGGAAAATTGATCTTTTTTGATAGAAATTTAATATTCTTTGTTGAAATTTAATCTTCTTGGTTTAAAATTCATCTATTTGGTTGAAATTTAACTATTTACTGGAAATTTGACTATATTCAATTTTTAGTTGAAAATTGATCAGTAAATTTGGAAATTCATGTATTTTGTTGAAAATTTGTCTTTTTTTGTAGAAAATTAATCTTTTTGTTCGAAAGTTCAACTATTTGATTATACATTTTTTGTTTGTTGAAAATACATATATTTTGTTGAAAATTTATCTTTTTTGGTAGAAAATTAATCTTCTTGGTTAAAAATTCATCTCTTCGGTTTAAAATTGAACTATTTTGTTGACAAATCGTCTTTCTGGGTTGAAAATTTAAATATCTGGTAGAAATGTCATATTTTTTGGTTAAAATACAACTGTTTGGTTGAAAATGATTCTTTTTCGGTTATGGTTTCTACTATTTTGTTGCAAATTAGTTTTTTTTTAATTCAACTGTTTTTTGTTTTGATTCAAATCTTTCTTTGTTGAAATATCAATTAATACATTTTTCCTACAAAATTCATATCTTTGATTAAAAATTTAAATATTTAGTTGAAAATGCGCTTTTTTTTAAGTTGAAACAGAATTTTTTAAATTAAAAATTTAAATATTTAATTTTTGGTTTAAAAATTTATATGCTTATTCAAAAAATTATCTTTCCTAGTTGAAGATTAAACTATTTGGTTAAAAATTCACGTTTCACTACTTGGTTGAATGTTGAACTCTTTTGTTAAAAATTATTTTAATTTTTCGAGCAAATTCATCATTTTAGATGAAAATTCATCCTTTTTTTTGTTAAAAATTAAAAAACTTTTTTGGAAAGTTGAACAATCTTGTTACAAATCCATTTTTTGTTGGATAGTTATCATTTCATTCAAAACTTCCTCTTTTTGTTTGAAAATTTCAATATTTTGTGGAAATTTTATTTTTTGTTGTTTCAGAATAAATTTTTTAAACTGCAAATGTAACTATTCCATTTTTGTTGGAAATTGATATTTTAAATTGAAAATGGATCTTTTCTAGTTGAAAATTCAACTATTTTGTTGAAAATTAACTTTTTTCTTGAAGGCTCATTATCTTAGTTCGTGAATATTCAACTATTCCGTTCTTTGTAGAAATTTATCTTTTTTGATAGAAATTATTCCTTCTTGGTTGAAAATTCATCTGACTGCTTAACAATGTAATTATTTCTTTGAAAATTCATTTTATTTGATTTGAATTTAAAAATTTACTTTTTTGGTTGATGGTTCATCATTATAGTTGAATCTCATTTCTTAAACTTGAAATTTAACTATTCCGTTTTTTTGCGGAAAATTTCTCTTTTTTGATAGAAATTTAATTGTGTTGAGTAAAAATTCATCTATTTGGTTGAAATTTTATTTTTTGCTGGAAATTTAACGGTATTAAATTTTTAGTTGAAAATTGATCTGTTTTTATTTGAAAATTCATGTATTTTGTTGAAAAATTGTCTTTTTTGTAGAAAATTAATCCTTATTGGTTGATAATTCAACTATTTGTTTAACCATTCATTTTTTTGGTTGAAGGTTCATCATTTTAGTCACATCTCATTTCTTAAACTAAAAATTGAACTATTCCGTTTTTTTTAAAGAAAATTTCTCTTTTTTTTATAGAATTTAATTTAATTTAATAATTTAATTTAATTTAAAAAATTTAATCTTCTTGATTGAAAATACACCTATTTGGTTGGAATGTAATTTTTTTACTGGAAATGTAACTGTATTCACTTTTTAGTTGAAAATTTATCTATTTTTATTTGAAAATTCATGTATTTTGTTGAAAATTTGTCTTTCTTTGTAGAAAATTAATCTCTTTGGTTGAAAATTGAACATATTTTTTGGCTGAAAATACAACTGTTAAGTTGAAAATGATTCTGTTTCGGTTATGGTTTCAAATATTTTGTTAAAAATTCGTATTTTTTTTTAAAAATCACCTGTTTTTTTTTAGTTTGAATCTCTCTTTGTTGAAATGTCAACTGATACATTTTCCATAAAAAACTCATATCTTTGATTAAAAATGTAAAT